>SADC01001284.1:0-600000 GCA_004194705.1 Ditylenchus dipsaci | reverse complement strand
ATTTTTTTCGATCCACAGGGGGGGGGGTATCATGGTTATTTAGTCAAAATTTCGAAAATTTGAATTGGTGCCTTTTGTATTTTAAAGGGATTAAGGGCTGTATTGGGAGGGGAAGGGAATAAAAGGGGGCCACTTTTATGCGAAAATCAAAATAAAATTAAAGAATTGTGTTTTTGGCTGCTTTACATGTTTTTCAACTTGGGCCGTGGCAAAAATAGACTCTATATGCATTTTATGGTCAAGAGTACTTCTCGGAATCATGTCTAAGGTAAGTGAGTGCGCGCATCTCTAACTCTCAAGCCTCCTGCGCCCCCGAAGGGGGCGCAAGGGCTTGGGGGCTTGGAGTTGAGATGCGCACACCCACATACCTTAGACACAAATCACTCGAAAGTGACTCTGGATGCATGAAAAAGCATGCATACCAGAGTTTATTTATGCAGTAGGCCCCAGTATTCAAAACTATGTTCAACATCTTCTTGTTAGTTGGCCCTGTGTTATTAGTGGCCCCTTTTTTCCCTTCCCTCCCAATACAGCCCTTAATCCCTTTAAAATTCAAAAGGCGCCAATTCAAATTTTCGAAATTTTGAATATAAAACCATGATACCCCCTGTGGATCGAAAAATTTTTTTTCTTCAGAAATAAAAAAACAGCCGGCTTTCTCACTAAATCGGGGTCGAAAAACACGAATATGATGTTATCTCTTCCGTCTGATCACTCCCCGTGGGGGGGGGGGGGTGGGATTCTGAACTCAAGCCGCCATTTGCAGCGAATAAACTCCGATTTTTTCAAAATTTTAGTAACAAGATCAGAAACCTTTGTACTCGTTCGGAATCCCTGACTCTGGCAGTTATTTTAAGCTATTCGGTTGATATATAGAATGTTGATTTCAGGAAATACAATACAAATTCCCGTGGTCACTCGGTTTGGCAAGGGGGCCTAAAAGTGCCTATTTTCAAATGGTTTTTCCAGCTCAAGAAGGAACTTTTTTGACCAAAATTTTCGCACCATCGTGCTCAGCGTGAAATTTTGCACCGGACGCGACACTTGGTACACTCGGCCTTGACAGTGTTAAGCTTTTTTAAAGAACTTTTCGCCTTAGAAAATTATTTTGGCGCCTTCCTTACATTGTTTTACAGAAGTACTTTTCTTTTACTTTTTTTATTACTTATCTTTGGGCCGTCTTGGTTTTATTCTGGCTTTTCTACCCATTGAAATAATTTGTGCGCTACTTATATCAAATAATTTAGTGCTTTTGCTTCATTTAAATGTCATTAATTAACTTTTTTTATTCGTTGGAAAATTTTCATCTAAGAGCTGTAGTGGTGTGAAACGCTGCAATGATAACCTTGTTAGATAGCCAAGAGCCCTAGGATAATTTTGACACCAAAGTTGTATCTAAGGGAATAAAAAGAGAGATAAACAAGGTTTGCACTCACTGGGATTCGAACCTGGGACTTCGAAATATTTAATTGCAATAAATGTATAATAAATAGGCGCTTGAATGCAAAAAATTGTTAAACGGTGAAAAAGTTCCTTTGAAATAGTGAAACTTTCAGTTGTCTGTAAGTTAACCCGGGCCGGCCAGGGCCGGAGCTTTTTAGGCCCGGCCTGGCCCGCCGCAAGCTTCGGCCCAGCCCTGCTCCGGGCACCACCTCTTATTAACGTGGGTATGCCCTTTAAATGCAAAAAAGTGGGTGCAATATCGAAAATTATTATTTTTTAAAAAAATTGGTGAGAATTTTTTTCTGCTCTTATAAATAAACTAAAAAACAGGAATTTCGTGAGACGATTGAGGTTACAATTCTTGTATGGAAACCAAGTTGGCTTGCTATATAGCTAAGATTTTGATAAGTATTTAAGAGCCTGCACAGATATTGGCAAGCGAGCAGATGTTTCATAGTACAAGCCTTTTCGACAACAAAGCGACGATAAAACTCCCGTATTGTCTCTAATAAATCAGAAATCAAAACTGTCCCGTACTGTTGCAGTCTTTACATTTTGTTACTTCTAGTCTTTTTGATATTCAGTTACCGATCAACACCGATCATAATTTCATATTTAGTTGTTTCTAAATAAACGTTTTTAATGTTTGAGAAGAGGGCAACATTTAGCGATGAGCACAATCTGTATAGATTTAGGCAAAAGAGCAGAACATTTGCCCCTAAATTTAGAGTGGGGGCCAGCATCTGAATAATAACAACAAGAAGCAGCCATCCCCTTGCTGTTTAAACTGTCAAAAGTCAGCAAGCAACAAATGAGAATGTCGAACAATGAATGTACATCCCCTCTGTCTTCCTTGGCCTTAATTATTTTAATCAGAATGTTTCTTTTCGCACACATAATGGTAGTGAAGGAGCAGCCTTCTCCTCCTCTGGTTTTGCTTGGTTCTTCAAATGTTCATGAGCTAGCCAGTTGTGCAAGAGAGTTCTGTATTTGTTTTTATTTTTGTATATATTTGGCTTTTAAATAATTACTAACAACTTAGGATTAAACTCGTAAGTTATAATATTAAACTCGTAAGTTATATAATAACTTGGTCCGTTTTGTTGGTTTCGGTTTTTTTTGAATTTTCTGTGTATTAACCGGTCTCGACATGTTTTTGGTTCATTTTTATGTTTTAAATCAACTAGGATATCTCTAAAACCGGTATTCGGTTTTCAATTTTTTGAGAGCGGGATTTCGCTTTATTAGCCAAAAAAAAGACAATTATATGTGGTTAGTATAGTTTGAAGAATCGTATAGATTCCTTTCAACTAGTCGCTTGACTATGATATTTGTTTAAAAAAAATGAGCTTGATCTCTTCAGTTGTTTTTGATACTTTCGCAAAATAGCATTTGCCCAATCAAATTTTGAAATTTGTTACTTTTGAAACCGAAAACTCTTGAAATCCCCGAAAAATTAACCTAATGAAATCACTATTGTGTATATGTTTTCCAAATTGTCTATATCATCATCCAATTCCATTCAAAGTCTAATTTTCATTTATTACCACTTGCTGCTAAAAGAGTTTTATTTGATTGCACTTTTCTGTTTCTCACTTCTATCTTGCTCATACACAACTCCCTTCTCTTACCTAATTCAATTGTGCCATTAAGAAGAATTAGTTGTTGCCCAGGGCGATTGGCTGCATTTACTGGTTACGATCATCCCTCTTACGTCCCCAACAAATATAGAGTAAAAGCAAATAACAATAATATCCAATCCAATTACTAAACAGGCATACCAGGTATTGGACCTTAATTCAATCCCTCAACTATATTCTCCCCAAGAAGACCACTAAAAGAAGAGATATAGACCAAGACTGGTGGGAAAAAACAAACGGTCTACCCATACAAAACATGGTGGTGTATGAAGTCAGTGTGAAACCAGAATAATAGCTATAGAGACAGTCTTGTGACTCACCTTGCGTTCACACACACTCCATTTGTGGTTAAATCAGGTGTCTATTGAATGAATAAAACACATCCTCGCTAAAAATTTGCGGCTTTTAGGAATGCGCAAGATTTTTTCAATGGCTGTAGTTTTTGTTTGGATTGAAAAGAAAAGTCAGAAAGAAAAAAAATACATTACAAGTTCACTTGCAAAGATTATTATTATTTAGATAAAAAATTTGACTTCGGACATAAATTGAGAGTTCAAAGCAAAAGAGTGAACACAAATCTGAGAATCTTTAATCGTATTTTAGAGGGACAGGACTAGGGTTGGCAGTTATCAGTTATCGACGTACAGCTGACTATAGAGCAAAAGATAACTAAAGATTTTGCTCGGTTTTGGAGAATTTTATGGAGAATTTTACGTAGTTTTTGACTGCTTTTTTCATGGGTTTGGAGTGAATCAAGTGAAAAAATTATCTTTGTTGGCAACCGAAATTTATTACACATAATTAGGGCTCAAACCCTAATTTTTTGAAAAAAAACCGCAGTTCTAAGCAGATACAGTCCACTCTTAATTTTACGCCAACCATCGGGACCAATTTTGGTGTGGTAAAATCAAGAGTATACTTCTTTTGTTTTATTTGATAGACAACCATCAGATAAGTTCCAGGGTGGCACAAAATAGAGAGTGGCGTAAAATCGAAGTGATGTAAAACTGAGATTAGACTGTATCTTAAATTCAGAATTAAAAAAATTTGATTATTTAAATTCAATTAATTTAAAAGACACTTTGCCTAATTCTGAACCTCTCAAAGGGAGGCCATGTGACATCAAAATTTTTGGGGTCTGGATTTTTGCATTGTTGGGTAGTTTGGACTAAAATATTATGAGTCTTAAAAGTTACTTTTGGCATATTGTGTCATTTTTCTGAAAATTTTTGCAATTTGAAATTAAAAGTTTTGAACTCCCGCCAAAAAAAAATATTTTTTCTTTTGCTTAAAAAACCACATTTTTGACATGGTAAAAAATGGTAGGGGTGTCAAACAACGCAGAATTATCTCCTCTTTCCGATGAACGAAGCGGTTTATTTTGGAGTCTTAAAAATTACAGATATTTTAATTTTGTGTGTAAAATCACAAATCTATAATTTTGTGTAAAATCTATAAAATTAAAAAAATTTAATTTAAAAATTGAGTGTGGGTGAATTGCAACACGAAATTACTGAAATCCAGCAATTGATCCCCTATTTTTCTTATCTAATAGCAACGTTTAAAATAATGAAAAAGTGGACAAAATCATTTAATATATTTTGTGATTTTACACAAAATTATAAATTTGTGATTTCACACACAAAATTGACCTAAGCTAACACGTGTAAGCAAAATTAGGAAATTAGGTGCTGGATTTCATTATTTTTGACTAAGGTTTTAAAAAGTGCTAGATTGTAGTAATTTGGTGCTGCGAATCAACTTGATCCATTAAAATTTAGTATCCCACAGTAGTGCCAAAGTTTATGTGCGAAAACTATACAAACTTTTTTTCGAATTTACTTTCAAATATTCTCCTAAAATGATGTTGTGTCTACTGTATTAGTGAATAAGTATAGAGGATGGTTTTCCATCAAACTCTTTTGTTAGGCCATTAGGAAACAAGCACTTAGACCCACTTACACACCCAAAATGCCTTTTATTCCGCACTAGCGCTTATTCTTCTTGGTGTCCAGCCAATCATGCAATCTTGCAACTACTTACTTTTTCGGCCAAATCGGAAGCTCCAGATTCTAGCATGTTGATTCAAGCAGAAACTGTCCATCTCACGCTTCTAGATTTTAGTTGGGCACATTTCTGGAATTCAGTTGGTTGGTTGCTTCCTTGAATTTTTTTTTGCTTAGATAAATACTGTAATAGCTCATTGGTTAAAGCAATAGACTTTGGTAAATATTAGTGAGATAGGACTGATGATGGTGGATTTTTCCGTCTTTTTAGTTTTCTAATTTAAAGTTCTATTTTTAGTGTTTTCGGTGACTTCAACACCTAGTTTTCATAATTTTTAGGAGGTTCTCAAAATACGAAATTTAAATTGTATCAAAAATAGCCAAAATTGACGCTTCTGCAGTATAAATATAAATCGCTCTTAAATCGTCCGCAAAATTTATCGAAATTTTCATAATTTACCTATTGCCGATGTTTTGAAAAGTAGTGAGAATGCCTTGAATTCTTGGCGTCCTAACTGATTTAACGGAGAGCTTTGACATGAAAGATCCTTGACTTCTTTGGCTTTATTCTTTCTTTTTTGATTGTCACTTTTCATAAGATTGGAAATATTAGTCGAAAAGATTGTGCTGCTGAATTTAACAACTTAAATTTTTTCTTATTTCAATCAAAACATTGCCCAACTGGCCCTATATCTCATTGGCTTCATCTAAAAATTTTCATATCTAAACGATCGGTCCCAATTACCGTGGTTTCAAATGCGGTTTTAGTCGTTTCTGTAAAACGTTCATAAGATCCGTGCTCTTGAAACATCCAAAACTGTCTCTTTCACGAGGACTCCTAATACTTTTTCTGAAATATATTCACTAGTTTTTCGCTACAGTACACCTCATTCTTCTTCTCTTTCTTTGACAGTGTCTAAAATTAATTTATCTAATTGAATGTTAGTCAACAAAAAGAAGAGGCAGCAGCTATAGCTAAAATGCACCCCGTTACCCCATTGCAAGCCATCTAAAATGCATGGATGTGCCCCTTTGTGGCCTTTCCAATCTGGGAGATTGACTTTAGCAGCTTGGTTGCTCATCTTATTTGGGTGACTGGGGAATTGATTTGTTGCATGGCAAGAGGACAGGTTGTCGTTGACCTTTGGCTAGCTAGCTTCTACCAAGCAATTAACACAACCCCTGGACATGCCACAAAAGGAAATATTGACTTCTTCACCTTAGACCAAGGGTGAGGATTAGGAAGGGCACTCAAGAGCCAGGTGCACCACCAGTTAATTGACTCCTCTATCTGTCAATATTGAGGTTGTTGTCATCCGGCACAGCAGTGCATTAGTGTTATAACAGCAACAGCACCATATTATTCACCTAAGATGGCTTGTTTTCTTGACTGGATTGTCTTTTCGTGGATGGATTTATACGAATATGATTTTTGGATATTTTCTGGGTTGAATTTTTTCGGTTTTCTATCTAAAAATGAGACGAATAACATTGAAAAAAAAGCGCAAATCGAAAATTAATTAAAAAATGTAAAAATGAAACAGCCCACGGGGGATTCGAAAACCCCGTCACCACTTTTTGAAATATTTTTATTTGGTATCCTGCCTTATTTGGCTACAAGTGGGCACTTTGATTGTGAATGAACATAAAAAGAATGCAGAACCTGCAAATTCCAATCACTTAAAGATACCCACTCGGGGATTCGAACCCCGGTCTTCGCTTTAGGAGAGCGACGCCTTAAATCCACTAGGCCAAGCGGGCTTACATCACCATTAACATAATGCTACAATTTATATTGAAAATTGTTTTTTTTAACTGCTAAAAATGCAAGTGCAATTTATAACTTTATGAAGCGCACTTGTTTTCACTCACATCTCAGACTGTCAACTCACTAACTTACAGTCACACTTGCGCCCGAAAACAATTATTTACTCACATTTTGTAAGATTGCACGTAAAATAATTCAAGACCAATATAATGAACAAAACTCCTTTTTTCATATCATCGATAAGCCTAAGAGAATTATTCATTACCATAAATGAAATATTTTTCGGCATAAATTGATTTGCTTTGCAAAAAACCTGAAATATGCCACGAAAAACCTGAAATATGCCACGAAAAAGCGAAATTGATATTAAATTGCGTTGATTTTTTTAAACTAATCATAGTATCGTGTAGCCCAGAATCTCAGCTTTCCAACAAGCTATCAAACTCCACCGAATTATTTCAAAAAGTAGATATTCGGGGCTTTAAATGAAGTAACAAAAACAAAAACCTTACTTCAATCAAACCCTAAATTCTATTATTTTTAAATGATTCAGTGGAGTTTGATAGCTCATTAGAAAGCTGAGATCCAGGGCTACACGATGATGAAAGAAATGTCAAAAAATCCAAACAAAAACTTTGTCAAATTTAAGGTTGAAGTTTTTTCGTGGCACATTTCAGGTTTTTCGTGGCATATTTCAATTTTTTCGTGGCATTTTTCAGGTTTTTAGCAAACCAAATCAGTTATAGCCATATTTTTCACGTCCATTTTCTGAAAAATTTTATTTTAAATTCTTGGCTTGGTAAGGTATCTCTATGGTAAGGGATTAATACCTTTCCTCTAGGCCACGCAGACTAGCTGAAATAGTCATTGAGAAATAGTTTTGTCAATACTATGAAAAAATTATTTACAGGTTGCAAAAAGATTTTTATATAAACCTAAAGTTCTTATCTTATGATGAGTTTTACTGAATTATTCAAAATTATTTAGTGAAACCCATCATAAGAAAACATTCAAGACTTATGTATAAAATCGTTTTGCAACCTGTCAATACTTTTTCCATGGTATTGACAAGGCCATTGCTCAACCCTCCAAGTTGCGCACCTCCTTTAAAGTCTATGTTCAGTTATCTTTTCCCCGTCAAATGGTACTTGTGAAAATCAACTACGAAAATTTGCTTGTCAAAAACAAAAAAAATTTTAAAAACATCCAGAAAAGATTTAAAAACTAGGAATACCGTATTCTCTCTAATAGGCCGACATGTCGGTTTATTTTTCAACCCTTCAAAAATCGTGAAAATTTTGGGTCGAACTCGACATTTTCGGGTGAAAATCCAAAATCGAAAAAGCGGAATCGATAGAGCTCGTGGGAACTAAGAAAACGCAATAAACAGCGATGTAATTTTTTTCTTCGGACTGAGATACGGTCCCTCAAAGTAGGGGTGTCGTTTATTAGAGGGTGTCGGCCTATTAGAGAGAATACGGTATTCGAAGTTTACCCAGAAGCCACTATTTTTGATAAAAATTCTTTGTGTTTTTTCACATTTAATGTGAGGGAGATAATGATAGTAGATGGTGTATGTAGGAACTATTGTTGTAACTGATTGTTGACTTTGCAGTAGCAGCATTTGATTGTCTGAGGAGACTAAAGGCGGATGTCAATAATAACAGAAGTGTTAGTACTAGAACACTAATGGATGATGGCAATATTTGAAGGAGCAACGAAAAGAAGAAGAAGTTATTCGTGGCCATAAAAGACAACAAAAATTTGTATTGTTGTGTGCCTTCTATGAACCCCTTTTGCTTTGTTGGTTTTTTAAAGGTAGATTTTTTGAGTATTCTTGGAATTCTTCACGACTGATTTTAAGTTAAAATACAAATAAAAAAAGATATTTCAAAATTTTTAAAATATATTCTTTTTGGTGTAAAATATTTTTTCTACAATGTCAAAAACAACAGTTGGAATCGAGCCGTTTTCGGCCGTATACAAGAACTTAAACATTTGCGAAATGTTTCACAAACTTTTCATTTATGAAGTTTTGGCGAAACTTACAACAGGAAACCCAAGGCATATTTTTTTTTAATTTTCTGGAAATATTTCAGATTGTGTGAATACCATACCGCTCAAAACCACTCAAAACTTCCCAAACTATCCTAGCCAAACACCCCCCCCCCACCAACTCATTAAAATGAGATTTGGCTGGTTTAAGATGGTTCAGGATGGTTTAGGCTAGTTTTGGTGGTTTGGACACAATCTTGATTTTCTCACGAAAAAATGTAAAAAAAATATTTCTTTGTCACCTTGTTGTTTTTGGTGCGTTTCGAAAATATTTCAGAACTGAAAAATTTGCAAAACGCACCTATTTTTCAGAAATTTAAATCTGTCTGAATTTTCTGACAATATAGTATTTTTGACAAGCTACTACTGTAGAAGTAGTAATAGAATCATGAGTTACACGCATCCTCTGCCTACTCATTTCCCTTTCTCAGCAATAATACCAAGAAGAAGTTGTTTGTTTTCAAGTTGTTAACAAGCTTGTCCCTTCTCAAGGCGATGAGTATTGAGGCGCTCTTCCCTCCCTCTAGAGCAGAAGACCACGGCTAGATAGTGCTCTCATTGGCGCAAAAAGGCAAGCAGGCAGGCAAATCTTTCTCCTCCTCCTCATATTTATATTTATCAAAGGAGAGGCACTAGACATTTGAGATGGGACAGCCTTAGGAGCCAGCCAGGCACATCTTTGCTTGCTTGGTTACCACCACCAACTCCTCCCCCATCTTCCATTACTAGTTGTGCTGCTGCATCCCCCATTTGTGTTGTTCTCAATTTGCCGGCCTCTTCCTCCTCCCTTTCTCCTTTTGCTTGGCTGGCGGCAGATGAGTGACTACTAGTAGGGGTACGGTAGTGCTACATGGCTGATTTATTATCTCTTTTTGTGGCCTGTAATAGTTGTTATTTGGATTGAGTTGATTGGTTGATGATTTTTCCTCTGAGAAAATATTTGCATATTACATATAGAAACTGTGGTATTGGAATTTATTTTAAAACCTACATGTTATAATGGGGAGTCGAACCTGCAGGCTTTTTTTTAAATATACGTGTCACAGTGGTGCCAAACTAGCAATAAGTTTTCTCTCAAAAAGGTTTAGACTGTTGTGCGGAGTCGAACTTACAGGATGCTACGAAGAAAATTTATCGGCCAACATACGGCATTGGTTTTACAGAATTCTCGCAAAAAATGTAATTTTTTTAGGCTAGATCAAATAACTTTAGGTCAGGAGGTATTTTAAAAACAATTCAATTTGACTATTTGTCAAGAAAAATGGTGGGAACGGTGATAATCGTAGAGCGGAAAATAAGATTTGAGATCTCAAAAAATATTTGCATTTGCAAAATATTGAGTGCAGCGGTTTTTTAAACGTAAAATCGGAGCCCTTGATATTTTCTGAATAAACTAATCAAAGGCAATTGACAAACAAATTTAAAATGAAACTTTTTTTTTAAATATTCGTCTGTTAATTTTTTATTTGAAATTTTCTCAGTCTTAGCAGAATTTTTAAAAAGACTGGTTGCCGAGGTGTGACCTAATGTTGGCATACCACTTGGAGTGGCCAGATTTCAAGTTACAAACAGCCATCGGTCATATCTCAGCAACCACGCATCTTTTTAAAAATATTCTATATTTTTCAGATTTCTAAAGAAGTTCGAAAACTTAGAGAGCTTTAAAAAATACACAAAAGTAAATAATTTCCTTGAAAATTCTCAAAATTAAAAAAAGGCTAACTGACTAAACGCCATACACCTATCCAGTTATCGAAGTCAATTTTACTCAAAGTGCTTCTATACCGATATCAAACTATATTCTAAAATTGCTGGCAGACCATATTTCACGCTGTAACCTCAAAACATGTATTTAAATTTCTTGTATGACGTGAAAATATTACATTTAAACAAAGTTAGAAATAAAATTTCAGCAGCACCAGCCTCACTATTAGATGAGCATAAACGGCAGTTTCTTGCGGTCGGTAGAGGTGCGCCAGGAGGTTGAAGGTGGTCCTTCATCGCTCTACACCAAAGTGCCACTAGCGGAGGGACAAGTAGTGTGGTTCACAAAGTTGGTTATTTTAATTATAAACAAATGAATTTGTAACGAAAATAATGTCTATTGCTCAACCAAAATTTTTTGGAATTTTTTTCTATGAATTTCCAAAAAAGATTATTGAGAATCTTTTGCATCAGCATATAGATTAAAACTCTGCCTTCGAATAAGCTTTCAATTAATTGTATGCAATATGAGACTAAGGGATTGAAATAAAAGCATTACCAAATACCGTGATTTACAGTCGTTACAAGTTTCACGTTTTTAAAGGGCCATTGCCGTCTACGACAATGAAAATTACGTAATTTGAATTGGCGGAGACAGCTAAAGTCATTTTTATAAAAAAATAATAATTTTGTGCATATTCGGAGTTTTGTGCTGTACCCCGCTAATTCAAATTACGAAATTCTCGTTGTCATAGACGGCAATGGTTAACGACCCTTTTACGACAATTTTTAAATTTCGGATCGTCAGATAACATCTATGATAAATAATATTAGCTATTTTAAGTAATAAACAGGGTGGAGAAAAATACTTGAATGAAGTTACAGGATTTCATAATAATTTATAAGAATCTGGCAGGGTAAAGTCCGAAAGTGGGATGAGTTTCCACGGGGCGTAGAATTGATTCCGGTCCTTCGTACATATAATTATTCACTTTAATAAATAAAAAAGAAGAAAAGTGAAATGGATCTGCTTGTTTTAGTATCCCAAGGTGGGTCTGGATTAGAAGGGCAAAGTAAGGCATGGGCCCAATGTTTGCACTAGGCCATACTTCAAATGCTCTGCAATATTGGTGCATTAGTTTGGTTAGAACACCTGTCTGCAATTAGGACAAGCTTGCAGTAGCAGCAGGAAGTCGTGTGTGTCCTCAGCATCTCCTCATTTATGGGATTAGAATGGCGTGTGACTTTGTGAAGGGACCAGTAAATTAATTAGCTAGAACCAGGTAATCAATTGGTCGGCTAAGCTTGCTGCTTTGTGCAAATTGCATGCTTTCAATAGCTTGTTTACTGTATATTGGGACGAACTAATAGAAGATATTTGCGAATAAACGTTTTTTGAGATAATTTTCGGGTTGTGGTCGTCACAGATACGATTTTACCTTATTTCCTCTAAAAAGGCCCCTTGCTCCGAAAAGCCACCCCCCTTCTGACTTTGGGAAATTGTACCTCAGCCTAGACCAAAAATTTAAGATCGCTGTTTATTGCATTTTCTTAACTCCTAGGAGCTCTACCGATTCTGCTTTTTTATTTTAGATTTTCCAACAAAAGTTTCAAAATCGACCTCATATTTTTCCAAAAATTAGGGGTTTGAATAAAAAGACCGCCGCTGCTTTTGAGCATTATTCAGATAAAAAAATACGTTTTTCATTTTCAAACTCCGTTAACAGACAAAAATACCGGCCCCGGAGCCGTCGCCCTTATTATAGCCTGGCGCCTGGCGCCGACGGTAGCACCCTAATTTCCCCCTGACGCCCCGGCGCCGCGAGCGGCCTCGTCGCCGAAATTTGAAAATGACCGGAGCCGCTTACGGCGCTGCTGCCGAAATTTCGAAAAGCCAGGGGCCGGTGCTGGCGCCCTATTTTCCGAAACATGCAAGTATTATCTCAGCTTCTTTTAATATTTTGAACCTCATTTTAATGGATTCAGATTCAAGAAGACATTTTGCTATTACATTTTGTATGGTATTTTTTTAAATTTTTTGTCCGTTGATTTTTCGCCAAGGATTAGGCCATAAAGTGTCAATGTTGATTCCCTACTACGCAAAACCTTTGAATTTCTCTGAGATAAATAAAGTTGTGGATAGACAAATTTTTAAACTTTTGATATTTTAAACCCCGCTATGAATCCCGGCTGTATCAAAAAAAACTACCATCACAAACCCATCTTCCAAAATTTTGAGCTCCAAGCGCAAATCATCTCGCATTGGTTGGGTGTTTGGCCAAATCTTTACTGGCTTTTCACATATGCATGAGTGGTGGTAGCTCTAAATTGAGACAGCAAGAGCAGGAAACGAGTAGTAGTAGTAGGAGCCATCCATCTTGTCCCGGCAGAATACCTACAATTATCCCCTCCTCTTTTGAAGAGATTTAAGGGAGGAAAAGGCCAGGGAAGAGGCTCTTTGTTGTCCTGCTAGGCCAGCAGCAAGCACCGGCAGGAAGTTGCTCTTCCTCTGGCCCAAGGTTAACTGCCGGCAGAGTAATCATCCATACGACAACTTAACTGCTGCTGCCCCCATCTTGAGTCATGCCCCACTGATTTAGGGATTTCGGAGCATGGTTCTTGGCCAACAATTTGTTGAGGAAAAGGTAGGAGGAAATAATTGAGAAGATCATTGGATTAGCTTTATGAGGGGGTTATTTCCAAATGGATGTTGGAGAGGAATGATAATTGCATGGACCAGTGCAATTGCTTGTTTGGAATGCAATTTATTACCTGTTGCTAGACGGTTGCTGGTGCTTCTTCATTGCTTCTACAAGCATGTTTTTTTGGCAGTTGTAGTGGAAATCGCCCATTTCACTTTGGATGGAAAAGAAATAGAGCTGATAATTGCATAAAATTATAAAAAATTAGAAAAGTATCATTAATTTGCCATGAGTTCATCTATGTTAATATTTCAAAATATTCATAATTCAATGAACCAAAAGACTTTTTATATCAATAAGCAATCTTGGACCTGTTTCTTGTGCCTTGTTCAAAAATAATTTAGCATATTTTTGCACTTCAAGATAACAAATTAAGTGAATGATGATTTTGACGGTCCGGACTTGCTAGACCTTCATTACCAGACGAACGTCGAAAAATAATCCGAAAGATCATTTGCCTGAACTAATGAGCTTGTAACAAATTGTTTTGATATCAAATTTTTGAATACTGATTTATGGGATACCAAAACTTTTGGCGAGTCAGAATGAGTTGAAAGCCAGGCGGCAAAAAAATCTTTTTGCGTTCACCCCACCCGTGTGTTTTGAGAGTCGTTACAACCAAGTCAGAGTTTAACAACATTTTAGAGAAAGTCTATTTTTAATATATTTTAATCTAAAAGGCGTAAAATACAAAAGATTGATTACGTAAACGCAAGCCTGACTGGGCAAATCAAAGGTAAATTAAATTAGTGGGGTAAAGATAAATTGCTCAAAATCTTGGTCATGGTCAAAACTAGACCTCGTAATTATATATCTGAAATATAGGCTAGTCTCCTTCTTTCTTTTTCAAAAAAAACATATATAGACTTAAAATGTGCTCACTGAAACAAAATTTTTTTCTCAAGTCAGGTCTTATATACATCTTAATTTTTTACAGGATGCAACCAGCAATGATGCTAATGCCCTGCTCTTGCTTAGTCTCATTAGGCCAATCAAGCAAGCTGAACAAGCATCCAACATTAACATCCATGTCCGACATTGAGCTCCAAGGTTCTTATTTATACCCAAATAAAAAAACCCCTAAGATATGGTGTTGTTGCAAAACTTGGAAGTTTTTTCTGCTGAGGATCTTCACCTGTAAAAGTGTTCCAGGAATACCAAACAAAGAGACAAAGGAAGACAAACTAGTTGACTGCTGGTCAACTTGCTGGAGTGTGTCCATAATGGGACATACACACATTGACCCATTTATTGTTGCAGGGACAAATAGCAACTGTCTTCAACCTTTTTATTTGCTTCACAAGAGGCTGGATATACACCCTATACATAGATGAGTGTATCAAAAAAGAACGGAAAATAAGCACCAATTTGAGAGTGGGAGAACAATGGCAAAACTAAGACAAAAGCTATTGTTTTTACGGGAAATCTAGAAAAAAAAAAGTTTCAATATTATGCACTCAGGTTCGATTCCACTAGAATTCGCGACTTTCTTGAAAGTGTAAAAGTTCATGCACAATAAATGCGTAGGCGATAATACCGAGTGCGGAAAAAGTTCGGATACAAGCTTCAAGCGCCTATTTTTTATCTATATAATTATGATAAATTAAATCTTTTGTGATGGTTTTGTAGCCCTAAGTCTCCTCTTTTAAGCTTACCTGAATTTGGCTTTAAATAAGTGCGAGGTCATTTTGGAAAGTTTCAAAGCATTTTCATTACATTATGAATTGTAATACAGTAAACCCTCGATTAACGACACCTCTGGGGACCGAATGAGGGTGTCGTTAAATCGGGGGTTGGCTTTGACTAAATTTCAGTCAAAGCCAACTAAATTGACTCATTTTCGGTTGTCTTTGAATCGAGGGTGTCATTAAATAGAGGGTTGACTGTAGATCTTGAATGTTACGATAACATCTTAGCATCATGTTGTAGCGTAGTTAAGATACTAAACCCACCTTGTAGAAGTATTTTTTAAAAATTTGAATGTTGAGATATGGATTTTTGGAAAAAATCAATTTCTTAAAAAATTACCAAAATTCAATTTTTCTGATTTTTGAATGAAGGTAGATTGTACATGCCATTTGAAAGATGAGACAAAGGATTACAAAACCATAACAAAATATTAGATTTATCATAATTATGTAGATAAAAAATAAGGGCTTGAAGCTTTTCCGTACCCGTTAATTTTTTCACCAAGTCGAATCTCGATGTAATACTAGTCCAGAACTCTTAGATTCTTTTTCAGCAAAAGAACATTTGGCTATAAAAAGCACATTTTAAGCATTTTTGAAGAAAAAGGTCATTTTAACCAATGCTTAATGCCATTTTTACGCGAAACAAAAGATTTTGGCTAAAAATTTCAAAACTAAAAAGATTTGGGGTCTCAAAAAGAAGGACAAATCTTTTAAAGGGCCTGACCTCTTCCTACTCGGTGGTCCCCCGCCAATTCAAAAATTTCCCTTGATCATTGGACTTCTGTACGGATTTTTCCGCCACGTTTCTAACAAAACTAGGCCTGAAATCAAATTTTAGGCTTAGTTTTGTTAGAAACCTAGCGGAAAATCCGTACAGAAGTCCAATGATCAAGGGAAAATTTTTGAATTGGCGGGGGACCACCGAGTAGGAAGAGGTCAGGCCCTTTAAAAAGGACGTCTAAGAACCCTGTACTATACCTAAATTTATTTGTTTCAACGAAAGACTTAAAAATTTGCAAAATAGACCAAATTTCGTAAAAAGGTTTGGATCCTGAAAATTACCAAATCTTTGCACTTTTTGACCTCGTTTTTTGATACAAAATAATAAAACTAAAACTGTAACAATAAAAAACTTAGTTTCCCAGGCAAAAAGTCAGTATATTCAGGTGTTTATTGAAATCTGTAGAGAAGTTCCAGAAGGCGAAGTTTTGATCAGTGATGCCTGTGTTCACCCAGCTCTTTTTACCACCCATCAGTCCGCTGACAACCATAACCAGCAAAAAGAAACAGATGGTGACCAACCAGGGAATTCCGGAGAATATCCACTACAGTTAGATCCGCATGGACAATTCAGTTGCGGTGAAGCACTTAACATTGAGCCAGCACAGCCAAATGATATTGCAAAACTGTAAGTATTCTTTTTTAACAATTGCGATTCAGTGACAAAATTTTAACGTGAAGGGCTTTTTAATTTTAATTATCCGTCGTTCAATGTCTAACTTTCATATTTTTCAATTTTTCATTAGTGTTTTAGTCGACTATCACCACCTAATTCTGCTCATAAAAAGACAGGTAGGGTAATTAGAAATCAACTCCTTTACCCCACCTGCAGGATACTGAACAAATTCCGTTTAAAAAATCACGGTTTCTATTCTTCTAAGTGCTGGTGTGTAAACACACCATTTCCTGAGGTGCTTAGCCGAGTGCCTAGTAATCCTATTTGGGAGACGGTGGGTATGCATGTCCCAATCAAGTTAACACCTTTGTTTACATCTCTCTCTTCCACAAGTCCTATTGTCCAGTGCTGGATCATAGTGTCAACACCAACAAGGGGAGGAGTGTCCACTTGGAGTGTGTTCACACTTATGGTAACCCCTCCCTCCTATAGTACTCCATGGTTATGCAAGCGGACAAACAAAGTGGTGGTCATGATCCAAGAACAGGATTGAAGGCCAGGGAAGAGGCCTTCGGCGCTATCCTAGAATCAGTCTCCAAAAATCAACTTGGTCCCCCTGTTGTTTTTTTTACGAAAACAGCTTGGTCCCCCCTGTTGTTTTTACGAAAATAAATTTTTCAAATAACTAATCAAATAACAAATTTTTTAAATTTTCAAATTTTTTACAGCTATAATTTCATTGTGATTCAGGTTTTGTTCAGTTTGATTTTTCGGTAATACGCGTTCTTTGTTTTGCTCATGCGTTTTCTAAGCTCTCGTCTTTTTTTATTTATTCATGTTTCGTTGTCAACTCTAATTTTTTTTTAGATATCCGAAAATGCAGCTTTTCTTGGTTGAACAAACGTCCCTCAAGCAAGTTCTCGATTTCAATAAAGTACGCTTGCGTGATCTCCTTCTTCTATCGAATGATGCTGTGCTTTCTATTCTTGTGAGTCTAAACTTGATCAAGAATTCTATGATATGCGAGAAATGCGGAACACAAATGAGGATTATCAATCGTTCAATATTGCAGGATGGAATTTATGTATGTTACCATTTGCATTGTTGTTTATATTTTTCATTTTAGTGGGTATGCAAATCAAAAGGCGTGAACTGCTCGACAAAGTCTCTTCGGTCCGGGTCGTTCTTTGGCAAGTCGAATCTCTCGTTGTCAACAGCTTTGCTCCTTTGTTACATGTTCGCCTCCGACTACGATAACAAGCACCTTTGTCATGAACTCTCTTTGAACAAGAACACCGTTTGCGATTGGCTCAACTTGTGCAGGGACATATGTTGGAAGTAAGGCTTTTATGATATGTTAATATGTTTTAAAAGTTTAACATTTAGTCAATGCAACAACAGCAAATCAATTGGCGGTCCTAATGAAATTATAGAAATCGATGAAACGTGCTTCTCCAAACGCAAGTACAATCGAGGACGAAAAATGCCAGGAAATGCTCAGTGGATATTTGGTGGTGTTCAACGCGGCAAAGAAGGAAAGGCTTTCGCGTTCCGAGTTCCAGATCGTAAGAAGAAAACGTTGCTGAAAATCATCCGAAGAAGAATAAAGCCAGGAACCACTATAATCTCAGACGAATGGCCTGCGTATCGAAAGTTGGAAAGCAAATGGGCAAACCGGTCGGCTACAAACATTTCATGATCTGTCACAAAAGAACTTTTGCGAGGTTAAAAATAATTATATAAAAATAATTTTTGTATTTTTAGATCTGCCTTTGACGAAAACAACAACCGGCTTCGTATTCACACAAACAAGATAGAGGATTCTGGAGCCATCTCAAGCACAAGATAAAGCGTCTTCGAGGAACCAGCGATGCTCTGAAATCTTCTTATGTTGCAGAGGCCGTTTTTCGACAGAATTGCAAGGTGGATCAAAGAAATATATTGGAAGCCTTCTTTGAACGTGTCTCTATGGTTTTTAGAATTGACAATTATATCATGTGAAAAGATTGCAATGTATGTTAAATAATAAAATTGGATGAATCTTAATGTTTAATCTCTGTTACGATAAAGTTAAAAAATTAAAAAACGCTTCCTTTCGCAGTCTCTCAGAGACAAGTCTCGCAAGTCAGCTCTTAGTCAGCTCTTTTCATAAAAAAACAACAGGGGGACCAAGCTGTTTTCGTAAAAAACAACAGGGGGACCAAGCTGTTTTCGTAAAAAAAACAACAGGGGGACCAAGGCAAAAAATGGAGACTGATTCTAGGATAGCGCCGAGGGTTGCAATTCCTCAGGTCTCTTCTTCTCTTGGGGTTAATCCATGCTGATGGTTATGACCATGACTCTTCTAGTATTGTTGATGGACTTCTTGCCTGCTACACTTGTTTTTATTAGTCCATTGTACTTTTGCATGTACTGTTTTTGGTGTTTAAAGTAGGGTGTTCGACTAGGTGGTTGGTCTTTTTAGTATGGTATATTTAGTATGATACACCAGGAATATCACGGCTATACCTGGCTGTGATTTTAATGATTCCAAGATGGTTGAGATTTTAGATCAAGCTTTCTAATAGCAAATCTCTACTAAACCACCAGACAAGCAATTATAGAGGTTGTTTGCGTGTATCGTAGACTAATAAGAGATGAGTATTTATTTTTGTCTGAATTACAAAGCCGGGTCAAAGCGTGTCAGAAAATACCGGCGCTACTTCGAATATCACTTGTGACTAGTTAAAATTTTATTGTGAACACGAGTGTGGGTCTGGGTGCGGGTGTGGGAGTGGATGTAGGTGCGGGATTTTTAGGCTATGTGAACGTACCTTTAATCCCCTTAAAATTACTTTTTTTTTTATCATTTTTATAGCAAAAGTATCGCTGAAATTGGTTTTAAACATTCCTAAAAAGTCAATTATGGGATAGGACATAAACCATTTGCGTCCAAATACCTATTTGTGCGGTTCTTCTTATGCCTCTATTAGAGGGATGGGAATGAAATTTTTTCAAAAAAGCACATTTTCCGAAAAAGTACATATTGTTAAAAGATTCTTTGCCAAGATGAAAGGTTGCTAAGATGAAATCTGAAGTTTGATGGTCGTAATGTGAAATCTAACTTGAAATCCAACTTTAGGCCACATTTTGGCAACTAAGCACTTTTTATGAATTTTGCTTTGTTATCTCACGAATGCATTAACTAACAAAAGTTACTGCAAAAAAGTTCAGTCACGCGCTAAATTATGACCAGATTTAAACAAACTAAAATAATTTGACCATACTTCACCAGATTAAAATCCAGAAAGACATTTTATAATTGAAAAAAAAATTAGAAGAATTTGTACATAAGTTGTCATCGTTTTTAGGACTATCAGTCATTTAGTTATTAGTTAGTAATTCCTCTGTCAAACCTTTTATGACTTGGGAATTCAATTTCAAAATAGTCTTTTTTTTCAACATCAACCCATATTCCTGTTTTCCATCAAAAATTTCCTGCCTTTAATTTTCCAATTTCTCTATTCGACGCAATTTTTTGTAAATTAGAATCTTTTCTGAACAAAAAAAACTAGGCTCTCCCTTGTTTGGGAAGTGAATTTGCGCTAAAAAGGAGAGGGGAAGACAATGGAATCAGCGATTTCACTTTTATTTACTGCTACTTCTCAACAACTTCTCTCTCTCTTTTTTGGGCTTCCTTTCTTGAAGATGCAGAAGGGTGTGCCCTACTGACCCGAATTACGCCAGAGCACCCCTGCTTACTGCTTCACGACTGCTCAAAAACATCTTCTGAAGAGTGTTGCGTCTCTTCTTCTAGCTACTACTAGCTAGGAAATGATTAAGTTACTATATCACAAATCAACTAAATTAATTATACATTTTAAGTAGAACTCATGAAAATTTAAATTTGGGCAGGAAAAACAATTTGGGGTTTGTTTGTAACGCGGTTGTAACGCGCTGGTTTCCCCTCACAAGGGGAAACCAGAGTCTTTCAGGATCCATGACGGGACTTCGAGACCCCTCTTAAAAAAATTTCCGCAATTTTATATTTGAGCTAATAGCTGTCAAAACACATAAAATGCAAAAAAAACCCCCCGAAATCAATAGAAAAATTCATTTTAAACAAATTTTTGTTCGAAACTTAATTTCGGGACCAAAAGAAAATGTTCTCAATGAATATCCTGTACAACTCTTCTCTTGGTCTCAAAATCAAGTTTCCTAGAAATTGTTCAAAATGAGTTCCAAACTAATTTATACAACATTTTCTTGTGAGCTTTGGTATTTTATTTGTGCTTCCCAACATCGTTTGAGCTTAAAAGTTATAAAACTTTAATAAATCTAATAGACCTATTTAATAAACCTAAATGTCCAACAAATATCAGCAGTACTAACTACACTCAAGTTCGATCCCATCGAGAGCTCCACTTATTTTTCATATCTTAAAGGCCATGGCCACTTGTTCTGGATTGTCCCCCGCCAAATTCCGTACAGAAGTTCAATGATCAGGATTTTTTTTTGAATTGGCGGGTAACAACCGTTGTCGGAGACGGCAATAGCCCTTTAAAATATGTTAACTCCTAAAAAAGGAATCTTAGATTTTAGTGAAGCAAAAAAGGACAGAATTAACATGCCCACAGAGGGCAGTCATTAGCAGAAAGTGGTGTAATCTTCTGGTAGTGGATGCTCCTTTCAATTTCTCGGCTGGAAGGGGGATAAGTGGTCACAACGGGTCACTCTCACTTATTTCCCCATTTTCCGCTGCTCATATCGCCTGTAGAAAGTGAAATCGTCTTTTGTCTCCTCCGATTGGCGCACCCTCTTTTTTGATTACGGAAAAAGGGAAGACTTACTCCCCCTGAAATTCCAAAAAGATGCAGGATTATTAGTGTGTGTTCCTCCTGCTTCCACCCATCCCCCTTGTTCAGCTTCCATCTAATGTCTATTGGGTCATTCGCCACCCACCCCATATGTGGGGGCTCAACACCTCTCGGCTTTTTGCTTTGTTTATAGGTAATAAAAAATGTGTGTGTCCCTGAGTAGGATTTGAACCGGCAAACTTTTGAAACATTTTTTGCGTATGAATAGTAATTTTGATAAATTCCTCAAAGTTTTGACATCTGACAAAAGTAGTCATAGAAAGTGAAAGATAGTGTTTTCGGGGACGATGTTTTAGTAGTTGACCAGGTTATTAATATCGACCGAACGGCGTCTTCTTTTAATTTGACCCCGGTGCAACCTAAATTTAAAAAAATAGCTTAAAAATTCACAAGTTCAAAGCTCACGAGTAAAAAATTATTAAAAATTTATCTGTCATCGATAACTAAGTTAGCATAGGAATTAAAAAAAAGGTTTGAGCTCCAAGATGTGGTTTTATGTCAAAATTTTGACTCTCGAGATTGGAGTCCGGACGGGGTCAAGCTACGAAATTTTGACATCCATGATTTGAATTGCTATTTTCTATATTTTTACCTCGATTCAGAAGATGTTTTTTTTTAATTGCATAAAAGAGTTCCGATCATTGAAGTCGAAAAACACTGATACGGGGCTATCTTGTCCACCTGATCACTTTGCATAGGGCAATTTGATACTTCAATCCATTTTTTCTTAAATCTTTTACAAAAATTTTGCAAAAAACAATTTTTTGATGTCTCACCGGTATAAATTTTTTGAAAAACCATGACATTTAGCCCAAAAAGTTTTTCACATTTTCGATTTTTATGAAATTTTCTCAATTTCTCCCAAACTTTTGATCCCTCATTTTGTAGATCAGTAATTTGTCTTTAAAATTATTGATCGGCTGTAAAAAGTATCTCCATAGTTGTTCAAATATGTATCGCGCTTATTTTTCGTAAAAAATTCGGTGTTTTGCCTCTTGTAACTGCATTCCTATCATAAATTTCATACCTTACCTAAATTTTTTCTTGATTACCACCTTGTTTTTCTTTTTTTCCTAAGTTTCACCTCAGCCTAAATAAAAATACTGTTTTCAGGTGCAAACGGCGTTCCCTAGGTTGTTTGTTGCCATTGCTTCAGCCTTCCAATACAAGTCAATCGCAAGACCAACCAGAAGAAGACCAGCAGCCCCACCAACCACCCCCTCTACTACCTCTACCACAGGCAAACGGCCCAGGAAGCAGAACGCTCAGTTCATCCGCAAACGGAGTTGGCGCAAGAGTTCCTGCTCTTCAACTTCAAGTGTTTCTTCCGGTGGCAATTCACCCACTCGACCACTACTTTCCTTTGGACTAGGTGGACCAGCAGCGGATCTATTTGAGCGGAAGAGTGAGGAAAGACACTGTTCTTCCAACACTTCCAGCTCTTCTCCCCAATCTAAACAACAGGTAGCAAGACCATCTTCAGCAGGTGCCAACAACTCAGTATACCCTGTAAGTGGTCGGTTGTCCCATTATATCCATAGTGTGTCCAGTGCTCCAAGTCATTCACGTCTGCGAGGTTGGCATTCTATGAACACTTTTTGGTTTTCATAGAGACATTTATAGTGGTCTCAAGCAACACAGTCATATTCACTGCAGCTCCAAACCCTTTAGATGCAATATTTGTGAGTTGGTTTAAGCTTTTGGCTTTCGATGGATTTTTTATAGAGTTTGTTTTTCAGGTAACAAGGCTTACACACAATTTTCAAACCTCTGCCGACACAGAAAAACACATTTGGTAAGTGGTTCCAGCAGAGATTATCTACGTTATTTGCTAATACCGTTATACTATCAATCTATATAAAGTTAGAAAATTTTGTTATAGACAATTAAAATTTTTGTAATCTTATTTCTTTTATGATTCTTTCGCAAAGATATTTTGAAAACGACAGGGGGCCAAGGTGTAGTTTTGGCTGACATTTGTCCATTCGGACTGCCAGTAGGCAGAATACTTGGAGGGTCAAGGTCTGAGCAAAAACTATCTAAAATTAAAACCTTAAGCTAAAAAGTAATTTATTTTTGCGAAATATTACAGTAGCCAATTCGAAAAATTTAATTTTCCACTTTCAACGTATTTTCTCTAAATTGCAGTTCAACGAGCGCTTCACATGCCGACATGCAGTCAACCATTTCGCAACCAATCCAGTCTAGCCAAGCACCGCTCTTTGTGTCCCAATAACACCAAGACTACACCGTCAAGCACTAATCCAGAAGTCCAAATGGCCTCTACTTTATACAACCCCCATCTCCTACACTACTCTAACCTCTCATCGACTGGAGCATCCCTGTCCAGTGTTCAACCTGGTGGTGCCCAACTACCCACCACCCCAAACAACTTAATGCTCCACCTGAATTCTTCCAAGGCACCTCGACCATCTCTGATCCATCCATTCCAGACTCCAAGCCTGCCCCCTACTGGCCTCACCTGCTTAACCTAGCTGCCCTAAATTTGGCAGCTACCAACCCCAATACGTCCAACCATCTGGCCATGTTGAACCACAACATGAACCAGAATGCAACTGGTCTTTTTAATGCTGGATCCACATCCAACATTTTTAGCCAGGTCACGCCGGGATCCAAGAATTTGTTAGAGCTTAGTTTGCTGGCTCAGCACTACTACAATCAACTCGGATCCAATGCAGGTGGCCATCCGGGCACTCTGCAACCCCCTACGCTTAAACCCTCGGTGAGCCATGGAGGCAATTCGGATGGCGAGTCATCCCCTCGCTCCTATGACCATCCCAGTCCTCCCAATCGTAAAACTTCACTATCAAATTTCTCCACAGACTCTATTCTCGGCTTAAATCATTCGTTTGAGCACCAAAACCAGCAGGTATCTGGACCCGGTGGATCACAGGAACATGTGCTAGATTTGAGTGGATGTAGTGGTCAGACCAACAACCAGGGACAGTGTTCCCAACTCTCCAGCTCTTCCAACCAGGATATGGAAGTGGATGACGAACAGATAAGGTCGAGCAACCACAAAGACGGTCCAGAAATGGGTCAGCCACCAGGAGATAGTCTGCTGATGATAGCTGGAAGCCGAAGAATCCACCAGGAAAGCTACCAAAACCACCAGAAGGACCCTTTAGCACTCAATCTGGCAAGCGAAGAACCAAGTCAGAAGTCTGAGTTGACCCTTTGATTAACCCCTTCTCGTCCAACGCCTTTTTAAGTATGCTTCAGCGACCATTTCCAGCCACCAGCCATATACAGCACACAGGATCTTCGGGCAATCCATCTCAGTTCCAGGGCTTTTTAAGCAGACATGGCGGTCTACCATCTGCTCCACCTGGTCTCACAGGTAGAAGAGGTCTAGTCAGGGTATTGCTCATACAAAAAACCATCACGGAAACCAGAGAAGGGCGGAAAAAGTGCGCATTCATGACCACAAAATGACATCTGAACCAGTGGGTTTGGTTGCTCACAAAGAGCGGTACACTTGCAAATTTTGTCAAAAAGTATTTCCCAGGTGGGTATTTTAAAGATGTATATGGATTGTTTTTATAGTGATTTGCTTACAGATCAGCCAATTTGACCCGGCATTTGAGAACGCATACTGGTGAACAGCCTTATAAGGTATGATCATTTTAATATGGTACACACAAACTTTGACTGAAATTTGTAATTTGCCTTGGTTCACTAACTAGACTACAACTTG
Source organism: Ditylenchus dipsaci (assembly GCA_004194705.1). Taxonomy (NCBI): domain Eukaryota; kingdom Metazoa; phylum Nematoda; class Chromadorea; order Rhabditida; family Anguinidae; genus Ditylenchus; species Ditylenchus dipsaci. The sequence continues at coordinate 575,021 of SADC01001284.1, read as the reverse complement.
GCAAATAAGTGTTTCTGAATGCAGTATTGCTTGGATTCATCTCTATCTATAAGATTATCCTCGTAGGATACCTCCAGGGGCGATGAGGATCGGAGTTGGAGGCTTGAAGTCGAGCTGCGCGAGTTACCCACCCCACATATAACGAATTCTTTATGAATATGACGTGATTTTTGTTGTGGTCAACCGTGGTCATTAGGCAAAAGACTCTAAAACCTGATGTAAAAAGTATTAAACCCAATGGAGTTGAAGTTAAGAGGGTGACCGGTTTTCAGCGAATTCTCAATTGTAACAAAAACTAAATTATATTTTTGATAAAACTCCCAAGTTGACGTTTTACTAAACACTTCCCTAATATCCAATCACCCTTAATTATAGTGTCAATATTGCGATCGGTCCTTCTCCATTTCGTCTAACCTCCAAAGACATGTCAGGAATATTCACAACAAAGAAAAGCCGTTCAAATGTCATCAATGTAAGGCAGTTTTGAATATTCGAAACAAAAATGTACAATTTTTTTCATTTTCAGGTGAAAGGTGTTTTGGACAACAGGTAAATCCAATTACAAAAAACTAAAAAATACGCGAAATAGACACCCCCTCTGTTTAGACCAACCTTGATCGGCACGTCAAAAAGCATGAGTTGCAACAAGAGAAAGAGACTACAACGACAGATTCCAGTGGGATCGTCCAAGATCTGCACCAACCAGACTTCACCACCAATTACCTGAAGCCTGTGGGTGATTCTTCATCGCCAAATTCATCTTCTTCATCTTCATCTGCTTCCAACCTGTCCTTTGGTATTTCCAGCATTTTTAGAACTCCCACACAGCCCAAAACTATTTATTGAAAAAAGCGTTTTTTTGCAGGGCTTCGAATCGTCCTTTTAAAAAGATTTGTCCTTTTTTTCGCACCCCAAATCTTTTTTTATTTTTGAAAATTTAGTCAAAATCTTTTTTTTTGCTTCAAAATGGCAACAAGCACTGGATAAAATGACCCTTTTACTTCAAAAATAGTCAAAATGTCCTTTTTTACCCAAATGTCTTTTTTTGAAATTTTTCATTCGAAACTCTGGTTTTTTGCCATTTGTAAATGATGCTTACCAAGGGCCGGAAACGCTACTTCTTAAAAGGATTTGTATATTTAACTTCACCCCATCCTCTAATAAAGCCACTTTGTCAACCTTGAGGTTCTGTATGTCAGCCCAGACAAAATATCGTTTTCTTGGAGGCTGGCCAGTTAACCAGGATTTTTTGGATTTTTTTTAAATAAATAAAGCTACCCATTAATGGATGTAACTGAAAACGCGCACCAAAATACTGATTTCCCGCAGTAAATACATAAATAAAAGTATTTGTCAGTGTTTTCCAAATTGTAAGATTTATTTTTTGGATCAACAACATGTAGCCCTAAATCTCTAGTTTCTAATAAGCTATCAACTGGCTCAATGTAATATTTGAAAGTGAGAGCACCAATGGTTTGAAAAGCGCGAAGTAGTTTCAAAAATGCATTTTTCTCGATTTTTTTTTCAAATACATTGAGCGAGTTGATAGCTCATTAAAAAGTAGAAATTCAGGGCTACATGTTGATCCGAAAAAATAAATTTTCACAATTTAGAAAGCACTGGGAAATACCCTTGTTCATGTATTTACTGCGGCAAATCAGTATTTTGGTGCGTAAAATCAATTTTAGCCCCATTAATATGTGAATGCTTGCGAGTAACTAAAATTTTACCCGGAATCTGAATTGTGAAATGTTGTCATTTTAGACGATATCTCGGCAGATAACCATCTTTTCGATATTTCACCTTGTGATTTGCATTCCTATAAGAAAATCATTGCTGCAAATAGGTACAGTCGAACCTCGTTCAACCATAACCTCAAGGAACCGGCCTTAGGGTGGCGGATAACCGCGGTTTGTCTGTAGTTAAAAAAAATCGAAAATTTCTGACCTTCTGACCACTCGACTACCACTATACTTTCTTGACTACCACCAGTTTCGCTTTTCCGATTCCGTTTAGGCACCCAAAAATCTCGATATCGAGCTAAAATTTACTCGAAATACTTTCAAAATTTTCTATCACTCCCTTATGTGGGATTATTTTTTAAACCCCCGAAAATGGAATTTTTTCGATAAAAAAACGATATCAAGTTTTTAACAAATTTTCTACGGGCTGATATATAGGTCTCCAAAACTGAAAGGAAAGTTTGTTAGCTGGTTTCAAAATGAGGATTTCGTTCAAAAAGGTTTTTCGATATAAATTCGGCGGTACACAACTAATCTGCCAATCTGCCAAAATCTTTTTGACGTAAAACTGCAAAAATTAAAAAAGATTTAGGATTCCGAAAATTTATAAATCTCTTCAACTAGTAAAACTGAGAGCCCTGCGATCAATTCTTTTTTGAGTAACATTTTGAGTCAACTTAGAAAATTAAATTTTCTATATTTTTTACATTAAAAACTTATTACTCAGCCAAATTGTAGTATCCTAGAATGTTAGCAAATCCTAATTAATAATAAAGCTGTAGAATTTTCTGCATATTTCATAAATTTCTGAAAAAATTTGAATTTTTTTATTAGATATAAACAAAGTTGTTTCAATCAATTTTTAGTGAAAATTTTAAAAATTTCACAGCTGTAATAATACTAATAATAATAATTTCATAATTTATTGATTGTTTTTTGAGTGATTTTGCTTTATTCAATAAATTTTCGCCAAATCTTTCAACAAGTTGTAATAATTTTCGATTCTTTCCACTTTTCTTTCATTTTGTATGCAATTTTTTGTCCGGTAATGTGTTGTTGTCGTTTTAAAGAGAGGCAGACATTTGCGGCTACCTTTTTGACATTGATACCTACCACAGCTTTACTTTTAATTGCTGTTTCCAAAGAGTAATGCGGACCTTAACGATTTCAAGAATATCAACAGTAATGTTTGCAGTAATAGACCGATCATACTGTGGAGGCAGCAAAAAAGTGTAGAAACCAATGTCAAAAGGTATCAGTAAATTTCTTCCCCTTCCTTTAGTATGCAAGTGTTGAAAATAGTAGTGTTGGTAATAATAATAATAAATATCATTGATGTAAAATACTCTTGTATCTATTAATAATAATAAACCGGTTAAATTTTGGCATCAGTTTTGTGCCAATAAATATTTGTACACACCACAGGTTGGTAACAATTTAATTAGCGACCATTGTTGACTCTTCGTAAATCTGAATACAGCCAACCCTCGTTTTAACGATACCCCTGGGAACCGGACGAAAGGTATCGTTAAAGGCTGTAACTATTTTCACCCGCCAAATTACTGATTTACCCCGCCAAGTTAATTTTTTACCCCGTCAAATTTGAATTTTCGGTGAGATACTGCAGTAAATTTTGCGGGAATCCAAATTTTTAGTCAAAAATGACTTGGATCGCTCAAAATCCCACCCCAGAGTGGCCAGAAGCCCCTGAAAGTTGGTTTTTTGGGGGTTTACTAAAGGGGGGGGTTAATTTTTTGCGAAAAATCGATTGAGCGGATCAGATTCCGGGTCCGATGGGCTTAATTGCTCAGAATTCCACCCTCAACCATTCTTAACCATCTTAAACCACCCTAAGCACTGATTTAGGCTAGTTAGATACTGGTCTGGAGCAGTTTGGGATGGTTTAGGGTGATTTAAGAAAGTTAAGAATGGTTCAGTGTGAAATTTTGAGCGATTTAGCCAATCGGACTGGAATTCTGATCCGCTCAATCGAATTGTCGCAAAAAGTTTACCCCCCCCCTTTAGTAATCCCCAAAAAACCAACTTTCAGGGGCTTCTGACCATTCCGGGGTGGGATTCTGGGCGATCCAAGTTATAAAATTCGTATTCTTGCAAAATTCACTGCAATATTTGACTAAAAATTCGAATTTGGTGGGTAAATTCAAATTTGGCGGGCTAAATCAGTAATTTGGCGGGTATGTGAGTATTTTGCTCAAAATTCAAATTTGGCGGGGTAAAAAATTAATTTGGCGGGGTAAATCAGTAATTTGGCGGAGTAAAACAATTTGAGCCTATAACTATTTTGAGTAGACCACCACAAAAGTTGCTCCACTCGCGTAGTCTGAAGCACATCTATAATGATTTTTATCTGATCTGACAAGGAACCTTCAGAAGTATCTTTTTTTCTTAGAGTTCATTGAGAGATTATTTTTGCAGATTCTTGCAGAGCACCCCGAAGTTATATAACAAAGTGCTGCCGCTTTTTCCAGATCATCAAAAAAATGACGAAGACAGTGCAAGAAAATACCCCATTCAACTTTGGAAACTCCATTTACGGTATAACAAGAGGGATTCCAAAAGAAGGCTAAAAACCATAATTTCATGGTTTTTCGGCAAGTTCGGGAAGGGCTAGGAGAGATTTGGCAAAACAAGATTTATCAAGGGACTAACAAGAGGGACCAAGACAGCTTTTTCACGTTTTTTTTTCGAAATTTTTTAGATTGTGCCCGAATCACCCCAAACCACCCAAAACCACCATTTAACCACCAGATCCACCAAAAACCACCCAAAACACCCAGAACCACCCAAAAGTACTCCAAAGCACCGAAAACACCCCAAACTATTCCAGTACTTTATAGTGAGTGAGATCTTTCGTGGTACTTATGCTGTTTACGGGGACACCTCTATTTGTTTTGGCTCGCCCTGGTGGGGTTTTTACTGAAAGCTGTTTTTAAAAAAGGCGGTTCGGCTTGAGATTTCGACCGATTTCTGAATGGTGTCAAATGTGACTTGGATATGTTCAAAAATCAGGTGATGCTTAAATATTTTATATACACATGCATAATTTGTATAGCTCGTAAGAAAAAATAAGAAATAAGCTTTCTTATTACATACTATTGTAGGGTTTATGATAACATAATGTATAATGATTGGCTCAAAGAACAATTGTGTCATTTTTTTTCAAAGCGGTTTTTTAACTTAAATAGGCAAAATTAGCTGGGATGCGGCTGTGTGTTCAGTAAACCCTACATACTATTTGAAAGAGCAACTAAAGGCTGTACACCGAAATATACGCACAGTTTGGTACTTGGTCGTTTTGGTAAGAAAATTTCTAGTAAGAATTGTTTTAGTAATAGATTTTTGGTATGAAATTTGGTTATTCTGGAAAGAGATTATTTAGTACGCGGTTATTTCGGTGGTTTTTGTGATAAAAGGCGTGATCAACTGGCTGGATCGATTCTTCTGGCTTAATCAATTCATCTGGCTGGATCGATCCAACTGGTTGACTCAATCTCCAATTAACCTCAGCCGTTACGATCCCATCTATATTGGTCCTGCACAAGACAATACAGCAATGTTTCATGGTTGGGTACGATGATTGGGCTTTTTCACCAAAGCTTCAATGATCTTTAACCATTTCCATTCTAACAATTATTCACTACCAACTTCCAATCATCCACAACCATTCACATTCAACCTCCAATCAATCTACCGTATTTCCTATAATAGAAGACCCCCCTCTATTATAAACCCCCCTCTAATAGAACACCCCGCTAGAGGATGAACGAAAAATATAAGACCCCCCTCTGATATAAGACCCCAAAAAAAAGGACAATACTTTTTTTGGCGCAAATCCAATTTTTCGGCGCAAATTTTAGATTGAAAATTTTTAACTTTTTTTTAAAGTTTCAACATTATCATGTAGCCCTGCTTTTCTAGTTTCTGATGAGGTACCATTAATTGCATTATTTTTAACAAATATGAACAAAAAGCTTAAAGTATGAACCAAATTGTTACTCTAATTTGGTTCATACTTTTACCTTTTTGTCTTACATTTTTCAAAGATAATGCAATAAATGATACCTCATCAGAAACTAGAAAAGCAGGGCTACATGATGATGTAAAAACTTTTGAAAAAAATTAAAAATTTTCAATCTAATTACGCAAAAAAAAATTGAGCCAAAAAAAAGTGGATTTGCGCCAAAAAAAAGTGTTTTTGAGCCAAAAAAAATATTGTCCAAAAAACCCGGCGCCTTTGGCACGACATGGTTGAGATATTGAACACCCCCTCTATTATAACACCCCCCTTTAATATAACACCCCCTAGAGGAGGTTGAAAAATATAACACCCGGATCTTCTATTAGAGGAAATACGGTAAATACAATCCAACTTTGATCGGGTTTCTCTAAAACAATGGTTCGTGGGTGAGCGTCGACCCTGGGTATTTTCAATCAAAGCTTCAGTCACCATTTCCATTCAATATCCAATCCTACTCGAGTCTGTAAAAATTAATTTATAACCATCTTTAAGCATTCCCATTATCTTACAATCATGCTTACATCATCCTCAAGCCTCTACAATTCAGCCTTCAATCATTCTTGGACCTTTTTAAATCCAACATTTACTCATTCATCATCCTTTTGCTTCCATCCGCAGATAATTTATAAAACTTTTACGAGATTTCGCTGAGCATTACTGCTAAGTTGGGCGAAGCGCACTGAGAATAAGAGAGTGTGAAAAGAAGTTGCGCAAAGAAGAGGAAATGAGAAGAGGATTTTTGAATTGACGGGCTGGCCGTCTATGCTAGTTATGCTGTTACTGAGAATTTTTTTACCGAAATAACAGCGTAGTGAAAAATTTCTTATCGAAATAACCGCATACCAAAAAATCTCTTACCGGAATAACCGCGTACCAAAAAAAATTCTTACCAAAACGACCGCGTAGCAAACGACCAAGTACCAAATTGACGCGTATATTTCCGTGAACAGCACAACTAAAACTGCACCAAAAAGTGTTTCAAGGTTTAGAAAAAATAGAGTCATTAGAGGGTTAAGCGACCGTTTCAAAAAAATTAACAAATATTTGAAAAAGCATTTTAACGGAAAATGTTGTCACCGCATGACTAACCTGAAATTCTGAGGCTAAACTATAGTATAAGTGATTCGCCCAAAATGAGGTTTTATGAACTTAGTTTTTTATGAACTGGGCTTGGTTGGTTAGAGATGCGCGCACTCACTTACCTTAGACATAATTCCGAGCAAGACTCTTGATCAAAATGCATATAGAGAGACTTTTTGTCCAGCTCCAGTGATCAAAACGTGGTAGGATACCTTTTCATAGATAACCAGGTACCTTTAAAATATTAACCATAGGGTGGGGTATCATGGTTTTTACAAAAATTTTGTAATTTTTTTTCTCGGAAATGGCCTTCCTAATAGTTTTTTGTGTTTTCTACCCATTAAAACCATAAAACGTTGATATAAGTTCATAAAACCCCATTTTGGGCGAATCACTTATACTATAGTCCGGCCAATTCTGACACCGAATTCATGTTCAGCATCATCACTTAGCTTAAAAAACTGCTCTTAAAAAAGGTCCTCATAAAAATTAAAGTTTATCTCGAGAAAATATTGTTCAAACACAGTCGACCCTCGATTTAACGGCACCCCTAGGGACCGGGTCCGGGGTGCCGTTAAATCGAGGGTTCACTTTGACTAAATCTTAGTCAATGCTGACCAAATCGGTCTATTTTTGGGTGCCGTTAAATCGAGGGTCCGTTAAATCGAGGGTTGACTGTAACCCAAGTTTAAGTGTTTTTTGTCACGAGAGGAATTACAATTTTGACGATGTCTTTTAAATTTTAAAAGCAGTTTTTTAAGCAAACCGACCATGCTGAACACGAATCCGGTGTCAGAATTTCAGGTTAGTCGGGCGGTGACAAAATTTTCCGTTAAAATGCTTTTTCAAATATTTGTTGATTTTTTGAAACAGTGGCTTAACCCTTTTATGACTTTATTTTTGCTACACTTTGAAGCATTTTTTGGTGCAGTTTGAGTTGCTCTTTCAAATAGTATGTAGGGTTTACTGAACACACAGCCGCATCCCAGCTAATTTTGCCTATTTAAGTTAAAAAACCGCTTTGAAAAAAAATGACACAATTGTTCTTTGAGCCAATCATTATACATTATGTTATCATAAACCCTACAATAGTATGTAATAAGAAAGCTTATTTCTTATTTTTTCTTACGAGCTATACAAATTATGCATGTGTATATAAAATATTTAAGCATCACCTGATTTTTGAACATATCCAAGTCACATTTGACACCATTCAGAAATCGGTCGAAATCTCAAGCCGAACCGCCTTTTTTGAAAAACAGCTTTCAGTAAAAACCCCACCAGGACGAGCCAAAACAAATAGAGGTGTCTTTGTGAAAAGTGCAATTTTTCTTTCAAAATACACCCGTACTGCATTTTTTATTTCCTGTTCACGAAATTTTCGGAAGCCTTTTCAGAAAAAGGTAAGTATTTTTATTAGCCTCGGCCTTATGATGATCTTTTCTATCGCTTGCCTATCACATTTCACTCTTTATCACACACACTTTTCCCAACCCTCCATCTAAACCATCTAACCAGACACACATACACCAGCCTCGTTGCAAGTGTCTGCATTTAAAGTGGTGTTGAGCACCAACTTTTATCATCGATCCATCATCCTTGCCTCTGTTTCTCTCGCCTTTGTTGTCGGATTAGCGCTCACACGCACATACACCCAGCTGGATGGATGGCCAATAAGAGGCGCACTTGAGGCAACCCTGGAATGTCTGGTTGTCACACACACACCCTAGTCCTAGTTGTCACTCTACTTGCTGCTAGTATGTGATCCTAGTCTATAACTTAGCTTTTTTCTTAGGCTACTTTGCTTCAACTGGCTGCTAGTGTCTGGACTAGTGGTTAGGGTAGGGGTGCCCTGCGTCATGCTCTAGCCATTTAGTCAAGGTCTTTTTCTTGAAGTGAGTGTGAAACGCTTTCTAACAGCTCACTGCTGCTACTCAAGATATTCTGCAGATCCTTTCATCATTTTTAGCGTTTAGCTTTTTCAAAATAGGATTCTTCGAATGTGGACAAAGGACCGCAAACCTCTAATTTTACCTCGTCCCTTGATTCAAAACCGTGTTTGACTCATTTTTGAAAACTGATCTTAGGCAAGTTCACCTATTTTGTAGCTCATTTCACTAGCTACGATTTAAGTGACTTATATTGCTTGGTCCTTGTTTTAGTTTATTAGTTGAACAAAAGTAAAGCTGGCAGAAATATTTGTGTGTCATGTATGGAAATTGAACATGAGATACTGATCACAAAGTTAAACTTTCGTAAGGATAGCTAGGCATAAAGACGGCGTCTCGTAAGAAAGGCTCACAAAGTTCAGGCCAAAAAAAATTTATGAATTGCTAACGCTTATAACTTTTTGCCTGAAGGTATTTTGGAAGACTTGTAATTGTAGGTTATCGATGGTCTACGATTAAAAAATTTTAAAACTATTAAAAAATCAATTTTTCGTGCTCAAAGCTGTAGAGGCCTTAGGCTTAGATGAAAAAAGTTAGCTTAGAGAAAAATACTCTTTGCAGGGGGGGGGGGGTGGTTGCACTTGGGATGCTGTCGTTTACGCTCTCTCTTTATGTCGTAGGTTCAATTCCCAATCGGTGAATTTTTCAAATTTTCAGTTCCACTTCAATTGATTTTTTTATCGTGATACAGCAAGCAATCAATAGTGGCGTCAAGAAGCTATTTGCTAAAAAAACATTTAAGTACGGGAATTTAAAAGAGACTTTCTGAGAAAATGACAAAGTCACAAATAACGACTTGCCACGATTTTTTTGTCAAAATTGTTCTGTGATGTCTATCGTGTTCTGCTACTCTTTCTGAGCAACTTTGAAAAGAACACTCGATGTGAAACATGCATATTTACCGAAATATATATACATTTTGAAAAATGCACTCAAAATTCAATTTTAAATTTTCACCATTCTGCTATGAATGTTGATTCTCACTTATTTTCATTCAATGTTCTGGTAAAATTCAAAATCATTAGTACCGTCTTGAATTGCGCTTTCTTTTAACGCATTGAACTGCTAATACTTCTCATAAAACAATCTTCTCATAAAAAAAAAGAAAGCCGCCTTCAAATTTCGAATTCCGCTCGAGACAAAAAAGATTTTAAGGCGTGTTATTAAATTATTAGAATTCATTCAAATAATTTTTTGATTTCAAATAATTTCAAAAATTTTTACGCTGAGCACGAATCCGGATCCGAGGTCTTCCTAGATCCGAGATCCGAGGTTGAATCCGAGGTTTTCCTAGCAGAAAAAAAGTTATGCGAAATTTGTGTGTGAAATTTTGTGTGAGATGAGAAATTTAAATGGCTATAACTAACCACCCCCCCCCCTACCCTCGAGCCTAATTTTTTTCGGCCAAGTTGTTCAGTATGTAATGCTGAATCAGAATATGCAATAAAAATCAGGTCGGGATATTTTAAAAAATAGGGAAATCGGCATTATTTGCATTATGGAAAACAGCATTATGGAAAATAAACAAGAATGAATTTTGAGTGCAATTTTCAAAATGTATATATTTCAGTCAATATACATGTTTCACATCGAGTGTCCTTTTTAAAGTTGCTCAGAAAGAGTAGCAGAACACGATGGACATCACAGAAAATTTTTGAAAAAAAAACGTGATAAGTCGGTTTATCATTCTCTCAGAAAATGTCTATTAAATTTTAAAAATTGCACCGATTGAAAAGCCTACGAGATAAATGGAGAGCGTGAACCTATACCACTGCGCCACAGATACCTGTTAATGTTAGGTGCTCATCTGCAATAAGTTCGAAATCGAAAATTTCTAATTTTCGAAAGCCAACATATCGGCACAGTTTAGCGCGTAGCAGATTTTGCGAATGGTTTCGTAATCAGCTCAAAAAAGCTATATTTGATATATAGCGTTTTTTGATACGTGAAGGGATGGTCGTGCCTTTCCCGTGTAAGGTATGTGTGTGTGCTCATCTCAACCCAAGGTTGGATATTACCTGTGGCATAAATAAGACTAACACGTAAGGTCTGTGTAAGGTTCTTGATCAAAAAGGCATTAAAAGATCTTTTTGGCATAGTTGATTAATGTAAAAAACATAATAAAACATTTAAAGACAGTATTCGAAAGACTAAAAAGTTAATTATTCAGCTATTGACTGCTGAATTGGCTGACTTTTTTAAGTGGCGCTGGGACCCAGCGCCAAGCTTCAACAGCATCACTTTTAAATTTTCTCTGCTGTCATTTCCTGGTTATTGGGCTCAGCTTAATCCTGGAGTCCAACCAACCTACGTTCACAATCACAGAAAAAAGTATTTTTAAGGTCTTACTGAGATTTGAACTCAGATCGCGGGATTCAGAGTCCCGAGTGCTAACCATTACACCATAAGACCATATGACTAACAAGTCCTGAAACATTATTATAACACTCTTTCGCTCTGCTATTTGCTTTTCCAGCTATTCTTATCAGACCTTGTACAATAAAAAAACTACTGCCTGCCTTATTTTCACATTATGTTTTTTTGTGTAAAAATAGTTTTAGAATACACCAGTGTTTTCATAACCGAAGTCGAAATCGAAGTCGAAGAAGTCGAAGTCGAAGAAATTTAAATCGAAGTCAAAGAAGTTGAAGAAATTCAAATCGAAGTGGAAGTCGAAATCGAAGTCAAAGAAATTTAAATCGAAGTCGAAATCAAAGTCGAAGAAGGTCCAAGTCGAATCGAAATCGAAGAAATTTAAATCGAAGTCGAAATCGAAGTTGAAGTCGAAATTGCAGTTAGGGCAATTCAGACTGCGCTGTACATGAAAACCATAGTAAAAGGGTCAAAAACAATCTTTGGAAAACAGTTTTTGGAAATGACTGTGATTTTTATCTCAAATCCATGATCTCGCTTTGGACTTCGACTTAAGTTTGGACTTCGATCAAAATTTCTTCGACTTCGATTATGAAAACGTGGAATACACACACATTGACTCACCGTATTTTTTAAAAAAAGGTCGAAATTTTAGAGATCCGCAGCTATGCGTCTTTTTAGCATTTTTGTATTACGAAGTAATTTGATGATTAATTTGATAATGATTTAAAACTTTATTTAAAACTACAGAACTTACAGAACAGTCTATCTAATTTTCTATTTTTCCTGTCCAGCGATCAGAAACTTAATTTTTTAAGTAAAAGCAAATCAAGAAAAAATACTTAACAATACGAAAATCGGGCGCTACTTGCATATACCCCCCCCCAAAATCAACTTTTTTTTAAAATGTTCCCAAACACCCTATATCGACCTAAAATCGCCTCAGAAGCTCAAAAAAGACATTATTTTTGAGTTCTGGTCAATAAAAAATCGAATTTCTGGACCACCAAAAAGTACCCATTTTGACCATTTTCGAAGGGATTTAAGGCTGTATTAGGGTGGAAATAGACCAAAAAGGGACCATTTTGAACAAAAAGGAAGATGTTGAACATAGTTTTGTTGACTGGGGCCTACCGCATAATAAACTCTGGTATGCATACATTTTTTATGCATCCAGAGTCACTTTCGAGTGATTTGCGTCTAAGGTATGTGGGTGTGCGCATCTCAACCCCAAGCAACCAAGCCCCCTGCGCCCCCTTCGGGGCGCAGGGGCCTGGTTGAGTAGAGATGCGCGCACTCACTTACCTTAGACATAATTCCGAGCAAGACTTTTGATCAAAAATGCATTTAGAGACTATTTTTGCCCAGCTCCAGTGACCAAAACATGATAAAACAGGTAAAAAGTCAAAATTCATAAGTGCCCAAAACTCAATTTTTTATTGACCAGAGCTCAAAAATAATGTCTTTTTTGAACTCCTGAGGCGATTTTGAGTCGATATAGGGTGTTTTAAAACACTTTAAAAAAAGTTGATTTGGGGGGGGGGGTATATGCAAGTAGCGTCGAAAATCGTTTTAAAAATTCGCAGAGCTACGGATCTCGAAAATTTCAACACTCATTCATCCGTTGTAACGACCGTTTAAAAAAAATGGTAAGTCAATGTGTGTGTATTCTAAAACTATTTTTACACAAAAAACATAATGTGAAAATAAGGCAGGCAGTAGTTTTTTATTGTATAAGGTCTGATAAGAATAGCTGGAAAAGCAAATAGCAGAGCGAAAGAGTGTTATAATAATGTTTCAGGACTTGTTAGTCATATGGTCTTATGGTGTAATGGTTAGCACTCGGGACTCTGAATCCCGCGATCTGAGTTCAAATCTCAGTAAGACCTTAAAAATACTTTTTTCTCATATACTTTATCCAAAATCAAGCTGGATACACACAGGTTTTAAAGTGGTATGGCATGGTTGTCTTACTACTACCGGCACCGGGACCAGCCCTGAAAACTTTCCGCACCGGCACTAGCCGGTGCGGTTCTGTGACGGCACCGGTGCGACACCGGTGCGACACCGGTGCGACACCGGTGCCGTCACACCACTGGTATAGAGTGAGAATGTAGAGATCGAAGCGAAAAGGACCCGCACCATCGTGTTCAGCACATGCTGTTCTACCCGTAGTCGCAGTTGAGCGCACCAGGATTTTCCGTGTTAAGTGGATGTACCAGTATTATTTGAACATGTTGCAGGACTCTTATTGCTATTGTTTTTTCAGTAGTGCTTTTTTCGAGCTTTGAGTCTGTCATTAATTGATAATATTCTTTAATAAGGCCGTCCCCTCTAGGGTCATTTTATCCAAAAAATACCGAAAAAAGCTATTTCAGCGAAGAGTCTATTGACTTTGAGCCAATTGTTTTTTTGATAGTTTTTTATGTTATGGTTTGTTCACGTACTTCGACTTCGAGTTCGTGTTCGAGTTCATCTTCGAGTTTGAGTTCAGATCAAGGGTGTTCATAGCCAAAAATCCGAACTCGAAATTGAACTCGAAGGTGTTCACGTACCTCGAGTCTGAGTTCGAGGTCGAACTTGAAAATATTCATGTATATAACTTTGATCACTCAGAATCTCACCCCAAAATGGTCGAAAGCCAGTGAAAATTTGTTTTTTTGGGGATTTACTAAAGGGGAATCCAAGTAATATACATTAACATTTTCAAGTTCGACTAGAAGTCGAACTCGAAGTACGTGAATACTTTCGAGTTTGAGTTCGACTTCAAGTTTGAGTTCGGATCTAAGGTGTTCACGTAGCAAAAAATCCGAACTCGAACAAGAACTCGAAGCACGTGAATAAGCCATTATGAATTGTCTATACATTGTTTGGTTGAAAATCGGATTGCAATATAGAATCCCCCACGCAGAGTGCCCGGATGAAGGAGATAACTTCATATTCGTGTTTCTCGACCCCGATTTCATGTGAAAGCCGGCTGTTTTTTTGATTCTGAGAAAAAAAAATCGAACCACAGGGGGGCTATCATGGTTTTTTAATCAAAATTTGAAAAATTCAAATTGGTGCCTTTTGAATTTTAAAGGTAATAAGGGCTGTATTGGGAGGGAAAGGAATAAAAGGGGCCACTTTTATGGCAGAATTAGAAATTTAAATATCTGTATCCTTCGACTGCCTCACCATGTTTTTCAACTGGGCCGTGGCAAAAAGAGACTCTATATGCATTTTATGGTCAAGAGTACTTCTCGGAATCATGTCTAAGATAAGTGTGTGCGCGCATCTCTAACTCTCAAGCCCCTGCTAGTGGCCCCTTAGTGGCCCCCTTTTATTCCCTCCCCTCCCTATACAGCCCTTAATTCCTTTAGAATTAAAAAAAACGCCAATTCAAATTTTGACTAAAAAACCATGATACCACCACCCCCCCCCCCCGCCATGTAATTCGAAAATTGTTTTTTTTTCTTAGAATTAAAAAACAGTCGGCTTTCTCAGGAAATCGGGGTCGAGAAACACAAATATGATGTTATCTGCCCGATCTGATCACTCCCCGTGGCGGGGGGGATTCTATACTCAAGCCGAAAATTGGGGTCCTTGTATCAAGACGGCTTCTCCTAATTGGGCGACTCCCTACAGAATGATTGAAAAATAAGGCGGCCGGGCGCCCTATTACTGTACCCGACGTTCAAAGGTGTATTGTTGATGTCTTAAGTTGAATAATTTTGTTGCTCTTTATATTAGAATGGGAAAGCCTAAAATAGAATTCATCGTCAATGATCCAAGAGAACTTTTTAAACTTCCTATGAAGTCAGTCACGCAAAATTTTTGGCCTCTGGACCTATAACGCACTGTATGTTGTGCTTTGAGAACTTTTCAGTGATAACTCTGATTTTTTTATATAAATCCTGATATTCTTTTCGAAATTTTAACTAACCAACAACAGCTTCATAATCTTCTCTTTTAATCCTCAAAATTAATTGTCCTAACACAACCCAGAACGTTTCCTTATTGTCACAAGCCTATTTCAAAAAATTGGTTTGTGATCCAAACTCCCAAATTATTCATGCTTGACCCAACTCGAAATCCTCTGCAATTTCTAAATTCCAGAACCTCTTCATTCTAAAGAAAAACTGCTTAACTCCCTCCAAAAATATTTTCTTCCAAAAATGTGGGCAAAACTTCAAAAAAGAGAAGAAGTTAAGCTTGTTTATCTGCATGCCCTCCATTTATCAAAATTATTGCTGCATCGGCGGCTGAGGACTCAAAAGCATTGATTTTTCGAAAGGATTTCAGTGCAGCTGGAGAGATTAGCACACAGCCTCCGACAAACAACTAGAAGCGGTGCATGTATGTGTGAGGAGTATTCCCTCTCTTTTTGAGCTACAGGGTAGGTTTAAAGGAGGCTAGTTAGCAATGTTTTTTTTTAATTTTGGAAATTTTCTTTAAAAGAGTACTCTTTCATGTGTAATTTTTTGATATTCGCTAGGAGCTAAAATTTTACCAGGAATCACAATCACAAAGCAAAAGGCTTGTTTGCCAAGATATAACCTAAAGTTAGAATGACAACAATTCAAATGATGACCATCCTTCTTTAGGCTATATATCGGCAACGGTGTGTAGCCACTGCTTTTTTGAAATTTTCTCAGATTTTTTTCAGTAAATGTACCTTTGCATATGAAAGATTTTTAATTGCTTCAGAAACTAGAATCACAAGACATAATTGAAAAAAACTTTGATTGCCGAGAGATGGCCTGAAGGTGGAGTGACAAGATTCCAAATGACTAGCTTTCAACATTAGGCCATATATCACTAAGACATCATACTTTTTTAGTCATGTTTTGTAATGTAGATCCTTGAAGAAATTTCAGAGGTACCAGAAAAGATGTCACAGGGACATCTAAAGAAAAATTGTGAAATTTTTGACCAGATTTAACAAAAATATTATTATAACAACCTTTGTGAATATAAGAACAAGTATTTTTGCGAATCGAGTTTTTTAACTATTTTTTACAACTATTTTTTTATTTTTAACCACTTTTTCTGTTTTTTTTTAACTTTTCTGACATATTTGTTTTGCCCATAAGTTTTTAAATACTTGCTTAATTTTTTTTGAGCAACAGCCCGTTTAAAAGCCCTATTTTCACCCTTTTTTTTAAAGATTGGGTCATTTCTTCCCAATTCCTCTGAAATACGGCAATTTTGACAAAGTGAGTGCTCTCAGCATAAGTACTAGATTTCGGTCAAACCAATACCAAAAGTTATGCCAATTTTCATCTCTAATTATGTGAGTGTACGCTAAAACTCCCTGACCCGCCTCCAAGTATGTATCAAAAAATGAAGAAGTGTTAAGACGAGATAGGATATTTTGTGCTCGTGTGGCTAAAACCGCCGTATCTCATCGAAATTTAGACAAATTACCTTATGGTTTCTGTGGTACAATTGGGGTTTTTTAATGAGTTGTTGCTTGAAAAACAGCTGAAAAGTTATAAATAAAAAAAATTTTGAAAGAAAAGCTTGAACACTCTGTTAGCCCAAAAATTCTGTTGGCAAAAATTCTCCAACAACACACCCTGTAAATTGCCCCAAAGAGAGAACTAGTGAGCAAGCAGGCATGCCAGGGCTGGTAGTTCCTTTTGGCAGACACCAAAAAACCAGCAGGCTGACTTATTTTGACGTGCCTGGCCGCCTAGCACTGGCAGTATAGACTACTACTATCCACTCCCAGCAAACCGCAAGAAAAAGCAAAAGGCCCAAGGTCGGGAAGACCACCAAATTTCTTCCTTTTTGGAAGCTGGGAATAACTGCGAGTTTCCCAATTTATTTTAAGATGGAGCACTAAGTTTTGGATGCTCCAGATTTGCTGGCTGGTTTGTTAGCCCCGAACAGCCAACTTATCCATCTTTTTTGGCTGGAGTCTGGCAATGAGATGCCATCAGTTTTTTTCGCTGAAAGCTTGAGGAGAAATCAATCTCATCTTGCATATTGGAAGCGGTAATATGCCCCTTTTATTATTTTTGGCTCTGCTTCTTCAGTTACCATATTTTCGAGCAATTAGATTTAAGTTTGTTGAGTAAGGCCGGATTTCTGTTATTTATTTATGGAAAAGTTTTTGTGGAGGGTGCAGCTATTTTTTTGGTGGTATTTGCGGGATTTTTTTTGTTGTTTTTATGTGTATTTTGGGTGCAATTACAAAATTTTGGTGTGTTGGAAAAATATATCTATTATTCTGGGACAATTCAGTATGGAAATTTTTGTATTGCGATCAACTATCATTTATCTGTTGCCACTCAGCTAATCCGGCTTATTCTTACCCAATTGCTATCCATTACTTATGTTTAATTTATATTAGATTTGTGACTAGACTATACCTTAACTTTTCAGCTATGACAAGGATAAGAGGGGGGAATAATTCAACCGACGAAAATTCCAAAATGCTTCATCCCAACCATATGATTTACCGCAAGATGGAGAACCTCATTAACCAAATGTTGAACAGTGAAGATGGTGTAAGTTATTTTTTGTAAGCGAGTTCGATACTTGGTGATATTGGGTTCGATCTCGAAATTTTCATGCCACCCCGATCCCACTATTTTTATTTCAAGTTTTTATTAGGCGAAAATATTGTATTTTAGGATGGACATAGTACCACATTTTCCACGCTGCTAGAACATATCCCTCCACCATTATTCCATTTTTAAAAAGTTTGACAGAATCCTGTCAGCCATCCCGCCCTATTTTTCAGCCGTCCTCTATAGCGCCATTCTGCCTGCATGGCAAAGGTCCGGGCATAAATTTTTTGGAGATTTCTGGCATACTTTCGGAACTGACGTATTTCTGAGGACTCTAGCACAAATGGTCATACAAGCTGTACACACTTTAGTGCCTCCTAAAGTACGCTAGTACAAAAGCAACAAGAAACTTGAAATGGCGTTAGGGGTGCTAACAGCTAACATTAAACATTTTTAAATAAAAATAAAAAAAAGAGTAAGAAAAAGTATTGCAGTCTAAAACTTTCAGCCAATAATTTCCCTTAAAATTTATGGCAGTTACAATTAGGGTTGAAGACTATTTTAAGTTAACTATTTCACTTTTTAATTTTTTAGTTAAACAATTTCAGGTTCCTATTAAAACAGTTAAAAGTTTTGTAAGTTTACTGGTTACTTGGTTAGAAATTGAAGTTTATTCTGTTATGAAATTTCAGCTGTCCAAAATTCCTAGTGTGTTCACGGGTCAAGACATTGTTGCGTGGCTGATGCGCAACATAATCGACAACCAGGATTTGGGTGGGTGTTTCAAGGGGGATTACATTCGGGGACTCAAATAGCCCTCTAACTTTTTTCATATATTCACATATTTCCCACACTCGCAAAAAAACCTTCTGTAAAGTAATTAATAGTAATTAACGAAATTCCTAATCTAAAAAAAGACAAGCTCTAAAAGTTAGAAAGTATTAAGAATCGATGTTTACCTAAAATGTTAGTTGGACCTCAAAAAGACTATTTCTCACAAAAACTTTGAGTAAAAGTTATATTTGTGCAAATCAATGAAATTTTTTTGTTATTACCATACATTGTTAATTGTGGATAGACTAATCATGGAATGCCACTTTTTCTTCTCCTTCTGGATGAAGGAAAATTCTTTATATCACCTACTGATCAATAATTATATTCTTGAATTTCATGGATTCAGTCGCGTACTTGATACGTAAACAATAAATAAATATTCTATTGTTTCCACTTTTTCAAGTAAATTTTGATTAAAAATACTTAAAATGATAAACATAGCGAAAATTGTGATTCTGAGAGCCCAAAAAAGATTTTATCTGAAATTTCCTTGAGAATTACTGGATTTTCGTACAACCTTACACAATACAAGCATCAGGAGATCGAATAAAGTCGACTCTTTACTTAAAATTTTCAGCTGACGCCCTTCATCTTGCCCACTTGATAGCCAGTCACGGCTATGTCTTTCAAATTGATGACCACGTTTTGACAGGTAATTATAGCAAAAACCTTATTTGGTATAAAAATGAAAAAAAACTTTTAGTCAAAAACGACGGCACATTCTACCGTTAGTTTTTTTCCCATGCTAGAAAAAAATTGACGCAGTCGTCATTCCATATAACAATGTCCAATGCCAAGCTTGAAATGACCCAAATCCATCCAAATGTGCCGCTATAAAGCGCAAAAAAAACTTTAGCCAAAAAGGTCATTTCCACATCCACTTTTTCTAGTATTTTTAATTTCCGAGACAGTTCAACAGCTAAAATGTCATCAGAAATTTGTATTCAATTGAAGATTGAAGAATTTTATAAAAAATATTAGTTTGTCGGAAAAGTCCTGCAACGACTTCAAAGTTACTTGCACTTCTTGATAGGTTGCGAAACAAATTCATTTATCAAAATTTCAAATAAATTTTAATGTGTTTCAAATATTAAATTTTTCAAAGTAAAAAGTCCATTGTAAAACCATTACACTTTATTTGAAATTTCGATAAATAATTTTTTTGCAAATTATCAAGAGGTGCAAGTCACTTTGTAGTCGTTGCAGGACTTTTCCGACAACCTAATATTTGTGAAGCAAGAAATAACCAGAAGTAAAAAAGACTCTAGTAGTGGAACAGAGTCAAATCTTATGAATTAGGGGCTTTTAGGAAACTTTGGAATTTTTTTGAAACCCTTATCCATTCACAGACTCTATATAACTTGGGCGTTATGTGGAATAGAGATTGTGTTGAGATTCGACCAAGATTAAAAATAAATAATTTATATCTCTAGGCTTCCAACCCCCTATTTTTGGCCGTCAAACTGTTGGGAACCGGAGAATACTGACTATGGTATGTAGTCTTACCTTAAAAATGCACTCCGTTATCCAATGCCTTATTATTCAGCGGTTTACCTCTGCAAAAGGACCATGCAAAATAAGGCCCATCTGGAGCTGGAAGGTCAGATTTGCTTGTGGTCCAAAAAAATCACACATTGAAACTAATTTAGATTTCGAAGCTGAAAATTTGGCCAAACTCCAAAAAATGTTCAGCAGGAAATGGGAGTAATACAATTTTTTGGGTATTGATTAATTTTTAAGGAAATTTTTGTTTTTAGGTTTGTGTTCATGCAAGCTGAAGCGCAATACAAGTAGGTTTAACTGCCTTTTTAAGTACATAATGATCGATACAATATTTATTTTTGCCATGTTTTAGAGTGGACAAAAAGCGTGATCGGCTGGAGCGACAAATTTTAGACAGGTAAATTTGAGTGAAATAAAACTGGTGCAAAAATTTGAAAAAATGCTGCCAAATGTCGGTTTGCTGACTTTCTTAGTGGTCTCCTTAGAAACTCTGGGACTTAAACTTGGATTATACCTAAATTTTTAGCCAAGAGCGTGCCTTCTGGGATGTCCACAGACCAGTTCCTGGGTGTGTTAACACCACAGAGGTGACCAAATTTGTTTTCTTTTCGTCATACGAATCAATAATTATACCATGATCCAGATTGATTTCCGCAAACTGAGCCGGTCTGGAAGACCAAAATACAGTGCTTCCAACAACTCCACTATGAACTCACAAGTGATTTTGACAGTTCATTTAATTTTGTAATTTGAACCAGTGTATTTTTCAGGCTGGCTCAAGCAATGGACCAGATGCCTTCAGTTCGCCTGCGGCAGCCTCAGCAGCTGCAGTCACTCTCACCCCCACTTCCAATATTTTGCGCTGTCCTCCATCTAACTCCGATCCTTCCAACACGGATCTTGCCTCACCTGTCGTCGCCCCATATGCTCCTAGGTAGCTTTTTGGTGTTTTTCAAGTGCCTCTAAAACCAACGCAAAAATGTGTGAATTCAAAAATGTTATGCCAAAAATAAACAGGGATACTTCACCTTCAAGAGACATAAACCTCCCAATCCATTTGTGTGTGCGAGAATTGACGAAAATGTCGAAAATTGGGTCGAAAATAGGTGGGCTTGACTAGGCATTGAGATCGAACTAAATTAATGATTAGTCCTAAAATTGATAATTAGTCCTTCTCTTTGCAGAGATTTGAAGACACAGCAAAGGCCTGGCTTCAGGCGCTACACACGTAAGGATTTTTGTGTAAATTTTTCGGTTATCATCAACCTAACCAAAGCTGTTTTAGACCTGTCCGACTCCCTCAAATATGAGGTACTTGGTTAAACTACCATACATGTGACCAAAGCACATAGAAAAATACAATATTTTCAGATTGGAATCCTCCAAAACCGACTAGCCAAAAATGTGCTAAAAACTTCTAAGGTTATAGAAAATTATCTCGGGTATGTTTATTTGTTTGATTAATAAAAGACTTTGCAACGTTAATCACGATCAACCTTTGCAGTACTATGATCATAGAAAGCTCTTTGATGCATTCCTGGTCAATTTGGGAAGTGCTAACGACCCTTTCCAGGTTTTTTTTGTGAATGGTTCAGACACATAACAAAACTAAGTTTTTCTGACAGATCAATTTTTCGAAACTTAGTTAAAGCACAGACATATCTTAGAAAAGTATCGGAGGTAGTTACTCCATCATGTCCAGATTTTTACAAGTTGGGTGGGCCTTAGAGGAAAGGAGAAAGGGATTTTTGAATTGACGGGCTGACCGTCTATGCTAGTTATGCTGTTACTGAGAATTTTTTACCGAAATAACAGCGTAGTGAAAAATTTCTTATCGAAATAACCGCATACCAAAAAATCTCTTACCGGAATAACCGCGTACCAAAAAAAAATTCTTACAAAAACGACCGCGTAGCAAAACGACCAAGTACCAAATTGACGTGTATATTTCCGTGAACAGCACAACTAAAACTGCACCAAAAAGTGTTTCAAGGTTTAGAAAAATAGAGTCATTAGAGGGTTAAGCGACCGTTTCAAAAAAATTAACAAATATTTGAAAAAGCATTTTAACGGAAAATGTTGTCACCGCATGACTAACCTGAAATTCTAAAGCTAGACGCAGGGTAGACCAAAGTATGTTAGGACGGGCACAAATGTGTGTACCAAAGAGCAACAAAAACAAAAATTCGAAGAAGGCAAGAGTTCAAAACATTTCAAAAACTGCCAAACAGCTTTGTGCCTGTCGTGAGATAAAGGCTACCAACCACTAGGTTTGAAAGTGCAAAATTACTGAATTTTAAAGGCACAACTGGTTTTTTCAGACTGACGGTGTCTGAGCCATGATAAATTTCGCAAAACATCATTACATAAATAAAATTCAGGGCCAGCCAAATCCCTGGATCTCAGACACAGTCGACTTCTGGCAACATGACAAGATGTAAGTTTTGGGTTTTTCTACATCTTATTTACTTTACTCAGACAAAATATGCATTTTAGAACGGGTGACCTGTCCACAAGGAGACTAAAGTTATGGGAGGAGAGTTTCGAGGAGCTTCTCTCAGACCAGTTCGGCCGTGAAACCCTTCAACGCTTCCTGGACAAGGAGTACTCAGGCGAAAACCTAAGGTTCTGGTGGGAGGTTGGTTGTATTAATTTTATGGTCCTCCTACTGGACTTTTTACTTAAATTTTTTACTACAAGGTTTCTTCTCGAGTTGGTTTTCTGGGATCTCTAAATTTATTTAGTACTTTCCATGTAATTGTGTCCTCCTTCAGGTCAATTCGGTATCCTGCAGGTAGTCCTGAAGTACACCAATAAAATTGTTTTGCATACACTCAAGATCAATTGAATCCAAAGTGGTTTACCAAGTGGTCATTTACGTAGTTACACCTTCCAGATGGTCATTCTACCCTCTTGGTTGTTTTAATACATGTAAGGCGGTTTTGGAACGCCCCATGCGGTCATAATAACCTCTAAATGGTGCATAGTTGTGCATTTCACGTGTTATTATAGACCATTTTAACCCGCACTAAGCTTACCTGGCTCTACCCAACCCTACACTCAAAATTATATCTACTTTGGGCTAAAAAGCTTAAAGAAATTGCTAACAGCACATCTTTTAGGTTCAAAAGCTGAGAAAATGCAGTTGTCGAATGGTGCCCGTGCTAGTCACAGAAAGTAATTGTCATAACCAGTGGTGTATTTATTTGAGTAAATTTGTTGCATTCAGTCTACAACGAATTCATAAATGCCAATGCCACCTCGCCTGTCAACATCGACTGCAAAGTTATGGAGATCACTGAGGAGAATCTTAATAAAGTAACTTTTACCCCTTACAAGGGAAGCGCACGAACTGTACGATCTGTTTCGAATATTCTGACTTCGCTATCGTGTAGAGCATATTCGATTTACTATATAGAATTTCAATATTTTTTGCCACCAGCCACAAAAATGTCGATTGTTGGGCTGAAGAAACATAAAAAATAATTTGCCTTGGTTCCCCCTGTTGTTTTTTTCAAAAACTCTTCTTTTACTAGTATTTTAATTCACCCAGATGAACCAATTTGTGTGTCTTGTTATGCTGGTGATACCTTATTGAATAAACATGTTATTTATTACAAACAAAAAAAAGCGCAAAACATTTCAATTTGCAGGAATTTGTGAAGACAGAAAAAGTGGTAGTAAAACAAAAAGAAGAGTTTTTGAAAAAAAACAACAACAGGGGGACCAAGGCAATTTTTAGCGTATTTTCATGTTTCTTCAGCCCAACAATCGACATTTTTGGCTGGTGGCAAAAAATATTGAAATTCTATCTAGTAAATTGAATGTGCTCTACACGATAGTGTAGTCAGAATATTCGAATCAAATCGTACAGTTCGTGCGGTTCCCTTGTTAGTCATCAATTTTAAAAATTAAATGAAAACTTATAATTGGTCTAAAAATTTCCAGAATCCTAATCGCTGGTCTTTTGACGAGGCTGCTGTAAGTGCTTAAAAAGGGTAGATCAAATAATTTCGCCCTAATGCTCTGGCTACTGTCGTATTTCTAGTTAGACAAAAACAAGGCCACCATCCCAGAAGGTAGTCCGGTCAAGAGGGTCATTACTCGCAATATCTTTACAAATTTTTTAGATTTTGTGAACTTAGCCTGATCACCTAGCATGTCACAAACAAGTGATTTTATCAACTTTTAATCTAAAAAACTCCCGAAAAAATTGCAAAAAATCAACAGAGGTGACTACGGCAAAAAACTTATAATAAGTTTCCTGATTTTGAGCATACCCAACTATTAACCCTTACGTGCGCACACTATGATGCAGCCGTTTTTCCAAAAACAAATTACATATTTGATTACAAGTCAAATACGAATATTTTAAAACATCACAATTCGACGTGAAAGTGTCGTATTTGGGAGACCCAAATATAAGACAACTCAATGGCGCACTGTCCCATATATGCGACAAACTTCAAGCAGGGTTTTCTCAACAACCACCATAGATATCGATGTCTGGTTTTTAAAATTAATAGTACAGAGCTCAGCAATTCTGTTTCTGGAAAAAATTCATGATTTTGCTTTCAGAACACCGAGAAAAAATATTTCTTCAAAAACGTGAATTATGGCCGTTTTAGACGAATTAATTTTTCGTGAATTTCAATCAATATGTTAATTATTTTTGTGTAGCTAACAAATTTCATCTCTTTTCTACAACTGGTTTAAAAAATTTAAGAAATAAATCATCTGTCAAGGAAATGGAATGTTAAAAGTTATCCCATATATGGGACATTGCGCATTTAAAGGACCATGCTCTTTGCGCGCAGTGGCACGTGCAAAATTTGAATTGGCGGGGCACACTTCTCTTTCGTCTATCAGTGTACTCTTTCGAGTTGTTTTGAATGACTCGAAAGAGTACATAATTACACGAAGAGAAGTGTCCCGCCAATTCAAATTTTGCACATGCCACTGCGCGCAAAAACCATGGTCCTTAAAGGACCATGAAACTTGATAAGCACAGCGATTTGGAAATTTTCAATTCAAGCGGGACCACCCTATTTTTGTCAATAATGTTTTAAAAACTTACTCATAGATAGAATTCAAATTTTCAATGCACACATAAAATTAATTTAAAAACATGGCTCTACCCTGTTTGCGCCCAATTGTTTGCGCCAAAAATCGTTATAGCCAAATCCGTTACATTTTTGGTTAATTAGATTGCTACATATGGTTTTTTCTAAGTGATTTCATGGATATTCTTATTTACAAGTCAATACTCAAATCGATGCCAAAGAGAAGGGCTACATTTTGAGCATAAGGTTGTGAATGACCATATTTGCAGAATTTACTAAAAACCCCAAAGTTCTCAAAAAAGTCCAGGATTCCGGAAATTTAGGGTTTAGTAAATTTTGCAAATATTGTCATTTACAACCTTATGCTCAAAATGTAGCCCTTCTCGCTGGTATCCATTTGAGTATTAACTTGTAAATAAGAATACCCATGAAATTACTTAGAAAAGCCATATGTAGCAAGCTAATTAATTGAAAATGTAACCGTTTCTGGCTATAACGATTTTGGCGCAAACAATTTGGGCGCAAACAGGATAGGGCTGTAACTGAAATGCACCCTCTAAAGTCTGAATTTCGCCCTCTAATTATTTTTTTCACCCTCTAATTCAAAATTTCGATCAAAATACTGAATTTAGCCCTCTAATTTCTGAATTTCACCCTCTAATTTCTAAATTTCGTCAGCTAATCATTTGTTTGCTGATTTTTGTTTATGAAGTTATGTTTTCTTCCTCTATGTACGATCTGAGGTCAAAGAGGCATTAAATAGACAACCGAATCAGTGGTTTAATTTTTACAAAAAAATACTGAATTTCATCAGTAAATTACTGAATTTCAGCAGTTCGTAGTTTAATTTCAAAGAAACTTAATTTTTGATAATATTTTTCCAGATAGCCCGGCTCCGATACTGGCCCGTGCCCACGTTGACAGGCATTTGGGCCCCTCCGCATGTGGGCCCCCGCATTTGGCCTCAATTCAAAAATTCAATATTATCAATTCTATATTGAAATTTCTCTACATTTATTGTCTATTTTATTTCGCTGCACTTTGTGTGCTATTATCGATTATGTTCGTAAGGGATCGAACAAAGTTTTGAAGTTATATCCAAAAAGTGAAATTATTATATATATGTTCCCTGTTATATTTTCCTTGCCTGACCAAGGTAAAACATCCTAAAAGGGTATCTGAATACCCTAAAAAGATCGAATTCGAACATAGTTTTGTTGATTGTGGCCTACCGCATAAAGAAACTCTGGTACGCATGCTTTTTTATAAGAAAGTCTGCCATGTATTTCCCAAATGGTTATGGCAACCTCCAGGCAATTGGAGGACTACCATATTAGGTACTGGCGTTTTTTTATTATTTCAAAATTTAATAGAGGTATGGATTGTCCCCCGCCAATTCAATAATTTTCGCCTAATCATTGAGCTTTTGTATGAATTTTTGGCTTGGTTTCTAACAAAACAAGGGCTAGAATTTAATTTAGGTATAGTTTTGTTAGAACACAAGTAAAAATTAAAGAATTCCAAGTTAAAGAATTTTTCGACGATTTGCCAAGCATATATAAAAAATTGTGAATCGGGGCCCAAATGCGGGGCCAAACGCGTAGTAACCGTGCCCATCCCTCTATGTGAATTCAAAATCTTAGCCTAGACTGCATCCTCCATTTTATTCATGCCTTTTGAGCAGAAACAGCTATAAACAGCGATAAAAACAATAACAACAGCAGAAATAACAATAACAATCTAATGCATGTCCTACTTTTCGCTTTCGTCCTCTCTTTTGTCTCCCTTCAGTGGCTGCGGCAAAGGATCAATAAGATTTTCAGACTCCATTATCGTCAGAGAGTGCTTGCAAACTTCGTCTTTGATTCCAATTGAACACGTGCAGGATATATAGCCTTCAAAGCAAGATGACTTCTTCATTGTGTAGAATGACGTTTGTTTGAATCAATGCCAGGGATGGCGCAGAGAGATCTTTTCCGTAACGAATTCGCATATTTGCTTCGCACTGAAAATTTCCTGGGCTATTTTTCTTGGAATGATCACAGTAGAAGATTTGGTTGGCATACATAAAGGTTTCACTGCTGTAATGGCTGAAAGGCAGGTATCCGACAGAGGTGGTCTCTGTCGGATACCTAAGATCAGATCAGTTCAGATCAGATCAGTTCAGATCAGATCGCCGAAGATCAGATCAGATCAAGATCAGATCAGATCGCATAATATTTTTTTCTTTATTTTGTCAAATTTGACACTTTAAGTCAAAATTTTAGCGGCGAAACGTGGCGAAACAAATCTGATTTTCCGTCTTGAAAGTACGGTTTCCGTTAACGTGTAAAATTTGGCTGATTCATGAAAAATATAATTGCCATTTTAATAATAAAATCGCAATAATTTCAATGGATAAAAAAGAAATTATTTTGAGAAAAAAAAAGGTACTAAAATAATTGTGATTGTATTCTATTTAAAAAAATACAATAAACCTTGGTTTTCGACTGTAAAGTACATTTCGCGGCAAAATTTTGACTTAAAGTGTAAAATTTGACAAAATTAAAGAAAAAAATATGCCGATCTGACCCGATCTGACCCGATCTGAACTGATCTGATCTAAATCGATCTGATCTTTTCCCAACTCTGTGTAACATACGTTTCGCCGCTAATTTTGACTTAAAGTGTCAAAATTTGACAAAATTAACGAAAAAAAATATAATGCCGATCTGATCTGATCTTCTGCGATCTGATCTGAACTGATCTGATCTTTGCCCACCTCTGGTATCCGATACATCTCAATTCAACCTCAATCACTTACTATATCCAAAGCTCTTAGTTTTCGGTCAGCCATTGATCAGCATCTTCCTTGCTCTTGCACACCAACACTGTTGTCCATTTGCGAGCTGGTCCTCGCTTCTTTACTTGAATAGCTTGTGATTGCATCTGAAAGAAGAAAAAACAACATGGGAAACAAAAAAACCAATTGGCTGACGAAATTAGAAATTAGAGGGTGAAATTCAGAAATTAGAGGGCAAAATTCAGTATTTTGATCGAAATTTGAATTAGAGGGTGAAAAAAAATAATTAGAGGGCGAAATTCAGACTTTTGAGGGCGGATTCAATTTGAGCCACAGGATAGAGCCAAAACATAAAAAACAAAATTAGGGTGGTCCCGCGCGAATTCGAATCCGCAAATTGCTGTGCTTATCAAATTTCATGGTCCTTTAAAGGTTACAAGACAGGAATCAAGAAAAGGGGCGGAATTGTGTGACTACATTGAATCTGATTTACTTGCATAGATTTATTACATTATGTTCAGGACCACATATTCTGCCTCATGAAAAACGACAGCTACCAAAGGTATCAGTGGAAAATATTTTTTCTCCAAATATTTTTATGTGACCATTGCAGGTTTCTGCGCTCCGACATCTACCGAGACCTAGTGAATCTGTCCAGGAAGAAGGTCTCGCTTTTCAAATTTAAATGATCCAAAGCAAGTTTTATCACACACTCACTCTACCTCACCTAAATTGCCTAAACCTACCTACAGGGGTTTTCTTCTGGATGCATAGGCTAAAAAGAATGGTACTGTTAACCTATGAAAAAGATTCTCTACGTGATTATGCTATTTAAAACAGGCATAGGAGCGTTGAGCAGTTTGGCACTTCATTCAAATTCGTGCCTTTTTCGCGTTTTGTTTTTCAGTGTTTTCTATGACTTAGGCGAAGCCTTAGGCATAGGATAGGCTAGCTTATGTTACGACGAGCTCAGACGTGTGTCCAAAAATTAAAAAAAACGAAAATTCAAAAATACGTGAATTTAAAAATGTCCCAAAACTGCTCAAACGTCTCCGCACCTTCAACAAATATCATCTCTCCTTCTCAAAAAATCACTTCGGGTACAACAAATTAAAGTGGAAAGTAGGGATAAATTGATTTAGTTTACAAAAATGAGATATGCTACGAAAAATTTGATTTCCGCAACCAAAAACCGGTTATCACGAAAAAAATGAAAAGGCCACATAAAAAATAAGCCATGCATGATAGGAACTCTTTTTTGTGAAAGATTTCAACCTTTTCGCAAATAAATCAGTGTGCGCAAAAAAGTGCTGAAAATCGCGTAGTCGCTTCATGTTTTTTCGTCGTCTCTGTTTTTGTTATTGGAAAGTTTGGTTTGTCCATTCGTTTTGCTCTACTTTTTGTTCTTAGTTAGGGCTATCCAATTATGTCAGAAGACTCGTTACAGCGTGTGGCTTCAGTTTTGATTTTTGTTTGCTGTCTAGTTAATCTTAAGGTTGCAAAATATAATTTATGTGGTTCATGCTTGACTGGGTGACTAGGGCTGTCAACTAACCCACTTTTCGGTCAGATAGCCGAATTTCAAGCAGGACTCAAATTTTCCAATATGGGTATCTGTACTGAAAACCCCCGAAATTTTTATTGCATAGACGTTTCTCAAAAATGAAAAAGTTTCGTTTTCGAGAAAGGTTTCTCGAATTCGAAACTCAAAAGAGTAAAATATCTCTAAGGTGTACATGTGTACTTCTAGATCTACTATTTAGAGATACCAAGGTATTTGGCTGCTTCGCGGCTAAAGACCAGCACACTCCACATTGCAAAGGATAGGGTACATATATGTGTTCACCCCTAGCCCTTGCAATGTGGAATATGCTGTCTTTGACCGGAAAATTCGGCCAAATACCCTTAAGATGCCTACATAAGTACCCATACAGGTTTATGTGTACCCTTAGAGATATTTTACTCTTTTGTCGGGTTAAGTTACAGAACAAAATTTTAGAAGTGATGTTGGAAATTTTGATCAAAAATTTTTATTGTCTTGCTGTTTTGTCTAAATCCAATGTTTTACCATAGAAGAATTATTACATCTTGTAACTTACGACCCCCTCTTGTGCTTTAGAATGCAGCAACATTTTTAATAATAACCCTCCATCCTAATGTCTCCCCCTTCTTAGTGGCCAATGAACTTTTATTCATTTCATGGACCGCAATTAAAGGAGAAGTGAAAGCTGTTAAGAAGATAGTCTCGACACGAAAGGATTAATCCAAGATTTGTGCTTACGGAACGTGGTTTAGAGCCATATTTGTCGACAACTCGGCGCTTCAATCTCAGACGAATTTGTGCAAAATTTGAAGTTAGATGCGCATCATCAATATCAGAATTTCTAAATTCCTTTAAAAAACTCCCTTAAAATCGAAATGAAAAAAGGAAAAATAAGATCGAAAAAGGGTTCATTAGTCTTCTATTGCATCTGGATTTTTAGGGCATTTTTTGAAGGTTTTAGACTTTCTGATATTGATAGTGCTAATACAACTTTTAATTCTTTACAAGTTTTTCTGAGATCGCAACATCGAGTTGTCGACGAAATATGACTCGAAAACCACGTTTAAAAAACACAAAACTTGGGATAATCCTTTCGTGTCAAGATTATTTCCTTAACAGCTTTCACCCCTTCTTTGAAATTATCTGTAAAGAACCTTCCGCCGTGTCCCGTCTTCCATAGTGGTCAGCTTTACCGGTCTCCAAGGATGATCAACAGCCTAGCAATTTTGGGTTAATTGCACTTTAGTAGTATAATGGAATTTTACTAGTCCAATGGGAGTTTACTAGTCCAAAATATTACAGTAGTCCAAAAATAAATTTACTAGTCCAAAGGTATTTTACTAGTCCAATGGAATTTCACTAGTCCGACAGAATTTTAGAAGTTCAATCATCAAAGAATCTAAAAAAGGAAATAAGGGCTGTATTGGGAGCAGTGTTTTAAAACCGAAATTTATACCTTAAACTAACTGTTAGTTTCTTAAACTAACACACCACTGTTAGTTTAAGAAACTAACAGTTAGTTTAAGGTATAAATTTAGGTTTTAATCCACTTTTTGTAACTTTTCGAAAATCTGTAAAGTGCATCTGATTACTTGAAAAAAGTTGGTATAAGGTCATGAATATTAGATTCCGCAGTTTTCCTGACCAAAAACGAGAAAAATCAGGTGTTAGTTGCTAAACTAACAGTTAGGTTATTGTTAGTGTTAAGAGTTAGTGTTAGTTATGAAAACACTGATTGGGAGGGGAATAATAGAGGGCCACTTTTTGGTCATTTTAAGCTTTCTCACCATGTTATTCAACTGGGCTGTGGCAAAAGAGACTCTATATGCATTTTATGATCAAGAGTACTCCTCGACCACGATCTCGACCTCGACCTGCCTATGTGAGCGTAGTATAAGGTAAGTGAGTGCGCGCATCTCTAACTCTCAAGCCCCCTGCGCCCCGAAGGGGCGCAAGGGCTTGGGGGCTTGGAGTTGAGATGCGCACACCCACATACCTTAGACACAAATCACTCGAAAGTGACTCTGGATGCATGAAAACCATGCATACCAGGTTTCTATATGCGGTAGGCCCCAGTATTCAAAACTATGTTCAACATCTTTTATTTAAAAACACTATTTTGAAAATTGTTTGCTAGTTAGCAAAATGTGTCTTCTTTCATGAAAAAACACTTAAAAAAATCAATAAACGATATGAAATGTAAACACGAGCCTGTTCAAAACATTTAATTTATTTCAGCAATTTTTTTGACAATTTTTTATTTTGCATTTTCTAAAAATAATGTTAGTTAAGGATGCCAAGTACATTTGACTGCAAAAATTCCACCACATTCGAGTGTATTTCGGCTATTGGCTCTGAAAAAAATGCGGATTTTCAATTTGTGCAATATATTACACATGCAATATTTTAGAAAAAGTTTTTGAGCAGTAAGTGAAAATGATTTCTGTAAACAGCACAATGGCATAGGACTACTAAAATGCACGAAATTTCGTAAATTCCATTGGACTAGTAAAATTCCATTGGACTAGTAAAATTCCATTGGACTAGTAAAAATCCATAGGACTAGTCAAATATTTTTGGACTAGTAAAATGCAGTTTGGACTATTAAAGTGCAGGTTAGATTACTAAAGTGCGTACTGGACTAGTAAAATATTTTTGGACTCTTAAATTTCCATTGGACTACCAAAGTGCAATATTACCGCAATTTTACCCTCAATTTATTTCCTTCACACCCCCAAAAAGCTATTCGACTTCAAATAGCTCAAGAACCTTATCTGAAATCACTCGCCTGTAAACTAGTCTTCCTAAAGAAAATCATGCCTGTTGGAAGTAAAGGCGTATGTGCACCTATTTTTCAACGCTTTGCTGCTAATCACACCCATCCAAAACCATACCCTAAATCCTAATTTAAACATATTGTTTGTTGACTTAATGTTGGCGGTTTATGTTGAATGTGGGTTGCAGAACTCTTTGTCCGCCCTTATATCTCGCAAAACCTCAAGGAAAGTGCCCACCTCCAGTCGCAATATTAATGCTAAGGCCCAGGCTAGCACTTCAGCCATGGTCAATTGCTCCAGCGGTCCCTCTTTATCCACTTCCTCTTCAAACAACCCCAACTTCGGTATCTCCGCCGTGGTCGGCCAGATCCAGCATCACCATCACGCCCAGCAGAACTTCCATCTGCACACCCCAAACTCTGGATCCACTGGTGGGTTGACCGCTCCAACGCTGGAGACCTAAATACTGCAGCTATGGCGCAAGGTCTGGATCCTTTGCGGGGTCGACGGCCAGGCACGAGTCTCTGGACTCGGGGACAACCTCCCCAGGGAAGCGTCCCCAGCATCTGGACTAGCCCGTATCAAAATGGGCCCGTTGAGAAGCTCATCGACGGTGGATCAAAAGCAGCATCTACTGAAAGTCCGCTGCCCTTTAGACAACCTTCAGCGGATTTGCCCACCTCGACCACATTCCAGTAGGCATACTAGAGGTTTGTGTTGGTGTGCTTTGGCTTTTTTGTAGCTTGGTGCTTTTTTTGTCTTTAAGTTTTTTGAAAATTTTTGTAATCTTGGAGTATTAACGGAAAATTATAAAATTTATGTTAGTTTGTTGCGAATTTAAACATTTTTAAAATCAGTTTTCTCTCTTTTCGATCATTTTATTGAAAACCATAAGATGATGAACAAAGCTGATTTTTGAAATTTTCAAACCCTGCACACAATTCTAATACTGATATTTGGTTATGTATGACTAACACAATCATTTTGAAAACTTTTTAGTCGGTTGTAGACAAATTCATGGCTAAATTAAATGGATGTTATGTTTTCGATCATGGATAAAAATAGAGCCAGAGAAGCAGCCATTTTTAGCTTAGGTGAATCTTTAACGCAGGGTAGACCAGCTTTTCTTAAGACGGAGTCAATCGTCAGTCCCTAACTGTTACCGGTGTTTTATCGCCATTTCGCCTTATTTGTCTAAAGCTATTTTTACACAAAACCATTTTTTGACTTTTTGATGAATCCTCTAATAAAAATCATGTTTTTAAGCCCCTTTACAAGACTGCTTTTAACACGAGAATACCGAACTGTAAGACCAGCAGGTTCTGATGCAGAATTTAATGCTGATTCATTTTATCGCAATGGATTATTTTGGAGCGGCAATATTTCGAGCGAACACGCTGTGAAAAGTGCCTGTAACTTTCGCTACAACGGTTATGTGATATTTCAGCTAAATGAAAAAAGAAAAAACAGAATGTAGCGGCTGTTCTAACACCAAATGCAGCAGTACTTCACAACAAAATTGTGACAAACAATGCGAAATAAACAGGTAAATTGCGGCATAAAATGCTATAACTTTTTTCTGTTAGACAAACCATTGATTAAACATTGGATTCATGTTCAGCGTGGTCAATTTGCTTACTGCTCTTGGATTGCCAAAGAGACTGTTAAATTTCGAATTTCGCTTAATACAATAAATATTTAATTTTAAAATTCAAAAATTTATCGTCTCGAGCAGAATTCAAATCGTGACTGTCTCTTTGGCCATTCAAGAACAGCTTTGTAAGCAAATTAACCACGCTTATCATAAATCCGGTGTTGAAATCGATGGTTTGTCTAGCAGAAAAAGGTTAGAACATTTTGTGTTACAATTGACATGTTTATTTCTCATTGTTTATCAAAATTTTGTTGTGAAGTACTGCTGCATTTGGTGTCAGAATAACCGCCACATTCTGTTTTTTATATTTTTGTTTAGCTGAAATGTCACATAACCGTGGGTGGAGTGTTTGGCCGCAAAATTGCCGTTCCGCAAAAATCAGCATGAAATTCGCATCAGAATCTGCTGGTCTCACAGTTCGGTATTCTCGTGTTAAGCAAGTTACCACCCGTTTGGTAGCTCACTGCACTGGCTACAAATTGGGTGATAAATTGATTGAAATTAATCGTCAGAAAGATTGTCAAAACAAAAACACAGAGTTTCGAATAAAAGAGTGGTTGACTTATTAGAGGATTTACCATAGCAAAACATTAATATTCATTTAGCTCGTCGAATCGATTCCGAGAATGAAAAACTTACTTTGCAGATATTTGATATTTATTTCAAAAATTTTTTTTTCGCTTATTGTACGGAAATAAGTTAGCACAAAATATAATTTAAAAGCATTTTTTCTACGAATAAACCTTTTACGCTATTATAAAGCTCTGTACTTGAAAATCTTTTCCCGAGTGCCTGATTTCCACTTTAAAGGAGGGGTAAAAGCTATAAAGCTACGTACACAAGAATGAAATTTGTTTTTTTTTGTTCCGCACCTTTGCCGGTTTCCGCATCCACATCCGTTTTTCAGTGTTCACAATGCATCCGAACGTGATGTGTCTAAGTAATACTGAATTGTTTTTTGATTTATATCTTCACAAATATTTCATGCATAAATGTAAATATAAGGTGAGATGGTAAAGCCTTCTTTAATTTTTAATTACAGTCAACTCTCGATTTAACGAACCCCTGGGGACCGGAAAAAATGTTCGTTAAACCGAGAGTTTCGTTAAATCAAGAGTTAATTTTAGTCATTTTATTTAATCGCTGGCCAAATAGGCGATGAAAAAAGTTCGTTAAATCAAGAGTTTCGTTAAATTGAGGGTTCGTTAAATCGAGAGTTGACTGTATAACTATTCTAAAGTCTCAGAAAGCAAGTATCACGGGCCTATTTCAACAGATGAGAGTTGATAGTTGAGAGTAGAGAGTTGATAGTTGATAGTGTTCCAACAATTGAGAGTTGATAGTTGATAATAATCAGAAAAAACAGAGGGGGAAGGGTCACCCTCCATTTTTTTAAATAGTTGATAGCTGAGAGTGAAGTACTCTCAAGTATTGGAACACTATCAACTATCAACTGTCTACTCTCAACTCTCAACTATTACTCTCAACTCTCAATTGTTGCAACACTATCTACTCTCAACTCTCATATGTTGGAATAGGCCCCAGGCGAATGAAGTAAAAAAAGAGTATCTCGAGTTAATAATGTATGCGTCAATATACCACAAAATAATTCAAAATTATTGAAAGCTTCCGAATCGGCCTCCGCACCACACCCACCTCCGCTAAGCCTATTGTGAACACGCTTCCGCAACGTCTTCTGCATCCGGATGCGGTCCGCAATGCGGTCAGCATGCGGTCAGCATGCGGACAGCATTGCGGATGCATTGTGAACACAAAAAATGCGTATGCGGACGAAAAACGGATCATTGTGTACTAGGTTAAGGATATAGTCTCAACACGAAAGGATTCATCCAAGTTTTGTTTTATGAATGTGGTTAAGAGCCATATTTTGTCGACAACTTGGTGTTCTGATGTCAGACAACTAGTGCAGAATTGAAAGTTAGATTAGCATCATCAACATCAGAATTTCTAATTTCTTTTAGAAATTTCCCTAAAATCGAAATTGAAAGGAAAACCCCATTGAAAAAGGTTGATTTTTATGTTACATTTTGATTTTTAGGGAATTTTCCGATATTGATGATGCTAATCCAACTTTTAAGTTTGTCTGACATAAAAAACCGAGTTGTCGACAAAAAATGGCTCTAAAACCACATTCAAAAACAAAAAAACTTGGAATAATCCTTTCGTGTCGAGACCATCTCCTTAACAGCTTTCACCCCTCCTTTAAGTACAATAAAAGGCTATCGCAAACAAAAAAAATTCCATTGAAAAAGTAGTTACATCTAAGATTTGTGTTTTTTCAGGACCCTAAATCTTTTCTATTTTACTAACTTTACTCAAAAATATTTTTTTCGCTTCAAATTGGCGATATTCACTGGATAAAATGACTTTTTCTTTAAAAAATTAATCAAAGTATACCTTTTGTATCAAGTTGTTGGATAAGTTCTTATGCTTTTTTCATTATGAAGAAATTTATTTATCAGACATAAGTCTCATTAATAACGTTATATACCAAAAACAAGCTCTTTTCTTCTAATTTACTTTTCATTATAGCACTTTGCTTTTATGTTAAAAATTCAGAATAGAATAAAAACCAAATTTTTTAAGTAGAATAAAAGAGCTTTTTATGGTATATAACATTAGTGGTGTGACTCATGTCTAATAAATGAATTTCGTCATAATAAAAAAGTAGAAGAACTTATCGAACGACCTGATAAATTTTCATTCCCATCCCTATAAAAAATTGCTCGTAGCGAAAAAATAAATTTCACACAATTAAAAATAATGACTAAAATTCACTTTCTGCTTACTAATACCTATTTTTAAAATTGCTTTTTAGCACTGAAATAACAGTTTTTGAACGCATTCTAACCCTTTTTTATCCATCTAAAAACAGACTAACTTTTATCAAAACAATCAAACCCCTTTTTAATTGCAGATTCCAGTGAAATTGTTATCGCAGAACATTGCTGGCTTGCGATTCCCCAATTTGTCGAGTTTCTCAAACTCGCACAATCAATCCAAAGTAGCCAGTTGTTCTCAGCAACCTCAACTCTCAACCATTAGCAGCAATACTAGCATCAACAACAACAACCATAGCACAACCACTGGTCCTGCCACCCTTCTCACCACCACTACTTCTACGGGTTCCAATGTGGGAGGAGGAAACACTTCCCCTGCATCTCCTAAAGCATGACACCTTGAAGCCTCTGAAAACTGCTGAACTCACAATTTTTGGATGAAATTGATTCCTCCCGCTTATTTTCTTAAATCTCCCGCCTTTTTGTCTTAAATCACACGCTTAATTGTTAAAATTTGATTTTTTCTCTTATTTTAAGATTATTTAAAAAAAAACCCCTCCTACCATCATATTGGTTTTCCAATGAGCCATAACACTTAAATGTATAATATCAAAAATTAACAGATTTACGTACCAGAAGAAAGTAATTATTTGGTTCAGGTGCCTCCATTCAAATACATAAATCTCTTTTTTTTATATTTTACAAGTTAAATTTATAGCTTATGAGATAGCTGAGATCCAAGACTACACGATGGTGTAAAAAATTTTAAATTTTACAAAAAAAAATATTGTTTAAAAAACGGTAGAAAATTCAATTTTAAAATTAAGCGGGTATTTAAGACAAAAACGCGGGAGATTTACAGTAAAAAAGCGGGTGTTTTCGTAACCATCCAATTTTTTCTATTTTTGTCATTATTTAATAGCAAAACGCATCATTTTTAGGCAAAGTGCTACAAAATTTTATTTATCATATATTTTATATACCCAACTTCCACCATCCATTGATTCAAAATCGAGTTTGTGAAATGTTCCAAATTCTCCGGTCAACTCGGTCATTCATGCCAATTGACCATTCTACAACTTTAAATGAGGGACAAAAATTCAAAAAACGGTTTTCTGAATTTTCGTAACATTCTTTTGTGTTCTTAATAAGAACTTCTTATATATATTTTTAAAATTTAAATGTCTTTGAAAATAAAAATTCAGCTGTATGCGTTTTGGCTGTTTTGAATAAAAAGAAATATTTTGAGTATGAAATCGTTTTCACCGTCCTCTCTATATGCTAGATCATAAATTTGTGGCATAAACTTGATTTATAACGGTAGGCGTAACTAAATGGCAAAAGGGTTAGCTTGCATTTTTGATTGTTCTAAACTTGTTTTTACTCTGTTTGTTTGCACAAACGTGCCATTGCTTGACCACTGATTCTTGCGCAATCTTTTACTATTACTGCTCTAAATTTCTTTTGTTTATATAATGCTGATAATTTTTCAAATGTTATTGGAAGGATAAAGTGTAAAAATAAAAATATTAGTAAATATATACAGACAAGGTGACTGGCGCCTTAACAGGTGCCAAGTTAAAAAACAATATGTCGATAGCAATATGTCGTTCATGACACCTTCGAAAATGCGCTACAGTGAAACCTATTTAGATCGGAATTCCCTAATGTATCATGCAGCAATCTCACTAATCTAGTGCTTGACTTTGTCCGAAAACTTCCTTGGAAAAAGCACCCTAATGCGGCACGCTCGCTAATAGTCTTATACCAAAGCGTGCCGAGTTAAGAGGTTTGACTATACCTTATTTTGCGGTTAGGTATAATTCGAATGGTTAGAGTATCTTACAGGTTCTTAACCCTCGCAATACGGACTGTGACAAGTGTATATTCTGGTAGAGCATACCCATGTTGTAAGCAAAAGTGCTTAGATCTTTTCGGAATTCGTGCTCTGTGCAGAGATACAGCCTCTCAAAGTTTGAATTTTTCAAATTTGGGTCTTGACACGAAAGCATAAAAATTGCTGTAACTCTTTATACAGTTAACCTTTTAAATTCTGTAGACAAAATCTTGTAGGAGGAGACAGGACTATCTTTTGAGTGGTTGTTATTTGCTTCCTCTCTAATTACCGACAGACATATAGGTAAAAGAAGAAAAACCTAGATATTTCAGGTACCTGCATTCATAAGGCCAAAATTTTAAAAAATTGTGTACACAACCATAATCTAATATGCGCAATAGAAAGAACAAGAGTAGAGCTTTCTTATGCGGGTCACCTGCTCAAATATAACAATTTGCACAGACTTCATCTCCTACTTTCGCTCTTCCCGGGTCGAGTCTAATCTCAGTAGTTGGTACGAAGGGTTTTCCAGCTTTCCATTTACAAACAATGGTCTTGAGACCTGGAATCGCTGGGATCAATTCTTTCAAGCTCTAGTCGTTGGCTGCGGACTTGGAATTCTTCTTCCCTTCCAGCGGTTCATTTTGATCAGCATAGACAAAAGCCATATTAACTTGTACAAACTCCCTTGGACAAACTCCCCAGGGAAGCGTCCCCAGCATCTGGACTAGCCCGTATCAAAATGGGCCCGTTGAGAAGCTCATCGACGGTGGATCAAAAGGCAGCATCTACTGAAAGTCCGCTGCCCTTTAGACAACCTTCAGCGGATTTGCCCACCTCGACCACATTCCAGTAGGCATACTAGAGTTTGTGTTGTGTGCTTTGGCTTTTTGTAGCTTGGTGCTTTTTTTTGTCTTTTAAGTTTTTTGAAAATTTTTGTAATCTTGGAGTATTAACGGAAAATTATAAAATTTATGTTAGTTTGTTGCGAATTTAAACATTTTTAAAATCAGTTTTCTCTCTTTTCGATCATTTTATTGAAAACCATAAGATGATGAACAAAGCTGATTTTTGAAATTTTCAAACCCTGCACACAATTCTAATACTGATATTTGGTTATGTATGACTAACACAATCATTTTGAAAACTTTTTAGTCGGTTGTAGACAAATTCATGGCTAAATTAAATGGATGTTATGTTTTCGATCATGGATAAAAATAGAGCCAGAGAAGCAGCCATTTTTAGCTTAGGTGAATCTTTAACGCAGGGTAGACCAGCTTTTCTTAAGACGGAGTCAATCGTCAGTCCCTAACTGTTACCGGTGTTTTATCGCCATTTCGCCTTATTTGTCTAAAGCTATTTTTACACAAAACCATTTTTTGACTTTTTGATGAATCCTCTAATAAAAATCATGTTTTTAAGCCCCTTTACAAGACTGCTTTTAACACGAGAATACCGAACTGTAAGACCAGCAGGTTCTGATGCAGAATTTAATGCTGATTCATTTTATCGCAATGGATTATTTTGGAGCGGCAATATTTCGAGCGAACACGCTGTGAAAAGTGCCTGTAACTTTCGCTACAACGGTTATGTGATATTTCAGCTAAATGAAAAAGAAAAAACAGAATGTAGCGGCTGTTCTAACACCAAATGCAGCAGTACTTCACAACAAAATTGTGACAAACAATGCGAAATAAACAGGTAAATTGCGGCATAAAATGCTATAACTTTTTTTCTGTTAGACAAACCATTGATTAAAACATTGGATTCATGTTCAGCGTGGTCAATTTGCTTACTGCTCTTGGATTGCCAAAGAGACTGTTAAATTTCGAATTTCGCTTAATACAATAAATATTTAATTTTAAAATTCAAAAATTTATCGTCTCGAGCAGAATTCAAATCGTGACTGTCTCTTGGCCATTCAAGAACAGCTTTGTAAGCAAATTAACCACGCTTATCATAAATCCGGTGTTGAAATCGATGGTTTGTCTAGCAGAAAAAGGTTAGAACATTTTGTGTTACAATTGACATGTTTATTCTCATTGTTTATCAAAATTTGTTGTGAAGTACTGCTGCATTTGGTGTCAGAATAACCGCCACATTCTGTTTTTTATATTTTTGTTTAGCTGAAATGTCACATAACCGTGGGTGGAGTGTTGGCCGCAAAATTGCCGTTCCGCAAAAATCAGCATGAAATTCGGCATCAGAATCTGCTGGTCTCACAGTTCGGTATTCTCGTGTTAAGCAAGTTACCACCCGTTTGGTAGCTCACTGCACTGGCTACAAATTGGGTGATAAATTGATTGAAATTAATCGTCAGAAAGATTGTCAAAACAAAAACACAGAGTTTCGAATAAAAGAGTGGTTGACTTATTAGAGGATTTACCATAGCAAAACATTAATATTTCATTTAGCTCGTCGAATCGATTCCGAGAATGAAAAACTTACTTTGCAGATATTTGATATTTATTTCAAAAATTTTTTTTTCGCTTATTGTACGGAAATAAGTTAGCACAAAATATAATTTAAAAGCATTTTTTCTACGAATAAACCTTTTACGCTATTATAAAGCTCTGTACTTGAAAATCTTTTCCCGAGTGCCTGATTTCCACTTTAAAGGAGGGGTAAAAGCTATAAAGCTACGTACACAAGAATGAAATTTGTTTTTTTTTGGTTCCGCACCTTTGCCGGTTTCCGCATCCACATCCGTTTTTCAGTGTTCACAATGCATCCGAACGTGATGTGTCTAAGTAATACTGAATTGTTTTTTGATTTATATCTTCACAAATATTTCATGCATAAATGTAAATATAAGGTGAGATGGTAAAGCCTTCTTTAATTTTTAATTACAGTCAACTCTCGATTTAACGAACCCCTGGGGACCGGAAAAAATGTTCGTTAAACCGAGAGTTTCGTT
Source organism: Ditylenchus dipsaci (assembly GCA_004194705.1). Lineage (NCBI taxonomy): Eukaryota > Metazoa > Nematoda > Chromadorea > Rhabditida > Anguinidae > Ditylenchus > Ditylenchus dipsaci. The sequence goes on along the minus strand of SADC01001284.1, from coordinate 533,627 downwards.
AAATCAAGAGTTAATTTTAGTCATTTTATTTAATCGCTGGCCAAATAGGCGATGAAAAAAGTTCGTTAAATCAAGAGTTTCGTTAAATTGAGGGTTCGTTAAATCGAGAGTTGACTGTATAACTATTCTAAAGTCTCAGAAAGCAAGTATCACGGGCCTATTTCAACAGATGAGAGTTGATAGTTGAGAGTAGAGAGTTGATAGTTGATAGTGTTCCAACAATTGAGAGTTGATAGTTGATAATAATCAGAAAAAACAGAGGGGGAAGGGTCACCCTCCATTTTTTTAAATAGTTGATAGCTGAGAGTGAAGTACTCTCAAGTATTGGAACACTATCAACTATCAACTGTCTACTCTCAACTCTCAACTATTACTCTCAACTCTCAATTGTTGCAACACTATCTACTCTCAACTCTCATATGTTGGAATAGGCCCCAGGCGAATGAAGTAAAAAAAGAGTATCTCGAGTTAATAATGTATGCGTCAATATACCACAAAATAATTCAAAATTATTGAAAGCTTCCGAATCGGCCTCCGCACCACACCCACCTCCGCTAAGCCTATTGTGAACACGCTTCCGCAACGTCTTCTGCATCCGGATGCGGTCCGCAATGCGGTCAGCATGCGGTCAGCATGCGGACAGCATTGCGGATGCATTGTGAACACAAAAAATGCGTATGCGGACGAAAAACGGATCATTGTGTACTAGGTTAAGGATATAGTCTCAACACGAAAGGATTCATCCAAGTTTTGTGTTTTATGAATGTGGTTTAAGAGCCATATTTTGTCGACAACTTGGTGTTCTGATGTCAGACAACTAGTGCAGAATTGAAAGTTAGATTAGCATCATCAACATCAGAATTTCTAATTTCTTTTAGAAATTTCCCTAAAAATCGAAATTGAAAAGGAAAACCCCATTGAAAAAGGTTGATTTTTATGTTACATTTTGATTTTTAGGGAATTTTCCGATATTGATGATGCTAATCCAACTTTTAAGTTTGTCTGACATAAAAAACCGAGTTGTCGACAAAAATGGCTCTAAAACCACATTCAAAAAAAAAAAACTTGGAATAATCCTTTCGTGTCGAGACCATCTCCTTAACAGCTTTCACCCCTCCTTTAAGTACAATAAAAAGGCTATCGCAAACAAAAAAAAATTCCATTGAAAAAGTAGTTACATCTAAGATTTGTGTTTTTTCAGGACCCTAAATCTTTTCTATTTTACTAACTTTACTCAAAAATATTTTTTCGCTTCAAATTGGCGATATTCACTGGATAAAATGACTTTTTCTTTAAAAAATTAATCAAAGTATACCTTTTGTATCAAGTTGTTGGATAAGTTCTTATGCTTTTTTCATTATGAAGAAATTTATTTATCAGACATAAGTCTCATTAATAACGTTATATACCAAAAACAAGCTCTTTTCTTCTAATTTACTTTTCATTATAGCACTTTGCTTTTATGTTAAAAAATTCAGAATAGAATAAAAACCAAATTTTTTAAGTAGAATAAAAGAGCTTTTTATGGTATATAACATTAGTGGTGTGACTCATGTCTAATAAATGAATTTCGTCATAATAAAAAAAGTAGAAGAACTTATCGAACGACCTGATAAATTTTCATTCCCATCCCTATAAAAAAATTGCTCGTAGCGAAAAAATAAATTTCACACAATTAAAAATAATGACTAAAATTCACTTTCTGCTTACTAATACCTATTTTTAAAATTGCTTTTTAGCACTGAAATAACAGTTTTTGAACGCATTCTAACCCTTTTTTATCCATCTAAAAACAGACTAACTTTTATCAAAACAATCAAACCCCTTTTTAATTGCAGATTCCAGTGAAATTGTTATCGCAGAACATTGCTGGCTTGCGATTCCCCAATTTGTCGAGTTTCTCAAACTCGCACAATCAATCCAAAGTAGCCAGTTGTTCTCAGCAACCTCAACTCTCAACCATTAGCAGCAATACTAGCATCAACAACAACAACCATAGCACAACCACTGGTCCTGCCACCCTTCTCACCACCACTACTTCTACGGGTTCCAATGTGGGAGGAGGAAACACTTCCCCTGCATCTCCTAAAGCATGACACCTTGAAGCCTCTGAAAACTGCTGAACTCACAATTTTTGGATGAAATTGATTCCTCCCGCTTATTTTCTTAAATCTCCCGCCTTTTTGTCTTAAATCACACGCTTAATTGTTAAAATTTGATTTTTCTCTTATTTTAAGATTATTTAAAAAAAACCCCTCCTACCATCATATTGTTTTCCAATGAGCCATAACACTTAAATGTATAATATCAAAATTAACAGATTTACGTACCAGAAGAAAGTAATTATTTGGTTCAGGTGCCTCCATTCAAATACATAAATCTCTTTTTTTTTATATTTTACAAGTTAAATTTATAGCTTATGAGATAGCTGAGATCCAAGACTACACGATGGTGTAAAAAATTTTAAATTTTACAAAAAAAAATATTTGTTTAAAAAACGGTAGAAATTCAATTTTAAAATTAAGCGGGGTATTTAAGACAAAAACGCGGGAGATTTACAGTAAAAAAGCGGGTGTTTTCGTAACCATCCAATTTTTTTCTATTTTTGTCATTATTTAATAGCAAAACGCATCATTTTTAGGCAAAGTGCTACAAAATTTTATTTATCATATATTTTATATACCCAACTTCCACCATCCATTGATTCAAAATCGAGTTGTGAAATGTTCCAAATTCTCCGGTCAACTCGGTCATTCATGCCAATTGACCATTCTACAACTTTAAATGAGGGACAAAAATTCAAAAAACGGTTTTCTGAATTTCGTAACATTCTTTTGTGTTCTTAATAAGAACTTCTTATATATATTTTTTAAAATTTAAATGTCTTTGAAAATAAAAATTCAGCTGTATGCGTTTTGGCTGTTTTGAATAAAAAGAAATATTTTGAGTATGAAATCGTTTTCACCGTCCTCTCTATATGCTAGATCATAAATTTGTGGCATAAACTTGATTTATAACGGTAGGCGTAACTAAATGGCAAAAGGGGTTTAGCTTGCATTTTTGATTGTTCTAAACTTGTTTTTACTCTGTTTGTTTGCACAAACGTTGCCATTGCTTGACCACTGATTCTTGCGCAATCTTTTACTATTACTGCTCTAATTTCTTTTGTTTATATAATGCTGATAATTTTTCAAATGTTATTGGAAGGATAAAGTGTAAAAATAAAAATATTAGTAAATATATACAGACAAGGGTGACTGGCGCCTTAACAGGTGCCAAGTTAAAAAACAATATGTCGATAGCAATATGTCGTTCATGACACCTTCGAAAATGCGCTACAGTGAAACCTATTTAGATCGGAATTCCCTAATGTATCATGCAGCAATCTCACTAATCTAGTGCTTGACTTTGTCCGAAAACTTCCTTGGAAAAAGCACCCTAATGCGGCACGCTCGCTAATAGTCTTATACCAAAGCGTGCCGAGTTAAGAGGGTTTGACTATACCTTATTTTGCGGTTAGGGTATAATTCGAATGGTTAGAGTATCTTACAGGTTCTTAACCCTCGCAATACGGACTGTGACAAGTGTATATTCTGGTAGAGCATACCCATGTTGTAAGCAAAAGTGCTTAGATCTTTTCGGAATTCGTGCTCTGTGCAGAGATACAGCCTCTCAAAGTTTGAATTTTTCAAATTTTGGGTCTTGACACGAAAGCATAAAAATTGCTGTAACTCTTTATACAGTTAACCTTTTTAAATTCTGTAGACAAAATCTTGTAGGGAGGAGACAGGACTATCTTTTGAGTGGTTGTTATTTGCTTCCTCTCTAATTACCGACAGACATATAGGTAAAAGAAGAAAAACCTAGATATTTCAGGTACCTGCATTCATAAGGCCAAAATTTTAAAAAATTGTGTACACAACCATAATCTAATATGCGCAATAGAAAGAACAAGAGTAGAGCTTTCTTATGCGGGTCACCTGCTCAAATATAACAATTTGCACAGACTTCATCTCCTACTTTCGCTCTTCCCGGGTCGAGTCTAATCTCAGTAGTTGGTACGAAGGGTTTTCCAGCTTTCCATTTACAAACAATGGTCTTGAGACCTGGAATCGCTGGGATCAATTCTTTCAAGCTCTAGTCGTTGGCTGCGGACTTGGAATTCTTCTTCCCCTTCCAGCGGTTCATTTTGATCAGCATAGACAAAAGCCATATTAACTTGTGTTTCCAAATTTTCGAAAGTGTTTCAGGTCACGAACACCCGCAAGCCAAAGGGAGCAGCTGGCGTCGACAAGAATCTTAGAGAGATGGTGCTTGCCGAGGACTTCAAAACCACGACTCGGGGTGGCCGTTTCCTTCTACATGATTCGCGTGTGCTCGAGCCAAACAAGCAGGCGGTCCTCATCTTCGCGTCGGACCGTGGACTGGATTTCTTAATGGAGAACCAAAGATGGTCAATTGATGGTACTTTTCTACGTTTTGTTTTGATGTTACAGCACTGATTTCCATCTGTTTATAAACATTTTTCTGCTGCCCGACTTACTTTTCTCAACTCTTCACGCTGAACTGCTTCAAAGACGAATCGACTTTTCCGTGCATCTTTTCCTTCTTCCAAACAAGTCTGCGGAAAGTTACAAGCGAGCGTTCAAAGCCGTTTTCGAAACTCGCCCGGAAATCGTGCCTCAGTCGGTGATGTCAGGTTGGTTTTTTGCTTGTTTGTTTGCTTCTGTGTTTGTTTTTTTGAACAATTGCTTTTTAAATTTCGAGGCCGCGCCGCTGATCGATCTGAAGGAGCGTTTTCCGCTGGCCGAATTCAACTACTGCTTGTTTCATCAGTCGCAAGCCGTCTTCTCGAGTCTCAGAAAGAAGGGATTGCTTCCGCTCTACGCCAACGCCGATGTGAAAATGCTGCTCCGTTGCCTCAGTGCTCTCGCTTTTCTTCCGTCAAGGAAGTCACTCTGGGATTCGACGATGTGGTTACTGCCGTAGAAACGATGATTGAAGATGTCTCGGTGGACCAAAACAAAGTAGAGCATTTGAGAGGTTTGGATTTTTTGGATCTGTTTGAAACGTAATGATTTTTATTCCTTAGCTCACCTGAACTAGTTCGAAAATACGTACGTTCGTCGCCTGGATGGAAACGGTTTTCCGATTGATGCGCTCTTTCCAGTCGCTGGGTGGAATGTCTTCTCGTCCGTTCTGAACAAGGCTCCGCGGACTAAAAACGCCACGGAAGGCTGGCATCGGCTGTTCAATAAGAAGTTCTCGAAACGCAATCTCAATCTCAGTCACTTCATCGTGCGCCTGAAGGAAGAAGAGGAAACAACTTGGCAATTGGCAACCAGTTGCATTTTATCTTTTGAAACATAAATTCAATGGAGTGGCTTTTCAGGAATGCGATTCATCCGGCGGATCCTTTGCGCGGAGCTCGGTCGACAAAGGTGGAAAACTCAGAGCGTCAGTTCTTCAAGCTCGTCCCGGACTACTCGAATGCGGATATGCTCCTACGACAGCGCTTGCCGTTTCTCTGTCGAATGCAGTACCACATGGCCAAGTTCTACGATCCGGTGGCCGGAAAGATGAAGCCGAGGCGGAAGCGGAAGAGAATGGATCAGAAATAGAACTGAAGGACGACAATGACGAAGAACCGGTGTCTCCCGACAACCTAAGTTTCATTTTCGACGCCGATCTGAATATTTTCCGCCGTGCTCAATTGTTTTGTTGTTAGTTGTTATTGCTTAGTTGTAATTGTTTGGTTGGTTGAATAAAAATATTTAGGCGGCTTTATTGTATGCGTAGTCGTTGTTTTGTTTCGTCGTTTCGTAATTTAAGTCAGCATATGTTGCAAAATCAAGATTGGAGAGAAATTTTTGCTGGCGACATTTTGTGGCGACATTTTTGCTGGCGACATTTTTGCGGCGACATTTTCACCCATAACCCTTATGATCAGTGTTGTGCGTTTGGCTCGTTTGCGAGCGAGCAGCTCGCGTCCCTTTGAGATTCGAAACTTAAGTATGTATAAATTTAATTATGAGGCCACAGGCTAGACCAAGGTCAACAAATACTCAGCTTAATAACTTTATTAAGCCAATAATAGGTACAAGCAAAAATAACAGGTACATAATTAAATTTCGAATCTCAAAGGGACGCGAGCTGCTCGCTCGCAAACGAGCCAAACGCACAACACTGGTCATAAGCTCAAAGCGTCAAATAAAAGTAGAATTTTGGCGCCAAACTTGAACTTAAGAATCACGTTTTCCGTGAATTATCTTTTTGTCTTTGCTTTGAGCTTTGAAATTAACCTTTTTTAGTTAATATGGCTTTTGTCTATGCTGATCAAAATGAACCGCTGGAAGGAGAAGAAGAATTCCAAGTCCACAGCCAACGACTAGAGCTTGAAAGAATTGATCCATTGAGTCTTTTCCGTCATAAGGATGCAAGAGTGAAGCGAATCTTTTGCATCTCTATTGCTCAGCTCCGAGTTTTGGCAACAATCTCATCGCCACGCCACAGAAGCGACCATGGAGGAGTCGATCCCAGTGCTTTCAAGAGTAAGCTATTTATTTGCGGAAGTGTGCATGGAAGAATGTGAGTGTAAATCTTTCAAGGTTATGATCTCGCTTCTGTATTTTTGTGGTCACGACTTCCAATCGCACGTCGCACGTTATCATGAGATGCCATCAAACAGCTGTTCAACCGTCAGTTGAAAAGAGGTTTCTTCTATATTGTTTATAATTTTTTGTGCTTTAATCTTATAGTCTTATTGTTGAATTCACTGATATTTAAAGGACCATGACTTTTGCGCGCTGCGACTGTCCCCACCAATTCAATTTTTTTTCTAAATCATTGGACTTCCGTACAGATTTTTCAACGTGGTTTCTAACAAAACTATACCTGAAATTAAATTCTAGGCCTTGTTTTATTAGAAACCAATTTGAAAAATCTGTACATAAGTTCAATGATTCGGAAAAAAATTTGAATTGGCGGGGACAACCGCTGCGCGCAAAAACCATGGTCCTTTAAGCTGGCTATATTCCGCCCATGAAGAAAGATATAAAAAGTTAATTAAATTAAAATAATTATTTGAAGAGCTACAGTCAGGCCTCGTTAACCTGCCAACGCTGTTATATGCCACCATAGATAGCGTATAACCTTTATTAATCCCCCACCCCTGACTTGGAGAACCTATATCTCACCCCAAAGTGAATATTTTGCAAATCTGTTTTTTTTTTGCATTTTCTTGCACTATTTCTACAGCTAAATTAATTATCGTGAAAAAAGAACAAGTTTGGCACTAAAGTAGCTATAAGCGATGCAAGTAGGATAATAAAATTGCGCAGCAATTGCAAAACACACGTCTGCTACACAATAGCAATTATAATTTTGAATTTAAATTTTATTGGTCTCGCGCATTAAAGTGGTCCCCGCCTTTTGGAAATTCAAATTTCACCGTGTCACGCACGGGCAGGTCATAGGTAATTTCGCCAACACAATTTCGCCAACAGCAATTTCGCCAACAACAATTTCGCCAACAGCAATTTCGCCAACGCAATTTCGCCAACAGCAATTTCGCCAACACAATTTCGCCAACAGAATTTCATTAAGAGTTTAAACTTTTGTATTGAAAAGAATCCTTATTATTTCAAATGTTTTACTATGAACCATCTCCAGTTCTGCTGGACTGTCCATGCATCAACAAAACCAAGTGGTCATCCAGGTGGTGCGAATTTTTTTTTCGACTTTTTCAGTTTCCAAAACCTGTTTCGTTGATTCTATAGTGTTGGTGATATATATTTCATACAAAACGAGAGTAGCACAGAGCGATCCAAAAAGCGGTCCAACACACCTTTTTATCGTGTTGTACACTGGCATTTGCTTTTTAAAAGTTATGGGTATTTTGGGGCCTCCGTTTGGGGCCAGTACTTTGGGGCCAGTTCTGCATTTTTATAGGTTTGGGGATTGTATTTTGGGGATTGAAGTCATACGACACAACAGCCTCACGTAACATCTAACTATCTATACATTCAGTTTCACTCAGTTCTCCTTATATACTTTCAATAGTCACGATCCACTTTTAATGTTCCTGATCCAACCTCAATGGTTCGAGTCCATACTCAGTGGTCTTGATTTTGGATCTCCCATTTTATCATTTTGGTGTATATTTTTTGTGCCTTGCATGTCAACCACCGATTATCTCAGTACTTTACAATACATCTCCAGTCTCTATCTCCATCCATCTAGTGCACCTGGATCATGTGAGTGTCCACCTGGTCAAAAAAAATTTTTGTTACCAAATCCACCTAAATTTCAGATATGTTAGTTACTTCAGCGTAATTCAGCAGTATAAAATTGGGTGTTTTTAGTGACAGAATTTTTTTTGATTAGGTGGAGACCTATATAATCCAAGTGGTCATCCACTTGATTTTTTTGTACGAGTTTGTAGTTGCTAGGATTTGAGGACCCGGGCATCATATTACAAGTAAATACTCCCGAAAAAATTGAAAACCCGTTACTTGCACTACGTCGACTTTTACTAAACTCGGAAAAAAACCCGACAAAACGGCATTTCACTACAGTCAAAGCATCTTTAGAATGTTCGACTTAGTACATTAAACAGGGTTTGGGAACTGAAAAACACGAAAAAAAAATTCGCACCACCTGGATGACCACTTTGTTTTGTTAATGCATGACAGTCCAGCAGGACTGGAGATGTTCATAGTGAAACATTTGAAATAACAAGGATACTTTTCAATACAAAAGTTTAAACTCTTAATGAAAATTCTGTTGGCGAATTGCGTTGGCGAAATTGCTATTGGCGAAATTGCGTTGGCGAAATTGCTGTTGGCGAAATTGTTGTTGGCGAAATTGCTGTTGGCGAAATTGTGTTGGCGAAATTACCTATGACCCACGGGCATGCTCCTTTAAGATACGGATAGGGTTGCTGAAATGTCCGGATATTTATATTTTGGACATATGTCCGGACATACGTCGGGACATTTATGGACATATGTCCAAAATTTCGGACACTTATACAACCAAACTTTATTCAAAAATTTCAAATTAACGATACAATAATCGTTCATAGATACCGTATTTCCTCTAATTGCCGCCCCCCCCCCCTAACTTCAAGTGGTTCAAAATTCGTGTTTTCATTAAATGTTTGAGCTGTGTAAAAAGTGCCTGCGAGGGATTTCAAAATCTAACAGGCACTTTTTACACAGCTCAAACAGTGAATGAAAACACGAGTTTTGAACCACTTGAAGTTTGAAAAAATTGCATGCTTCTAATTACTGCCCGGGGCGGTAATTAGAGGAAATACGGTACATCAAATTCATTTACAATTGAATCTTTTTACTCAGTTTCCAATTCTATTTCTTCCACCGCTCGTTCCAGTCGCGTTGGCTTAGGTTTTGCTTTGGATACCGTTTAGGTGGTCTAAATTTACAATTTATTGCTACCGGACCTGGTTCTGAAACTCTGAATTCCTAGTCTTTTGAAAACCTAGGGCTGAAAAAGGAACAAAACAGAGAAGATACCTGAGGACGTAAAATCCGCGGATTTTATCCATATCCTCGCATTTAATGCGGTGGTTATTGATACCGGTCCTGGTTCTGGAACTATTGAGTAGTTCAAGCATCCACGTGGTTTAGGTACTATCTATGAGGTATTGGGTAGCTTCTAGATGGTTTGGGACCCATCCAAATGATTCGGGTAACTTACAGTTGGTTTGAGTAATATCCATTGATTTGGTAACGTCTAGGTGGTCTATATTTACAATACTAGTGAAAGTTTCAATAAATTATATTTTTCTTTTGTCATATTCAATCTGAAAATAAAAATCAGAAAGAGTAGCAAAACAACTGTAAAAAAATTGGTTAACAATCTCATTTATATACCGTATTTTCTCTATTAAACGGGCCCTCTCTAATAAACGGGCCCCCTCGACTTTGAGGACTTATATCTCAGCCCAGAGTGAATATTTTGCTTATCTGTTTACTGCGTTTTCTTAACTCCCACGAGATCTACCGATTCCACTTTTTAGATTTTGGTTGAGCGCCCAAAAATTTCGAGATCGACCTCAAAATTTTCCGATTTCCGAGGGGTTGAAAAATAAACGGGCCGGCCTGTTTAATAGAGAAAATACGGTATGTCCGATTTTAATAAGGGCGGACATTTTGCAGGACATATGTCCATAAATGTCGGGACATATGTCCGGACATATGTCCATAAATGTCGGGACATATGTCCGGACATATGTCCATTCAGCAACACTAGATACGAATGACCGTTCAAACATAAGCTGATAAGCGAGGGCGTTCAAGTGCGGATATTGGCGTCAAATTAATTGAGTTTCTTTACAAATACGGTGATGATCTCCGAAATACCCGAAATAACGCTGATGGACTAAGTACAAGGGATCTAAAATGGCAATAAATAGCAGACAACATCGACGTCATCTTCCCGCAACTCCGAACTTTTACCCCCCAAAGTCGAAAAAAAAAATTTAATGGAGGCGTGTTGTCCTTTTGGTGTTTATCAATTATCAAATCTTATCCTACCTTGCAGAGTTTAGTATCTTTAATTGACGTTGTGTCTCAATGCCAATGTTGATTTGCTAATTTTTCAAAAATATATTTGGTAGTCTGGGGAGCTAGGGCTCCGAGCAAAGAGATAAAACCTGCAACGAGAAACTGAGATTCTCAAAATTTCCTCGCTTAGCCCCCTACACCAGGGCTGCAATGTGTACCTTTCAAAAAGATTTGTCCTTTTTCGACTCCCAAATCTTTTTTTGCTTCAAAATAGCAATACCGTATTTTCTCTATTAATTACCCCGGGGTAATTATTTTTCAACCCCGGAAAAATCGAAAAAAAATTATTTTGATTTTGAGATTTTTAGGTGGTTAACCAAAATCTAAAAAGTGGAATCAACTAAGTTCGTGGTGATTAAGAAAACGCAAAAAACAGATTTGCAAAATAATTTTTTGAGCTGAGATACAGGGTGCTTATGGGGGTAATTAATAGAGAGGGGATAATTATTAGAGAGGGGGTAATAAATAGAGAAAATACGGTAAGCACTAGGTATAATGAACTTTTTCTCTTCAAAAATGGTCAAAACGTCCTTTTTTGCCCAAATGTCCTTTTTAAAAAAATTTAGATGGCAGCCCTACTCACACTGATTCCAATTCATTTGATCCCACTTTTTTGATCATAACTCTTTTTAAGGGGAATGCCCACGCTAATAAGAGGTGGTGCCCGGGAATTTAATTTTTTTCCTAATCATGGAACTCCTGGATTTTTTCACGGACTTCACGGATTTTTCAACTTGGTTTCTAACAAAACCATGCCTAAAATTGAATTTAAGACCTTGTTTTGTTAGAAACCAAGTTGAAAAATCCGCACAGAAGTTCAATGATGATTTATAAGGAATTTTTTTTGAATTAGCGGGGCAACCGTTGTCGGAGACGGCAATGGCCCACTTTTTTTAGCTCGACTTTTGAAGACTTTTGACTGTTTCTTTTCGACACTCTGGTCCCAAATATCGCAAGGATTCCGATTTTGCCGATCGTTTATCATAATCATTAAATTATTATATCCAGAAAATTAAAATCTCGATGTAAAGGACCATAACCGTCGCCGACAACGATAATTTCAAATGTTGAGATTCGCGCGGGACAGTTCTCTTTCGTCTTTCATTGCACTCTTTTGAGTCATTCGAAGCAAGTCAAAAGAGTACAGTGCGAGACGAAAGAGAACTGTCCCGCGCGAACTCGAACATTTGAAATTCTCGTTGTCGGCGACGGCTATGGTCCTTAAAGGGCATGCCCACGCTGATAAGAGGTGGTGCCCGGAATTCAAATTTTTTTCCTAATCATTGAAGTTGTGTACGGATTTTTCAACTTGGTTTCTTACATAACAAAGCCTAAAATCAAATTTTAGGTATAGTTTTGTTAGAAACCAAGTTGAACAATCCGTAGAGAATTCAATGATTACGAAAAAATTTTGAATTCCCGGGCACCACCTTTTATTAGCGTGGGCATGCCCTTTTAAAGGGGCATGCACGTGCGTTTTGAAAAGTTAAGGCGGGACCAGCAAATTTTTTTGAATCGTTCGAATTTTCACTCGTTTTGCATCAAATCTAATATTGATGACCTTATACTACTTTTAAAAGTTAGGCAGAAAACTTAAAAAATCTAGATGAGAAAGCAAGTAAAAACGTTTCGAGAAAGAAAATATTTGCTGGTCCCCGCCTTTTCTCCGTGTCGCGCACGGGCATGCTCCTTTAACGACACCCATTCATCAAAAATGGTGTCGCTAAATCGAGATTTTAATTTTTGAGAGAGAAAAGTTTCATGATTCTGAAAAACGATCGGCTAAATTGGAATCCTTGCGATATTTGGCACCAGAGTGTCGAAAGAAAACGGTCAAAAGTCTTCAAAAATCGAGCTAAAAATCGAGGCGGGAACGAACTTTTTGGGGTGTCGCTAAATCGAGTGGCAACTGTATATGAGTGGCATTCATGGCTGATACTACGTGTTTTAATATGTTCCCCAACTGCAACCACCTTAAACTAACGCATTTTAGGGTGATGGTGTTAGACAAAAACTTGAACAAATGTTCTCTAAAGCAACAATCAATATTTCCGGACGAAGAGGTTTACCTTTCATTGATGCCATTCCACATGGATTCTATTAGAAACATCTATTCAATGGTTCATTTGTCTAGGATTCCGATGAAGCGTCATGTTCCAACTTTTCTCGATCTACTGAGGATGGTAAAACACCAGCTGTGGTATGTTTTTGCCTTCAATTTTGTCCTTGCTTATTTGTCATCGATTCTCAGGCCCCGCTCGATTATGGAGAATCTATACGACTGTAAGGTTTTTTGGCGTTTTCATTTCATTTCTTGTGTGTCTTTAAAACTATTTACTCTTTTCAGGAAAAAATTACAGCAATGGAAGCGCACCTCGATCCTCTTCAGGACATGCAAGGTTCTCCGATGTGACCCCCTGCAAAAATTTACTACCCAAAGGACCTGCACATCTTGTTCCAAAATTTTGTCGAGTGAATACAAAAAGGTGGGTATCACAAGATGTTTTATCAATCTTTGGTCACATTATTATTTTTAGATGTGCTTGACGTGGAAAAGGAAGACATTACGTCACGCTATACGTAAACTTTATTCTGACGGTCTTGTAATGTAAATTCACCTTTTGTAGTTGATTATCTGTACTTCCACACCATACGAGTATTCGATTCTGATGCTGAAGAAACTTTTTCTAGAGAAAACCGTGAGTTGTTTGTACAGTCTACTCTCGTTTATCCGACACCCCCTCAAGTTCGTTCCAGCCTAGGGTCCGACACTTTTTTTAGCTTTATTTTTGAAGTCTCTTGCCAAATGTGATTCGCCAGTCTAGTCCGAAATATCGCAAGGATTCTGATTTTACCGATCGTTTTTCCAAAATCTTTTCATCTTGCCGTAAAGACCCGCGGCTCTCGGTTATCCGACACCCCTTTTAAAAATCAGGTGTCGGATAATCGAGAGGCGCGGGTCTTTACGGCAAGATGAAAAGATTTTGGAAAAACGATCGGTAAAATCAGAATCCTTGCGATATTTCGGACTAGACTGGCGAATCACATTTGGCAAGAGACTTCAAAAATAAAGCTAAAAAAAGTGTCGGACCCTAGGCTGGAACGAACTTGAGGGGGTGTCGGATAAACGAGAGTAGACTGTATGTAAGAAGTGAGGGGTCAATATTTCTATAGGTTAATATTTCGGGGCACAGAAGGTAGTTAGGTTGTTATCGTAACTCCTTTTGCAGATGAGTAAAATTTTTATGGAATCTATGCCCAACCTTTTTGTTGATCTCCAGACTTTTATTCGTGCCCATGATGCCTGATTTCGAGATTAATTGCGAATCCCGAAACATCTACGCTAGAGTCTTGTAGTTAGCGAATATTCGGTTTTTACAGCTCTATTACATGCTTAAGGGTTGCATTTCATCTCCGAGAGGTTAATTTGGAACCTTTAATTTACAAACAGAAATATAGATAGAAACACATATAGAAACATATTTTAGAATGGTCTTCATTCTATTTACAATATTGCCTAATAGACTTTTGTCCACTTGGAAAAATACGTTTTTGATCCTTCACCATTGTAGCGGCGCCGAAAATTATTAGCTGCAAATTTTTTAGCAGACTATCATTACTTGGTGTGCTACAAGAAAGTAAGGGAATTTAACGCATTACTGGTGAACAGCTTGGGCACAGCCTACCAATTCGATCTTCCGATAAGGGCAGCTGTGAAAGAACACTCTAAGATGTACTGTGACATTCTGAAAACATCTACAAGAATATGCGAGGTGATTTAAATAAATACGAGCTTGACCAGCATTACCAATACTCCCTCTCTAGATTTGCGATTCTGTGGCCAAAAAAAATTTGTGCTGAAAGGACGGTCTTACAATCGCAAGAACTTCAAGCTGATGAAAAGGATTTTGGGTAGCCAAAAATCTCAGGTATGGTTTAGTTCTACTTAAGCAGCACTATTAATGTGATTTGGTGGAAGTTTGAAGTCTAAAGTGGGTTACATTTGCTGAAAATATTAAAAAGACAAGTCATTGAGGGTCAGTTTCCTGTACTCAATAAAAAGCCGGCTTTCAGGAATTCTCTTTCTGCGCAGATCACGCGCTATTGTTCACCACCTACTACGAGATCGCTCACATGGACTGGATTGTGCACTGGAACTGCTACAACTGGGTATTTCAACTTCTTCTTACAGTAATGTTCCGTTTTTAACCTATTTTCCAACATTCAGGTTTGTAATTCACTAGGTGATCAGTCTCTTTCAGCTGAAAAAGTAATCGATTTGATCAACCCTCTAAGCTTCAAGGTAAAACAATTTTAATTGTTCCTGTGACTAATTTTAGATTTTTAGTGTCTGGTCAAATTTTGCATGAGCTTATATCTCCGTCTAGACAGGCTCAGCTACTATGGACCCAAGAATAAGCGGATGAACAATTTGAACTCTGATTGGAGCATGATGGCCAAGAGGTGGAAGAGGAGTCTGATCTACCAATCCAATGAAGAGAAGAATTCTGGAAATAACAATGAGGAGCAGAATTTTGGAAATAAAAGAAAGAAGCTGAAAAAATGTTGATGTGAATCTTGTTAAATTTTAATAAAAGGTTTATTTGGAATGGTTGACGTTGCTATTTTCGGAGTGTGTATTTTTTGCCCTTGAATATCTGTCATGCATACTTCGTTATTAGATATCAAATTCTTGTAATTCGAGGTACTGAAATTAAGAGCTGGATGACCACAAGCATAAGTAGTTGTGTTCCGCTGTTGATTCTGAATCGAGAAATTGGCGTCGCACCGGGTAGAAGGTGAATACTTTTGGAAAATTGTACATTCGCATATAGATTCTTGCAATGTTTTACGAAAATTCTTTTTATAATGTAATTCCTTAATTGTCTCTAGTATCATCTCTAATAAAAGCCTCCTAACTCCAAATAGTCTGAAATTTTTGTTTTCATAAAATTCTTGATCTATGTTAAAAGTGGCTCTTAAAGTTGTCTAGAATGTGATAGGCGCTTTTAACAGAGTTTAAAAGTTAATGAAAACAGAAGTTACAGACCACATAAAGTTTGAGTAAATAGATGACTATTGATCGATCTTCTACGGCTCTATTATAAACAGTACGTCATGTCATGTTTCTTAATTGCAATTACCAGATACCATACAAATTTTTATTCGACAGTGGCCAATCTATGTTTCGTTTTATTTTTTTAGAAAAAAATCTGGATACAGCGTATTTCCCGTCTTTAATTGCAAAAGCTGTTTTAGAAAACGTGGATTTATTGATTTACATCGCTGCATAATCGACCAGAGGATAAGCACCATTGGACCAAGTCAGCTCAAAGGGATTCCCTTCTCGTCTCAAAATGCTGCAGGTATCACAGCGATGGCGTTCGACGACATTGAGCAGCGCTTGTGAGTTGTTTTGATGTAAAGGTTTGTTAGATATTCTCCTTCACTTGTGAATTTAGTCTTCTCTGTGGTTCAGCCAGAGGGAACGTGACCATAGTCGATTTTGAGAGCCATAGGAATGCAATCATCAGTCCTGGTTTGAGTCGACAGCAGCAGAGGGTTATTCCAGTCAGCAATGCCAAGGACAATCACAAGTTCCTCATCACTTGTTGTCAGTTCTATCCAGTGGATTCGGAAGTATTCGCCACTTCTAGTCAGGACAAGACCTTCAAGGTTGTGATCCTCTAATGACGTGGTTCCAACTCTAACACCTTTATTTCAGTTGTGGGACTCAAATAGCATGGTATAAACTGTTATATACTAGAAAATTCGTGGATGTGTCGTTAGTGTGATGCATAGTTAACAAAATTGAATTATCAGAAGGTCAAAGGTGTGGCTACTCACCATTGACTTATCTTAAGTACAGCTTTTAGCTGCAAGCCCAACA
Organism: Ditylenchus dipsaci; assembly: GCA_004194705.1. Lineage (NCBI taxonomy): Eukaryota > Metazoa > Nematoda > Chromadorea > Rhabditida > Anguinidae > Ditylenchus > Ditylenchus dipsaci. The sequence goes on along the minus strand of SADC01001284.1, from coordinate 517,148 downwards.
CAAAATATGCGCTGAAACTATGGTACATCTTGCAAGACTTACCATAATGTCGGGTTCGGTAAAACTTAATTAGGAAATTTTGTTTGCCTGCACGTAAAAGGCGTTTTGGCCTCTAGAAAAGATGCTTTCTAGCTGATGAAAACCAAGCATTTATTCTGTTTTCAGACAGTTGTCGACAAGTTTGCATTTGAGACTCCAATCACTCAATTTCACTGGGCAGTTGGCAATTCAGCGGATTCTTCGATGGTGGCAGTCTCAATCGCTTCTTCAAATGTGCACTTGCTGGACCCGAGGTTGGACTGCAACTACATTCTGCGGTTTATTAATTTTTTTCTCAATTCAGAATAGGAAGTGCATGCCATCAAGTCAGATGCAAAGGTACAATAGAATGTTTAAGTGAGGCGTATCAAAGGTTTCTTAGGTTATTTGTTAAAGGAGCCGTAAGTGCAGTGAGTTGGCAGCGATCTTCCAACTTTGTGCTGATGACAGGAGACTTCGCTGGAAGAATTTTCTTGTGGGACATCAGGTAGAAAAGGAAGACTCTGTTAAGATTAATCTTCACCAGACGAGTTTTTGAATTAAGAAGCGGTCGAAGTGAATTAGCGGAGCTAGTCATGAAGCCGACTTACGAGGGAAGATGTTCACTAAAAAAGAATGGCGCCCATTCTAATCAGGTAATTTTTTGGTTAAGGGATGGGTTTTGCCCATTTTCGGATAAAGGTCCAAAGAACTTTGTTTATGAACAGTATGGTGATTCGAAACAGGACTCGAATTATTGAGCCACGTTGTTTTTTAACCTACCAAATGTCTCTTTTTCATAACTTTTGTTAAACAAATGGATGAGATCATTGCTATGAGTCTTGAACTCAAAACAAATGCAGGATTCGCGTCTAAAATTTCAAAGAAATTGTTGATTTATTGCTAAAGCTTTACAGTTTTGTGTTTAGGTGACCTGTATCAAAGGTAATTTGCTTTATCTCTGTGCATCTGTGATTCCTTCCAATCCTTGAATTTCCAGACACTAATGATGGCCAGTTCACACTAACTATGTCTCTAGATAAAACCATTCAGATGTGGGATACGAGGACGTTGGAATACGTCAAAACTGTTAAGGTTGGCTCACAGCAGTTTTCTTTTCGACTTTTGACCTTTCGCGATTTTTCGATTTTCTCAAATAGTTTTGAGATTCTAAGAGCTCTACGACTGCGTTTTCTTTAGATCTCTGATCAGTCCCAAAGCACTGCTCAAACCAAGAAACCAGTTCCTTTCGACTTCTGCGATGATGGCAATATTCTCTGGACTTTCATTCCAGATGGTTAGTTTCAGAAAAAAATAACTTTCAGACTGGATATCTTTGATATGGTTATGGGATGTTTCTCGCTTTTTTTTTCATCTGGATTATTCTTTATTTAAGGTAACAATGTCGCTATCAAGAAAATAGATCGGTCAAGGAGAATCAGTTGCACAAATGAGCACTTGCTACAGGGTCATTTTCAATCTGTCACGGCGATCGCATACCGGTATGCGTGGATAATATAATTAGTTTGTTTCATAGTGTGCATTTTTAGTCGGAATCGCCAAGAGGTAATCTTACCTATATTTGTCAATCTAATCCAAGATAATCGTGCTTAATTTAGCTTATCACTTCAGCAAATGATCGCCTGGCTTTGATCTGGACACCGAAGATGGATGAGGAGAGGCCGGAATATGAACAGAAGGCAGTGGATCTCCATAAAGATCAATATAGTGATGAAGATTGATCAGTAAGATCTGTTTGTTGTGTTGCATGTTTTCGTTATATCCTTTTTGTTTTTTTTAAATTGTCTAAACAAAGCATAGTTACGGTGGTAAAATGTAATGCCCTTTTAACTGGGTAGTAGGTTTGTCGTATTTTTTTTGTAAAATTTTGATAGAACCACCCTAGTCTTTATTCACTTAAATTATGACTCAGTCTATTGGTCTAACTGAGATGCTGAATGAAAAGGTATCACAAAATATAATCTATTTTTATGGCAACTAAATTCAATTGTTATATAACCTCTAAAATGGGGACGCAACAAACTCGCCAACGCCATAAATCGCCAACGCGAAAACTCGCCAACGTAAAAGACTAACAATCGTCAAATCTTGCCAACGAGAAACTCGCCAACGCGAAAAACTCGCCAACTGAAAATTCGCCAACGCACGATTTGCTATTGCGGAACGACTGCCAACCAACTCGATACAAAAACTAACTCGATACACCGACTCGATACATTGACAACTCGATACACCGACTCGATACACTTTTTTATTTTTACCTCAATTACTTCGGCCATTCCGCTCATATCACTACCTACTACTTAGAAAACATTTTTAGAATATCGTGATTAGTACACGAAAGGGTTAGGGAAGCCGAAAAATAAAATTTTTTGTCAACTACTCTATGATTATATCATATGACTTCAAACCATTAACCAAGGTGGTCTAGATGAATAACCACCTAAATACTGAATCAGTAATCACGTCGAGAGAATAAACTATATTAACCCACATTTACTATATTACCGTATATCTTCTATTAGAACGCCCCCTTCTATTAGAACACCACCTTCTAATAGAACGCCACCCTCCAAGAGTATTGAAAAATAGAACGCCACCTTCTATTAGAACGCCACCTTCTAATAGAATGTTACTCTCCAAGGGGGTTAAAAAATAGAACGTCCCCTTAATAAAATATCCAAACCAAATATTTGTTCCTCCCGCTCACCAATCAAGGAACAAAAAAAGAATCAATTGAAATACAACTCCTCATTTTCATTGACGTTTCGAGCAACACCTCTTCTTCGTCTTCCGAAATTCCCGCCTCTTCGTAGTCGTGCTGGCCGTCTTGCGCCATCTCTTGAGCAAAAGAATAAAACTGAATTAAACAAATAAAAATCGAAACGATTAAAGATAAAAATGGATGTCAACACCCACCTCAAGCGCATCAGCTCCGGCTCCTTCTTCTTCCAGTCCTTGATGCAACTTCTGGTGACACGAAATTCCTTCGCCGCCGATGTAATGGGGTTCTTGTCGTGCGCCCATTTGACTGCCTCGAGCTTGGTTGCCGTGTCGTGGTTGCGTCGTCTCTTGCGATTCACTGGCGTACCCTCATCGTCATATAGTTGAAGCTCATCCGGTTCACGGTCGCTGTTGTCGTTGGACATCTTCTTTGAGACTAAAAATGTGAGAAATAAATATTAGGGCTCGCACGATAACTGAGAATACTGACACGAAGATTTAAAAATATCAGATTCTCTAAAAATAAAAATGGCGCCAATTTAATTTTTTTTTGGTTAGAGCAAAAGCATGTTTGAGGCAATTTTAACGAGTTGAAAAATAGAACGCCGCCTTCTATTAGAACGCCAGCTTCTATTAGAACGCCACCCTCTAAGGGGGGTTGAAAAATAGAACACCGGGCGTTTTAATGGAAGATATACGGTAATCCACGAATAAACTTAATAGAGTGGACGACCACTTGGTGAATTTGGGTGTCCATTGGGTGCATTATTTTTGTTTTTTTGGCTTCCATAGTCATTTTTGTGCGCTAACCACGACATTTCAAAATGTTCCGTAAGTAGCAGGATGTCATATGAGCGGAATCATGAAAACTTGAAAAATATCAGGAAAACAGCATTTGACTACTGTCTTACAAACCTTAGAATGATCAAATTAGTACAGAAAACAAGTTTTGGAACCTGAAAACCCACCAAAAAAGGTATTTGAACCAAGTGGATGACCACCTGGTTTGATTGACGCCTGGAGCATTAAGTTGGTTTATAGATGAGTCTTTGAATTAACAAGAATAATATTCAAGACAAAAATATGGAAAAAAATAATCTAAAAAACCGGTACGAACTGTCTACTGAAAAACCGATGCGAACTGTCCTATGTCCTAAAAATAACGGTCCTTGGGGTAAAGATAAAAAAGTGTATCGAGTCGGTGTATCGAGTTGTCAATGTATCGAGTTGGTGTATCTAGTTGTCAATGTATCGAGTTGTCAATGTATCGAGTCGGTGTATCGAGTTAGTTTTTGTATCGAGTTGGATGTATACCATTGCGGAACATGCAAATATACATTTTGAATCTTTTTTCAAGAATTTTTTTGATTTTTCTATTCTGTACAAGAATACATATATTTACAGGGTGGGCCAATTTTTTTGGAAAACTTTAAACGACCATAACTTTTTTCTATGATGGAATTCCGAAATTCTGTAAACGCCATTCGACTCAGAATCAAAAAACAATTTTTTTTGGTGCATGGAGCTCAAAAAAAATTTTTGATCAAAATTTTCGAATTTGCCTTGGCCCCCTGTATTCTAAAAACGTCGATTTTTCGCACAACAACAACAACAAGCAGTGGCAAAAAATCGACGTTTTTAGAATACAGGGGGGACCAAGGCAAATTCGAAAATTTTGATCAAAAATTTTTTTTGAGCTCCATGCACCAAAAAATTGTTTTTTGATTCTGAGTCGAATGGCGTTTACAGAATTTCGGAATTCCATCATAGAAAAAAGTTATGGTCGTTTAAAGTGTTCCAAAAAAATTGGCCCACCCTGTATTTCAAGAATAAGTGTGTCATGTTAAAATACGATTACAAACTACTTTAGTTACTATAGCGCCTAAAATTACCGTATTTTCTCTATTAACGCACCCGGGCTCATTATTTTTCAACCCTTCAAAAATGTTGAAATTGTAAATCAAAAATGGCCCTCACTCTGAAATCCTAGTCAAAAAATCAAGGAGGAGTTCATTATTAGAGAGGGGTTCCTTAATAGAGAAAATATGGCAACTACTATACCATTAAAGGGAGCGGGAACTTTTTATACGCATCGTCTAGGCTACAGGTTCGATTACCACTGGCTTCATGTCTTATTTTATCATTTCCCTTTTTTTCTATTTATAAGTTTTGTGTCTGAATGATCCTCACACTCTTGGCTGTCCAACGAAATATACAGCGCAGGGTTACACACCCACCGGAGATTATTCATAGTTTAAGATAGGCTAAATACCTGAAAATCGATCGTTTTTTGGGGCTTTCTTTGACTGGGCTGGTTATTATTTTCTGAATTTTCCTACAAGTCAGACGTTTCATATGCTTAAATGTAGCCAAGATTTTAGGCTTTCGTTTGAGCTATCATACAGAGAAAAAGATGATGTTAAATTACAGCTCAAATTCAAGAGACATTCAATGATACCCAATTCCATGCCAATACCCAATTTCATCCTATACAATTCAGTCACTCACATGAAATCACAAAATTAGGGCATTTGCAGACAGTAAAGAAGTTCTGAAAATATTCGCAATCCATTCGCAATACATTGCTCGATGGTTTCTCGACGCAGACGCAGTGATATAAATAAAAAGGTAGCTAAAATGAATAGATGTACCTCAGGGGGTTTTGAACCCTCATTCCTTACCGAAAGGCACTTCCCCTCTCGTTTAAAAGCCGAGCCAGAGGCTCAGAATCCAAATTTGAGCCAATCACTCCAAAGAGTGTATGGCGCATGCAGAAACCCTCGGATGCACCCGGCTAGTCAGAACGACCAGCAATGACTGCCTATACTTTCGCCTGCGCCACAATGTGCTGGGTTTGTAAATGCCCTCAACGCTCAGAGAATTGATACTCTTTGGCACTTATTGGTTCTCAAATAAGTGGCCCTATTTTGTGGTCGTGGGAAAAAATGCCAACACCAAAATGCCAACAGCCAAAATGCCAACACCGAAATGCCAAAGACTGAGGTACGTGGGTGTGCGCATCTCAACCCATCTCAACCCCAAGCCACCAAGCCCTCGAAGGGGGCGCAGGGGGCTTGAGAGTTAGAGATGCGCGCACTCACTTACTTTAGACATGATTCCGAGAAATACAGTTGATCAAAAATGCATTTAGAGGCTCTTTTGCCTAGCTCCAGTGACCAAAACGAGGTAGGATAACCTAATGTAAATAAGAAATAAGGTATCCAAGTACCCTCAAGTACTCTTTACTTTGGTCCCCCAAGGCGAAAATTCAATTTTTAGTCAAAAAAAATTTAAATGGTCGGCCACGCCCTAAAAACACGTTTTCTGCACGTTAAAAGTGCTAAGACATCGCAAAAACATCATTTTAGGGTGCGTTGAGATATGTCGACGAAATTTGTCAAAAATGAATTTTGTCAAAGCGAAATTTCTCGAAAACGAAATTTGTACAAGACCAGTAAGACTAGGAATCCGGATATTACTTTATTCAAAGATTCGTACTTTGTGTAGGACCTTAAATATTCAGAAGTTCTGATATTTTCCGTCAAATGTTTCATTTGTTACTCTCATAACTCAATAAACACTAAAAAATATTCTAAAGCATTCGTTTCCTGCAGCATGAATCATATTCTAGCACCGTCAACTTCCCTGAATTATTTAATTTTCAATATTTTTTGAGCATTTTTCTGACTTCAGTCTGTTAACTGGACACTTTCTAATAATTTTCAGCTCTATTGTAAAAATACGGTAATTCCCAACAATAACTATTAAATCACGCGCCCCATAATTCAACCCTATATTATATCCCTTCCCTTCTATCACATGTTTTATCAGACAACGTATTCAGCTGACATCACAAAAATAAATTAACTTCGATCAAAACTTAGATCATCTAATTGGATATCATCAATCGCGTTGGCCATTTTCTCCATACTATTGCTTATCTCTTCTGGGTTGAATACTGCCAAAGCTTCTTTGATTCCTTCAACCTTTAGCTTTTTGAGCCAAATTGCTTGTCTCAGCCAAACCGATACGCTGAGATGAACGAAGCACTCGCTGATAAGACTCTTTGCCTATATAAACAGTTGATATTTGTTACAGTTTATACCCCTCAACGCATCGGAAATCCTCTCTAAAGAAATAATTCAAATTTCACACCGACATGGACTCAAGTAAGCATCACTTACGTGCTTTTACAACCACAAGAGGGACCAAGCAAAAATCGTGTTTTTGACACCATACACTAAACGAAATCGCCCGTCAAGAAAAAACGAATGGCAAAAACAGCAATTCGAAAAACGGTCTTTGAAAAAAGTAATGCCCATTTCAAAACCGCCAAATTTCTTGAAACACCCTGTATGTAAGGGACTCTACCCTGGTCTCCCTATCCAAAAAGTCAAATTTTGTCTATTTTTTTTGTCTAGATATATATTTTTTGTCTTTTTTTGTTTTTTTTCTTCACAAAATATCTTTTACTTGCATTTAAGCAGTTAAATTACTGAAAAACAACAGTTAGACTCTAAATGTTGAAGACATTTCAGGATGGTTCAGAATGCTACAATTTTTCGTTGGTTTCTATCTTACGGCTTGACGGATTTCATTCAACGATGGTGGATAGTCATGGAGCAAGATGATTAAAATGATAAATTTGTTATCGAATCGTTATAAAGTCAACCCCCGCTATAGTGACACCCCTCGAGACCGGCCTTGGGGTGTCACTATAGCGAGGGTGTCACTATAGCGGGGTGTCACTCTAGCGGGGGTTTCCGTGAAAAGTCTTTACAAGTGTCACTATATCGAGGGTTTCCTGAACAAACTCACAAATTGCAAATTTAAAGATACTTGTATTTGTACACTAAACAAAAACAATTCAAATACATTTATCAACGATTAGCGGAAAAAAATTCGTTATTGTCGGCTGCATCATCTTCTTTCGGCGCTCTTCGTGAAAAAATTATCTAGTCCATCAGTGAAGCGAAGCACGGCAGGATCACTAGAGTTTTCTTCCACATACTGACGCGCTATCGCTAAGCCGCGCTGCGCTTCTATTCGGCTTTTTGATGGCTTTTCCACTTCGACTTCTTCGGCATTAAATAAGTCAGTGTCGCTATCTTCATCGGCATCGATATTGCTTCTTGAGACATCTTCGACTATTTCAGCTCGCGTGAGAGCACCACCTGTAAAAATATTACAGACAGACCAACCCCTTTTTTAAAAAACTTGTGGTCGTCAAGTCATCTACGTCGATGTAATCTTGCATCGCGACGTCGGTGTCAATTCCACCAAGCTGTAGTAAATCAGTCCAGGCATTGAGAAATTCATCCATGGCTTCATCTACAGCTTTATCTGCACCAGCACCATCTTTTTATGCAGAAGATCGACTTCACCAGCGCCTTCTTCTGCATTGCTTAGCTCCTCAGAACATAAGATTCTAACTATGGTACGAAAGATATTTTGCAATTTACCCTGTGGATGAATTTAGCCTGACGGAAGCAGTTCCTGATAGTTTCCTCACTCACTTGTTCCCAGCTTCGACGAAGTAGATGTAAAGTGTCCAAAAGAGCCAGCTTGTAGTTTTTGCCTGTCTCGATTTGAGAGATCCGCCAACGAAGAAGGTGCTTTCTGTAGTTGACCTTGAGGTTTTGAATGACGCCTTGATCCATAGGCTACAGACACTGGACTGTTTTGCATCAAATCAACTGAAAAACAAACCTGTGAGATGGCAGTCGGAGGAAAGAATTTGACAGTGATTTAATCGAGTTTTACAGTAGTTGGATGAGCGGAGCAATTGTCCAGATACAGAAGCACCTTGCGATTGGCCTCCTTAAGCTCCTTGTCCCACTTCTTTAGATAAGTTTCGAAAAGAGCCCCATAAAACTAATCTGTACAAGTAAACGCATTTCAAAATAAAATGACCTGTCATCCAGGCTTTCTTGTTAGCCTGATACTCCACAGGCACTTTCTGATTCTTAAAAATCTAGGTTTTGTCGATTTTCCGATCACTAGCAGTGGCAGTTTTTCCGTACCGGACATGTTTGAACAGACTAGTACCGTTATGCGCTCTTTGCTCTTTTTGCCACCAGAACACTTGTCACCTGTAATTATAGGCGTAAAGTGACTGCCTTAGTAAAAAGACTAAATACAAGACGGACCCTTTATCGCCATTGTCTTGTTTGGGAGAAGCTGCCAAAAGATACCCGTCTCATCCGCGTTGAAGATGTCATCTGGGTGAAAATCAGCCAATGCCTCTTGTAGTATCTGGTGCTGCCACTCAAGAAGAGATGACACATCAACTGCTCCCGCTTCGCCCTGCACATCTTTGAACCGAATCCCGTGTCGCTCCTTGAACCTTTCTATCCAAGCTTTGCTAGCTTCAAATTCGACGATTCCTAATTTCTCTGATATCACCAGCGCCTTTTCCTATAAACAAACACGTTAATGAGCAGAGACTGAAAAAGTGAAACACGATTACCTTCAACAGGTCGCCACTCACAGGAATATTTTGACTTCTGACCTCCTTATGCCATCTGACAAGAGCTTCTTCCATTTGATCGTATTTTCCTGTTGTTAGACGAGCACGCTTTGCTTGGCTGCCTCCATCAATGGCTGTCAATATAGTTTCTTTGCTGTTTAGAATCTTTGATATTGCTGGCCTTGAAATTTTGAACTCCTTCGCTAGAGATGACTGATTGCTATTTTTCGTAGACGCTTCAATGATAGCCTTCTTTTTTTCCAAGGAAATCCCTTGGCGCTTGCTTGGAGTACTAATCTTTGGAATTTCTGCAAATAATAATTTTTACAAAATAGATGAACAAACCAATAAATTTTGTTGATTTTTAGCAACAAAACAAAGCGAGCAAAACAAGGCGAATGAAGCCACTAATCAATACTGGAAATTTCTACAGAGCTCATTTGATTCATTTTGAAAAAATGTATCTTTCAAAAACTTAGAAAAAGCAGATTTAATTCCCTATACATGAAAGAAGAAGAAAGAAATGTGTTTATGGGTTGTTGCGGACTTTCTGACCAACCTGATAAATCTTCAGAGCCTTTCTATGTACGGTCTACGCTTGATATAAAGACATCTCTTTTCAATAAATATACGAAGACATCTCCCTCCTTCTCTCCCAGGTATTGTGCTAAATGAAAGCATAACATAACCCGAAAATGACGCCAAGTGGGGGTCATCTAGAAGCACCCTCGCTAATCTGGCACCCAAGGACAGGTCCCGAGGGGTGCCGGATTAGCGAGACTGGACTGTATGCTTAAAACGATAAAAACGTTATTTTCTGACATTTTTCCACAAAAAATAGATTTTTTGGAAAATTTTTTTGGCCAAAATTTGACTTTTTGCCTTGATCTTCCAAGGCAATCCAACCTGAAAAGGTACCTGGATACCCAAAAAGATGGAATTTGAACATAGTTTTGTTAGCTGGGGTCTACCGCATAAAGAAGCTCCGGTATGCATACATTTTCTATGCATCCAGATTTACTTTCGAGTGATTTGTGTCTAAGGTACGTGGGTGTGCGCATCTCAACCCCAAGCCACCAAGCCCTCGAAGGGGCGCAGGGGCTTGAGAGTTAGAGATGCGCGCACTCACTTACCTTAGACATGACTCCGAGAAATACTGTTGATCAAAAATGCATAAAGAAACTCTTTTTGCCTAGCTCCAGTCACCAAAACAGGGTAGAATACCTTAATACAATGTAATTTGCATTGGTCCCCAAGGCAAAAAATCCAGTTTTAATCAAAAAAGTTTTTTTCAAAAAATCCATTTTTTGTGTGGAAAAATGTTACAAAAAACTTTTTTATCGTTTTAAGCATATAAAAATTACTTAGGAGTCGCTTAACACTATTTTTAAATAAGATAAGAACCCGCCTCAACCCAACAAGTTCCGGGGGACCATTGTAAATTTAAAAAATCACAAAAAAACAACACGGGGATCAATGCAACTTTTTTTCGGGAGGGGTGCGAACACATATAGAGCCGATTTTTTTGACGGATTTATGTTCAGAATGTTCGATATGTTTGAAAAACTGCTCTTAAAATTCAAAAGACGCTGTCGAATTTCAAACTTAAAAAAATCGAAATTCTGTATTTGAATTTTTTTGTCTATAGTGGAATTTCAGATCACAGTGGGTTCTTACTAAAATAGTGGTTTTAGAAGCAAATCGATTACGCTGAACATGAATCCGACGTGTAATCCGACAGTTTTGCATATAAATGACTGAAATTTTTCGAAAAATGTGAAAAATAAGCCGTGATCTTTCCTGTTTTTTATATATGCAGAGGATTTAGGTTGATTGAGTGTTGGCTGAAGAACGCTTTGAAAAAATCAGATGATTTTGTTTTTGTTTAACAAAATTTTGATGTTATTGTATGTTTTGAATTAAGTTGTAAAAATAAAATAGTTTGAGTTCAGTGTTCAGTAATAAAAACTCGAACTAATGTACACATGGGGCTGAATAAGGCAAAAGAAACTCTGTATAGTGTACACCCGATATAGTGTACACCTGAAGCCGGTCCCAAAGTGTACACTATATCGAGTTTTGACTTTAAAGTGTTTTTTAAAGGGGAAGACATTTACCGCTACCTTTTGACATTGATTTTTTTACCATGGTTCTTTATTTTTTTCTATCTGCAAAAGTCATGAAGACTTTTAAGGTTTGGCATAGGGCTTGAAGCATATCGAGATAAATATTGACAAAAAAAAAGACCCCTTATACACTTATACCCCTTGTACTGTATTATAGAGTTTAAAAAAGTGGAGACAAATATTAAAAAGTCGCTGCAAATGTATCGAGCCTTAAATCAAATGAAAAAATAAACAAGGAAATTTCGAAGACCTAATCTGTAAAGTGAACCAATTTTTACAACGAAACAATTTAAAATATCCAAAAACACATTGAAACTCTTTTGCAGATGCAAATGTATTCTTTAAACACAAAGGCAAAATATTTCTGTTGTTTTGAGAACCAAAGGCAATCTTTGTTTTTTTACACAAAGAAGAAGATGGCAAAAAAAGTCACAGACACACATAGTTTGATACGAAAAGCAGGAGAAGGAAGAATGTGTGTGTTTGGATCAGAGACTCATTTTAGTATTAGTGCTCAATAGAATTTATTTAGCCGGCTGGCAGCAAAAAGTGATGTTCAACTTAGCGCCAAACGCAGCCAACATTCAAAAACACTGTAAAAGACTGTATATTTTGAAATTGCTTCCACTTCCTTTTTTTTGTTCCCAGGCTGTCTTCACTTCTTTTGTCCCCCACCCAAAATAGAGGCTGGCTTCTTATTTCTCCACCTTTTCTATGGCAGTTTCCTATTATTATTTTTTCGTATTATAAAATTATCGGGGTTTATGATTAGTTTCGATGTCTTTGTCTGAAAAGCTTGGTTGAGTGCCTTTCATGGTTCTCAAAATATACAAATTTGTATTGGTGTACAAGATATACAAAATCTATACAAAATTTTGCTAATCTTCTTTTGTCTTTTTATTCTCACTTTTGTCGAAAACTTTTTCACGCTGAAAAGTAAAGTTGTACAGGAGATCCAGCTCTACAACTTTACTTTTTACCGTGAAAAAAGCTTTCGACAAAAGTAAGGATAAAAAGACGAAAGAAGATTAGCAAAATTTTGTATATCTTGTATATCTATTCAAATTTGTATATTTTGAGAACCATGGTGCCTTTACAGGAATAAGTAATCAAAAACGAAGTTAGGGCTTAATTTTTGCAGTAACATGATGTTAGAGCAGTGAAAGTTAGGAGAACTGGTGGAGCAATATTCTTCTCATTCTCCTTATTTTTCTCCTTTACTTCTACTTCCAATTATATGATCATCTTTCATAGGCTATGTGAAATTACTCATTTGCGCGAAATTTTTTTTTCTAAAAGACATACTTGTTATCTTGTTAAAATCTTTTCCAATATTCAAAGCATAGTAAGCCCGAAAAGTCATTTTTTGATAGACATGATCATACTTGCGCGGCCGTCGGCGCTCCGCCGGCGGCCGCGGCGAAATTTTGAAAACACCGGCGGCGGAGGCGGCGACCCTCAATTTTATAAACCCAATTGTTATACACGATCTTTGCAATTTTTTGTGACAGTGTTTTGATTATTATCATTAAGAATGACTAGTTACACACGTGTTAAAATCGATATAAAGGTGTAATTTATAGTATAAAAATTAAATATTTTTATTGCAAGAGAAAATTTTTCAAATAAAACTTACTTTTTCCCGGCGGCCCACCTTCCGCCGGGAAAATTGGCACCTTTAAAGCGCCGGCGGCCGGCGCTCCGTCGGAGGCGGCGAATTTTTGAAAATGCCGGCGGCGGCGGAGGTGGCGGCGCTCAATTTTGAAAACCCCCGGCGGAGGCGGCGGCGCTTTTTATTTTTTCGGGGAACGCGCAAGTATGGACATGATTGAACCTTGATTTGCAGCAAAATTACGTAAATTCGCTGCAAAATTCGGTTACACTCTTTTTTATTTACTTTTTATTTTAGTCGAGCTTCATAAGATTTGCATAAAAAACTGTTTCTCAAAAAATCTATTTTAACAACAGGTCTATAATGATGTGAATAAATATTGGAAATTTCGAATCAAAAATAGAAATCGAAGTCGGTGTCGAGCTGAGGAATAAGCCTCTTGGATATGTATAGAATTTTTTCGACGTATTATATCTCGTTCTAGTTGAAGTTTCATATTCCTGAAAAAATTTGTGGCCGGAGTGCATTTCAAGCAGTCCACCCAAAATGATCCAAAATAATGTTTTTTTTTATGTTTTAAAGCTTTTAACGTGTAGCAAACACGTTTTTAGGTGGGGAAAGATCATATCCAATAATTTTTTGACTAAAAATCGACTTTTTGCCTTGGGAGACCAAGGTAAACCAACCTAAATGGATACTCAGTTACCTTATTTGGAGGTTTTTACCGTGTTTTGATCGCTGGCGCTGGGCAAAAAGAGCCTCTGTATGCATTTATGATCACGAGTCTAGCTCGGAATCATCTGACCCATCAAGCCCCTGCGCACCCTTCGGGGCTTGGGGCTTGGAGTTGAGATGCGCACACCACATACCTTAGACACAAATCACTCGAAAGTGACTCTGGATGCATAAAAATGTATGCATACCAGAGTTTCTTTATGCGATAGGTCCCAGTTATCGAAAATATGCTCAAATTCTGTCTTTTTGAGGTATCCAGGTACCCTTTTAGGTTGAATTGCCTTCGGGTACCAAGACAAAAAGTCAAATTTTAGTCAAACTATTTGTTTCTTGGAAATGATCTCCCGCCACCTAAAAACGTGCTTCCTACACGTTAAAAGCTTTTAAACATCATTTTGGGTGGACTGCTTATAATGCACTTTAGCCAAATTTGTCTAATTTTTTTGTGGAAAACTATTTACGTTATTTTAAAATACAAAAAATTGTCTAACAAAAGCTTTAACCATCTGGCTTACCTGTGATTTTAGGTTTTACATGGTGCTTTAAAAACCCAGAATTTTTAATTTTTTTTGTAGGTAGCTCCTTGCCCCAATGATTATAGCAGTAAAAATAGCCAGCAGCTGCGGTTAGAAAAAACAAAAGACATAGAACGAAAACAATAGGAATAATTTCAAAAAAAAATTCGAAGACAAATTTGCATCAAAAAATTTGAATTGAAAATTTTCGCAAAATTTCCGTGTTTATTTCAAAGCACCATGCAAAACTTTTATCAAGACTGTTATCACTACACGGTACTTTATTTGAAGATTTGTACTTATTCGAGACCCAAAACCTTTAGATATTTGAGATTTCATGTTAAAATCTTTATTTTCGGTGCCTCGAAAATCAACAAGCACTTGATAAAATGGCAATAAAAATGACCAAATTGTAGTTTCTTTGGCGAAATGTACTTTTTTCAAAATGTTGAATGCACGTCTTGGATTATAACTGTGACCTATTATTGACATGCAGATAGCCGGAATCAAACCCGAGTCAAACGAGAAATCATCTATCTAAATTTATTATATTTCAGAAGTAGACAAATTCTAAAATGAGCTCTTCGGAATGCTATAGATGCCACGAGACTGGTCACTTTGCCCGTGAATGCCCTAACTCGGGAGGTGGTGGCGGCGGCGGTGCTGGCGGATACTCACGTGGAGGTGGCGGTGGAGGAGGAGGTATTTTACATTAGTCTTTTAGTTAAATACAAATATTCGTCGGGGAGGGGGGGGGTCGAATTGATCGGTTGATAGGGAAGCTGGCGAGGCGGTTGGCAGAATTTTAGAGGCTATACGGTAGTTGCCACAACATTGTTTCTTACAAGTTTTGATGCTTGTTCGATTTCCAATCGAAATATAAAAAGCCTTATGAAATGTTTGACTAAGCGAACATAATCAGGGTGATAAAAAAGATGTAAAATGGGCCAAAATAAACAAAATGGTCCAGCATCAGGAACCGAACATGTCAGTTAGACATGTTCGGAAAAAGCCGTCATGCCACATCCGTCCTGCGAAACATAGCATTGAAGATGCCCCTTATTTGTTACCCAGAAAATGTTAATTGTGGGATTCTTCAACTAATTTTTTTTATTTTTAGGCGGATCAGTTTGCTACAATTGCCAGCAGACTGGCCATTTTTCCCGCGACGTAACTTTAAAAAGCTATTGAAAGTTAAAATAAGCGCATAATTTTGTTTAGTGCACTGAGCCCCGAAACGGAGGAGGTGGAGGCGGTGGATATTCCCGAGGAGGAGGTGGGGGCGGTGGATACTCCCGTGGTGGCGGTGGTGGAGGGGACAGCAAGTGCTACAACTGTAAGTTTGTAGCTTTAGCACCTTGAGAAATTTGCATTTTTATCAATTTTTTCGGCGTTTTTCCTGCATTCCCACTGACAAGTTATTGGGCAAAGATCTTTAATTTGTGAATATGGATAGCTCCCTGACTTCTAGGAAAATAAAAAGCTGCGCTAATCACCCTTTGAAGCAGTCTATTTCTCGGTGGGTCCGTTCCGCTACCCAGCATAGCAGCCAAAATGAATATCGGAGAGAGATACGTCTTTAGGGAAGGAGAAAGGCATAGGTGTTCAAGAAAATACAAATTGATGCGTGCCTTCCGTATATTCCTGGGTTTCGGGATTGATGGCTGTTTTGATAATCAACCGGACACAAAAATTTAAAAAACTAAAAAAACGGGAAAAAGTATTTTTGCAGCCAGCTCAAACAAAAGCAAGTAGTTAAACCATGTGTTTCAGGCGGAGGAAGCGGTCACTTCTCCAGAGAATGCACTGAGGCCCGTGTTGAGCGTAGTGGTGGTGGCGGTGGAGGTAAGTCCTACCTAACTTCCTCCTGGTTTCAATTATATTCAACTAATATGGTTATATTTTGCAGATCGCAAGTGCTATAACTGCCAGCAAACAGGCCATATCTCTCGGGATTGCACTCAGGCAGCTCGTTAGATCATTAAGGACTATGCCTTGAAAGTGCCTTTTGTTGTGCCCAAGTGACCGGCTCTCCGATTTGTTAAACTCTTCTTACAAACGCATTTATTTTGTTACTATTACTTTTTCTTGCCACTGTTTTGAATTGATCCATAAACCTTCTATTCTATGTTTTATTCATTTGGATGGAAAAAACACATAAAAATTCACACAAATTTGTTAAAATTATTTAGTCAAACTTTGACGGTACTCGTTTTTACCACCCGATATAGCAAATAGCAAAACTTCATTATAATTTCGTGAAAAAATATGCAAAAATAATATATAAGGCAAAAATTATACACTTTTGCTATATTTAGTGTCTAAATGACCGTGAGACTGTGATTATTGTTTTAGTGTAAAAGGTTCAGTTAAACATTATCGTATTGAATATAATTATAGCTCGTAGAAAGTCAGAGTTGGACATTTTGAAAATCCCTACCCCAACAAATAAGTGGTTATTGTGTCCTGTGTTTGTTGTGTCCTGTGTTCGAACCGTCATTTGTCTCGTAGCGGTTCGACGCTCTTTGTCTTCCTTGTTAGTATATAAGGATCTGAACGTCTGTGTTCAGATCAGTTGTTGTGTGAATAAAGCTATAAGCAAGTCGTGTGCTCTCTCTCTCTGTTCTCTTCTTCTGCTG
Source organism: Ditylenchus dipsaci (assembly GCA_004194705.1). Lineage (NCBI taxonomy): Eukaryota > Metazoa > Nematoda > Chromadorea > Rhabditida > Anguinidae > Ditylenchus > Ditylenchus dipsaci. Next base: position 500,289 of record SADC01001284.1, on the reverse strand, counting down.
TGTTCCAATCTCTCTCCTTCCTTCTTACCGCTAGGATACAACAGTGGCGCAGTCGGCAGGATTCGAACCTACGTGGGCAAAGCCCAATTGATTTCCAGTGCGTGCTGATTTGTTTGGGCTTCCAATATTTGCTTGAGCTGGTCCATATCCATTCCCTTCCGCTAGGATACAACAGTGGCGCAGTCAGCAATGGATATGGACCAGCTCAAGCAAATATTGGAAGCCCAAACAAATCAGCACGCACTGGCTCTTCAACAGCAGCAACAACAACATCAGGAATCTCTGGCTCAATTGGTGGTTCTTCTCCAGCAGCAAAACCGTGGTGGTGGTGGTGGTGGTGGTGGTGCAATCTACAGCCAGCTCCTGCCGCAATCTCTACTCTTCCTCAATTGCCGGATATGGAAATCTTCGCAGCTGATGACAGTTATCCCTGCAAGTTCGACAACTGGATACAGCGCTTCCAATTCTCTCTTGACTGCACAGCTCCGAGTATGGTGGATAGCTACAAAGTCAAGCTCCTGATGACCAAGCTCTCAGCCGAAGCATTCGCCGAATATCGCAAAAGTTGCCTTCCAAAGGATGTCATCGACTTCAATCTAGAAGAAACGGTCAGTGCTCTTTCCGAACTCTTTGCTCATTCTCGCTCTCTGGTGGTGGACCGCTTCGAATGCCTGCGTTTGGTCAAAGAAGATGGTGAAGAATTCCGCCACTTCGTCAATCGCCTCAAGGGTCAGCTCCGCCTGTTCAAATTCGGCTCTCTCAAAGAGGATGAGTTCAACTGCCTTCTTCTACTTCTGGGGCTCAAGTCAAACCAAGATGCTGCAATCAGAACTCGCCTCCTCCATCGAATCAACGAAAAAGGGGATGCAGTCAAGTTCGAAGAAATTGTGGAAGAAGCAGCCGCCTACCTCTGCACAATTGCTGAAGCCCAGCATCTGGAAAGTGGCCTTCCTTCTTCAGCCTATATCAATCAGATCAGCAAATCAAGAGCCGCTCTTCCGTCAAAATCCTGCTTCAGATGTGGTCAACTGCACTGGTCAGACGAATGCCTCTACCTCCATCATCAGTGTTCCAAGTGCAAGCAATCTGGGCATTTGGAAAATCAATGCGAAGCCTGCAGTCAATACAAGTCGAAGCGCAAGCCTTACCGCAATATCAATTCTCTGATGGTGCCTTCCGTCAAAACCAACAACATCAATGGTGCTTCCTCCTTCATCAAGTCAAATATCTCAGTCAATGGCCAAATCGTCCCCTTCATTTTGGATTCAGCTGCCGAGGTATCAACCATATCTGAGGAAAGCTACAAATCAATTGGATTGCCTTCTCTCTCTTCAAGCACAGTCCAGGGCCGACTCTTCAATGGTGCCAGCTGCCACTTCAAGGGACAGTTCGAAGCTTCTCTACAGTCAAATGAAGGCTCTTCAATACAAACTCTCCGCGTGGCCAAGAATGTACTGCTTAATGTGCTAGGAATCCCAGCTCTGGATGCTCTTGGATTTCTCGACAAGCCGCTCCGCCAACTGGGTGTCAAGTCAATCAACCTGCTAGAGCTCAGCGCAACTGGCAGCCAGGATCTTTCGCAGCCTTCCAAAAGTTGCAGCAGCAAGCCTTCCTCGCCGTGCTCTACCTGTGGACTCATGCATTGGAATAGCAGCTGCCCTTATCGCCAGTCAAAAGCAAGACGTTCCAAGCAGCCAGCTGGTCGTAAATCCGTCTCTCAGTTGCCGTCCGCTTCTCAAGTGCAGCCTGCCAACAAGAAGAAAGTGACCAATCAAGCAACTCGCCTTCAAGTCAGTCAGTTGCCGTCCGCTTCTCAAGTGCAGCCTGCCAACAAGAAGAAAGTGACCAATCAAGCGACTCGTCTTCAAACAAGTGAGAGTCTCTCGCTCCGTATCTTCTACAACAGTCAAAAGAAGGAGGGGAAACGCCATACGTCGCTCCAATATCGTCAATCAGTCACACCAGGATTCAGCAGCCAAAGGTCGACATAGGGAACAGTCAATATAGCCACAAGTGCCAGCCTGCAACAGTGGAAGTTCCTCGGCCAGAAATTCGCATCACTGCTGTCCAAGAAGAAGCCAAAAAGAAGCAAGTCTCTTATTCTTCAAAATCTCTGTCCACCAAACCTTTGTACAGGGGGAGGTGTTGTGTCCTGTGTTCGAAATGTCATTTGTCTCGTAGCGGTTCGACGCTCTTTGTATTCCTTGTTAGTATATAAGGATCTGAACGTCTGTGTTCAGATCAGTTGTTGTGTGAATAAAGCTATAAGCAAGTCGTGTGCTCTCTCTCTCTGTTCTCTTCTTCTGCTGTGTTCCGATCTCTCTCCTTCCTTCTTACCGCTAGGATACAACATATTTACACCGACTTTTTAAGAAAAAAGCAGGCTAAGTTTAGCATAATTAGAAGGCTGAACTTCTGACGGTCATTTTGGTATATTATGAGCGTGGTGCGGTACGTCAATAATGGCGCACCGCCTGAAAACCTGTGGGTAACCCGCTGTATTTTGACCATGCGCAGTTCGTTACCTTCTGGACCCCTTCAAGCTTACTTAACCCATAATTGAAGCGGAAAGAACCGGCACCATCGTGTTCAGCGTTAAATTCTGAGTCCAACTGCGTAAAAGTTCTTCTCGACCTGCAGAGTGATATAGAGCCCGATTTGCATTAGATTAGACATAGTTATTAAATGTCAAAAAGGTACCATATTTCTTTTTAGAGCTTGCTGCCGACTTTTAAAAACAAAAACTCTAACAACTTTCTTATCTTTTTTTGATTCATTTCAGCTAATATTTGCGTAGCATTTTTCAATTTATATTCGTGTTTTTTAACTTTATTTAATTTCTTAGTTGCTTTGAAAAAATCAACGAAAGCTCGAATTTAACCATTAAATCATTGATTCGGAGTCTCGTTCGGATACTTGGATGATTTACAAATATAAGAAAAAATTCTAAGACTCAGCGATAATGATTTTCACTCCAACGTGGGACAAATTCTACCTCAATGCTCATACTGCGCTCTTTTTTTTACTCTATCCTGGTAAAACTAATTTTTACCCATCTGATTTTTAGAGGACAGCCAACACTCCTCGTTTTACAGTTCTCTACAATGAAATGGCCAAGATGTTGATGGACGATCTTCAGAGAATTAGGTGCCAGCTGTGCAATGGGCATCAAATCGTCAGTTTGCCCACTTTGCTGCCAACTCTCGCCTACATCGCAGATTGCTATGCATTGAGAGGAAGAAACATCTTCGACGAGTAGTGGTAAACTTCTTATTCGAGTGCATATAAGGATAGTTTATTTAAAGGCGTCTCTCGCATTCAGAGCCTGATGAAACAACTCGCTACACGGACCTCGAGGCGCTGCTTTGCTATCAAAGCAATAAATTATTTGGAGAAAACGGATCAATGCTCAATCAGAAATCATGTTATGCTTATAAAGTTTATTTAATCTTATTCTATTCTTGTTGAATTCTGTTGAAATCCTGAATAAAGTTATTATCGCTTGTGCGACCCTAAAACTTAGGTCCTGTAAGTCAAATATTGCAGTCCTTATTTCCTCAGTCAGCACGGTGGAGTTTCGATATAATGGCAATTATATAAGATAGATTCTTTAAAGGGCCTGACCTCTTCCTACTCGGTGGTCCCCGCCAATTCAAAAATTTTCCCTTGATCATTGGACTTCTGTACGGATTTTTCCGCTAGGTTTCTAACAAAACTAAGCCTAAAATTTGATTTCAGGCCTAGTTCTGTTAGAAACGTGGCGGAAAAATCCGTGCAGAAGTCCAATGATCAAGGGTAAATTTTTGAATTGGCGGGGGACCACCGAGTAGGAAGAGGTCAGGCCTTTAAGCCTCGGTTTCAAGTTTTCGCTTCGTCGGGCTCGACGCTTTTTTAACCCAGTTGTGAATTGTTTTGCTAGTTTTCTTTGGTCAGTCTAGCCCCAAAACCCGAAAGAATTCTAATTTTGTCGGTCTTTTTTACGGGGATAACCCCAATAAAGCCTGCGGTTCACAATTTTGAAAAATCTTTAACTTAACCCGGGAAAGGCGGTGTGTACCCGACCTAGCGTTGTGTGCAGAATTTCACACTGAACATGATGGCTGAAAAAAATTTCGAAAAGAGGACGCCTTCGGCTACTTCTTTAATCCCCCCCCCGTACTCGGATTTTTTGAAAAGTGACCCAAAATCACATCCCGGACTCATTTTTCCTGCTCAACACGATAAGAACAGCATTTCTAAACACGTTCTTATAAAAAAATTTAAACTTTGCCGAAAAAATCGACTCCCACCCATCAGGGGTATATGGTCATTCTAAAGTATTTTTAGGGTCATTTTTGGGTGATTTATCACATTTTTCTTGCTGGAGCTGGGCAAAAATAGTCTCTTAATGCATTTTTGATCTCTGGATGAATATAAACAAATGCATACCAGAATTTTTTTGTGTGGTAGGCCCCAGAGAGTAAAAACCTGTTCAAAATCTAGCATTTTTACCTATATTTTGCTTAGAAAAGGTTAAAATTTGGTCGAAAACACCCTAAAAAGACCATCTAACCCCAAGGGGTGGGTAGCAATTTTTTTTGATTTAATTTAATTTTTTTATTCAAAAAGGGTCCGACACTTTTTTAGACCTTTTTGGAATGTTTTTATCAATTCTGTTTTGACAGTCTGGTCGCAAATATCGCAAGGATGTCGATTTTGCCGATCGTTTTTCAAAATCAAAAAACTTTTCCTTCTAAAAAAGCAAAACCTCGATAACCGGACACATATTTCTGAAAAAGGTCTCCGGTTATCGAGGTTTTGCTTTTTTAGAGTAAAAAGTTTTCGGATTTTGAAAAACCGGACACGCCCATTTTGATGCCGGCCGTTTTGATGCCGGAACAATTTGATGCAGGAACATTTTGATGCCGCACCAAATTCTTCTTTCCAAATGACAGGAAGTACGGCATCTCACCTAGCCGAACACTGAAATAGGTGTGATTACCGCGGGGCCCTTTTCCCCACACTACAGGCCGGTACCTCGGTAAGTACTTCTTGGTCAGGTGGATATCTACATGGAAATAATCCGTTCATACGTAAAATTGTTTACCAAATCAGCTTTTCAAGTCCAAAATACCAATTTTTGCTACCCGAATCCCGAAATCTTAGGTGGGTACCACCTGGTCTGGTGGATAGCTTTAAAAATAAAATTCATTCGAATAAAAAACAAACCATGCTTTGAAAATACCAAAATCCCGATTTTAGGCTTACTTTTGATTTTTTAAGCCATACCCAAGAACACCCAAACACCGATTCTTTTTACTTTTTATCCTTGCAATTTGGAGTACCGTATTTCCTCTAATAAGCGCCCCGCTCAAATAAGCGCCCCCATCGACTTTGAGGGTCTGGATCTCAGTGTAGAAGCAATATTTGCAAATCTGTTTGATACGTTTTCTTAACTCCCACGAGCTCTACCGATTCCACTTTTTAGATTTTGGTTGAGCACCAAAAATCTCGAAATCGAATTGCAAATTTTCCGATTTTCGGGGTTTGAAAAATAAGCGCCCCGGGGCGCTTATTAGAGGAAATACGGTATACTGGTTTTGGACCCGAAGCGGGCAACCATTGGCCGTTTAGTGGATAGTCTCGCCTTTTCCAGTTTTAAGGTGAATATATTAAGCATTTTCGGATGATAGGACGAATTTGGTGCGGCATCAAATGTCCCGGCATCAAATTGTTCCGACATCAAAACGGCCGACATCAAGATGTCCCGGCATCAAAATGTCCGCGGCATCAAAACGGCGCGGCATCAAAATGTCACGTACCGTTGAAAAAAGGATTGGCTAAATCGGCATCCTTGCGATATTTGCGACCAGACTGTCAAAACATAATTTACAAAAACAATTAAAAAAGGTCTAAAAAAGTGTCGGACCCACCTGGGAACGAACTTTTGGGGTGTCCGATTATCCAGGTTCGACTGTAGTTTTATAACAAATCGACTACTCTGAACACGAATCCGGTGTCAGAATAGATGGTTTTCTTAGCGAGGACAAAGCTATAGGGAATTCGCGTTATGACTAATACATTCCTGTAGCCCGTTTTTCATGATTTTATAATAAGCTATTGCTGCATTTAACACGAAAAGAACCGTCAGATTATGGTCTTTCTTTTCGAAATGGACATTTAGCTGAATACCATCTCTGCGCAAAGTTATGGCCATTTTAGTGTCGAAGTTGAGGATTCTCGAAAAAGTGCTTTTAGAGGAAAAATTACAAATTCTCAGTGAAATTGTGATCACTCTCCTGCAAGTTTGTGGGCAATAGGTAGCCCTGATTACTTTTTGCATTTTGAGAAATTACACACTTAGGTGGTGAATTTGAGCAAGTACCACCCATATTTTGCTCAAATTACAGGTGGTTGGGACTAGGTGAAAGTCACCTATTTTCAGATGCTGTTTTACCCGTTCGAAGCCGTCCTCTTTCCTAATTTTTTTCAGCCATAGTGTTTAAGGTGAAATCCAACGCTAGGTTTGGTACACACCGCCTTTTCCGTGTAAAAGAGGCAGAGACATTCGCGGCCTTTTTTCGACTTTGGTTTCTACCTTTTATTTCTACATCTATAAGACAGTATGAGGGGTCTGTCTTTGCCAATATTTCTCACGACATTCCTCGAGCCTTATTTCAAACTTTTGAAGTCCTCACGACATTTTGCAGCAAAAAAAGTTAATAACCATAGTAAAAAAGTGGCCGTCAATGTCCCTTCCCCTTGAAAATAGTTTCCTATTATAAAAAATAAATAAAGTAAGTTTTTGATAGTCTATCCGTATTTTTGATGTTTTATTCAGCGCAAATGAGTAATAGTTCATAACACAGTCACCATTTTCGTCTTTTTCTGCGATATCATCAAAATAAAAGCTGAGCGAAAACTATATTTTTAGAATTACTAAGTGCACATACATACAAATTTCCAACAAAAATCGCAACTCGAAATTCCCGCCAAATAATTGGCTTAATCCAAGAATTTTTTGTTGTCCGTTGAATATTATTTATCAGATTAGAGAGGAATGCGTTTTCTTTTCCTGTTCACCTTTTCCTGCTCCTCGGTTCTTTGCTGGATTTCTGGGGATGAATTGAGTAATAAAGTGGATAACTTTTTTGCCCACTCCAGACACACAAATAATTGGGCTGTGTTGGTGTGTAGCTCTAGGTTTTGGTAAAATATTTTTAGTCGAAGCAATCTTTGGGAGTTTTCAATGGATATATTTAAGGTACAATTATCGGCATGTTGCTAATGTGGTAGGTTTTTCTTTGCTTTTTGGTATGCGTTTCAAAAAGATCAGTTCCAGCTGTCCTTCTACCACTCCATAAAACGCCTTGTAAGTTTCGACAGTTTGTGCATTAAAATGATTGTTGAATCGATGGTCGAAGAAGTGATAGTTGTACATAAAGCTTCTGGTAGCACTTTGAAAACAAAAAGGATCAAATTGAATTGCGCCCTCAAATTATGAGTTTCCCAGCAAATTTTACTTTTTCTTCGGGCTTTTGTTGTAACTTTTTGAAATTTTTTCTCTAAAACATAGCCTTGGAAAAAAATACTCTGAAATTCTGGACTGGCCAATGAAAACAGTCGTGGATGGTTAGAAACTCGGACAGTGCGGTCGCTATATTGAACCCATTTACAGACTTTTATTCGCCCTTTGCCTTTAAAAAATTGAAAAATCATTCATTATCAATTCTAATTTTTCAGGGAATTCCAGACAGGTGGGTTACAAAAACTTTTCTTCTTCAATCAACTATGAATCTTTCAGCAACATAATTGTTGTAAGTTTTACCATCAAAACGAAGGTAGTTGGCTGTTCGGTTTACCGAACTGAATTAATTTTTGGCAGATTAACCGAAACAATTTAGGGCGTGGCGACTAATATAAATAAAAAAACCGGGTATAGGTTGTTTGGCGCTGCTTGCATATCCCCCCCCCCAAATCAACTTTTTTTAAAATGTTCCCAAACACCCTATACCGACCTAAATTGGCCTTAGGAGTTCAAAGAAGGCATTATTTTTGAGTTCTGGTCAATAAAAAACTGAGTTTTGGACCACCCAAAACTACCCATTTTGACCATTTTTAAAAGGAATTTAGATCTGTATTTGGGTGGAAATGGTCCAAAAAAGGGACAAATTTTAAACAAAAAGGAAGATGTTGAGGAGCAACAGAACCTTTGAGGCCCCACTCGCCAGAACCAAAGGGGTCCAGTCATTTTAAGTCTAATCTATGCAAAAAAATGTTCAATTTGAATTCGCGCCTTACTTATTTTTCGCATAGATTAGACTTAAAATGACTGGGACCCCTTTGGTTCTGGCGAGTGGGGCCCAAAGGTTCTGGATAGCCGATGTTGAACATAGTTTTTTTGACTGGGCCTACTGCATAAATAAACTCTGGTATGCATACATTTTTATGCATCCAGAGTCACTTTCGAGTGATTTGCGTCCAAGGTATGTGGGTGTGCGCATCTCAACCTCAAGCAACCAAGCCCCCTGCGCCCCGAAGGGGGCGCAGGGGCTTGGTTGGTTAGAAATGCGCGCACTCACTTACCTTAGACATAATTCCGAGCAAGACTTTTGATCAAAAATGCATTTAGAGACTATTTTTGCCCAGCTCCAGTGACCAAAACATGATAAAACAGGTAAAAGGTCAAAATTCAAAAGTGCCCAAAACTCAATTTTTTATTGACCAGAACTCAAAAATAATGTCTTTTTCGAACTCCTGAGGCGATTTTGAGTCGATATAGGGTGTTTTAAAACACTTTTAAAAAAGTTGATTTGGAGGGGGGGTATATGCAAGTAGCGTCTGTTGTTTTTACCGACCGAAAATCTAGTACGTCATATGCCGGTTAACCGAAAGCCGGATGAGGCGCAATCAACCGACCGCCAACTACCCTATTAAAATTATGTAAATCCACTTCTTGCTTTCTAGATGTTGGCTGACCAGATCCCCTGCAATGTAAGTTATTCAAAAACAAATTGTTCAAATGACTTCATCCAGGTATAAATTTCAGCCAAGAAATCCGGATCCAGGTAGGTAGAAATTTTTCAAATAAAAAAATATTTTTGGCTCGTTGGAGAACTATTACCTGGTGGACAAAAAGTCCTTGGACAACTTTTGAGCTCACTTTTTGAAATAAAAATTTCATGACCATATCTCAACACTCGAATTTTCAAAAATCATTCTGTAATATGTGTTTGTAGCTCTTGAGCTACGCTACAACAAGGTGATAAAATTGTTTAGTGACGCTTAAAATTCAATGAAACAGTTGACCAGTTAAAGTGATGAAAACGTTGGTAACCTTTTCAAAATGACCAGACAAGTGTTTGGAGCCAAATGGTGACTTAGCCAATATAGTCAAGCTGAAGACGATATGCCATTTGAAAGAAGAGATTCAGAGCTACAAACCTATTTTTTGGAATTTTTTCATCATGAAATTTTTATTTCAAAAAGTGAGCTCAAAAGTTGTCCAAGGACTTTTTGTCCACCAGGTAGTTTAGCAACCATTTACAACAATGCCTACCACCATTCAAACCTATTCTCCGAAGATGTGGAAGTAGACTATCGAGGCTATGAAGTGTCTGCTGAGAATGTGAGTTAAATTAACCTAAATGAAAAAGCTAGGGCGTTACAAGGTGTCCTTAGACACCACTCCAGATCTCAATACACAAATATACCATTTGAGTCCCAAAAAACATGTGATCTTGTAACTATTCAGGCTAAAATTTAAGCCAATGATTTTTGGGTTAGCTTGTTATTCGAAACTGCTAGAAATCTAGTTCATTATACTCCCCCCCCCCTATCCTTCTCTGGGTACAAGCCGGAACTCAGTTCGAATAGAAGACTGCATGGCTTAACCTCAAAAAATTTCAGCTGGTTCGGCTGCTAACCGGCCGTGTGCTGCCCAGCACTCCGAGGAACAAGAAGTTATTGAGGTAAGCTATGGTATTGTTTCTTTAAGACAGCTGTGTGTGACAAGACTCTTATCACAAGAGTGAATAACGAAATTATTGTAATAAATTTTAGCGATAGGCAAAGCAATGTGCTTCTCTACTTGTCAGGGCATGGTGGTGATGGCTTCTTGAAATTTCAAGGTTATTGATTTTAAAAGCCATCTTTTCATCCTGTTCTGCGTCCACTTCTTCTTGATTCGCTCCACATATAATCAAGTTGGAGCATTCTGCAACATGAGTCGATATTATGGTACTTGCCCTTCTCTTTTCAAGCAATGGATGAGATTATCTTCACTTACATCATGGAAAACAGATGAACCGCAATCTAAAATATAAGTAAAAATCACGAACACTTAAAGACAGCGTACTTTCGAATGACTTAGCAATCCTCTCCTTTGGCATCTAACACCATCCAGGCAGGTCAGCGGTTTTCGTTTGCTGTCCATTTCATTCGATCATGATTCATGATCCAGTTATTGTAGAGTTCTTGCAGTTTGGCTTTAAACGGCCCGTTCCATACAACGTCTGGTACCTAATAAAAACAAATACCGTATTTATTCTAATATTGGGTTGTAACATAAGTTCTGTCGGTTTTTGTTCATGAAGATTTTGTTTCAATGTAAAATATTTCTACCATAATGTTATATGTCATTTTGTAGAAAAGAATCTCCTATTTACTCGCTCTATTTCAGATTTCACAATTTCACAACAAAATGTTGATTTTTAGCCTTCAAGAAATGAGCTTCAAGTTAAAAAAATAATTATCTCCGACATCTTTAGAACTAGTCAAAGTTCAGTCAATTGTTAGGCGCTGCAGCAACAACTTAGCACCATGTTGTAGCGCAGATTAAGAGCTTCAAAATGCATTTTACAGAATGATTTTTGAAAATTTGAGTATTGAGATTTGACTGTTTCAAAAAAGCAAATTCTTCGAAAAATGACTGAAATTCAAGTTTTCTTAATTTTTTTTTCCGGATTTCAGTCATTTTTTGAAGAATTTGCTTTTTTAAAACAGCCATATCTCAATACTCAGATTTTCAAAAATCATTCTGTAAAATGCATTTTGAAGCTCTTAATCTGCGCTACGACATGGTGCTAAGTTGTTGCTGCAGCGCCTAACAATTGACTGAACTTTTGACTAGTTCTAAAGATGTCGGAGATAATTATTTTTTTAACTTGAAGCTCATTTCTTGAAGGCTAAAAATCAACATTTTGCTGTGAAATTGTGAAATCTGAAATAGAGCGATGAAATAGGAGATTCTTTTCTACAAAATGACATATAACAGTATGGTAGAAATATTTTACATTGACACAAAATCTTCACGAACAAAAACCGACAGAACTTATGTTACAACCCAATAGAAGCCCATGGCCATCTATTTTTAGATCTCCAAAAATTTTTTGGCTTTGTGTTAAAAATGCAATAAAATGTGGTTAACCTCCCTAGTTTTGGCTTTAAAGGGTGGCTTTCTATTAGAGACTGGCCTTCTGATAGAGACTGGCCTTCTATTAAAATAAATACGGTAGATCTTAAAAAAAGTATAAGGGTAAAAACAGGGCTGAAGTGGGTGTTTCGGTGTCCTCCTAAAACACCCTAAAATGATGTTTTTTCGATGTTTTCGCACTTTTAACGTGTATAAAACATGTTTTAGGGTCGCGGCCGACCATTTTTTGAAAAAAAATTTTGACTAAAAATCGACTTTTTGCCTTTGGGGACCAAGGTAAACAATCATGGAAGGGTACCCAAACACCCAAAAATATGGAATGTGAAGATAGTTTTGTTAACTGGGGCCTACCACATAAACAATGTCTGGTATGCATACATTTTTATGCATCCAGAGTCACTTTCAAGTGATTTGTGTCTAAGGTACGTGGGTGTGCGCATCTACTCCAAGCGCCCAATCCCCTGCGCTCCCTTCAGGGGCGTAGGGGCTTCAGAGTTCGAGCTGCGCGCACTCACTTACCGTAGACATGATTCCGAGCAAGACTCTTGATCTAGCATTAGAATTTTGTGACTTTTACAGCCAGATTTTCCAAAGATTTCTGAAAAAAAAACTTTAAGACTTTACATTTGGTGCTTAATAGTGGAGGTGATCTACTTTTGAGGATTTCCTTTTACTAAGGTCGAACTATGCATGGGTGAACCACTGCAAGGAATGAAAATACTGAAAAAAATACAATAATCATCCAAGAATCCCAAAAATTTTCATTTATAGATGCCGAGGAGTTGACCAGCGTGGATTTGGCGGATGCTATTGAGACTATGTTCCAGCATAACAGGTATCTTATGGCCTTTTTATTGCTGTTACAAAATAGAAAAAAATAGTTATTCCAAATCTAGATACAATGAGCTGTTTGTGATCTCGGATACTTGCCAGGCAAGCATTTTGTGATAGATTCCCATCTAAATGTTCTACTTTTAGAGCGAGTCCATGTACCAGAAAATTATTCTCCTCGAGTGCTGGCTACTTCATCCAGTTTAGTTGGCGAAGATTCCCTGTCCCACCACGTGGACCGGTCTATTGGAGTCTACATCATTGGTATGTCTTTAGAACAAGCTGGAAAATATGTAGAAAAAAACGGAATTGTTTCAGATCGATATCCCTACTACATGTAAGTCTATTAGAATATCCTAGGGAAACGGTCCGGGCCATTTATGTTTAACGATATGAAAGGAGGGGCGAAATATTGCTAGTTGTACAATTTTATGGGGCATGAGTTACAGTCGAACCTGGATAAACGGACACCCCCAAAGTTCGTTCCCCAGCTGGGTCCGACACTTTTTTAGACCTCTTTTGAATGTTTTTGTCAATTCTGTTTTGACAGTCGCGAGGACCGCAAGGATGCCAATTTTGCCGATCGTTTTTCAAAATCCAAAAACTTTTCACTCTAAAAAAGCAGTAACCTCGATAACCGGACACCTATTTCTGATTAAGGGTTGCGGTTATCGAGGTTTTGCTTTTTTAGAGTGAAAAGTTTTTTGATTTTGAAAAACCATCGGCAAAATTGGCATCTTTGCTATATTTGCGACCAGACTGTCAAAACAGAATTGACAAAAACATTCAAAAAGAGGTCTAAAAAAGTGTCGGACCCAGCTGGGGAACGAACTTTTGGGGGTGTCCGTTTATCCAGGTTCGACTGTACTTGAAGACTAATATAATATATGGTCTAAAAATAAATTCTGTTACAGCCAACAATTTCTGGAAGGACGCGTTAGAAATCTGGGTATTATTTTGCTTCACTGCGAAGTGTGAATTAATCAGTTGTTTTCAGAATCTAACACATCCATGGCCGAATATGTGAAGGCTTGTGGAAGTAAGTGTTGTGAATACCTGGGTCAATTAAAGGTTTTATAGCCCTGAACAGGAAAACCAGTGGATGAGCTGGGGTTCTGTGAGAAGTCCGTGAAAACTGAAAAATTTATAGATTTACAAGGGGTATGACCCTTTTTCCTGCACTGGTGTCAAATTGTGGTCTATATTCTAGCCTGAAGTCCCACCCGGTTATTTACAAATTTTTTTTTGGCTAAATGTAACCTGGTTGGTTTAAGTTTCAGTCTGATAGTGGGGCTCGGGTTATTCCACTGCTCCGAAATTTTGGTCAAAATTTTAAACGTTTGTTCACATTCAAAAGCTCTTTGATTTCTCTACATAATGACATGTTGACTGTTGTTTTATAAAAATACAGGGCTGAGAAGCGGACGGTTGAAGTTAAGAAAGTAAAAACCCCTCTTTTTGCCTTATTTTTAGCCTGTTTTGTCTTGTCGAAATTCAACCGTCCGTTTCTCAGCCCTGTATTTTTATAAAACAACAGTCAACATGTCATTATGTAGAGAAATCAAAGAGCTTTTGAATCATGCAATGGATTTTATCTTTTCATCGACATTTTTTTGAGAAAAGCTATTATTTATGTGACTAAACAGTCATTTCTTTAGATTTTCCTTTATTTTGACTAGGAATCGACGTTTTCATGTTGATGGTCATAACTTTTCTTAGAATGATCAAAAAATAAGTTTGACCTACCAAATTGTAGCCGAGATACAGTCGAACCAGAAGTAAGATGATATCTGCTTCAAAATAAATGAAAACATCGAGCGGCGCATTACAAACCGAACTGCGTCTATACTTATGATACGTCTGATTTCAATGTTTACAACTACAAATTATTTTCTTGCGCTTTCTAACTTGGTTTTTGCGCCAGAACATGTTTTTTCGCCTAAATGTATCTCGTTATATTAAAACATTTCTCACTTTTAGTCAAAAATCGCTAAAATATCACAAAATATGGGTGCGTCTATACTTATGATACGGAGTGCAGAAATGGAAATCTGAGAAAAGACAAAAACCCTATACTTTAACTTTTCCATAATGACAATGTCAAAATAGCAATGTAAATCCAAATTTGTTTATGTTCTATGGTCGTATCAAATAAATGTGATCTTGTGGTATTAAAATTTCTTGTCAATTTAGCTTCCCAGTGCATTTCCACAGTGGGCCTTAGGGCTGACCTGTATGAAAAACCATTGGACAGTGTGCCAGTCACTGACTTCTTTGGCTCCCAGAGATACATCAAGAAAATAGATGATGCTTTGTATAGTCAGGAAGATCTGGACTTCATTTTGGCTCAGTAGAACTAATTTTTCTAAATCGATCGAATAGACATTTAAAGGGGGGAGCCATCTAAGTTTGAAAAAGTGGATTTTATGGCGCAGGGCGTAAGCGTTTGGGTTTTTTATTTAGGTTCAATCCCACGTGGTGACATGCTATTTATTTTGGCTCATTTGACCAATTTTAGATGTAACTAGACTTTTTTGACGCCAGATTCGGAATCAGCGACCCAAATTACCCTAGAACTGGTCAAACAAGCCAAAATAAGTAGCATGTCACCACGTGGGATCGAACCTGCAACACTTTTTGGACCAAAAAACGCAAAGGCTTACGCACTGCGCCATGAAAGCCACTTTTTCAAACGTTAATGGCTTCCCGCTTTAACCGATATTTCTCAAGTTCGATTCCACCTGCGGGGCCCAATAGTTTTTCGCCACAAAATTCAAAATATTTTTGACATCTCTAGTGCTATTAAAGTGCTTTAAAATGTATGTGAGATACAGAACATATTTTTGTGGAAAATTCCTGTTTTTTTCTAACGTCAGTTGCAGATCCGGATCCTTGTTAGGAGTGTGGCGCTTTTCATACTTGTTCTCGGAATTGACCGTAAATCTCTTCTATTGAATGTAAAAAGCTGGGTGGGTCCTCCAGGGTCCTAAGGGGAGTCGAACTTGAGGGACTGTCGGTTAAATCTTACGACTGTGGGTCATAAATAACCCCTCCCCCAAAAAGGGTCATAAATAACCCCCTTAGTACGGCCTAATGGGCGCTCGCCTACCGAAGCCTAAACCTAAAAGATACCCATAAATAACACCCCCTCCCCTCCAAAGGGTTATTTGTGGGGGTTTTTATGGGTGGTTATTTAAGCGGCTTTCAGAATGAGTGTCAGACTCAGTGTCAGACTGGGTATTTTATCCAAAAATTTGCAATCAGATGTTGATTGTGAATTGCTCATTTTGAAGCACTCAATCTTAGCTACAAAACGGTACTAACAGAATTTTTTAAGAAAAAAATATAGCCAAAAGTACTCCAAGTCGCGCACTGAGTCTGACACTCATTGTGGAATCACCTTTATGGGTTTGTACGAAATCTTACGTATCTTAGAAATTTTTTAAAGTTTTCACTTGCTTTGTTTTAAAAATGTCATTTAATTGAATTCTTCTTTCATTTTCATGCGGTTTTGTAATCTTCTTTATCAACTATTTATTTAAAATGTTTAATAAAAAATTGTGAAATTGTTTATAAAATGTGTTTTGTTACTGGTTTCATAATTACTTCATTTTTTCACAAAAAAAAATTTAAATCGCTGGTATTTACAGATGAGTGCGTTATCAGACTTTGTAAATGAGCAGAGAAACAAGTCTGGGAGTAGTAATGGTGGTATTCGGCCCTCTTTCAGCAGCTTGACCAACATGGGTAACTTTTTGATCCCTGACTTTAGTTAATTAATTCTGAAATGATGCATTTTAGGCATGCGTCCATCATTTAGCATGGTCAGTTATTGTTAAAAGAGAAGGTTGGCTGATCTCTTAAGGCGATATAGCTTTTAAATCTAGGATTTACTTTCAATGACTACTGGTTATAGTGCAGGCCAAATTACTTCTACTCACCCCATATCTTTTGCTAAGAAAACAAACCATAAATTACTTTAAGGCAAATATTGGCACCAAAATCGGCACTTCTTTCAACGGGTTCTTCAAAACGGATGGTTCAGATGATTTAGAGGCTTTAACAGGTACTAATTCAACACCCGAAAATATTGCTTCTCCAAAGAAATTTCTTTTCAGACAACCCAGCCCAAAATGGCCAGCTACCTTCTACAAGAAACAGGTTTAAACATTTTGTTAATGTGACACATGTACATATGTTTGTTCAGACGACCAGGTGCGACCACTGGATGGTTCAGTTTCGGGGCAGATGAGGCCGTGTGCGGACTTACCCGGTTCCAGAGGTGGTTTAGTTCACATTTCCGCTGGTTGACCACCTAAAATTTCCAGGATATCAGCCTTTTTCTTGTTCATGTTCGCAGCGGCTTTTTGTTTTGCATCTGTAATTTTTGCGAATTTTTACCATTCCCCTACTTTTTGGCTATTCAGGCACTCATGATCTTGCCAATGCTCGTGCTCCAGACCAGAAAATTTGCTGCTCTGAATACTCTAGGCTCTACTTTTTTTATAATGAGGTAAGTATAAAAATATGGTGCTTACGTGGCTTTCTCTGATTTCCGGGTTCTATTTTTTAAAAAAAATTTCTGTCTGGAGCTTAAAAGGCCATTGCCGTCCCGACAACGGTTGTCCCCCGCCAATTCAATTTTTTTTCTGAATCATTGAAATTCTGTACGAATTTTCAACTTGGTTTATAACACAACTAAACCTAAAATTAAATTCTAGGCCTTGTTTTGTTAGAAACCAAGTTGAAAAATCAGTACAGAAGTGGAATGATTAGGCACGAAAATTTGAATTGGCGGGGACAGTTCAAAACAGGTGGCAATGGCCCTTTAAAAAGTCAATAAGAAAAGAAACGCAACTAAAAAGTGCTTAAGGAAACGCGGGGAACAAAAGTTTTTAAAAATTTAGTGGGAAGACCGTTAGAGGAGGAACTCCGTTTGAGTTTGTCAAAAATATGCTGTCTGCACAAACATGAATTTTTTCCAGTTTTGGTTTCTTGTGGGTCCATTAGCCTATGTACAATTCTTGTTTTCAATTCAAAGACGACTGGTCACTGGTGTATATCTGACCACAGTTTTGGCTACTTTGTACACATCTCTCTGGGTAAGCAGTTTTAATTTTATTGCAATTTCACAAAAAAAAACATAATTTTTGCGCAAGAATCTCAGTAATACAAGCAAAATGATAGCGATTTAGGACAAAGATAAGGCAATTCACAAATTAAAACAAGAAAAATAAACAAATTTTGATTACAAATAAGTTATTTAAAATGACTCAAAATGTTTTTGTGACCACAATGTATACAGGAATATATGTACAGATGCATAGCCAAGACTTTACCGATACACTTACCGAATATACTCTTTTGTTTCAACTTCAATTATTTCGATTACTTCACTCGATACAGAAATAATTAAACCTTGTACGAATAAAAAATATATTTGGTACAAAAAAATAAATCAAGTAAATTATGAACCAGAGGTACACAAAATTTAGTACAGACATCCAGCAGCTTTTTCACATCTTCAATTAGTATTTAAACCCAAGAGCAACTCAGCTAGCCATCATTTTCACAAATTCTTCGTAGTCAATCTAAATTTTGTTCAAATCGATATGGAACTTTTTTTGGCTCAAAAATTTAAGTTTATTTGACATCATTTTGTTATTTGATAAAAGTATTTTCCCGTTTCTTTGCTACATTCTCTCAAATTGTTTCCGTTTCGGCATTGTCCTTCTAGAGCTTCCTTATTGTTTTTGTGTGCTACTACTCAAAAACATACATACACACTCTTTCATGGTTTATATCCCTAGAGAATGTATGTGTGTGCAAATTTGATTTGTGTGTGCTCTCACAGAAATGTTCTTATATATTTTCGGACAAGGAAACCATAGATTAGGAAAGTTTGAATGATAAAAAAGACATTTTTGCAAGTCTGAAATTTAAAAAAATCATGTGCTTCCAGCTGGGGTCGAACTTAGCAACACTTTCAACAAAACCGTCAATTTGCTAATAGGAATGTTCTTAGCATAAAAACAGTGTTTTAACACAAAAATGGTTGCCCTAAGATTTCGCATCGAAACCTCCAAATAAATTTTTGCCACCTTTTTGATTCTTCAGCATACAAATTCGGACTCCCAAGGGGATTTCGATACTACTAGTTGCTCACTAAAAATAAATTTCGTCAAAAAATAGGCACCTTTATTAAAATTTGTCGTGAGTTCGATTCTTAGTGGCGGCATATACATTTTCTTATTTTTCACGCATTTTTAAGCAAATTTCCAACCTGTCCATCTCCATCAATGTCCACTTCATCTATGATTTCGTCCACTTCCTCGTCACTAAATTGTTCTCCCATGTGAGTCATAAAGTAGCGGAATTCTTCAGCCGTTATGTAACCTGCAACCACTCAGATTAGGTTGAATAATTAGCTGTATTTTTTTCAAGTAGACTCACCATTCCCATCTCTATCAAAAACCCTGAAAGCTTCCCGAATCATCTCTGAGTCATTCTCTTTAGACAGTCTTTTCATCATTTGGCAGAACTCGGCAAAGTCAATAGTACCACTACCATCCACGTCCACCTCATTCACCATGTCTAGCAGCTCTTGTTCTGTGGGGTTCTGCCCTAATGATCTCATCGCCACACCCAATTCTTTGGAGGATATCGATCCATTTCCATCCTAAAAATATTTTTTTCGGTGACAAGTTAAGGTTAAAATTTTCAATTTCTTTGCCTTTCTCCAAATTTTGAGTCTTAGGTCTTTTTTAAATGAGTCACACAACTTCAAAAAAAATAATCCATTCTAGCTGGTGAAGCTGAAACAAGCTCTAATCAAAAAAAATTATGTGTTAAACTATGTGTTACTTAGTCAAGCTTTTTTCAAAACTTTTTACATTTATTATAAAAGTACCTATTTATGTATAAATTTTTCTAACTATCTTTTTAGGTGAAATCTTAATCACAAAGCGGAATTGTTAGCTTACTTTATCAAAAAGTCTAAAAGCTTCTTTGTATTCGATCATTTCCTCCTCACTGATGCCTTCTAAGACATTGGTGCAATCCACTAGAGTTTGATTCTTCCACCGGTTGAACAAGGATAGCTTTCTGGTCGACATGGCTACTAAAGATTCTTTTCTTTTCTGCTCCTGTTTCTCTGACGATGGTGCTACTATTTGAGGCTGTGGAGGTGGTATAACAGTCACTGGTTTTTGTTGCTTTAATCCAAAAGAGTTCCACCTAGAATAAAATGTTCAGTAAGTAGAATAAGAGTGGGATTAGACCAAGTCCCGAAACAAAATTCAAGTCGCGGTCCAGGAGCACCAAAATTATTTTTGAAATTTTTTTGCAAAAATATATTGCGGAAAAGTATCAGTCTTGCATTTGGTCCTCTTTTCAAAGGAAACCAAGTTTGCAAACAAAGTTTTAAAAGCTTTTTGAGACACGCCTAAAAGCTTGTGTGAAATTTCGAAACGCTACCTAGCCTATTTTTAAACATATATTAACAAATAAGCAATAAATTCTGCGTGAAAATCCAGATTCTGGCGAAATTTTAGCATACAAGGATATTTCATTTTTTTTAAATAAAAGTAGGTTTATATAAGAACTTAAATTTTTAAATTAAATTTTTAAAAAATCATTCCCACCTGGGACTGTTGGAAGAATTGCTGGATACGGGGGACTGTGGAACACTTCTACCACTGCCAATCGAACCATTGGGTTGAGAGGGTTGGATTCGCTTGAAAGGATTGCGCACAAATCTGCCTGTAGCAGGCGGGGCCACCTCTACACTTGCACCACTGCCCCTCCCCTTCGCATTGTTGAACTTGGGTGGAGAAAATGTTGGCTGAGGTGGTCGGATGACACTTGCCTGTTAATACTTAGGCTTAGACTTCCCACCAAAACAATAGACAAGCGGGGTAGAAATTCAAGCTGGCTAAAATAAAAAAACCATTATTTACAAAAGAAACGGCTATTTTTTTAATGTGATGAAAAAAATTGAAAACAATAGGAAAAAGTTTAGCTAGCACTGTTTACTTTGATTTAAGAGATAATTGAGAGCTTTGAGGATTGTTTTTTTGGGCAGACTCGAGCAAAAGAAAATAAGAAATAAAAAACGTGTTTTTCAACAAGACTGATTAAGGGTAAATATTGTTGCCTATTTATGGAAAAAAGTATTTTGAAGGCAAATCTCAAAAGTGATTTTTATACCAAGCTCACAATTTAGAGCTTAACTAAATATGTGAATTATGGTAGTAGACTTGGGAGTCAGGAAACAGGAGATAAATTCTCTTTTTTTGTAGTAGAGTAATTAAATGTAGATACCTTGCTGATGTAGCCAAACAGGAGATTATGTAGAAAAAATTCAAGTCGGACTTTTAAATCATAAGACGCCTTTTTAGAGTCTCACTTGCTAATAAAAATATATTCAAAAAATTTTAAGCTTCAAAATTAAACGACAAAACAAAAAAGTTTTGACTACCAATTAGGCTAAAGACATCTTTGTGTAATCAGGAAAGCATTTTTTGAGTTGTTTTTTTTTAACTGCTCGAGTAACCAAAACATGATATTTAGGGAGACTGCGTATTTTTTTAATTTTGGAGCCTTACTTTGTTAACAACCTAGTTTCACGGTGTAAAAAGACTTGTGCAAAATTGAAGGTTGTATTAAGAACATCAATATCAGAATTGCAAAGTTACTTAAAAAAATAGCAGGAAAATGAGCAATATAGAAAGTAGTCCATCTTTTTCCTCGAGAGTTGTTTTTTAGGGCTCCTTTTTGAAGAAATTCCGTAATTCTGATGTTGATGCTTTCGATCCAACTTTTAATTCTACAATTTTTTATATTGCAGCACTATATTGTCGATAAGAATGGCACCCAAATGACATTTGAATAATACATACTGGGTACATTTTGTCCTCTTTGAGGAGGGCAATTAATATAAGTTATACGAAATGTTCACTTTAGGCCTGATCGAATATGAGCAAAATTTTCCAATCAAATTCTAACTTGAAACTAAAAATATTAGGTTAATGAAAAAAAGTAGACAATCAAAATATTTTCTCATAATTTCCATGACAAACCAACAAATCTAACTAAAAAATAGTCGAAAAGCAATTTTCCCACATTACTAACATGTCTAGTAATTCTTTTAAAAACAGCATTTTTAAACAGAAAAAACTTTTCTTTCATACGAATAAAATAAAAGTCTAGTCCTCAAAAATATGAGCAAACCAAAAACAAGCTTACACTAAAGCAGTAGTAGTAGCACTAAAAATAATTGGACCACTATTACTAGTAGCACTGCTACTACTACCTAGTCCACCCTCACTTTTTGTTCCTGGTTGACCAGCTGGTCGCTTGTTCATGCTCATTAATCGGTCAAGAACAGCGGCTGACAGACCATGTAACCAGATAGCTCGTTCATCACCCCTAAATTCCTCTACCTGGGCTTGTTTGCAAAAATAAGCGGCTATTATTCTTTAGACCCTGGGTGCTTGCAGATATATGTGTATAAGTAAGTAGATGCTTTGGGATGGACCCCATGAGCCAGCTGGCTTAAGAGCATTTTGAAGATGAGCCTTTTTTGCTGTTAAAAAGAAGAAATTTGGCACAAGAGCCTTTTCAATTTTTGGCAAAAAAACATTTTGCAGATTAGAACACATCCGTCACTAGATGAAACGGAGATTTTTTGCTTAAATGGTCCAAAGTACTTTTTTGAAACTCTATCGCAAACCTTAGATAAGCATAAATAACCAGAACAGAATTTTGGTTTTGTAAAAAAATTTCAAATTACGAAATTGTTTAAGGCTACGTGCGATTTTCCCTGTCAAATCTTACACATTTGTTTTTCTCAGGCCTTTTTTAAGGTTTTTGTTTGATTTTTTTAAATTTTTTATAGCACCGTGTATACAGTCAATCTTCTCTATAAGCTACACCTCTGTATAAGCTACAGCTGGGATCGGTCCTGAGGGTGTAGCTTATAGACAAGGTTGACTGTTTTCCCCTGTTGTTCTTTAAATTTTCCATGTTTTGCTGGTCAGAAGAAATTTTATGTCGGAAATTTAGGTCAGAATTTTTTTGAAAATATTAGCTTGTAAAAAACAGTCAGATACAATATAAAAAAGAAACACACAGGATTAAAAAACAGTGACTGGTAAAGATATTTTCCCCTACGCCACAGATCAATGCCTGAAAAAAACTTCAAAAATAGTAAACATCTATTTTAGCACAGAGAAAGTTGTTTAGATTCCATAAAACCCTGCTGAAACATAAAACTTAAACTTAATAAATCAAAAAATACAAAATGGCAACCAAGCTGTTTTTTCTAAGTTCAAAAATTCCTCAACCCATTAGTCACATCAATATCAGAATGACTCGAAATAAGATTGAATGCTAGCTTGATTTGGTGAAAACATTGGGTTTATTGAACAGCCCAGTGCACTCCCTTACCTAATTGCGTCGCTGGACAAGCAAGGAGGAGCAATTTATCCTCCTCCCTCTGGCTTTAATTTAAAGTTTGATGTAACACAGGACACAGGAATAATTCATCTTCATCCTCTTTTTAAAAGTTTTTTCTCACGTGGCTTATTAGAATTTTTTTGTTAATTGACAAGTCTCATTATCAATGCTGTGCCCCTGTAATATTTGGAGATATGAATCGGGTAGAGCTGAGCTTGTCAAAAGTTTTGCAATAACAACAATATTGTGTGTGAATAATAGATATAGGAAGTATTTTAAAGTTATAGTACGGTATGAAATTCAAACAAATACAAAAAAACGAGCACTACTTAACATACCGTATTTATTCTGATAGAACATCATGGTTCTCTATTTTTCAACCTCCAATTATTTTTTTGGCTTCGTGTTAAAATTCAATAAAACATAGTTTATCCCCCTAGTTTTGGCCCTAAGGGGTGGTGCTCTAATAGAGACTGGTGTTCAAATAGAGACTGCTCTCTATTAGAATAAATACGTAATGTAAATCAATATACATAATCAAGTTCTAAAATAAAAAAGTTGTAAAATGGAGGGGGGAGCTTATGAAGTACAAAATATAAATTGTACGTCATAAAGAATAGATGCAGGGTTTTCAAGAATCTAGTAACACGTTGAACATTTGATTTTTTTTATTTATTACTAAAAAAATTGTCTAATATTTAAACCAAATCAAAAACCGGCTGCCAAAATGCGGTTAAAAAAGTCATCAAAGTTAAAAGTAATTCGCAATTCTTAAAGAATCCCGTAGTGTGGGATTTCCGTAAATTAGTTGGGGATTAGTTGCTAAACCGCCACAAACCTTCTCAAAATTATACTCCTTGTTTTGCGATAAAGTTTTTATGGAAAAAGTGTACGAAGCAAAATGGATTTAAAGAGTTTTAAATTTCAGTGGCAAAACACCATTCTCACCATCATTGTTCATCTTTGCAGACAGCTGCACTAATCTGTAGTCTTTTTAAAATTAAATATCAATATTTGCTGTAAACAAAAAAATAGAGGAAATAAAAAGTGCTAGACTCTTTGTTAACTAAGTACATACAGGAAATTGCAACAAGGAAGTCTGGTCTTTTTGTAATTAGACAATTATTGTTTTTAATTTTAAGAAAGCTAGTAGACTCATGAAAAAGTTTACAAAGCTTGACTTTGGGCTAAACTTTAGGTTAGGACTGGGCGTGATAAACTTTGACTTTATTATCTTCTTGACGTCTCAGCCGATTTAATAAACTTTGAATATTGATTCATGATGCTCTCGTAAGATTTTGGCTTCTTCAACTTTGCGACCAGCTTTCTTTTTTCTCTTTTGCTTGCATCTTTTCGTAAGCTTTAGAGGCATCTAAAATAGGTATATTTTGTCACTTTCGGGAGATACGAATTTAAAAAAAAATATCAAAAGAGCAAAAAATAAGATGACTTACTCAGGAAATGATTTCATTTCTCAAACAAATTAATCTAAAATTTAACAATAGTAGTAAAAGACATGCTTTTTCGTTTTTTACCCGCCTCCCACTACTTTCTTGGTAGTAATGTGGTAAGGGTAAAGTAGGTGCCTTAGGGAGTTATGAACTTAAGAGGAGAATCTTTGAATTCTTCTCTCTCCGCCAATTGCTCTTGCGGCTGCCACATATCTGTTCCAATGTTCTCCCACACCAAACATTCAGCCCACGAAAAAAATTCCCAATGGCCAATTTGAGCAAAAAGAGAGAGAATGCGGGAAAAAAGAGGCGAAAAAGCATTCTGGCAATCTTTAGATGCAGCACAAGCAATTTTTTAAAAAATAAACTTGGTAGGATTGAATTTTTTGCTGACACAAGAAACAAACAGAAACACATCCGCCCTGTTAAGGATGGATTGCAGGAAATGGGGCAAAAAGGGTAGCAGAAAATTAGAAAAGCAAAACAAAAAAGAATGGCTGAACGGGATTTATTATTTATTAGTCAGTTGGTCCTGAAAACACGCGATAACCATACCGGGTGTCTTAACAAAAACAACATGAGCTTATAATAAAATTAAGTTGAAACTTCAAATCGTTCTAGCATAGTGACCGCGCCGTTCTAATTTTTTTCATCATCGCCATTTTGCATTTTCACAAATTTTTCTACAACGGGTCTCTTTTTATTAACATTATATGATCAATTTTATTTTCCTAATTTATTTTGGGGGATCGTCCAAGTTTCCTTTCATTTTTATTTTTAAAAAGTGGGCCGTCCTGATTTCTCTGACTTTTTTTGCAAATTTTTGAAGAAATGAGGACGCCTTCGCTTATGTGTACGCCGCTATAAAAAATCTGGTGAAAATGCAAGACGTCGATGAAAAAATTAAGACGGCGACGGACGGCGCAATCACTATGGTTCTTAGTCGCAAAATAAAAATTTCTTAGCCGCGAAAATATCTCCGAGCGGTATGTTATTCAACGTAGTTCCTGTAACCAGTTAATAAAAACAGAAAAGCAGCAAATATACAGACACAAGATACACCATAGACAGGTAGACAACAACACAAACAATTAGCTTTTATTGAAGCGACCATTTTTCTGAAAATCATCATTGTATTTTGCCAAATACATTTACTAAAATAATGTAAATCTCAGAAATAAAGAAATTTACAGAGTTGATGATGAATGCAAAGACAATGTAAAAGACGGAGTTCTTATTAGAAAGCTAAAATTAAAACAAATTTTAGTCCCAGAATTATTGGTTCTTTTCCTTATCCGGATGACCTCTAAAAAGACCTCTATAACTCTATAAGTATTTTATAGAGGTCATCCGGATAAAGGAAAAGAACCGAATTATTTTGCAAAGCTGTTAACTGCTGAAATTTTTTTGACTACTGAAATCCGTTTGGACTACTAATTTGCCATTGGACTACTAAAATTCAATTAACCGAAAATTTCGATATCGACTCTAAGCGTTTGAGATTTGGGAGAAAAAATAAAACGACCAGCTGCCTATAGTGTTGGGTTGCGTGCGAGAAAAATCGCGATTTTCTCGCAAAATCGCAATCGCAAATTATAAAAAATCGCATCGCAATCTCGCACGCACGCTTTCGAAAAATCGCGATTCTCGCACGTAAAAATTGCGAGAAAATCGCACTTGTTTTCTTAGTTTTCAATATGTCTGTTATATATTTTTCTTAGTGTTATCATCGAAACGAGAAAATTTGAGCATTTCGATTTGTCTCTTGTGAGGATACTTTATACGAAAAGAGAAGTGTCTGTATATGTTCGCACGCTTGAAAATAATATCCAAAAATTCTTTTTTGAATGACTAAAATTGCGATTTGTCTTGAAATAGAATTAAAGGCTGTGTATCGACTGAAAAAGTGATTACTGAAAAAGTATGATTCGCAAAACGTAGATTTCGAAACGCAGATTAGCGAAACATTAACTCGAAAAATGAACAATTATCTCATGCATTATCTCAAAAAAATGTAAAACAATAAGATCAAAGTA
The DNA here is from genome assembly GCA_004194705.1 of Ditylenchus dipsaci. Classification (NCBI taxonomy): domain Eukaryota; kingdom Metazoa; phylum Nematoda; class Chromadorea; order Rhabditida; family Anguinidae; genus Ditylenchus; species Ditylenchus dipsaci. The sequence continues at coordinate 474,100 of SADC01001284.1, read as the reverse complement.
TGAACCAAATTTTTTCTGACTACCTTCATGTTTTGATCTTATTTTACATTTTTTAAGAAATGCAACAATTTCACTTCATCATAAAGTAGAATCGCAGGATACATGATGCTGTTATAACTTTGAAAAAAGATCAAAATTTAAAGAAACAACAAAACAAAAGTTTTCTGTGAGTTCTTCGAGTTACGTTTTGCGAGTTCTTTCGTTTTTTGACTTAACGTTTCGCCAATCATGGGTTAAGTCCACTTACTAATTTTTGTGTTGATGTTTTGTTGGTGGATAATTAAAATGAAGAAGTACTCTACTGTGTTATTTTCCGGTAAAACTAGCAATGCTATCGATTTCTTCATTTTCTCGCAAATCGCGATTTTCTCGCATTTGGAGCTTGCGACTTTCTCGCAATCGCAAATTATTTGAAAAATCGCATCGCAATCTCGCACGCACCTCAGTCCCCAACACTAGTTGCCTAATTAGACTATTTAGGTAAAGTACTGTATTTGGCCATCTTATACCAATTATTTGACAATTCCATTGACCCAGGTAGTATATGAAAACTCAGTCCATATTAACTGCACCAAAAACATGGCATATGTCGTCACATTTAACAAAGCACAGCAACCAATTAAAAATTCTTGAGTTAAAAAAACACATTTTCCATCAAAACACCCTGTAGCACATTTCAGCATAAACAGATTGATTGCGTGATTGTGCAAGCAAAAAAAAAAATAAAATCCTTTACTAAATTGGGTCTATTCATGTCAGTGGAAACAAGCAATTAAAGACTGCTACGCAAACATTTTTTCTAGCATATTTCAAGCTTAGATACAAATACTCGCTTACGTGTACACTCATTTCTGGTCCACAGGCCATATAATTGTAGAAAAGCAAAATAAAAAGCTTTCATTGTATTCAGTCCATTAATTGGGATTAGTTGGGCCCGCCAAGTAACTTGCCCCTCTTTTCAGCAATTGATTTTTTTTTATATGCTCTAGCTAAAGAATTGCTAGTGAGGAGCCTAGAAAAGTTTTTTATTTGTCCTTGTTTCAGTCAAAACTTTATTAAAATTTGGGCTGGGTGTGACTGTGTGTGTCATTTTGAAATTGTTTGTTGATGAGCTCAACAACAACAAAAATGTGAGAGCAGTGATTTTTGAGGAGTGGTTCACCTGATTTGGCCTCATAAATTTAAAAAAAAGGCCAGCTGGCTGAATGAGAGAGCAAAAGTCGAGCTGTGTCTTTTTTCACCTGATCTTGATTGATTTGATTAAATGGGGGTTTGGTTGATTGTTCAGGACATTAAGAAGAAATGTTTTGGATGGGCCGAACACAACCACGAAATAGTTAGGAAAATTTTAATTTTGGAATAAAAGGAACTTGTCTGAATTTTCCTTGTGGTATTTGACTATAATACTTGTTACAAAATAGTCAGCCAAAAAAATTAAATTTAAAGCCTTAGGTTGTTGAGATATTTCCTCAGTTTTTTGAAATTTGTTTGAAAATAATTTTTAGATCATGACTTCCCCTTTTGTAGTTCAGTGTCTGAACAAGCAAAAAGGTGGTGGACTGAGATTATAAAAAGGTTTACAATTCAATCATACCTTTTCTGACAATCCGAAATGTATATATTTAAAAATGTGTCGAAAGCTTATAACAAGTGTCAAACAAAATAGAAATTGACATTGAAGAAGCCAAGTATCTCCTGAAGATCATTAGGCAGTCGATAGTCACTGGACTCTGTCGAATCAGCTGAGACGCCAAAAAGATAACTGAAGAAACTGGAATTTTATGAAAATCGTATACAGAAACAAGTTCGAAAACTGAACTTTTTCGGTTAAGGGGGTCTTTTTCATTAACTATGAATATTAGTCCCAGACACAAGAAAGTGCGCAAGACATTCCTTAGTTTCGGCTAACATACGCTGGTCTACCCTGATCCTCAAGCCTAATCTTAAAAAAGGCAAATCAAATGTTACGATTGATAAAGAGTCGGATTTTCGAAGGGGGACCCCAACAGAACAAGTGCCTGGAAATCAAGCTTAAATTTATTCAATAGAACAGCACTAAAAAAGTCTAATGGGCAAAAATGAAATTAAATGTTGACTGAACTGAAAATATATTGGTACATTTTGTCCCTTTGGATATACAGTAAACCGCGATTTGACGACCCCCACCTCAAGTCCGTTCCCACCTAGGATCCGACACTTTTTTTTACCCCATTTTTCAAAATATTTTATTGATTCTTTTTTGACGGTCTGGTCGCAATTATCGTAAAGATTCCGATTTCGCCGATCGTTTTTCAGAAATCTAGAGTTTTGCTATTAAAAAATCAAAACCTCGATTTAACGACCTCTAATTTTCAAAAGGGTCGTTAAATCGAGGTTTTGATTTTTTAAAAGCAAAAAACTTTAGGTTTTGAAAAACGATCGGCGAAATCGGAATTCTTACGATATTTGCGACCAGACTGTCAAAACAGAATCGATAAATTTTTTCAAAAGTGAGGTTAAAAAAAGTGTCGGACCCTAGTGGGAACGAACTTGAGGTGGGGGTCGTTAAATCGAGGTTTGACTGTACTACAGTCACTGTAGTGAAATGGTGATTATCGGATAAACCACCAATTTCAAATAACATGTCAAAAACTCATCCGAATACATTTGAAAACATGGAAAAAGCCTTCCGGCAAACGGAAATCATTCATTTTGACTCTAAACACACACAAAAAATAATCTTTGAAAGAATAATAACTCATGTTAGGACAAGCGAACAAGCAAAAAGTCTTAAGTAGAGGAAGCCATTTAGTTGCTTTATTATTTGAAACTATTTAGGTATCTGCTGTCGTTCATTCCGGGCGGTGAAACAGGACTAAAGTTCATTACAAAGATGTTTACTAAAATGTTGTGTTCTTCTCAGTCTTCTAAACTGGTCTTGCCAATATAGTTTTTGTATTTTTTGTTGGAATGCTGAAAAAGAAGCAAACATATCGTCCTATAATGCATAAACACACATATATATATTGCACAAATGCGAATGTAAATAAAATACAGTGAGTTATATTGTTGAATTATATGCAGCACTTAAACTACCAATTGGTGGCCGAATACAAATTTGACAATTATTAAATGACCAAAATGCTATGCTTTCATCTCCCTTGCGGTTCAAAATATTTTTTTAAATGTCAAAAAATTAGTTTCTACGCGTTTTTATTTAAAAAAAGTTTAGAAAAATATTATATTTGACGCTACTGTCATAAACCCATCACCCAATATCGACCTAAAATTAGGGATGAGCTAACTATTGCGGGAAATAGTTACAAATTTTTGTTTTGAAAAATAGTTACAGCCTGTAACTATTTTGACCTTTGTAACTATTCTTATAACTATTTCTCGACACGAAAGTAATAATAAAAAAAAAATAGTTACAGCGTGTAACTATTTTTGTCTTTGCTGTAGTTTCTCGGCACGAAATCAGCAATTTAAAAAAAAATTAATGCAATTTGGTCATTTTCTATTTTTTCAGGGAGGCGAAAACCAGATGGCTTAGGATCCACTCCAGAATGGCCTAAAAGTCTAAAATTAATTGGTTTTTGGGGCTTTACTAAAGGAGGGTGAACTTGTTGCGAAAAATCGATTGAGCAGATCAGAATCCCAGTCAGATGGCTTAATCGCTCAAAGTCGCACTTTATTCCACTCTAAACCACCCTAAACTAAGATTCTAAGCGATTGCGCCCATCTAACTGGAATTCTGATCCGCTCAATCGATTTTTCGCAACAAGTTCACCCCCCCCTTTAGTAAACCCCCAAAAATCAATTATTTTTGGCTTTTGGCCATTCTGGAGTGGATCCTAAGCCATCTGATTTTCGTCTCCCTTGAAATTTCTAGGAAATTGACCAAATTCATTAATTTTTTTAAATTGCTGATTCGTACCGAGAAACTACAGCAAAGGCAAAATAGTTACATGCTGTACCTATTTTTTAAAAATTTACTTTCGTGGTGAGAAGAATAGTTACAAAGGTCAAAATAGTTACAGCTGTAACTATTTTCAAATGCAGAAATTTGTAACTATATCCCGCAAATAGTTACAAAAGCTCATCCCTGCCTAAAATTGCCTCAGGAGTTCAAAAAAGACATTATTTTACTGATTTTCACTAACTGAACAATTGCTCTAGCCAGTTGGCATATTGAACGGTCATAATGTCTTGTGCTGACACGAGCTCTGACGAAGCGTTGATTGACATGAGCGTCGATTTTTAGTATACGATGCAAAAAACACGATTTTTGCTGTTTCTGCGATTTCGGTCTTGGCGTTTGGAGATTTTCTGCAGGGTCAAACTCTAAACCACAAGGTAGGCCAATCTATACATGTTTTTCACATTAAATGAATGTAGTTTAGTGAGTGATTTTTATTAAAAAAGATCAATTATTTGAAAAAGTATATCAATAGCCAGTAATTAGCATCATAACTAGTGATATGACCAGGTGGTATACTGACGATTACCTCAGCCATCAGCCTCAGCTGGCTGAGTTGTGAAAATCGTCCTCAGCCTCAGCCGTCAGCGGGCACAAATTTACCTTAAAAAATTAAAGAAATTTTTCTCGAAAATTAAAAAAGTTTCATTTTCGAGCAACGTCTATACCCCAAAAATTAATTAACTCAGCCATCAGCCACTATTTAACTCAGCCATCAGCCACAGCCGCTGATAGCTGAGTTAAGACCAGTGCTGGAACTCGTCCTCGCCTCGTCCTTCCCTCTTCCATGATATTTTATAGATTTTTTCATCAATGATGTTTGTGTTTCCAATGTTTTGTATGGATTTGTCAAGGAAGTTGCACTCTACAAAATTGCGTAAAACATAACACAGATAATGCATGAATTGTACAAAACATACGTCGAAAGTCTAAGGACGAGCAACTCGTCCCAAACTCGTCCATTTACTCGTCCTTAGACTTTTACTGTCATTTTCGTTCAACTTTGTGCATCTTTTCAGCAATATTATCTTATTAACTTGTAGAGAAGATTTTTTGAAACAGATCTAGAACTAAACATCTGAAATTTAATGACATTATCGGTAATAAAAACCGTAAATATCAAGGACGAGCCAAGGACGAGTTCACAGCACTTGTTAAGACTCAGCCGGCTGAGGACACAACCCTGGATATGACCATGATTAGATTGCTGACATTTTTTGCTTTCACTTGTACGTTAATAACTAAGAAACTGAAAAATCGGGAAAAAAATTAATTCCTGACTGCCTATTTATCATCAAAAAATTCATCAATTATTGCTACAAAAAAGTAAATAAGGGTAAGCACATGAAGATCCAAAATGTTGAATTAAGGCACTAATAGGATAAAAAATCATAAAGATTTTTACTCATAATGATTCATGTTCCATTTGACCTGGCGTACCATTAGTAGGTTGAATAACTGTAGAGATATGAGGATGGTGACCGCCAACTTTGATATTCAACACATTGTTTCCTGTTGATAGCGCAAAGTTTTCTGTGCTTTCCTGTGCGAAAACATTTCCAGTTCAGCTACGAAGAATACCTGAAAAATTATTTTAAGTGTCAAAGAAAGCTGTTAAAGTCAAAAATTTATTTTTCCGAAAACATGATTAATAGTTTCACCAGTTAATTTAATTTAATTTTAATTTGAACTTTTACTTCTTTTTCAAACTAGGTGTTCACCTTGAAGACCACATGAAAAGTGTAAAAAACTTATTTTTCGCAACTACTTTTGAAATATAATTTAAACATAATAAATTTTTAGACAAGTAGTCCTTTTTGCCGACAAAAGAATTTCACTTACCACAATTGACGAAATTAAAGTGCCCATAACGATCCACTAACACATCAGTCGGATGATGCATATGATCGGAGATTCTAGAGTAGCAAATGTAGAGAGCACTAGACAACAGGGCGAGTTGAAGAAACGGCACTAAGACCAAACTTTTTACTTGACCTTTTAGTCGACTTTGTAGGTAAAGCTGAAAAAAATAATCAGAGAAACTGATGTTTTTCAATAAATCATTAATGAAAAGTTGGATAATTACCACGGCAAAAGTAGCAGCACAAAGGGAAAGCGCAGAATGACCACTCCAGAAAGAGAGCCTTCCGTCTTGTGCCTTGTGAGTGTCCCCATTCAAGCACTCAAAAGAATGAGTATTCACCACCAAAGAGACGACAATCAGCTAGACTCATGTTTGGCTTACACATGTCGATATAATGAGGTCGTAGACGACCACAGAATACTTGGTCACAGTTGTAGCTACTAAAAATTTAATATTTTCAAAACTAGAAAGTACTTTTTAAGTTCAGCTTCAAAAAGCATTTTTAAAAATTATTTCACAAAAAGATGAAAATTTCGCATGTACCTCAACTATTACATGATTCGTCATAAAAAAGACCCTAAATTTTACCTTCTGTGGTCACCAAAGCTAGCATGAAGTAGACTGAAAACCCAAAATTAAATCAACACTCAGCAAAACTAAATTAATATCATACACTCAAATATAGCAAATCTCACAAACAGTCTAAGGAAAAATCCCTGCCGTATTCATAAACACTATAGATCTCGTTGGAAGCTGAAGAAAGCAGTCGAAAACATTCTGTCAGCAGGATCTATAATTTAACTTTGTAAAATTAATTGAAAAAAGAACAAAATTGGTCACCACTAACGGAGGAACACCCAGAGCATATGTGAACAGCATAGACACAGTCACTATAACACGATGTGAAATAAGACAGCTGTAAAACGATTGAGATTTACCGGTATTTGGTCTGTATGGCAGTCTGATAGTGGAATCCTCACAAAAGAATCCACGGTGGTATGGCCCGAAAGAACGAAGAATATTGGAAACACCAAACCCTATAAATATATAATATTCTGGAATACAAAAACATGCTAAATAAGTCATTGGTTCCAAATATTTCAGATACTAAGTCAATACATTGTCAATTACTTTTATAAAGCTTTATACGTTTTGAAAAATACTTACAGCCAAATAAAAGAAGTAGGATGTCAATGCAAACCCTGACCACTGGCCATCTTCTAACTCTTTCATTTTTCAAATTAAGTTGAGAATTAGGCAGAACAGTATTTTCCACATCCATGTGTCTAAATTTTAGTTATAGAACAATAATATATATGTGAAATTTAAAAGATAAATTTTAAAATTAATATTGATTCATTATTATTAAAATAAGTGTGAAGGAGTATTTTTTAAATTTAAAAAAGTTGTAAGAAAAGTTTAAGGATTGAATCTATCTCGTCAACGAAAGAATCACCGTTTTTTTAACAAAATCACAATAAAATATCCAACGATGCCACGACACACTAAAACAATCTTGCATGCTTATCAGCGAAAAATATAAAAAGATAAAAGAAAAAGAGTGACCTATACTCTTTTTTACAGTTTAGCAAATTTCTGCACTAGCTCACATATTTTACCGACTTCGACTTTCTAATAATGTTCACTTCCATTTAGTTTCAGCATCTCAATAACGGCCAAATTCAAACGTCCTCTAAGAAAATGATTGGAAGAGTGACCTAACATGGGATACTGGCCCATTTTCGCATATGGAGCTCTTATTGGGCACGCATAAAACCTAACAAGCCCAAAAAGCCCAATTTTTCGGCTTCAAGGCAGGTATTAAAACCCAGGATCAAAGATAATAATTGATACTGATCTTAGCCACGTAGCTGAATACTAATCACGGATCAAAGGTTGTCTTTGTCTTGATCCTGAGTCTGAATACAGGATTATTTCTGATCCAGCGTTTCAAATTGTATCTTAACAATATTTTCAGAGAATTAGTCTGATCCTGCCTGATACGGTCTGATCCACCTTTTATTCGGCCTGGTCCACCTCTAATCCGGCCTGATCCACCCCTGATTCGGTCAGATCTGATCAGGGTTAGATTACGGGTGGAACAGGCTAGGGTCAAGGATCAAAAACTATCCGTAATCCTGATCTGACGTCTAAATATGGATCAGACATCAAAGATTATCCCTGATCCATGATTCAGCGTCTGAATACCTACCCAGACCGTTTAGAGGAATAGTATTTAAAAAAAGTAAAACAATAATTTGCTTAATAAAATCAGAATTTAACAAAAAAACAACAGGCAAACCAAGGCAAAAAAACTACGGCCAACCGAAAAAACACGGAGTGCGGACGGGAAATAAATTTAAAATAAAGAATCGAACAGTTAGCGTTTTTCTCAAACTTTAGAAAAAAGGGTAAACAAAAAAGCATTTTTGTCTCAGAAGCACATGTCCCACTAATCACTCACATATAAAAAACAGCAAAAGCGAAAGGTAACCACTACCTACAGATAATACAGCACACAAAAGCAAATAAAAGTGCTATCAGACTCTAGTGGGGGTCTGAGACTCGAAGCCAAAACCAACAAATACACACATGTCTCCCTCCCCACCTCAAATCCCCAAAATTACTCACTTATGTCATCGACAAAACAATTTAAGTAGAGGAAAAACAGACAAACGCAACAATTCTTTTTGATCTAATTCCGAATAAATTAAAAGGCTCTACCGGAGAATCCGGCCCCTTTTTTGCCTTGGTCCCCCCTGTTGTTTCGAAAGTTATCATGGTTTAGGTGATTATGTTAACTGTAATCACCATGATCACTGTAATCACCATATTATCATAACTATGATTGACAGAGGGGACCAAGGCATTTTTCAATAAAAAACAACAGGGGACCAAGGCAAAAAAAGGACCGGATTCTCCGGTAGACCCAATTAAAATGCAAAAGCTAAAATGAAATTTTGCAACTTCGGTTGGAAATGCAGAAGACGGAAAAAACGTCAGTCTTTTGCAGTACTTTTTTTTTGAAGCAAAAATGTTTTTTTCGTTGCAAATATTCTTTGTAGCTAATTTACTTTTTTTTGTGGCAAATTTATTTTGTAGAAAATTTACTTTTTTTGTGGCAAATTTACTTTTTTTTATGGCAAATTTACTCTTTTTTGTAGCAAATCCGATTTTCGTCTGTAGCAAATATACTTGAGCTAGCGTGCTTATTTATGTCTAAAAACTTCAGAAATATATATATATACATCTGTCGATACACTTAATCCGCGTATCGATTTCAGTTTTTTTAGACCAAAACCGATTTATCGAGAAACCCGAACCGAGAATTTCGGTTTGATCCAGCAGTCGAAAATCGCAAATTCCTGAAAGATCATAGGAAGTTGGCAGAAGATCGCACTTGTACCCGGCTATTTCGGCCAACACTCTTTTCTTCACAAGAAAAAGCCCGTTAAGATCCAAAATTTACGGACTGAAGTGTTGTTCTTCTCAAAGTGATGGAGCATAATGTGGCTAAAGATGATAGAATTATCATCATGCATTGTATTTATGGTAAATTCGGTAAGCATGCGCAATATCATTACCGCTCCATCAGAGGTTGTTGAGTAATGAAGCAGCCGAGAGAGTGCCAGGTGTGTGTATGTTAGATTAGACCTAGAGCCCAGCGGCTTTACCAGCAATTAATTCACCCGTCTTTTATGAAGTCAAAGTCTTTCATAGACTCAAATACAAGTTTTGAGAATTTAGGGTGAATAAATAAGCACACTACCTCAAGTATATGTGCTACAGGCGAAAATCGGATTTGCTACAAAAAAGAGTAAATTTGCCACAGGAAAAAATAAATTTACCACAAAACAAAATAAATTTGCCACAAAAAAAAGTAAATTAGCTACAGAAAAAATTTGCCACAAAAAAAACATTTTTGCAACAAAAAAAAGTAAATTTGCCACAGAAAAAATGATTAACCTTTTGTTAACTGGAGCCTACCGCATAAATAAACTGTGGTATGGATGTTTTTTCATGCATTCATAGTCACTAGTCACGGCGTGTCAAACACGTCAAATGACCAAATCGGGCTTGGCGTTCTGTTATAATGAAATTCAAAATAGTTTTTCATTTTTAAATACCATTGTCAAAAATATGCTCAAAAATATGACAAAAATATTCATAAAACTGGTTTTTAATTTTCTATGGATACTTCTCGTCTAAAAAGTCTGTTTCAAATTCAATTTTCCCTATTTAAAGGAGCATGCTTTCCTGTTGATAAGTCAATTGTTGAAATTTGAATTCCCGGGACAAAATCCTACACTATGGTTTTGGCACGAATTTTTTTTTGAATGCAAGCATTTTTTTATTTCAAATATTCTTTTTGAATACAGTCAACTCTCGATACAGTGTACCCTCGATATAGTGTAGATCTCGATATAGTGTATATTTTTTCAACCTCATTTAGTCAGCTCTAAGCCAAACTGGCTTACAGTGTACCCTCGATATAGTGTAACCCTCGATATAGTGTATATTTTCCGATCCCGCGAGCTACACTGTATCGAGAGTGGACTGTACTTTAATTACGTCAAACCCAGCAATTATGGGCACAGCAAAAAGTATGAGTACTCACTGAACCTGTAGCTTTTAGCCGGATCGGATCCCGAGGTTGAGCACGAGTCAGACCTCTTCGGAGTGGCATGGGCTTCGAGTTTTGGATTTGCTGAGGCTTTGGCTCGACCCTACAAATTTTTCGGTCTGATCAGTAGGCAAGCCTTTGGTTTGACTTTAGAATTATTTTTGGTCTGATTATTGGGTAAGATCAATTTAAACGGACACAGATTTAGATAAGGATTTTGGTATTAGGGCAGAATTTCTAAAACTCTCGCCTTAGCATTGACAAATCGTTACACTGTCGAAATCAATACTTCCATAAAAATACCGAGAAAATTCAATAAGACTCGGTATGGACAGTGGTATTTCTTTTTCTCCGGCATTTGTGTTTTACACAGTGAACACTCCTACACAGATTGAAGGCCTAGCCAAAGGCTCAGAAAATCCTTGGGTTAAAAATTCTGGCTCTCTTCTTAATTGATGCTGTCTTGCTTTGCTCTGGCCTCAGGTATCTTCTCTGTTTTGTTCCTTTTTTTCAGCCCTTGGTTTAAATCCACAACTCGACGTCCATGACACTCCGAAGAGGTCTGACTCATGCTCAACCTCGGGATCCGATCCGGCTAAAAGCTAAGGGTTCAGTGAGTACTTATACTTTTTGCCGTGCCCATAATTGCTGGGTTTGACTTAATTAAAGTATTCAAAAGAATATTTGAATTAAAAAGTGCTTGCATTCAAAAAACAATTCGTGCCAAAACCATAGTGTAGGATTTTGTCCCGGGAATTCAAATTTCAACAATTGACTTATCAACAGGAAAGCATGTTCCTTTAAAGGGAGGACGTATTTTTATATACGCATTGTCTAAGTCATAGGTTCAAATCCGCTTGGGTGCATACCCTATTTTGAACCCCATTTTTTCATGTTTCATTTACAAGTTTGGTGTCAAAATGATTTTTGGTCTCTTGGCTATCCAACAAGACCATCAGCACAGGGTTTAAGAATAATCATGACTGAGTTGCAGGCCAAAACCCACTTGAAATACCTGGAAATTTTTTTTGCTAAATCGTCCACTTTCTCGATGAGAACTGCACATTTGGAATAACTGTGATGTGCATAAGAAAGCTGAGTGAACGCACTACGATCGTGCCAGACAGAAAATTTTTTTAGCAGAGAATTAGTCAGAAATAACTTTTTTAAGTTAGCAACTTGACTCTGCCAAACCTTTAATTCGAACTTTTAATTTTTTTAACTTTTTACATTTATAAAAAAGCTTAATTTTTTTCAAAACAAAACAGCAAACTTAGAGCTTTCTTGTGGTATCAAAAAAAATCGAACACAGCTTACCTAAGCAAAGTCATAACAAAAAACATAAAATGCTAAAAAAACAAAAAAATTTAATTCAAAATGTTTTTAAAACGAATTTGTCTCTATACGAAGATCTCGATTTGGTCTTTTGACGTGTTTGACACGCCGTGTAGTCACATCTAGAGCAGTGTTCTCAATAGTCAGAGGCAGACTGAAAGTCAGAATGAAAATTCAAAAATTCTGACAGTCAGAAAGCGCGGAAATTATTCTGACTGTCAGAAATGAGAGTTAGAAAGGCAAATCGGTCAGATCACACTGTTTTTCCCCTGCAGGGATCTCATTTCTGAGAGTCAGAAAGAGTCTGACAGTCAGAATAATTTCCCGCGCTTTCTGACTGTCAGAATTTTTGAATTTTCATTCTGACTTTCAGTCTGCCTCTGACTATTGAGAACACTGATCCAGAGTCAAGTGTCTAAGGTATGTGCGTCTGGCTAGAAAATGGTATTTTTCGAACCTCAGTTATATAATTTTTTTCTTTTTTACTTTAATTTTTTATCACGTATAATATTCCCATGAATACACCGGAAAAAAACGCATCAAAGAGGAACTCTGAAAAAAATCGGAAAAATTTGCCATGGTTCATTTCAGGGGCGTCCAAACAGTTTTCGAAACTGTTTCAAAACTTTCGATTTTATGGGTGCTCTAGTGGAAAGTATTATTTACAAGCTTATGCTCGAAATGATGCCAGAAAGCATGGCTGCATTTAAAGCAGGGATGAGTATGAAATTTTTTTTGGGCTTACGCGAACCGGTGTAATCCCAAAAAATTGAAGTTTTAGCTAGCAATTAAAATAAGAAAATTGTAAAAACAGTAATTCACAAAAGAATTTATTGACTCGATCGAAAAAACTAAAAAAAGTGAAAAGACAGGAATTTAAAAAATGGTGCAGTTTTTATTGGACACACTGCACACAGATTAGAAAAAATAGGCGCTACTTGGATATACCCCCCCCAAATCAACTTTTTTAAAAAATGTTTCCATACACCCTATATCGACCTAAAATGGCCACAGGAGTTCAAAAAAAGCATTATTTTTGAGTTCTGGTCAATAAAAAACTGAGTTTTGGGACCACCCAAAACTACCCATTTTGACCATTTTTAAAGGAATTTAGGTCTGTATTTGTGTGAAAATGGACCAAAAAGGGGCCAATTTTAAACAAAAAGGAAAATGTTAAACCTAGTTTTGAAGACTGGGGCCTACCGCATAAATAAACTCTGGTATGCATGCTTTTTCATGCATCCAGAATCACTTCCGAGTGATTTGTGTCTAAGGTATGTGGGTGTGCGCATCTCAACTCCAAGCCCCAAGCCCCCTGCGGAGGCGCACGGGCCTGGTTGAGTAGAGATGCGCGCACTCACTTACCTTATACATAATTCCGAGCAAGACTCTTGATCAAAGTGCATTTAGAGGCTGTTTTTGCCAAGTCCCATGTTGAAAAACATGGTAAAACAGGTGAAAAGTCGAAATTTCAAAATGCCCAAAACTCAATTTTTTTGATCAGAACTGAGAAATAATGCCTTTTTTGAACTCCTGATGCTACTTCAGGTCGATATACGGTGTTTGGAAACACTTTAAAAATGTTGATTTGGGGTGGGGGTTTATATCCAAGTAGGGTCAAAAAATTAAAAGAAGCACCTAACCTAGCAGCCACGGTATTACAATCATCCGCATCAGTGATAGTTATGACAGGAGGCGACTGTTTTAGTCTACAGTCAGGCATTCTGCTGGGTAGCCAGACACTTTCTATTATAGTAGAATTTGTTGCGCGACATTTTCTATTATTTTTCGGTGAAATTCGGTTAAATTCGCTCGAATTTCACCGAAAAATAATAGAAAATGTCGCGCGACAAATTCTAATATAGTAGAAAATGTCTGGCTGCCATTCTGCTGTTAAAAATACTTATTAATTTGTGCTGACTTTTTTATTCTAATGATTCGATAAATGAAAGTTTTTTTTCACAAATCGATTAAAATAGATCGGGAAATAAGCTGGAAAAAGCAAGCTCTCGAGACGCCTTGTGTTAATGGTAGTAGCACTCTTGTGGCCACTTATTGTGCTGTTTACTTAGATCGTGCAAAGCTGTTTGGCAATTCAAGCGCTTTATTTTGCCCACATTTTTTTCTACTCATTTTTCTTCTCAATCATCTTTACTGTTCGTCAACCTTAGGACGACCACCTTGACCACAAAGTGGTCATGTCACATTTGTGAACCTTTTTTGGTTCTCATGGAGCACGTTTAGAAAAATAGGTAAAACCAGAATCAGAATAAATACTTCGAAATAAGATATTTTTAGACTTCTGAAATAATAATACTCTGAAATAATAATAAATAATACCCGGCAGAAATATAACCTTTTTCAGGCTAAAGTATACTATACCGCCTAGCTCAAGAACGCCCGGAATCGTCTTTTTTCAACGTTCTAGACTTCGAAACGTGCATAAAAGGTGTTATTAGGGCTCAGCCAAGCATTTTGGAAAAAAAAATTTTCAACAAAAATTTATTAAACCATTATACCCACCCTGTGGTCGAAGGATCCATTTTTAAGATTCAAGACTGAAAGACCAGAAAAGATAGTACTTGAATACAGTTTTGATGGGCAGGAGCGGCCTGTGCGAATTCAAATTGTGCCACCGCAAATTGTGCCAACATCAAGAGCAATATTCGGTAAATATTTGCCGAATATTGCTCTTGATATTGGCACAATTTGCGGTGGCACAGTTTGAATTGGCGCAGGCTGCTCCTGCCCGTTTTGTTGACTAGGGCCTACCGTATGAAAGAAACTCCGATACAGTAGACTCTCGATATAAGAGCACCCCCTTAAGTTCGTTCCTGCTTAGGGTCCGACACTTTTTACCTCCAATTTTGAAGTCGTTTACTAATTGTGATTCGTCAATCTGGTCCGAAAATCGCAAGGATTCCGGTTTTACCAGTAGTTTTTAAAAATGGCCACAGTTTTGCCGGAAAGACCCGCGGTTCTCGATATAAGAGCACCTAATTTCCAAAAAGGTGTGCTCTTATATGGAAAGCCGAGGGTAAAGCAAAAATTAGTGCGGAAAACAATTTATTGAGAAGAACAAAAATACAAAAAACTCCACGATTTAAACAAAACCATTATAAATCACTAATTTCCATCGGCCGATCCTATAATTAGGTGATCTTCTGACTTGTTGTTAGCATCTTCCTGAGTCCACATCATGCACTGGATACTTGCCTCGTGGAAATCAATGATTGCCTAAATAAACGTATTCAAAAATAAATAACCACTTAAAGGGACCACAGCCACGCGTTCTGGATTGTCCCCCGCCAATTCAAAATTTTTGCCTAATCATTAAACTTCTATACGGATTTTTGAGCTTGGTTTCTAACAAAACAAGGCCTAAAATTTAATTTTAGGCTTGGTTGTGTTAGAAAACAATTTGGAAAATCTGGACAGAAGTTCAATTATTAGAAATTTACTTTGAATAGGCGGGGGACAACCGTTATCGGAGACGGCGATGGCCCTCTAAAATCAAAATCAACCATTTTGTTTATTTCTTCGCCGCTATTTTGATGTCGAACACTTCTACTAATCCACTACTGAAACCGCACACTAGCCAGCTTTGAGCAAGGCCACTTGGTGGGAGAACGCCATAGTCGAACAATTCATACTGAAATGAACCAAGTTATTTATTTAAACATCGGATGAAGAAGTTGAAAACTTTTTGGATCGTTTGATTACACAGCAGGAATGGAGAGCTTGTGTGGAGTACACGTATTTAAGAAGATACACTTGACCCATAACAGAGACCTAAAAGTGAAATCACTACCTGATTACAAAAAAAACGAATTATGCACACGACTGGTCAGCAAAAAAAGGGTTTTCACAAGCAGACAATAACAAAATATGGAGCAGTTTAATCTGACCCCTACCACTCAGCTAAACCTGACCCCACCAGTAGATCAGCTTGGGGAACCAAGGCAATATTTTTTAATATTTTTTTCAAAATTTTTTAATTTTTTAAAAATTGTTTTTGAGATTTAAAAAAAAATTAAGAAAAATTGCCTTGGTTTCCCGAGCTGAATTGACTGGTGGGGGTCACATTTACCTGTGTGGTGGGGTCAGGTTAAATTTAGCCCAAAATATGTATGAGACAAAACAGGGCAAACTAAAAGCTTGTCATTGAAAACCCACCCACTTATAGTAAGCAAAAACGAAAAACCAGCAAGCGAATATTTTATTTATAGAAGAAAAGCAACAGACTAAAAATTAAACGGACCCGGAAATACCGATCATGTCCAACTCAAACGTTCAAATAGCTCACCGATATTAACAGATCGCCCGACTTTTTCTTGACAGCTAGGCACAAGAACTGGTGGTACTTGGGATGTTTGAGCTTAAAAAATTACTGAATGTGATGCCAATAGAGAATGGAGCACATACACAGTCAATAACTTCCTTCGTTCGCAGATCAAATATACACACAGTTGAGTCCTAAAAATCAATGTTTTTGAACGCATATGTATAACGAATGAAATAGAGAACGCAAACTAACTTCAAAAGCCATGAGAATTCTGTCTGGATGATCTTGAAAAATGAAATAAGCTGAGACATAGACAATTGACAAACACACAAGGTATTTTTGTTTGATTTGTTTGTTTTATTTGTTATTATTTGTTTTTCTTACCCATTTTGCGGCGAATGTTGTCGGGTTGTTCCATAAGTTCGCGGGTGGTTATACACGACACGCAAGGTTTGTGCATCGGTTTCATAATTTTTTAATAATATACAACATTGAAAATTGGCGGATGGGTTCCACAATCGAAATTTTATTTGTAAAAAGAGAACAAAAAATTTTGATGGGGTTTCCAAACTTCATTGAATTTTTATTTTGAAACCCATCAAAAAATTTCGTCTTGTTTTTACAAATCAAATTTTGGTTGTGGAACCCATCTGCCAATCTTTAACGGCTTGTATTAGTAAAAACTTATGAAACCTATGCAAAAACCTTGCGAGTTGTGTATAACCATCCGCGAACTTATGGACCAACCCAATATTTAGTTAGACATGAATGACACCCAACTCGTCTCAAGTCCCAACTCGTCTCAATTCCAACTTTTTCATATTTCATCGTTTGTATATCTAAAAAAAGTAAGAGAAAACACATTGAGTCCGTCCTAACGTACGCTGGGACGAGTTGGGACTTGAGACGAGCTGGGTGAGACGAGTTGGAATTTTACCGTTAGACATAGAGAAAAGTTAGCATATTTTTCAAAATATTTCCATAATTGGCCAGAGGATAACCTCAAACACCTTACCACTATCGACGCCAACCTCAATAGCCATTAACAATCCTTTGAAAAGCTGCAGACCTTCAATGGTTTTTGAGTCGAGTAAGCTCGCTTCTGTCACAGCCTGTCGATTCACAAAGCTTTTGACAAGGAAATCTTCGCTTAAACTGTAGCATTTTTCTCCTCCATTTCTGTATCTTACTCTTAGCATGTTGTAATTGTTCTGAAAAGTCACATTAATGAATACTCACACTTCTAGCTCTAGAGAAAACGTATACCTCATAGTCTGGTAGCAAAAGTATTCCCTCTTCATATCGCTTAATGCCTTGCAGAACCCATAATGTGCCAACTCTATGCTCTTCCGAATGTGTAACTTCACGTCTGACATAAAAAGAAAAAATAAAATCAAGCTGAAATTATTTAAAAACAACCTTGTCTCCACGGCATTCGAACACTTCAATTGCAGAACCTCGAAAGTGAATCCATACCATTAAATTGTGATCTGAGGCGCCACTTTCTGACCTCACTTCTTCAAATGGCCAGATACCCATGCTCTACACAAGAAGAAAAAAGTATTGACATCTCTTTTTTTGAACTACCGTAATTTGCCGGTGATCAGAGTCTTCTTAAAATTCAAAAATTTACAACTGACTAAAGTCGAAAGTCCCAAATTTACTACCGTAAATACTAAGCAGTTTAGAAGTTCTGAACAAGTAGAGAAAACACTTCCCAGCGTTGCTGCCTACAAATATTACCTTTTCAAGTTTTCCGTGCCATTCAAGATCAGCCGCGAAGATAAAATTCACACCACCTTCGATTCCAAAATGCGCGAAATTCGGCTCAATTTTCTTTTCCATTCTTCTAAAAACATAATGTCAGAGCAATATTTTTTTTTGAATTACGCAGTCGAAAAATGGGAAATTCCTAAATTATGAAAACATGACAAACAAAAAATGTGGAGACTTTTTATTTTTACTAAAAAATTTCAGTCAACAACCAAATAGAACAACAATATACACAGAAATGAGATATTTAATGATTTTTATGCTTTTTTTACATCTTCACTGGCACTTATATGTTCTAGCACTGGTCGAGAGATCAGATTCTGTTGGTGAGCGTTAAGACTCGAGACGAATTTTCTCAACACCTGAAAAATTCATAGTTGAATTGTATTAAATTGCAATCTTACAATAAGCAAATCAGGCTGTGTTGGCAGTACATATTCCGCATACTCCTTGAACTCTTCCAGAGTTAACTGTGTCACAACGGCCTAAACGGGAAATTGTAGTTTTTATTGACGCTTAATACTCAAAATACCATGAAAGCCACTGATCGCACAGCTCTGGCACACTTCAAAAACGCTGTCCACAGTTCAGCGTTGTCTGTCCAAATCTAAATTGCGATTTGTTTCTCTTTGTCCATCTTTTGGTTTTAGTCTAAAACGATTCTCAGTAAATTTTGCACCTTCTTTTGCGCAAGTTTCACAAAAACATTGGATAAAAAGCCGTTCAAAGCTGGGTAGTTCTCATGTACTTTTTGGAGTGAGTGAAACAACAGGGAAGGCATGGGGACTTCTTCGATCAAGTGCTCAATGGAGTTGGCAAAGACTTCTTTGTTGAGATTGAACTCCTTAGCTTGGTCAACCATGAGCAGGTCCAAATCTGTAATTATTTAGTAGTTTGTCCGCTATTTTCGGCGTATTTGAGAAAAACTGACTTAGTACGAGATGGCCGTATTCCTTGAAATTAGAAGTTTTTATCCTGTGCAATTCCACTATGAGCTCAACTGCAAAAATATATAAATGTTTTTGTAAATAATAAATCGTCAAATAAACCTGGAGGCATGAGTGGTTCGTGTGTTATTATGTCTAAAATTAACTTTTAAACGATAAGTAGCAGCCAGTGTTCTCAATAGTCAGAGGCAGAATGGAAAGTCAGAATGAAATTCAAAAATTCTGACAGTCAGAAAGCGCGGGAAATTATTCTGACTGTCAGACTCTTTCTGACTCTCAGAAATGACGATCAGACAGGGAAAAAACAGCGTGATCTAATCGATTTTTTTTCTGACTCTCATTTCTGACAGTCAGAATAATTTCCCGCGCTTTCTGACTGTCAGAATTTTTGAATTTCATTCTGACTTTCCATTCTGCCTCTGACTATTGAGAACACTGGTAGCAGCGTACATATTTGGTCAGCCGAATTTGCATATTGGGTATCACAACCCCACATTTCCGGTGTGACGATTTCGTCGTGGGTGTTTAGCTTAACTCTAAAAATTGAACGTGAAAAGTAAAATAGATTTTTGGATAATTTGTTTGCCAAGGATCAACTAAAATCTAAGGTTAACAGTGGAAAAATTTGGAATTAAAAAAAACATTATTTACATTTTTTATTTACTTCAATTACATTTTTTATTCACCTTTATTTACCTCGACATTATTTATCTCAAAAAACTTTGTCATGTTTGTTATATGAATTCTTAAAGGACCATACTTGTTGATGCAAATGAGAATTTGAAAAATTCAAATGCGTGCGGGACACTTCTCTTTCGTCTCGCACTCTACTCTTTGGAGTTATTTCGAGCGACTCAAAAGAGTATAGTGAGAGACAAAAGAGAAGTGTCCCGCGCGCATTTGAATTTGTCAAATTATCATTTGCATCAGCAAGCATGGTCCTTTAAACATTCTTAAAGGACCATGGTTTTTACGCGCAGCGACATGCGCAAAATTTGAATTGGCGGGGACACTTCTCTTTCATCCAAAGAGTATAGGGAGAGACGAAAGAGAGGTGCCCCCCGCCAATTCATATTTTGCACATGCCACTGTGCGCTAAAACCATGGTCCTTTAAACACACAATTGTAATAAAAATCGACTTTGATAGGAAAATGAGGTGCCGAAGCATAAGCACAATTTTACTATTTCACAAATACTTACGCCTTCCAAATATTAATTTCTTGAAGAAGGCTGGTACTGATTTCCATTTGTGGCCTGTAATAATTTTTTGTATGTTTATCTACCGACTTAAAGAAATCTTACGGAAATCACAAATTTGGGAATCAAATCTAGCAGTTCTTTCTAAACAGGCTCAAATATATTTTACAAGGAACTGGATAATTTGAATATGAACCTTCTCCAGACCAGTCATTATAGGGATCAAAGAGCGCACATCAGTATTTCTAGCCAAATGAAGTGTTCTTACCTGTAAGAAAAATGCAAGATGAAAAAAAGTACATATCCTAATGGGATATAAAACACACCCTTTCAACTAACTCTACTGTTGGTGGGTCTGAAAATATTTTTAACAAATTAGGTTTTCAGATTAAAGAGGCATCCCCGCCGGCGATGGAATATTTCAAAAGGCAGGTACCAGGTCAATTGAAAAAAAATTATTTTGAACAACATTTTTGTTGAGTACCCAGCCGGGAATAAGTAATCAAAAACATTTCGACTGTTAAATAGCATCGGGGACCTAATGCAGGGCTCCCAAGTGTACTTATTAATAAGAAATGTACTTATTTGAGGACCCCAAATCTTATTTATTTAAGATGTACTTATTTATAAGAAATGTACTTATTTTCGACGAATGTACTTATTTGTACTTATTTTCGAAAAATTTACAGCATCTCGGCACAAAATATCTTAGAACGAAAAAGTGGGCAATTTTTTTAAGGCTCATACTGATTTGGTTTACGAAAAGGCTGAAATATGCCACGAAAAAGATTATTTCTGCCACGAAAAACGACATACCACGAAAAAGCGGAAATGTGCCACGAAAAAGCTGAAATGTGCCACGAAAAAAATTATTTATGCCTTTTTCTGTCCAAGACCAACCAAATTTAGCAATATTTTGCAAGAATTCAAATTTTTTAGTCATGAAATAACTTGGATCCCTCAGAATCCCACCCCGGAATGACCAGAAGCCCCTGAAAGTTGGTTTATTGGGGGTTTACTAGAGGGGGAGCTAACTTTTTGCGAAAATTCGATTGAGCGGATTAGAATCCCGGTCCGATCGGCTGAATCACTCAGAATGGAGCAAATTCGGTATACACACCCCAGTCAACTTCGGTATACACACCCCAGTCAACTTCGGTATACACACCCAGTCAACTTCGGTATACACACCCCAGTCAAAAAGCCAGCTTGGGGACCAAGGCAAATTTTTTAATTTTTTTTTGTAAAAAAAATTTTAAATTTTTTTACAGAAAATAATTTTTAAAAAATTGATAATTTTTTTTACGAAAAAAATTAAAAAAATTTGCCTTGGTCCCCCAAGCTGGCTTTTGACTGGGGTGTGTATACCGAAGTTGACTGGGGTGTGTATACCGAAGTTGACTGGGTGTGTATACCGAATTTGCTCCATTCTGAGTGATTCAGCCGATCGGACCGGGATTCTAATCCGCTCAATCGAATTTTCGCAAAAAGTTAGCTCCCCCTCTAGTAAACCCCAATAAACCAACTTTCAGGGGCTTCTGGTCATTCCGGGGTGGGATTCTGAGGGATCCAAGTTATTTCATGACTAAAAAATTTGAATTCTTGCAAAATATTGCTAAATTTGGTTGGTCTTGGACAGAAAAAGGCATAAATAATTTTTTTCGTGGCACATTTCAGCTTTTTCGTGGCACATTTCCGCTTTTTCGTGGTATGTCGTTTTTCGTGGCAGAAATAATCTTTTTCGTGGCATATTTCAGCCTTTTCGTAAACCAAATCAGTTTATGCCTTTTTTTAATAAATTTAAAGTGAATTTTGTTTGAACTTTGTTTGTGATGTACTCAATATTTTCTTACGGATAAATCTTTTTTCTGCCAGCTTTTGGCTTTTTCTGCCACCTTTTGCTTTTTTCTGTCACCTTTTACTTTTGGTTATTATTCTTTTCGACCCACAGAAGTCTTCTTTCTTGCACCAAATCACCTTGTTTAAACCAAACCATATGAAACAATAAAAAATAAGGTATGCACCCAGGTGGATTCGAACCAACAAATAGCTCAGAATCGTGTGGTTTGGTGTTATTTGAGGTGGTTTGGAATGGATAGTAAAGAATTTTGAGTGATTAAGCGTATCGGGCCCAAAATCTGATCCGCTCAGTCGATTTTTTGCAAAAAGTTTACACCACTAAAACCAGTTAGTTTTGCCTTTTGGCCATTCTGGATGGGGTTCTGAGCGATTCTAAGGGGTGATGTAGAGGTTATTGGTTCGAATCCACGTGGGTGCATACCTTATTTTTTATTGTTTCATATGATTTGGTTTAAACAAGGTGATTTGGTGCAAGAAAGAAGACTTCTGTGGGTCGAAAAGAATAATAACAAAAGTAAAAGGTGGCAGAAAGAAGCCAAAAGGTGGCAGAAAAAAGCCAAAAGGTGGCAGAAAAAAGTCTCGTCTGTTTTCTTATTTTATTCGCAGTTTTCAAAATCGTTTACGACATAAATTTGAAAAGCAATGTTCTGTTAACCAAGGTTAGAAGTTGAGAAAAGTACTTTTAACTGTTTGTTGCTAATTCATTGCTTGTTATTCTTGGTTTTTTCTGATTGAATAAAGAATTTGATGGCAAATGGCGATATTTAAGGATAAGTTATCTAATAAAGTTACGAAAAAGCAAAATTTCAAAATGTACTTATTTTTGGGCCAAAAATCTTATTTTTTCGAAAATGTACTTATTTTTGAAAAAAAAACTTGGGAGCCCTGACCTAATGTTAAAGAGACAGTGGTACCTAGTCAGTCGTCGGTTCGATTCCTAATGGGGGTATAGTTTTTCCCTAAATTTTACCAAATTGCGTGAATTTAATTCTCGTTTGAATTTCACTGGTACCCGCCTTTCAAAACATTTCCATCGGCGACAAGCATGCTTCTTTAGGCTAGGAAAATCATTTTAATATGTTTGATATAACACGCCTTAATTCAAATTTTTTCTTATTTCTGACTTTTGGCCTTCGAAAAAAATATATAGTCAAAAATTTCATACAATTTTTTCTTGACTCAGAAAAAACACCCATTTTTCTAAGTCAGATTTTCGGCGTAATTTTCAATGACATCTTTTGCCAATTAGATCATTTCGCCAATGAGATCACTTCGCAACGCTATGTTTTCGACACTAACGTCTTTTCTCGAGCATTCATACTCAAAAAGTAATGATACGTTCTCCAATAAGCCGATTAGAGGAGAAAATCCAAATAGTAAACTATATAGTCGAGCATACACGGTTGAAGAGTAGTAGAATCATAAATAGAGAGGTACGGACAGAGAAAGGAAAGACTTTATTAAAGACCGACGAATACATTACAACGAATGAGAGAACGAGATATGGCCAAAATGATACTTTCAAGGAACTCCTTAGCCGGAATCTTAAAGAGAGGAATGATGTGACAATGCAGAATGTGACAATGCAGAATGAGACAATAAAAATAAAGCAAAACCTACTCCTTTCAGTCAGAAGATGGACAACTCTCGCTAAAAACACCGTTTCAAACAATTGCAGGGCTTAAAAAATTGCTTACCGATCAACGTCTCCGAACCTTCCGGACAGTCAGCAATCATTGACAAAAGATGCTCGGAATTCATCCCTATACTTTTGATTGCCTGCTCAATGTTCCGGAAAGTGACCTGCAATAAGAAACGTTCCGATAACAGACATAACCGTACAATTTATGACGAAGTGAATGGAAAATATACCCTCTTAATTTCGGTATTTGCCCTGGCACAGACGGCTGAAATAGTTGTTAAATCACATCTACAGTTGAGCAGCTAAGGTGAAAAACATACAAGCAAGTTGTTGCAACAGAGAGTGATCATTAGCAAGGAGAGACAAAAACAAATGAAGACCAGCACGAATCAACGACTCATCCCAAGGCATTTCAGTGATGCTTTCTTCAGTCACCTTGTCCATCCGACCGTTCTTGTGCCATATTACCTGAAATCAACCAAATAACTGCAAAAGTATTTTGATTTAAAAACTGTAAAAGTTACCTTAGGAGCTGTTGGCTGCACTAAGTTTTCGCTCATCTGAATCACAAATTCACGAACGTCATTCCTAATGTAGTCGATTTGGTAAAGCTCTTTGGCAGTCCTCACACACTAAAATAGTGCATATAACAGTAAACCAGCCAAAATTACAAAATACTCCAAACTCACGTGTTCTTTAATGTCGTTCCTCTCGAAGTAGCTGAACTCCAATAACAGCTTCAGCAATTCCTTTCTTTGACGTGCCCTTGTCAGAATCAGCTCCCTGAGGGTGGTCATGCCAAAGGCTCCATAGACCTGAATTAAAAGATGTTATGCACTTCATAATCTCACACCAAATATATTGGAAGTCATTAACACCGACAGCTGCAGACTTGACAAACTATAGGCTACAACAGTCCCCAACAGAAAGTAAAATTACCTTGTCAATGCAGGCCATTCTCAAGATTGACAAAGCAGATGAAGTTATCAGAGGGACTTCGAGGAAAATGCGATGAAATAAACTGAATGATTCGACCATTCGATAATTTATTAAGACTCGAAAGTTGGTGGAAACTTACGTCTCTTTATGTTCTCCTCGGTCGTGCAATGTCGACAAAAAGCTGCACAGCACTGAAACGAAAAAAATTATTACACCATACTTCAACATAATGGGTTTTATTATACCCGTATCGTAACGAACGTATCTGTCCTCATCCGAGAAAAATTGCCAGGCGAGAAAGATGACATACATATGGAATACCTTAAAACACATTGGTTCGAGTCTAAAAGCTTAAAAATAAATCACCCTTGTAATTGAGCATAAAGTTCGGCCAACCATAGCAATGCTAGATCTGAAAACGGAATTTGATGTCAAGGGAGTCTGCATTGAAAAAGGAAATATTCACACCTGTTCGATTTTTCTGGTCGTTCACGATGAAATTGAGCAACATAGCCTCCAACTCCTTGGTTCTGATCGAATGAAAACGGGTGACAAGACGAACTAATATCTTTTGTTGAGCCAATGTAGCACCACCTTGCACTGCTCTTTCTAAATAAGGTTTAGATGGTACAGTCAACCCTCGATTTAACGCCCCTCGATTTAACGGCACCCAAAAATAGACCGATTTGGTCAGCACTGACTAAGATTTAGTCAAAGTGAACCTCGATTTAACGGCACCCTCGTTTTAACGGCACCCCGGACCCCGTCCCTAGGGGTGCCGTTAAATCGAGGGTCGACTGTAAAGTCATTATTCGGAATATAAAATCTCACTTTCGTTGTTCATAATTCTTTGAAAAGCGTGGACAAACATGGATTCTGCCTCTTGTGGAAGCAATCTAGGAATGAATTACTTGGCCTAGTTCTGAGAAATATTGTGTGAAATTTACTCTCTCGTGATGGAAAATAGATTGAAATTCTGTAGTCGAGCTTTTGACTTCATCGTAGACAGCATCTGAAAATATGTACCTTGTATCTTTGAAACTGGGTCGGTAATTTTGTTTTATATTTTTTGCATCACATATTTTGGGGAACTATCGGTTTTATACCGTATTTCCTCTAATTAACGACACCTCCCACCCCCCCCCCCCTGATTCAAAATGGTGTTCTTGGCATTGTATTTTTGACACACTTCTTATCAATTCTCTCAGACGGGGTACGGCCAGTTCCCGATGGTTTTTTTAACAGCCAGTTCCCCATGGTTTTTTGGCGGCCAGTTCCCGATGGTTTTTCGAAAATTCATTTCAAAGTTTTGTCTCTTTTTTAAAATTTGGTGTGATCACAGTTTTCAGGGGCTGGCTAGGACAAATTGATTATTTGTCAATAGGCTAACAAAATATTGACCATTTAAACTGTTTTGGGTATTTTCAATTTCAAATGAAAAATTAATGATGAAAAACAAGTGATGATGATCTTTATTTGAGAGGGTGCCTATACAACGAAAGCGACAATAAATTCTAATGATTAGGAATGACTAGCCACAAGGCAGTGACTAGGTATCGGCTCTAATTAAATTCAACCTCGACAATCCATCCTCGGTAAATTTTTTAGTCTAAACCAACCAAACCAAGTGGTCGTCCACTTAAAGCAAATTTTTTTTACTTTTTCGGTTTCCAAAACTTGTTTTCAAAAAAAACAGCCGGCTTTCTCATGAAATCGGGGTCGAGAAACACGAATATGATGTTATCTCTTCGATCTGATCAGTCCCGTGGGGGGGATTCTATACTGCAACCAAAATGAATTTTTGAAAATCCATCGGGAACTGGCCGCTAAAAAAACATCGAGAACTAGCCATCGGGAACTGGCTTCATCGGGAACTGGCCGGTGTCCCTCTCCGACAAGTCACCACCCATTTTGTAACCAGGAAGATGAGCTACAAAACGTGGGGTAACTTGCCTAATAGAAGTGATCAAAAAGTGGGTCAAAAACACAATGCCAAAACACGATTTTGATTAAGGGGGCCGTAATTAGATGAAAAACGGTAATAGACTTTTCTGACCAAACTTTGTTTCTCTAATTTTGTACAATTGAGACCCGATACAAGTTGTGACTCAATACTAGGTTTGTCAAGGCCTCAAAAATTTTCGAGGCCTCGAACCGAAACTCGAAACTTTCGAGTCCAAAACTCGAAAAAAAATGACTAGAAATTTTTTACGGAGGCCTCGAAACTCGAGAGAAGGAGTCGAATTTTTTTACGAGGCCTCGTAAAAAAAGACTCGAAACTCGACAATTTTCGAGTCCGAAACTAGAAATCGAGGCCTCGACTCGACAATCCTACTCAATACACTTTGGATAAGTGCATTTTGAAATTTTGGGTTCTCAAATTCGAGTTTGAACTTAGGCGCAGGTATAGTTTCACGGCCAAAGAAATCGGCGCCTTTTTGTCTCGTTGAACAAATTATTCCGTTGAAAAAGCAATAAAAATTCTTATAGAAAAACTTTGAATTTTTCAAATTCATATGTGAAAAAAGCAAAAATCCAATTTTTTAAGAAAATCGGCGACGGCGCCGACTGAACGAAATTTTCGGCGCCAGCGCCCTCTTCGGGACAAAAATTATGCGGCGCCGGAGCGGCGCCGCATAATTTTTGTCACTATGGGCGCAGGGTAGGCCATCGCACGTTAGGACGGGCTGAAAAGTGTTTCCTAAACTGCAAAGAAACTAAAATTGAAAAAGCGCGAATTCAAAAAACTGTACCCAAAAGTGTTTGTCTGAAAAATAAATAGCGGCAATTGCCAAAAAAAAAAGGAATAAATTTGCGACAAAATTATATGCCCAAAAGATTTCATTTATTCCAGAAAATATTTCCGGGAAAATCAGCTTCCAAAAGGTCAAATTTTCTCATCTCAGGGAAAGTAAAAGAATAGACAGTTCTACTTTGAATCTTTTTGCGGAAAATCTTCAAAATTAAGCACAAATTGACAAGCACCTGAGGCTGGGCAAATTTATTGATGTCGATCTTTCCCATTGCAGACCCAATGGCGTCCTGTGAACGGTCGTTGTGGAGAGTTGGTGGAATAAAAGCCCCCTCTGAGCGAGCAAATTGTCTGAATTTATCGTTGTTATTACACTATCCTGTAAACACATGCTGTTGCATATACCTCGCAACAAACAATTTTTGTTTCTCTTCCTTGATGTATTGAATACCCTGAAATTGTTATCATTTTACATTCATTGCGGTATTATTGTTTTGCAATTTCAAAAACCTACTGGTCCTTCACCCTCTTTTGTCAGCTGAATAGCTAGCATCCTAGCCAAATGTCGTTTTTGAACCTAGAAATTTATCAAGGATGAGTCCAAAAATTCATCTAAAACATTACATCACTTCCTGCACCATCGATTGGAGTATAGGTGGATGCGAAAGCTTAAATTTTTATATTATATTTTTTCGCAAAATTTAAGTGCTGATACCTGCTGGCATTTGGTCAGGCAGGGTGTACTAAAAATAAATCTTTTAGGATCATTCACAATATCTTGGACATTATTAAAAATAAGCCTACCAGACACAAAATGACCAGCTTGGTCACAACTTGATTAGTAAGTCGTTCGAGCACAAAGTTGGTTGTGATTTCAACAGCCTTTTGTGTGGCGGATGAAGCTGACTCTAAATCATCTAGTTGTTTGAAAATGTCGCCAGAGTCTTCATATTCGTCATCATCCAGCTGGAAATTAGTGTAAATAAGTAAACAATAAAGTTTTTAATATTTCAAATCAGATTTAGTCAACCTGGTACATAGATCCCAATTTCGACTAATATTTTCCTTTTTTAAGCTGAATCTGAAAATATTTCAGCAACAAAAATTTTATTATCAGAAATTTTCACTCTGTCTCTGGCACTAAAGGCCTATTTAGGGCAGGCTACAGTCCCGACAGTCCAAAATTTTACATATGTTGAATCGAGAACCGTAATAAATTTCCAGAAGTTAGCTGAAAGCGAAGATTTAAAAAGCTCGGAGCCAGAGCTGAAGCGAAGAAACGCAATTTCCTTATCACTAGAGGTGACACACCCCTTAAATTGATTAATCAATTGCAACCATACCTTCAATCGCTTGGGATCCCTCAGATCAGTATCCATAGCTTCCTCAGCCTGTCTGGTGCGCGGCAAACCCAAGTTAGAAGAAGAGGAATTGCGCATAGCAGCTTCCTTAGCCTCAGCCAGTTTCTTTTTCAACATCTCCTTGACCTCGTTTGTAGCCGGGTTGCTTTCGAGATTTCCGACTGCGAAGCACCTAATTCGACCAGCAGCTGAGTAATACGATGAAGATGAGACAAGGAGGCTGGATGTTTCAACATTCGCAACAGATGCATTTTTAGTTCTTTGCGCACACTCTTCACTTGACTGGTGCCCAGGGTGGGCGGTAGGTTAACGTGCAGAGATTCGAGAGCACTAATCACTTGTGGGAAGTATTCTGGTCTTTGCTTGGCCACGGTGCACAGACAGGATATGACTAAAATTAACAATTGACTTCCAAAGGAGATAAAAGCCGATATTTACTGACCAGTAACCAAGTTCAAAGAGCTAATGTGAGAGGAAGCCAGCTGTTGAAGGAGACAGTCAAAGCTGTGGGCCGCTTCCGATGCTAACATCCTATAAGAAATAAAGCTGTGGTCCCTCGAGATCTCGTCCAATGACATTTGGTATGGGCTGTTCACGTTCTCGCTCAACTAAATTTGTACTTGTTCACTGAAAACTTGACAATACACGATACAGTCGACTCTCGATTTAACATAAACCCAAAAAGTGTCGGACCCTAGGCGGGAACGAACTTTTTGGGTGTATGTTAAATCGAGAGTCGACTGTAATAAAATAACCTCTGTTTTGGCTGTTTGGCATAGAATCACTGTTTCTAGGAACTTGAAAGCCTAAAATGATAACTTTGGCATAGTCTTAGACCGTGTTTTCAGCTTAAAGCACATACCATGAATCGAATTCTAAAATGTGAATAACAGTTAACAACAAAGGTTGTGAGATTGGAAAAACAGTGTGTCCTACCCTTCATTGTCGGAATCCATTGTTTGCATTATCCTGCCTTTGAGTTGGCAAAAAATGTTCCTGTAAAATGTGAGAGTGATTCAAGAGAATCTTTAGTTAGTAAAGTAGTTTTTTAAAATAAAAATTTGAAAAAAGTTGACTTTTTACTCTTTCTTCAAACTTTTGGAAAAACTTGATATGGTCACGAGATTACATTTTCTGCTAAATTACCAATTTTTTGTACGATTTGGTTAGACAAAATATATTTATGATTTTTTAGATCGGTATGATTTCCCAGACCACTTCAATACCACCAATTTATTTGTGTAACATACCAACACTGCTCCACCTCTTTGTCATTTCTCCTTTGCACAACCCACTAAATTGTCTCTGGCTATAACTTGATATAAAAACAATTCAATTACCTTCAAAATGACAGGTACAGCTGGGTGCAAGCATTGATGACCTTTTTTTGGACAGCAATTACCATGCCCGACTCAGACCTTAATTTTTTAGAATTTTTTTTTCGATATTACAGGTATTTTGAACAGCCGTGTAAACCTCGGGAGTAAACCCGTTTAGTGAGCCCCCAAAATCACAAGGGATCGGATAAAGGAAAGGTCATTTTGACCACACCAAAGGTTTGTGGTCAGATGACGATGGATTACATACGGATACCTGCTAGGTTGTGAAAATAAAAAAATTACATTGGCCAAGAAAGTGTGGAAATCGCCTTCTTCATCACTTCAGGATCTTTTTTGCTGCAAAATCGGGAATTTAAGCTATGAAAGGCATCCTATATAATGACCTACCATGCTTTTTCAATAAAAGAAATCACAAAGCAGCGAATCTTTTGGTCCTTTTGGTGCATGAACTGGAACATTTCATCCAAAAAATTGTCCAGGATGGATGTGTCGTCCTGGTTCAAAATCATTTCTTCGGCTTTCATCAAATGTTTTATCCGATCATCCAGTGTTTTGCCGGATACATCTAAGCCTTCGTTGATTTCTTTGCCAATCTGCAAAAAATATTTCTTTTGTGATGTAAAAGTATTTAAATCGTGATTTATTTTCTGGTTTGGAGTATCACGCTCAATTTGCGTGGTTGCATTTCTATTTTATATACTTTTAGAGCTATGAAGTGAAATTTCAACTTAATTTTTTTTGTTTTTTAATTTTTAAAATTTTGTTAGCAAAATGTAAATGCAGTAATGCCCCTTAGAATGAACGAAATCAACAGGAATTACGGTTAAAAATTATCGTTTGTAGCGGTTTTGCGACTTAGCAAGCGACTTAGACAAAAAACATTCATTATTACGTGTTTACACTCTTTTTCAGCTCTAAATGTGAGCTACTAAATTAGCAAAGATGTGTAAATTAGAAAGAGTCGCCATGCCTCTGTCTGACAAGGGAGGACCCTGACTGTGACCTGAGATTTTTTCGACGAAATTTTTTAATGCGCTTACTCTTGTAGAGTGTGCCCAAATTCCATGTGAATTTGGCTCCCCATCTCTGAAAGCTAACGAAAATTTTCGGAATGACCCATGGTCCATGGGTCAGTTATGAAAACCCATGATAGGGTATCAAGCTGTTTTTAGAACTTTAAGTGACCCTTGTACCACGTTTTGCGGACCTTTAGAGCTGGGAAGTCTGATTTGTCAGGAACTTGAGCACGCTCTACAAGAATATGCAGAATTTTTTTTTATAGAAATTCCCCAAGTCACAGTCAGGGTCCCTCCCTTGTGAGCCAAATGAACTTATCTACCAATTTATATAGAGGTTTTCAGGTTTTTGTTGTTAAAGCACAAGTGTAAGTATGGCAACGGAAATAGCTAATTGGTAACTCACAAATCAGTAAAAAATAAAAACAAAAAAATAACTAAAATATCTGTGTGCATAAAAAATAAATAAATGCTAGGACTTTGATTTGACCGAGCGACTATATACCAAAACTTATCCTTCCTTTAATATTTATCTGTCTACCTAGAGTCACGACTCAAAATCCTCATCAGAAGTAATTATTCAAGTTGAGAATGTTTTCTTACCTCAGCATAAATGTTCTGCTGGTCAGATTCCATGATTGTGGTAGACTCTGAAACTCACTAATTTACCACACGAAAATTTTCAGTTCAATAAAATTTCATTCAAAAATAACACATCAAAACGCCAATCTTAATAGTTTTTGAAATTTTTTGAATGGAAAATATGAATTCTCCTCTGAAAGCGTAAATATGCTTGCTGAATGGCGGAATATATACCATATATTAAAAAATATCTAGCAAAGATAAAATGACAGAAAATGAGTAAAGTATTTTTTTTATTTTGACGAAAAATTGGATCACATATAAAAAACAAAAAAAAACATTTTTACATTTTTTGTGTAAAAGGCACACAAAAGGCATGTCCTTATCTATTTTATTAGATTTTTCCTTATCTTTCTTCCTGCTTCTCATTCTCACACAATATTTCCTACATAGACACACACAGCAGAGCAATATTATCCTACTCTAAACAGGTAAAAAGCGTTTTATAACAACAATATCAAAATAACTTTAATTGTTTTGAGTGCAGAGTGTTAATAAAAGCTGTTTTTACAATCTCTAATATTACAATTATGCCGTTCAACTCAACAAGGTCAATTTTCAGAAGTTTCGCCTTAACAAATAATCTAACATGTGGATAACCGTTTTTTTGAATTTATTTATATGTAATTAGAGTCTAACAGTTATTGTATTGTCGTTGATACCAGGCTGTGTTAGAATATATGCAAAGGGAGAATAGAGTTAGTTTTATGTCTTTATCCTAGAGTATATGTTGTAGCTAAGGTTAATTAGTGGGTGAAGTTCCTTAGTGGGTGAAAACCTTATGTAATCCCCTTTATTTATTCACCTTATTTATAAGTTTGATGTCATAATCATCCGCATTTTAGCAGGTTTCAGTCTGTAAATCAGCTCCAGATCCTGTGAAGCCCTGCGGCAATAATCTTGTTAGATAGCCAAGGGCTTGCGGATGATTTTGACACCAAACCTGTGAATTAAAAAGATTCGCGCCAAATCAAAAAGTTGAAAACTAAGAACTTTCAGAGGGCTCTAGCGAAACATTTTTGTCTTAATTTGTTAAACCGAAAACACCATCGTGTTCAGCGTAAAATTCTGAGTCAGGAGTCACGTAGATCATGCTTGACCGGCTGAGTGTTAAGTACCGTATTTGCTCTATTAACTCCCCGCCCTCTAATAACTCCCCAGTGGGGAGTCCCCACCAGTTCTGGGCAATTCTCCGCTCTTGGCTCCGAGATTCTCCACTTCAAGCCAAGAGCAAAATTTTGAGACGAAAAGCCAAGAGCCCATCTTCTTATTAGTCGTTACCTCCCTCCCACGCCGAGCTCTGTGATCTAACGTTGCGGAGAACGTTCGGCCCGTTTGTGCCGATGGATCCGTTCGTTTGAACAGGTAGTTGTGACACAGTGCCAAACAAACGAGTAACGCTTTAGGAAAGAGCACAGCCACCCTTCCAAAATCTAAAAACATAACTATTAAAAAGTACGATATTAATATTTCACAATTTAATCTTGAGATCACTATTCGGAACAGTTTCATCGCTTTCTTGATGATGATACGGCTCCACATTAGTAGCTTGTTTTTCTTTTTTCTCATGAATTCAGCCTGCCTTTAAGCCTGCCAGTTCCACATCAAGGTTGGGATTGCTCATTTGTCGGCCGCTAATAGCTCGTCGCTTTCTTTTGGATCCTCTGGATTTGTTACTCTTAAACTTTGAACAAAACAAATTTTGAAAACATATTTAAAGCAGAAATAAAAATAAAGCTGGTTGCTTCAGCTACTTTTCCTTGCCCATCCACCTTCTTATGCTACTTTTTTAACACTGAACTTCTTAGCCGCGAATTTAATAGGGTTCTTGGAAGCTCATTCGACAGATTCCAGCTTTGTTGCCGCATCATTGTTTCTGCTGCGCTTCTTGTCGACTAGACGGCCCTCATTACCACATTCATTCCAAGACAGAAGTGTCTGCTTATCGAGGTTTTCACTTTATTCAGACAAATAGCAACAATAACAATAATAGAAACAGCTTTTGCTTACCAACACTCATTTAAAGGGCCATGGCCACGCGTTTTGGATTTTCCCTCGCTAATTTAAAAAATTTCGCCTAATCATTGAACTTGCGTACGGATTTTTCAACTTGATTTCTAACAAAACAAGGCCTAATATTGATTAGGCTTTTTTTTTAATTGGCGGAGGACAACCGTTGTCGGAGACGGCAATGGCTCTTAAAAAAACGGATAATCGGGTGAGTCAATGATGAATGAAGCCGACAAAAATCAAGACGACAAGACAGAATTAACTTTTCGGAGGAAAAATTGAAGAAATTTTACTTTTTTGATTTTTCGCAAAAATTTTAGTGAAAAATCAGTGTGATGTCGGGTTATCGAGGAAATTTTCTTTATGCGGACCGGCCTAGGGTGTCGGGTTAAAAAGGTTTCACTGTATATGTAACAAACTCCCTACCCCCTCAGGAGGGTTCAAAAAAAACTCCGCACGGGAGTTAATAGAGTAAATACGGTAACCGCCGACTTTTCGGAACTCTAAAGCAAGATTAACACAAACTTTATCGCTTTCGTAGCCGAATTCCGAAGAACTGTAGAATATACCTTTGAAACCTGCCTGAAGACACGACCGGCAGATTTTTTAGAGAATGGCTTTCGATTGATGGAAAAAGCAATGTAAAAGGAAAAAAAATATCGAGAATGTAATTCGTCTAAAATGTTAAAACTATATTAAATAGTTGTTATTTGCTTTTGTTCGATACGCCGATGTTTTGAATAGTGTGTATAAACGAGCGTATAATGTCTGATCTCCTCACACACACTGTTAAGCATAAAAAGAATCCGAAACAAAAACCGGGAATTAAATAAATTATGAAAAAAGTTCTCTCATCCTATATAAAGCACAAGTATGTTTTTTTGTAAAATCTTGTTTTTAGGTTAAAGAATTTGCCATATGTTTTGAAACTGAACACTATCGTATGTTTTTAGTATAAATAAAAAAATGTTTGAGTTTTCATCTTTTGTTAGGATTTAGGGTGCTACGATTCTTGTAATTTTATCTGTGGGCTCGGCCAGTTATCAGCCCCCAGGTTCATTATTTTAGTCGAAATTACTTTTTGACCAACAAACTTTTCATATTTGTAGGCACATATTTCGTATGGTAAATATTTTTTTGCATTTTAAACACGTCAAATTTAATTTTTTCTCTATAATTAAACCGTAGTGAAGCGGGAAATTTTCGGTCAATAATTTTTTTTGGCAATAGTTAATGTGATGCCTCAGACCTAACCTTTGAGCATGGATTGCGATCCGAGTCAGGCCTGTGTACGAGCCGGTCCAGAGCCGGCCGGATGGGGCACGGAAGGAGCTCGCAAACGACTTGAAACCTGTATTTTCTTTCTCTACTTTTTTAGAATAAAAAAAATTTTGAAGTAAAAAAAAAAAGCCCGAAAATATACATGCAATTTGACGGAATCAAACCCAGCCAAATTTTAAGGATGACTTCAGTATTCGCACTGATCACTGACCTATTTTGTGTTGCCATTCTAGGACTTGAACTGGAACAATAATATTGCCAGTCAACAAGCACAACTCATCCTTTCTAAGCTGGCCTTTGGTGGTAATAACTTTTTTGGCTGATTTTAGTTCAAATTTCAAACTTTTCATATATTTAGGAGTGCATATTTTCAATTCTGTTTGGAATTACATATTTCATTTCGGCCTGGCTGTGTATTATGGTTGGCTCTACATACAATGAGGGTAGCCTTGCATTTACACTGGCTGGGGCATGTCTTTTTGAATGTTTTTTTGTAAGATCGGTATTCAATAAAACTTTTTAGGTTTTTTGCCTCGGGAATTTCATCCAGTACACGTTCAACCTATTTTTGTTTGTTAGGATTTGGATAGCGGATCAGCGAAAAGTAATAATTTTGGCTATTTTTCTTGGACGATACTTAAAAATGCCTCCTTTTGGCGAAAAAGTGCCTCCTTTTTTGTGAAAATGAGCCTCCTTTTTTTCATTTTAGTCACAAAAGCGAAAAAGTGCATCCTTTTTGTGGAAATGTGCCTCCTTTCAGTGAAAATGTGCCCTGCTACTGGCGGCTTCGAACCAGTTACCTCGGCTATGAGTATATGAAGCACTTAACCGACGCCTCTCTTTTAAAAATTAGAAAATACAAACCACTCCGGAGTGGCCAAAAGCCAGAGATAACTGGGTTTTTCTGGTTTACTAAGGGGGGGCGGGTAAACTTTCTGCCAAAAATCGATTGAGCGGATCAGAATTCCGGTCCGATGGGTTCAATCGCCCAGAATTCCAGATTTGGAGTGGTTTAGAGTGGTTGAAGGTGGATTAGTGTGGAATTCTGGGGGATTAAGCTCATCGGACTGGAATTCTGATCGCAGAAACTTAACCCCCTTTAGTAAACCCCAAAATACCAGTTATTACTGGCTTTCTGTTTTGAGATGTTTCAAGCTGTTTCTAAGCAATTCTTTAAAAGAGAGGCGTCGGTGTAGTGCTTTATACACTTATAACCGAGGTTGCTGATTCTAATCCGCCAGTACCAGGGCACATTTCCACAAAAAGAGGCACTTTTCCACAAAAAAGAGGAATTTTTCACAAAAAGAATGCTCTTTTTCACAAACAGGAGGCTTTTCCCGTTTTGTTCATTTTTCCTAAAAATGAACACACTACCTCATGCACGACCATACCTAGGGTTCGACGATTTTGTGATATTTTGCAAATGTTTGATGTCAATGTGCTTGTTTGGCACATAGAAACTTTTGAATTCGTAGAATTACATTTGTTGTACACTTTTTGAATTCATGCTTTCTGCAATTATTTTTGGCTGTTTGGACGCACGCTTGAGCCCTTCCTAATATGCGCTGACCTCAAAAGAGCGAACATTTTCTTTCAGTTAGATGGGCTGGAGAGCGCCTTATTGCTTGGCGCCTATTCTTCCCAGAGTTTACACAGATTGACGTCCTTTTGTGGGGCTGGATCATGAGCAAGATCTATACAACTCCAAACGCTTCCATAAACGAATTAAAAAAAATAGTTAAAACACTTTTTTATGACTGTCATTGATAAATTTGAAAATGAACCCTGGTTTTGAGGTGTTCATTTTTGACCGACAGACCCTTATTTATAATATAAATATATAATTGTTTTAATTTAGGCAATGAATGTGATAGATACGTCCTCGTTTGGTGTCAGTTCTTATGGTTCACCTTAAGAATTTGTTTAAATAATTTACATTCGTGCTAATAAATAAATATATTTCAAAATGATCTTATTGTTTGAAAAATGCTTAAAAATTTGTTTGCAAGACTTTTTTTACTAATTCTTCTAAATGCAACGTTGGTAAGTGAACTTTAGAAGTAATAGTTTTCAAGATGTTTATTACTGAGTCCATCGACCCAGTTGTCAAAAACCCATCTCTGTCAAAGTTTTGAGTCTGGTTAGTCTATTCTTAAATTTTTACACCGATACAAATAGTAATACAAGAAATCAAAGTAATAAAGAAAAAAACTTGCTATTTCACCGAGCGAGATTTGAAAACTTCACAGCAGACACTAGTGAAAAAAGTTTAAAACTTCTAAGTTAGCGGACATTGCCCGCAATTGGCCAAAAAATCAGAACACATGCTCGGATTAATGAAAAAATGTGCCCGAAAATTAAAAATTGAGTTGCTCACCCTGGGTATAACTGTTTTGATTTTGAATGAAAATTTGCAAAAGTTAGGTCGTAAATTTGCTTGTTAAAGCGTTGCGATTTCATATTCTATCCTATCACAAAATTATGGTCACGATGACGATTTCGCTTTATTTGCAAAACGCATACAATTCTCGGCTCACAGGGGTTTGCTCGTCACCGATGGAACTTTTTTAAATACAGAAAATAACAGCCATGCCCTTTAATCACAAAAGATTTTTATTTGCAGATTTTGTCGCTGTCTCTAGTACTATCGCTCGCCTCAGCCAGAATTGTGTTTGGCTATGGAGTGTCTTTGTTTATAGCTCTGCTGTCTCTGATGGTCTGTACTATGAGTATTGGCTTTGTGGCATCAGATTTGCATGCTAGAACAGCTAAACTATACTTCTTTCAAATGTTCTCGCCTCATTTTGAGGTCCGCTGGTGGCACATTGTGAGTTAAAATAAAGTTATTACACTATTTGGATGAACATGTGAGTTTTTTTTAGCAATTCACCTTCTCTTTGATTATGGCCTCATTCAATTTCATTGGAACTATTCTGAATAGCTCCATAGCTTCCATGTCGTCCACTGGATTTCACTCATACACATCCGCTACCGTAACCACTTTTTTATAATTTTAGTTTTTTAAAATTTCGTTAAACATAGTGGTACTTATTTACTGAGTAACACCAAATAACACTTTCATAATTTTAGTTAAGGCATTAATCGGTCACGTGCAACCGTTATAAAAAATCTCTGGCGAATTGGATGAGAAAAAATGGGGCCTTTTTTTATTCGAGACGGAAAAAGCCTATTTAACCGAATGCTGAAAATGAGAACAAAAAGAAAAGATACCACTCTGTGTTTCTACTTTAATCTGGAGTTTAAAAATCACATTTAAAATAAACTTTAAATTGCCCACAGACAGTGTGCCAGTAATTTCAATTGTGAAACGAGGTACATACAAACAAATTAACACGGGAATTCCTGACTGTGACGACGGTTTACCCTGGAGAAGCCCAATTTCCCCGGCTACTCGTTGAGGTCATGATTGTTTTTTTCTTTAGGCTGCTAAACAGTGAATTTATTTAGTGCAGCATTTTCTTTTGTAAACATAACAAATCATTTTGTCTGAGGTATCTAATGGGGTGTTATTTGCCTACATACGAAAAATTTATCAACTAAAGATTCAAAAGGACCAAAAAAGTCTGTTTAAAAAAATTTACAAATGTATAAAAGGTATAGAAAATTTCATGTAATCTTAAAGTGAACTCTAAATTCACAATCTGCATAAAAAATGGCACCCTAAAGTTCTTTGAAGTCATATAAAATAGGCTTTTGAAATGTTTAGCAAAAGTAAAAACGAGACCAAAAAATGTTGTAAAACACAGTTTGACGTGAAATACTTGACGTAAAACATATTCCGACATCGGTTTCGTGTTTAGCATAGCCAATTTGCTCAATAAACTGCTCTCTAAATTGAAAAAAATCACAGTCCAATCGCAAATGCCATGCGAGACAAAAAAATTATATATTTTTTGTCTCGAACGGAATTTGAGATTCCACAGTGACTTTTCGATTCAAAGAGCAGTAAATTCAAAGAGCAGCAAGTAAATTGGTCGTGGTAAACATGAATCCGGTGTCAGAATTTCTAGTTTGCGATTGTTTTACGTCAAACTGTGTTTTCCGTAATTTTTTGAGCTCGTTTTTACTTTTGCTAAAAAGTTCAAAAGCTTATTTAATATGACTTCATAGAAGTATATTCTGAATGTAGAGTCCGTATTACGGTTACACGATTCTGCGCAAAAAATTTCCATACCTTTCATAAATTTGTAAATTTTTTGAAACACACTTATTTGATTCTTTTGAATCTTTAAATGATAAATTTTTCGTATGTAGGCACATAACACACCATTAGAAGCCCCAGACAAAAGGATTCGTTATGTTTACAAGAGAAAATGCTGCACTAAATAAATTCACTGTTTAGCAGCCCAAAGAAAAAAACATACATGACCTCAACGAGTAGTCGGGGCAATTGGGCTTTTCGAAAGCAACAAGCTTTAGTTGGGAGGCCGAATTTTGTGATATTCATGTTCCTCATGAAAAACTGAACCAGGGCAAACCGTCGTTACAGTCAGGAATCCCCGTGATAATAATTTTTATTCAGCTGTTTTCACTGGCTGTATGTCTGACATTTTCCCTGGATGCATTGCTCGCCTTGCACATGATCGATGAGAATAGCACTGAGAAAGTGCCTGTTATACCAGCAAAGCAACATTACACAGAGCTATGATATTGTCAATAAATAAATGAATAAATAATAATATATAATAAAAAATAATAAATAAGTGAATAAATTCTCTAATTGCACACGGGTCTGTAAATGGGAAAGGGCAAACCTTCTTTTGCAACTGATTGACGTCTTCTAGCAGCTGGCCCACAAACAAGACCAAGTACTATCAAAAAAGTTAAACAAATTCCAATACAGTCCAATACTTTAAAAATTTTCTGCTATGTTTTTGCCTTGTTTTCATTGGCTTGATTTGCTTTTTGCATAAGAAAATTTGCACCAAGACAATATCTTTCGGTTCAGAAAAATGTGGGTCGTCTTCACATCCAAAGGGAAATTTTCTGCGAAACTACTAAGAACAATGTAAAAGCAGCGCAGAAAATTCTTTAGTTTTTATTAGAATTTTTTTAAAGTGTACTTCGTCTAGCCAGTAAGTCGGCTGCAAAAAGATGACCAAAAGTTCGACCGGCCAACATAAATAAAATTTTGGAAAAAGGGACATTTTCGATGTCATTCGAATTTTCCAAGAGTCTCAGAAAAGTAAAATTTTGTACAAAATTAGCCAGCGCTAGTAGCAAATAATCCCCCCCCCAATCTGACACTTTCAAAATTGCTGTAACCAGGGGTGGACACAGGCCCGAAAATTCACGGCCCGCTTAGTTTTTTTTTTGAAAAAACATACATGGCCAAATAATAAATAAGTGAATAACTTCTCTAATTGCACACGGACCTGTAAATAAGAAAGCGCAAACCTTCTTTTGCAACTGATTGACGTCTTGTAGCAGCTGACCCACAGATTTTCAAAATGCAAAATTTAAAGTAAAATTCATATTTTTGGGTTCAATTTTTAATGGACATTTTTTAAAAGCATCATATCGCAACACCTTTACGTCGAAAAAGTTCGGTGAAGTGTGTTTTGAAGCTCATGATCTGCACTACAAAATAGTGATAAAGCTTTTTTAGGATGACATACAATTCATCGAAATTTCGACTACTACACCCTGTATGTTGCTAAAAAATGTCATTTTCGATTTAAATTAGCTTACCTCAGCACTAAAGTTGAATCAAATGTTTCTTTTTGGTGTCAAACCGAACCGCAGATTCAACGCTATCGAATGAGTCGAAATTTGTTTTCTTAGAAATAAGAAAAAAATAATTATAGGAATTTCAAATCGGCTGGAATAATTTGTCCATCCTGTACATAAAATCATGGCTCTGCATAAGGCCTGTACCGGCCCCCAAGACCAAAGCCAGAAAGCTTGAACTTTTTTTATTTGAGGCAGTAATCTTTGCAAGGAAGCACTTTAGTTATTGATTTTTTTACTTTTTGTTTGCTCATGTGAGATGTAGCCAGCGCATGGCACCGGTAACAGCGCCACCATTGATCACATGCGAATATGGTGCCGGGCGGATCCGTGCAACTACGTTTGCTACCAAGTTTAATTTAATTGTGGTCTGTCTTAATAAACAGTTATATAGATCTCATGTTTACTTCGTTTTCATCACCCATTTCATCATGCCTGCCATTCATTATTATTCTGCGATAAAAATGCAAGCAATAATAGCAACTGATTGACCGAAATTTCCTTACTCGCTATCAATTTTTACTGTTATTTGTTTGTAACAAACACCCAAATCGATTGTTATTGTTTTTGGCTATTGGGAAGGTAGTTTTTTTGTGCATCTAGCAACCAACTTCCAATGCTAAAAGAGTTATGGAGAAGTGGATCTGTGTTCAGTACCCCCACCTGTTCAAGCCTGTCCAATCTGTAATTGAATTTTGGCCGCATTCCACTACTAGGGATTTTTGTTGCCCTTGTACCCTGTCAATTTTTTGATATTTTTTTCAAGATTTTTTTTTAAATTTTGCAAAAAAGGGCTAGAAAACTTTAAATCGGAGCTTTAGACACAGGATAGGCCAGTAAGGGCTCAAATGTATGTCTTTTTTTTTAAGTCAGAAAAAATGGAAGCAAAATCAACAAGGCGATCAAGGCAAAAATTCACTAGTGGCGAAATAGGCCACAGTTTTAATAAAATTCCAAAAGTGTGTGTATCTTAATTTGTCCAGGTGAATGCCGTCATTCTGCTGATATGTCTGGGCACGGCGAGTTCTGTGGATGGAAGCGGAGTTCTGTGGTAGGATATTTTATGGAAACTAGACAAAATGCCGCTTTTATGGAATTCGTTATGAGACATATTTTAAAAGTGATACTTTTCGCACAAAAAAAATACTCTAAAGGTGACATTGGTCTGGTTGCCATGTTTGATCTAGGTCCACATACATTTAACGTAAATTCTCTAATCGTCACCTCATTCAAAATCGTGTTTTCGGGATTGTGTCTTTGACCCATTTTT
The DNA here is from genome assembly GCA_004194705.1 of Ditylenchus dipsaci. Lineage (NCBI taxonomy): Eukaryota > Metazoa > Nematoda > Chromadorea > Rhabditida > Anguinidae > Ditylenchus > Ditylenchus dipsaci. Next base: position 432,252 of record SADC01001284.1, on the reverse strand, counting down.
TGAAGACTGCTCTCAGGCAAGTTCCATAACGTTTTGCATCTCACTAGCTTCCAATTGAAGGGTAGCTGCTAATGCCAGGAACACGATTTTGAATCAGAGAGGTGGCAATGAAAAGATTTATCGTAATACCACTTTTTTAAGGTTTGTCACCTTCTTATCATTAATCATCAGCACCCTAGCTACAGTATGTTTAATTTTTTTTTGCTTGATCAATGAGCCAATGAACCTAACCTAAACGAAGCATGACCTTATAGGTAGTCTTCATGCTGGACAAAAATGAGCCTATAGTGTTCACAGTGTCAGGGGGCACTTTATCCTGGAATATTGTGGTCGGTTTACCAGCAGCGTGCTCACAATTGATCAGAACTGAATTTTCTTCTTAGGAATTTGTATATTCGTCCATCCTATCAATTTTATGTGCCATCTCATTTTGGCTAGCTTTTGGATATGCTAGGTGACTTTACTTTTTATTGATTCTCACATTTTGTTCAACATTGGTCCACATTTAGTCACGTGCCAAAAGATGGTCATTCAGCTGGTTATGTGTTCACTGGGGTAATAATTTCAATTATTAATACTAGTTTCTGGTCAAGTTGGATCACGATTTTTTCTAGGGGGGGGGGATTTCTACGGGTACTTTTTGCTATCCACTGCTACTTCACTTCACACACATTTTTTCACATATTTTGTTTTCTCATCTCAGACGCTTTTACACCGTTTTGTAGCTGAGATTTTTCTTTATCGATAAAGTGGTCAAACCCCCTGATAAAAAATTATTTTCAAGAAAAAAAACACACCAAATATAAGGTAAAACTCCACTAAAAAATACCGAGGTAACAAACCAAGGTTTTTAGTGTGAGTTTGCTGTTCTTTTCTCAAAAATTATTTTTGATCAGGCTGTTTGACTACGCAATCGATAGATAGAAATCTCTGCTACAGAACAGTGTAAAAAATCTGAGATAAAAGAACAGAATATATGAAAAAATGTATGTGAAGTGAAGTAGTAGTCGATGTCAAAAAGTAACCGTAGAAGTCGGTTAAGTCCAAGAAAGTTGAAGTTAAGTTAAGTTGAAGTCGAAGAAGTCAAAAGTCAAATGCAAGTTTTTTTCCTATTTTTCAGATTTTGCTCATTTTTTAAGAAATTGATTTTTTACAAAAGACCATATCTCAACACTCAGATTTTCAAAAATTATTCTGTAATATGAATTTCGTAGCTCTTGAGCTGCGCTACAACATCATGATGAAATGTTGTCGTGACGCTTAAAATTTAATGAAAAATTTGACCAGTTAAAGTGATGAAAACGCTGGTCAACTTCTCAAAATGACCTTACTAGTGTTTGAAGCTAAAGTACGAGACATGTATTATAACAAATAAAAACTTGATATATAGTTTTGAAGAGGAAAAGCAGGGCTACAAAAGCTATGTGTTAGAATTTTTATAATAGAAAATTTTTATTTTAAATAATGAGCCCAAAGTCCTTTTCTAACACCAGTTAAAACAAGTATTCTCTCTAATAGATGGGTGTCCGTTTATATTACTCAACCCCTCATAGTGGGAGTGCGTCTATTAGAGAAAATACGGTAATTGATAAGTTGCCAAAAAATGTCAGAAAGAGAAATTACGACGTGAAAGATCTTGAAAAAGCCACAAAAAGAATGAAATTCAGAAACATTGAAAAAATTTCGGTGTGGTACAAACAAGAGAAGTATGCGACTTCAAGTTAACAACTGGTCAAATACAGTGTGTATACTTTGCAGATGTTCATGATCGTGCAGACCATTCTGTATGCTATTCCCACCATGTTGGTGTACGATCGAATGCGTGTAGCTGAAGAGGATGCCCACATCACACATCCATTCAACACTAACTCAGAGCAAGACATCAGCTACCAGACTGAACGTGTTGTCTAACTTGTAAATTATGCAATTATAGCCAGATTATTTTTTGAACTGAGATTGTGGTCACAAGTTTGATCCCACCTAGGGTCCAACAGCATTTTTCATAATTTTTAGATTCTTTTGTCAATTTTAAAGGACCTTGCTCACGCGTTCTTAATTGTCCCCCGCCAATTCAAAAAATGTTCCTAATCATTGATCTTCTGTTCAGATTTTTAACTTGGTTTCTAACAAAGCAAGGTCTAGAATTTAATTTCAGGTTTAGTTTTGTTAGAAACCCAATCAAAATTTTTTTTATGTAAATCCAACGATTAGGAACAATTTTTGAATTGGTTTTTGCGTTAGCATGGTCTTTTAAGAATAAAGTCACAATGAATGCGGCTTTTTTGTGCTCTATTGTACAATCTAGCCTATTTTGTTGCTCACATGTCTTTACGTCTAAAATCAAGCAAATTATAAATCTGAATAGTCCGACTTATAAATCGTCACTAAAAATAAAATTTTCAAATAGGAAGTCTGAAAAATTTCAAAAAGTTATGTCGACCCCCGGTGGGATCGAACTTATGACCCAAATCTCTGCGGAAGAAGAAAAGTTTGTACCCGAAAATGTGGGTTTCTTTTGTAATTTTCTTGTAAAAAACGTCTTGATGGGAAAATAAATTTCTTATAATGTCACAAACCAATATTGGACAAGCTAAAGGCAATAATCAAGCAAGTACATGTGAACAATGTATGTGTGTTTGAGAAGAACAATTTTGGCGCTAAATTTGTGTTTCCAATTTTTTCGAATTATCAGCTTTTGTTAAACTCACGCCTAATTGTTACTCTCGTGTCACTTTGTGCTTTTAGTTAAAGGAATTTTCGAAAAATTAGTTTTTCCCACATTTGTTATTTTTCCAATTTTGTGTTTTACGTTTTCCGTTTTTAAACATTTCAATTATCGTGAACTAATGCTTGTCATTACATTTTCAAAATAGTTACCATGATTTAGCAATCAATCATTTATTTGTTTCGACTAATGCGGTTCTCAAGATCGATCTCTAAAAACACCTCGTGCCGGTTTTTTCCAAAAATTTTCGTTACTTTACATACAGTCAAAACTCCCATTAACATACACCCTTGGGACCGGGACTTCCCGTATGTTAATGAGAGGTGTATGTTAATGGGGGAGTATGTTAATGAGAGAGCCAGATTCCATAATTTAGCTCAGCGTATGTTAATAGGAGAGTCCGTTTAATTTCAAGGCCACATTTCGGGACACACCATACAGTCAATTACGGAACACACTTCTCAGTCGATTTCGAAACACACCCTTCAGTTAAAGCAGCTTGGGAGACTAAGGCAACTTTATATATCAAATTTAGAACAGCTTGGGGGATCAAGGCAAATTTTTTTATAAAAATTAAAAACTCTGCCTTGATCCCCCAAGCTTTTTCGAAATTTTCATAAAAAAATGAGATTTGTAAAATTGTTTTTGTAGAAACAGGGGTTTAATTCGAAAAAATTCAAAAAAAGGATCGACTGTATGTTAATGGGAGAGCCAATTGTTAGAGCGGGACCGAGTCTGGCCGTATGTTAATGAGAGGTGTATGTTAATGGAGTGTATGTCAATGGGGGAGTAATTTGCCTCATCTTCGAAGAAACCAACCAAAGCTTAGCCAGCGGTTTGTTAATGGAGAGCGTATGTTAATTGGGAGTATGTTAATGGGAGTTTCGACTGTATTACTATACAATTTTGCAAAAAAATATAATTTGAGTTGCTTTAGTTATATGCTCTAGCTTAAATTTGCTCATGAATCTGATATTATTAACAGATTTTTTTTCAATTTATGGTTGTTGAGATGTGACCATGTCATTGGACTGCCAACATTTTGAAAAATGACCGTTTAAAGGAGAACAGACTTTATGGGGGGGGCTTTCTTGCTTTAAAAAGAGAGAGAGAGCCAGAAAATTATACGTATATATTTATTTTACGCATATAAAATATAAATATGTAATTTGAATATGCTCTGAATCTGGCTCCGAGCTCTTCATTTGAAAAAATCTGTACTGATCTAGCTCCGAGATCTTTATTTGAAAAAATTTGCTCCGGCTCTTGCTCCAACTCTGGCTCCAGCTCTGGCTCCAGCTCTGGCTCCAGCTATGGCTGCTGCTCGTAGCCAGAGCAGAGCCAGAGGTTTGCACATCACTGACCCACACCCGCACTCGTCCCTTTTGACTAGTTCACATTTTATTGTGAACACGAGTGTGAGTCTGGGTGTGGGCGCAGGTCTGGGAATGGGTCTGTGTGCGGGATTTAGGGTTCTTGTGAATGTACCTCAAAGGTTTAAAAGAAGTGTAAAAGAAAAATTAAATTAACTTAGGCTTGCCAAATGCCATTTTTAGTCAAAATACCCCCCCCCCCCCTTAAAGTCTGTTCTCCTTTAAGTTATGCTCATATCTTAGCCAAAGAAGTTTACTTTGTGATTAAGATTCCAAAGGAAAATTTAGCCTTACTGGATGTCTCGTAATGAAAATGTTTGGAAAAAATGAGCATTTTTATATGCAAAGGTACAAATTTTTTGGAAAAACCACCATAAACTGCGTGAAGTCTAGTTAAATTCCTCCCAAGATGTATTTCAACATTTTTGCTATTTTTTTTGTTAATTTTAGCAGTCCAAAAAAATATTTTGATGAGAAGATCCAATCCAAAAAATTAAAAAAGTGGTTGAATTTTATTTTTGCTTTTTAAGTCTACTGAATTCCAATTTTAAATATTTTTTTGTTTGTGTGCTGCTACTTTTTTGCTGAGTTTTCGTCATTTTCAGTTGTTTAATGGCTTCTTTATCGAAGTCAACCATTTCTCCTCGCAAACGAGCCCTAAATTCTGAGCTAACATGTAATGTTGATCATTCACCCGCCAAAAAAGCAACTACCAGTGCAGCTGTCGAGCAAAAGGTTTTCTAGATCTATACTTTTCAAAAAAAAGTCCTCTTATTATTAAAACCAATGCAGGACACCTCGTTTGCATCCCTCAACTTAGATATTGGACTGGACCTGGGCAATCAGTCCTGGGTCAGTATAATTGATGCAGAAGAGAAGCAAAAGGCACTTGCCACAGCTCCTGATCCAGTGGAGGATGAGGAAAGCAGAAATGAAGCTGCAGAAGATGGACCCAAGAGTGAAAGGAAATCTAGAAAGGCACGATCACCCAAGAAGACCAATTGCACACCAAAGTAAGTATTTGGATCGTTTGCGGACAAAATACACTTTACGGCAATGTCTTAAAATCGAATTTTTCCGTCTTCTAAGGAAATAAAACATTGAAATGGTATTGGACTACTTTTCCTCCGTTGACAAAAAATAAAATTTTGGTCTGTACTGGAATTGTATCAGAACTATGTTACAATTTTTCGGCATAATCGAGATCAAAACTACAAAATGGTGAAAAAAAGCACTTATAGTCCGACCGGATCAATCTTGAGATTTCGGGTGCTTAACCAAAACCTCAATAAATCTGGATTAAGGTTATACTTGAATACCCCTTATCTGGCTCAGCTTGATATAATGAACACTCGATTTAATGTACAATTCAATTGATTGAACACCTAGGTGGGTTCTCAGGTTACACTAAACCTAGACTTGATAAAAATAAAAACAACAGAAGGATCAATGTGAAAATTTTATTTTTACTCAAAATTTTTTTTAGTAAAAATGACTTCTCAATAGTTTTTTACCGTCTTTCTCTGTGAACTTAGAAGGTCATGGGGTTTCAGAATTTTGAAAGTGAGTTTGTAATCAATTTTAATTTTTTATGAGGTCAGCTAAATTTTTGGAGACAGGTCAGTTCGCCCCACGATCAGTTCGCCCCGGTCAGTTCGCCCCAAGATCAGTTCGCCCCGTTTTTTAAAAATGACCATTATGTCACAAAAAACAACCCCAAAGTTATTTTTTAACTTTAATTGTAGTTCGGGAACATGTTGAGTCCGTCCTAACATACGCTGGCTTACCCTTGCCTAAGCCTAAGCCTAAAACGAAAACGGGGCGAACTGATCGTGGGGCGAACTGACCGGGCGAACTGATCATGGGGCGAACTGACCGTACACCAAATTTTTTATTTTCGATGAAACCCGATGCCCCAAACGAAAGCTGAGGATCTCCTCTTTCAGAAAAATACAAACCAAATTTTGCAAATCATAGAGTTTTAAAAAGTAGAAAATGAAAAGGCTCTATTAAAATGGAAATGAACTGACAGTTGTAAAAAAGAGCCTTTTCTTTTTCTTTTTTTTCTAAACTCTGTATTTACAAAATTTCGTGTGTATTTTCTGAAAGAAGAGATTCTCAACTTTCGTTTTGGGTATCAGATGTCATCAAAAATAAAAAAATTTGCTGATCTCACACAAAATCAAATTTGAAATTACCGTTTATTTTTAAATGCAATTTTAGGTCATTAACATAAAGTGAACAATTCAGGGTAGCGTAGCCACAATTGACTTCCCAATTACCTCTTTTCAGGTATGCTCGAACGCTGGCTTGGCCGAGGCACTGTCCAACCGTAGGAGTGACAGACTCAAGAAAACTGCGGGCAAGGATGCGGCTGAGAATGTCTCCGAGATCAAGAGACTCAATTCTAACAACCGAAAGCGGCATGTCTCTACTGATTCACTGGCTACTGTGAACAGTAGTCCTGGAGCAAGGGCTGGTAGGATCTTGCAATTTTTAATTATAAATGCTTCTATTATAAGCTATAAACAAAATTCGCAGGAGTGCGCACATCCCCTCGCAAGAGAATTCCTCACAAAACAGCTAAGATTTGCCCAATGACTGCTGGAAGGAGCAGCACTTCTTCTACTTCTCGCAAACTGTTTCAGGCGGATAATGCACCAACTTTGAGCCCCAACCCGAATCCAACATGGGAAGAGTGAGTTTTATTTAATAAAATTTGGTCAAACAATTCTCATACATGAATTTACAAAATCTATTCAGATCATCAAAATTTCGCAGATGTTTTTGAACAAAACTGCGAAAACTAATCTTGTAGAAACCTTTTAAAGTTCGATTGCCTCCAGGGTCAGACAACATTTAAATTTCAATTTCACATGTTAATTGACCATCTTGCGGTTTTCAAGGCCGGGCAATGTTTTTTCAGTACTTTATGAGTGTTTTCGGAGCAGTTCTAGTATACACCCTTCACTCAAGTCTGGTATACACCTTCAGTCAAATTAGCTTGGGACCAAGGCAATTTTTTTTTAATTTTTAATTTAAAAAAATTAATTTAAAAAAATTTATTTTGGTCCCCCAAGCTAATTTGACTGTATGGTGTATACCAGACTCGAGTGAAGGGTGTATAGTGGAATTTAGCCGTTTTCATATACAACCTAAATTTAATTGTCACATAAAAATTATTGGGTCATGAATAACCCCATTTTACTTTGTTGTTTCAGACCCAACCATGGCTGGTGCTTTGACACACAAACTTTGGAACGTCGCTCGAAGGCAATTGATTTTAATGATCCTTTCTTAAAATATTACTTTCTAATAAATTTCAGGAAATCAACAAAGCTAAGGTAATTTTTGACTTTAGGAGTCAAAAAATATTTTTCAATTTCTAAAATTTGAGGAGAAACCAATTTACCAGCGTTATCTAGCAGAAGTGGATAAAAACAACCGGTGAGCATCGCAATATTTTTGCGGAAGATAAGTGTAAACATGCAAGTTTAGAGATTTTTAGCCAAAAATTTGCATAAAAATTTAAAAAATATTCTAATATACTTTTTTCAACTGGGATCCATTTTTGACATGGATTGACGCTACTCTTTTTCCTTCTCTTGTAAAAAAAGAATTATTGCCTACGGGTGGCTTTTTATACAGTACTTAGGTAACCTTTTTGAGCATTAGTGCAAGAGTAAAAACCGAGTAAAAATTCTGCACTCGAGCACAAGTCGAAAGACATACGACAATTTGTACGGTTTAATCTCTATTGTTTTGTACTTTTATACATATGTCTTTTGCCAGAAGAAAAATTTGAGACACCCCAGTAGGCAGAATTTTATGGGTAATATGAATCACAAAACTAATTTTACAAACGATTCTTGGATGATGAGAAATGGCCATGAATTAGACAGATGATATTTTCAAAATGACTGTTTAACTTATGATCGTATCTTAGCAACTAAGAATTCGAAAAATTTAGCTGCTAAAAGTTGAGGGGGTGAGTTATTAGAGGAAATACAGTAGTGATTCGGACTTTTGCCATATCCCTAAGTGGCTTTAGAGAAAAAAGTATTAAGAAATAGGCTCTTTATAGGGAAAGCTTACTTAGCTTACTTTTCTTTAACGGGCCGTTGCCACCTGTTTTGAATTGTCCCCGCCAATTTAAATCTTTTCGCCTACTCATTGAACTTCTGTACGGATTTTTTAACTTGGTTTCTGACAAAACAAGGCCTAGAATTTAATTTCAGGCAAAGTTTTGTTAGAAACCAAGTTAAAAAAACCCGTACACAAGTTTAATGATTGAGAAAATTTTTGAATAGGCGGGGGACAGCCGTTGTCGTAGACGGCAATGGCCCTTTCGAAAATTTCAATTTTATTTGCAGCACAAAAGGAATGCACCCGAAAACTCCCAATAAGTTTATAAATTTTTCGCGTCGTTCATGGGATTCTCAGGTATATTATTTATTATTTACATTTCACTATATAAATTATAACTATGGTTTAGATCAAACTATGGAAAAAGTCGCTATATGCGTGGGCAGGTGAAACCCCCGGCTCCAGTGTCAATGCCTCTTTTTGTCCATCAGAAGTGGACGAGGAAGATTTAGCAGACGCTCACACGGACCTAGACGATAGTAAAGCACCAGGGAAAGGCAGAAAAGCTAAAGTGGCCACAAATTTATTCAAGGATGTATCTGTGGCACTGTGCAACCCTGATAACATGGCTTCTCTCATGGGACATTTTGGTAAATCTTTGATGGCAAACATTGCCGAAAAAACTATTTGCTAAAAATATAAGTAAAATAAACCTATAATTTTTCATTGAAAAATATTTGATTTTTAAGATTTGGAGAGTCGAACAAGAGGATTTACAGGTGGGCTTTTTTATATTTGCTTAAATATATAAGTTTGTGTATAAGTTTGTCAGGAGTATTTATTATTTGTTATTTATTTTTTAAATTTCTTTAAAATAGATGTTTGATAACTGGCCGGATACTACCCAAATCGGTACCAATATTAATTTTAATAATTCTGTAAAAAGTCCTTTTGCCTAATTTCGCTTTTTATTTAAACGAATATAGGTTCCCATGGCGCAGTGAAGACCGGAGTAGAGTTGCACACGGTCGCTTCTTTTGCTCTATCCAATTAAGCAAGTTTGGTCGTGAATAAATACAACAGTAGTCTATTTTACCAGTTTATTGGTCATCGATTTCGGATTAACCGATCAAGAGCTACTCTATCCTTGAATTTAATAATTCAGCAATAAAACAATGATTATTATACGATTAAGATCATGACGAATCCACCCTGAAAGCCACTTGCAACCTTGGAGCCAAAGAAACCGTGGGCCGATTGATTTCAGCCAGATCAAGCCAGAATAACCTTTTTGAAACCGTCTTTATTGTTTCTCTAATATGGCACTTTACAGCATTTTTTTAATTTTTAATCACAATAACAATCCAAACAACTGATTGTAGTATAATATGTTTGCTCAAAATAAATAATCCTTTCTCGCGAACAATAAAAAGGAATCCTTTTTTGGAGCAAAAAAATTGTTCAAATTTAGCCAAAACCACTTGAGACCTCTTCAAACATTTTTTCCGACAAGAGGCTGCTTTTTCCTATACTGTTTCTGCCATTTTAATATCTGCCCTGTAGTTTTGGCTGAATTTGAACCAGAAAAGTAGTTTTTACTCAAAAAAATAATTGACATAAAAAATGAATTTTCTCTATGAGATGACTAAAAGTTGAAGAGTGACAAGTGAAGGTGCAAATTTCTTGAAGATTAGAAATTTAGGCTGTATTCATACACACGTATTTCCACTGCACGAACTCGTCGATGCCTTGCATACCACCTGCAAAACAGTGAATAAGAATTTATAAATGCTCCGCAATGGAAGTGGTGTTTTCTAGTTTCAAATTTATGGAAAACTAGCACAAAAGATCTTATTGGTTAACTCGTAGGTTCGTCAGGAATTGTCGCATGTTTTTTTTCGTTATATCTTATAGCCATTTGCTTCTAGATCGCCCGTAAAAATGATGTCAATAATGCCGAATTAACTAAACAATAGCTGCAAAAACTGTTGTAAAACAATAAAAGAGTGTATTCCACTTTAAAAACTGCAGTACAACACTGTAATACAATTCCAAATTGTAGTTTCTATATCACAGTTTTTAATTGTTATCTGCACTCAGTTTTTGCAACTATTGTACAAACCGGCCGAATCATCAAATAATATGTGACCGGCATGTTTAAAATGTTTAGAAATTGAGCGCTCTATTGGGGAACTTCGAACTAATTCGACAACAAACTGCAATTATTTATTACCTTCTCTTCCTAAACCACTTTCTCGGACACCTCCAAATGCACCCTCAGCACAAGAGATTAAACCTAAAAGTTAAGTGACGGATTAATTATTTTCTGGCAAAATCACATTTACCTTCATTTATACCCAGCATTCCAACCTGCAGCTGGTTGGTTACTCTGTAGATTTGGGACAAATCCTTGGAGAATATATAGCCTAAAATAAAAATCAAGGCATTTCTCACAGTTCCTAACTATAAATTTACCTGCCAATCCATGTCTTGTGTCATTAGCCTTTGGAGGACTTCTTGTTCGGACTCGAACCTACAAACGTTTTCATTATCTATACTCTTACAGATAATTCACTCACTTCTGGATAGCAACAACTGGACCAAAACTAAAAGGAAATTTTAGAAAAGCAGTTTCTGTAATAGGGCCAGTCACAGGTAGCCGAAACCGGATTTTAAAGGGCATGCTCGCCGCCGATGGAATATTCCAAAAGGCGGGTAACAGGTCAATTCAAAAAAGAATTATTTTAAAAACCATTTTGTTGATTATTTGACGGGGAGTAAGTAATCGAAAACAATGGCAGTGTTTAGTTGCATCGGTGGCTTCGTGGTGAGCGGCGGCGGACTGTGAAAGTCGGTCGTCGGTACGATTCCCACTGGAGGTACAATTTTCCCGAAATTTCGTCAAATTAATTCTTGTTTAAATTTCGCTGGTACCCGCCTTTCAAAATATTCCCATCGGCGACGAGCATGCCACTATAAGTCAATAGACTTGACTGTAACTTGACTGGTCTATGGATCGGCAGGTCTCAAACCACCGTGGAATTAAGCGAAAATCGCATTTCCTACAAGTTGTAGGCTACAACTTATACCAAAGAAATTAACACGCAATTCTGGGCCAACCTGCGTAATACCGTATATGCTCTATTATTTAGACACCCCTAAGTTCAAAATCGTGTTTTTGGCATTGTGTTTTTGACCCACTTTTTGATCACTTCTCTCAGGCAAGTTACCACCCATTTTGTAGCTAGAAAGATGAGCTATCAAATGGTTGGTAACTTGCCTGAGAGAAGTGATCAAAAGTGGGTCAAAAACACAATGCCAAAAACACGACTTTGAACTTAGGGGGTGTCTAATTAATAGAGCATATACGGTACATAGTCACAATATTCCGCACATAAAATATTTATGGCTATTTGAAAACGGGCATATTTTTTGGGTACACTCGGTACTTGCGAAAAAATCTTATATCTACTCAAATTACCTACATTTCTGCCTGGGTGATTTCCATTTCTTCAGTCACCTCAGTCAATATGGTGGGCTCAAAGATGGTGGTTTCCGGCACTCGTTTGCCACCACAAACCAACTGTGCATGTTTGAAGACAGCATCTTGCACCAATTCCTCCACCTGTAACACATTCATAGTTGGAAATTTCAACCCATACAAATATTCGAATTAACTGTGGAATACCTTTTCCACAGCTTTGTCATTGATCAAAGGTCCCTGATTGACATTCTTTTCTAATCCATTGCCCAGTTTCAACTTTTTCACAGCAAGTGAAAGCTTTTCCACAAACTCATTATGGATAGAACTGTGGACATAGAAGCGGTTGGAAGCAACGCATGTTTGACCTAAGAAAAAATAGTTGTTATTTCACATTATTGGATTTTCAGCATATCCTGAATTTTTGTTAGCTTTTTTTAGTCTTGAGGTTTTTTACAAGGCAGATGCCGATAAGTCTTCTACTGGTTCTGTATTAACTGAAATATTGATGGCTTCAAGTTACTTTAGAAAACTAGGCACAAAAATTCAAAAACATCTGGTTAATGATCTTGTCAAAAATATATCTAAAGACACGTAAAAAAAGTTGCCCAAAAATGAAGATATCACGTAAAGTAAGGTACCTACCGGCACATCGAAACTTGGAAGCAATAGTCCCCTAAACCAAAAACTATTTCAAGTATAATTCAAACAAGTCGAAACACTTAATAGCTACCTCAACTGCCTGGTCTATATCTGCTGACTGGAAGACTATCAGTGGGGCGTTTCCGCCCAGCTAAACCCACGAATTTCGATTAAAATGGTCGGACCAAAACGAAAAATTTAAATTACCTCAAGACAAACTCGTTTGACAGTGTTGGCAGACTGATGGAGCAGAATTTTACCGACTGAAAAAATAACTTGGTGCGATACAGTCAGATTTGATCATTAACATACCTGCAGTTGAACCAGTGAATGATATGCAGTCAACATCTGGTGAGTCACACAGAAATCGGAAAACAATAAATTTGGCAATTAAAATATGGATAATATAAATTTCTTGGTTACTTAGAAATTTCAACTGTATTCTTTCTGTCGGCGGGATTACGTTGAAAACGCCTTTTGGAATGCCTAAAAATTTTGATGGTTTTTTAAATGCTAGTCTATATCTGCTGACTGGTCACTACCCTTTTCACCAAAAATCTTTTACTAGGCACAGGCCGAACCGGAGGCAGTCAGACCGCTTTAAATTTTTTCCGGACAGTTGTGTTCAGTCAAACTTCTTTATAACATACAAAATTGGGACCGGACCCAGCTGTAGCTTATATAGAAGTTTGACTGTATTGCAAAAAATCATATAAGAAAAAACACCATGTCTCCACTTAAAAGTATTCTTACCAGCCTCGTGTGCCGTCTGAGCCAGGGCAAGAGCACTCAGAGGTGTGTCTTAAACTCGATTTTTAATTCAAAACCCTAAAAAATACTAAAAAACCTAACCCTCAGCTGGCTTGATAACTAAGGAGCAACCAGCGGCAAGGGCAGCTCCAGCTTTTCTGGCAATCATAGCTGCTGGGAAATTCCACTAAAACAAGGTGTTATTTACGATAAAATAGTAAGGATTGAAGTATCTACTGGGGTGATAATGCCAACCACTCCAATGGGTTCTCTCACATGCAGGTGCTGCCGATTTAACTTTGGTGGTGAGACTACTTGGCCTGAACTGCAAGATTAAGGAGTTGGATCAAAAAAGCTGAAAGAGACTGACCATATATCCTGCGAGCCTCTCCCGCATACCAGTCAAGGAAGGAAGCGGAATACTGAATTTCACCTTTGGCTTCAGCTAAAGGTTTGCCCTGAAAACAAAGTAAGTACACCATGTTCATGAAGAATTGCGGGTAGAGGGCATTTGAAAGTGTCCCCGAGCCAAGAGCCTCATTGGATCACAAATCAATAACCTGCTCTCTAGTCAACAGCTCTGCCATGGATTCTTCTTTCTCGACCAGTATGTTATACCATCTCTGCAATATAATAAACATTGAAAGAAACATAGATTAGTACAAAACGGACGTTGAGAATCGCTCCACGTTCTTTGGCTGTGGTTTCTGACGACCAGTTTGTGAAGGCCTGCTTGGCAGCTGATACAGCCTAGAATCAAAATGGTAAGCAGGCAGTAAAATATATGTGGCCAATTTACTATTTCAGCGTCCTGGTGTCTGCAACAAAATTATATTACATTAGAAGATATACTCAGAGAAAACCCCTACCGCAATTGGAAGCATCAAAAAGAAGTTCTAAAACCAAAAAATGACATCTGTCAGTAAATAGGAAAACTTTTTACCTTTATCATAGGGATTTGTCACTTCAAAACCTGACCTCCACTTGCGTTCGTCCATTTTCCTGGAAACTTATTGTCGAAGTTTTAAAAACAATACAGTCGACTCTCTATATAACATAACTCTACATAACATAATTTCCGGGTCAGAAGTTCGTTCCCACCTAGGGTCCGACACTTTTTTTAACCTGATTTTTAGGTCTTTTGCCAGTTCTGTTTTTACAGTCTGATCCCAAATACCGTGAGGATTCCGATTTTGCCGATCGTTTTTTAGAAACCTGTAATATTTTGGTCTAAAAAAGCAAAAACCCCATACAACATAACTCGATTTAACAAAATCCTGTTTTTTCACCACGTTTTTATTTTTTTAAGAAAATTTTCTCGGATTTCTAAAAAATTATTGGCAAAATCGGAAACCTTGCAATATTTGGGACCAGACAGTCAAAACAGAACTCGCAAAAGCTTGAAATGACCGGTGTGAAAAAAATGTAGTATCCGGTAACTTGCTCGGTCCCTTGAGTTATGTTATATAGAGAGTCGACTGTAGTTGAAGTCTACCGTTTATAAAAGCTTTTGCTCCACTTGGCAACAATTCAGTTTTATAACCTCGGACGCTAACATTTGCTAAGCAGTTTGCAAGAGATTTAGTGGTCAACAAACTTAGGTGTAGCCTTTGCATTTTGTTGCTATTTTATTAAAAAAATTCGAGACTTTATAAACACTTTCATGTATGGTTAAAATCGCATTCGTCTTGGCAAGAACAGGCAAAAAAGTACCGGTAGAATCACTTTTGAGTTTGAAAGTGTGTTTATTCCACCGAAGGGTGAAAATGAGGACAAATGATAAGAATATATCTGAGGCCAGAGCAAAAAGGATGATAGCACTGTTTTATTGAACAAGACTGCTTTTGACGTCTATGGGTCAGTTACTTACAAGCAAACATATAAAACTCCTCCAAATAATTTTTTTTTATCATCGACGCCAATTGGGGGTGAATGGTATACTAGGTTGCCCGGGCATTTCGGCTGTGCCACTTTGCCCGGGGCATTTTAGATGACGAATTCATCTCTAAAAGCCTCCTAAAAGGCGAATTGGAGGGTTGTGCCCGGTTTCGGGGCAAAATTCCACAGCTAAAATGTCCGGGTCAAAATGGCACAGCCGAAATGTCCGGAGCGAAATGGCTCAGCCTCGATGATAAAAAACTTTTATTTCGAGGCATGTTATATGGTAATGACCGAGCGATATTGAAAAACAGTATAAACCATTCGATAGGCTCTATTGAATAAAGCATCGAAAAAACGGCGCTAGTGTCGTATATTCCAAAACACACCCCATCCTCCCAATAAAAATAGACTTAGGCGAATATTCTTAGGTTTAGGCTCAGGGCCTGGCCATTACTAATAAAAGCTTTTTTTGAAAAATGGTGATTTTAGGTATCTCTGAAAGATATCACTTTGTGCAAAAAGTTAAAAAAATTAAAGAGAAAAGGCAAAAGTAAATTTGGTGCAAAAAAAGTATTGTCCGTATTATGAATTTATTAAAGGATAAGGAAAAGAGTGAGCCATAGAAGCTGTATTTTGAATATCTGAAAGAGCTGGTCAGCAATAGAAAGATTGACTAATATTGTTCAATTATTGTTACACTTATTTATAAGCTATCTAACTTATGTTCAGAAAACATTTTTGACTCAACAAAAACTTATCTATGGCAGCGTTTTCTACAAAATTATTTATAACACCGTGTGATATTTTAGCTATTCATCCGGCTAAGGTTGATAATTTTTTTGAAGAAACATTATGGTTGAGGATAACAAGAAGTTTTTGGGAAACAACCGGCTGAAGTTAAACACGTTGCTGAGGTAACCGACGAGTATACCATAATGGTTACAGGTCGAAAGTAGGTAGGACGAATCAGATTGGGCATGGCGAGGTTTAGTGATAAACATTCGCAGTAGGTCATTTGCGGACGCGACATTTCTTTTGAATTTTTGTGGATCTAAATTTGCGTACTCACATTTGCAAAGGGATATTTGCGGACATGACCTTTGCAAATACGACATTTGGAGACCGGCTTCACGGCGAAAAAACACGTCAAATGACTGAATCGGGCTTGGCGTTCTGTTTTAATGATAATTCAAAATAGTTTTTTATTTTTAAATACCATTGACAAAAATGTGCTCAATTTTATGCACCAGGGGTGCGTCGGAATTCCGAAATGCGACTTCCTAATTCCGAAATCCGATCCTTTTTGAGTTCCGAATTCCGAAAAAAGTCGGATCGGGCTCCATCCTGGTGGTTCGGGCGTATCCTGGTTGTTTGGGCTTGACCGCTTACAACTTTGAGTATTAATGCTGATTGAACTGTTTTGGGCCATATATGACAATACTGTTTTTTTTATTTTTTTAGGCTTAGGCAAGGGTAGGCCATACTATGTTAGGACTGACTAAAACAAATCTTAGACTCATATTTAAGTCCTACCCTTGCTTAAGCTTGAGCCTAAAAATCCATAAAAAAATAACGACAGGGGGACCAAGGCAAAACCCCCATTCCGCATTGTAATATAGGCCCTGTTTTGTGTGTTATAATAAAGTGAATTTGAAAAAATCTTGAAATTTTTATTTTTATTTTTGGAGCTCGAAAATTTTCCGAAATCCGAATTCCGAAATCTGAAACTTTTTGTGTTCCGAATTCCGAATTCCGAAAAATAGGTCAAGTTCTGAAATCCAAATTCCGATTCCAAATTCCGTTCCGATTTTTTTCCGGTTCCGACGCAGCCCTGTTAAAGGACCTGACCTCTTCCTAGTCATGGCAATTTGTAATTTTTGAATTGGCGGGGACCATTTAATTTTCCCGTAATTATTTTTTGAAATGCGAAAAATTTTTTTTACTAAAAGTTGCGTGTCTATTTTTGATGTGAGTTTTTTCCTTGGTTTTTGTTGAAATTTCTTGTTGTCTAGGTGATCCGGCATCTCTACCTAGGTCCAGAGTGAGCTGCGTGCCGTTATATTAGATAAGTTTTTATTTCTTTACCATCGCCGTCTCTTGCTTTTCTCGTTTTATTTTCAGGTGGGTTGCTGGCTCAATTCAAATAGCTTTGATGGACCGTTTTGCAGTGTGCCGTCTGTTGTAATTTATTCCTCCGCATTTATTCTACAGTTTCAATAATCATATTCTTCAAAAGAATCTGTCAAATAAGTTGTATCATTTTCCACATAACATCCTAGATAGTCTGGGTTTGTTTCCTCGCCACTTTCCTGTATGGGGTATTTTGGCCGGGACACGGACATTTCACTCTCCGGGACATTTCACTCTTGAAACTATTATGAAAATTCGAAATGAAAACCAAGCGAAAATTTGTTTGAAATTTGCAGTAACCACAGTTTTAAAAAGTTGTATGCCCCATGGAAAGAAGGTACCAAGGTAGCACTCAGGTCACGTACCCATTTTGGCCGGGGTATTTCGGTTCCATCGATGACTTGACCTTTGAAGGGACGAAAAACCAACGCCTTGAATTTGACCAGAAAGACGACAAAGCCACGACCTAGAAGTTGAATAAAATACACCCGAAAATCGTGAAGTAAAATATTCACCTGGTTGGATGATGGATCCAGCAACCCCACCTGAAAACAAAACGAGAAAAGCAAGAGACGGCGATGGTAAAGAAATAAATACTTCTCTAATATAACGGCACGCAGCTCACTCTGGACCTAGGTAGAGATGCCGGATCACCTAGACAACAAGAAATTTCAACAAAAACCAAAAGGAAAAAACTCACATCAAAAATAGACACGCAACTTTTAATAAAAAATATTTTCGCATTTCAAAAAATAATTACGGGAAAAATTAAATGGTCCCCGCCAATTCAAAAATTACAAATTGCCATGACTAGGAAGAGGTCGGGTCCTTTAAGCACTATATATTCATAAAACTGTTTGTTATAACTTCTTTGGATACTTCTTGTCCGAAAAAAACTGATTCAAATTCATTTTTCCCAATTTAAAGGGAGGAAGTATTTTTATATACGCAATACCTAGGTCATAGGTTCAAATCCGCCTGGGTGCATACCCTATCTTTACTCCATTTTTCCTGTTTTTGTTACAAGTTTAGTGTCAAAATGATCTTCGGTCTCTTGGCTATCCAACAAGACTATCAATGCAAGGTTTGAGTAAAATCATAACTAAGTTGCAGCTCAAAACCTACTGAAATACCTGGAATTTTCTCGCTAGATCGTCCACTTTCTCGCTGAGAACTGCACATCTAGAAAAACTGTTATGTGCATCAGAAAGCTGAGTGAACGTGATACGATCGTGCCAGACAAAAATATTTTAGCGGATAATTTTCGAGAAATAACTTTTTTAAGTTAGCAATCTGACTCTGCCAAAACGATAAATATGAACTTTTGATTTTTGTTAAATGTTTACATTTCTAACAGAGCTTGATTATTTTTAAATCGAAAGCGCAAACTTAGAGCTTTTTAATGGTATCCAAAAAAGTCGAACACAGCTTACCAAAGAAAAGTTATAACCAAAAACAGAAAATGCCCAAATAAACAAAATTAAATTAAATTTTTTTTAAACGAATTTGTCTCTATACGAAGATCTCAATTGGCTTTTCACACGCCGTGGCTTATGTGGAACGACATTCGAGGAGCGATATTAGCGGAAGGAGATTCACAGATCGACATTTGAGGTGTAACTTTTGCGGAAATAACTTTGTGGAAGGCCATTTGCGGAATGCACTAAAGGTATTAAGGTATTAAAAATTTCTAACTTTTTATTACATATATTTTTTGTTGTCAATTATTTAAACATGCATTTATTGAACTACAATCAGCTTCTGTCCCAAATCCTTGTCTTTTCCTTGACATTGACGACAATATCCCTGAGCAGCTGGACAAAGGTGGGAAGAAACGGGCACACAAACTTTTCGGCTCTAAAATAACTGCTTCATTTGTAGCACAGCTCTGGCATATAGGCGTTTTAGCAATCAACAGCACATTAACTAGAAAAAAGCGCCACTCCAGCAACCCATAGAGAATAGGTATGGCGCGGAAAAGACCATCATCGTAGACCAATTCATCTAGCCAGAGAATAACAGAGCTCTTAAGAAGCAGCAAGAATAATGTAGACCTAGCTATTGAGATAGCAATGCAAATGTATTTGAGGCAGTTGAGGTAGCCATAATCGTTCTAGAATTCGAAATCAAACTACTCAAATTTTTAAAAATAAAGAATGTCATTTTTAAATTTTAAGGGGAAAAGTTGGTCATAAGTACCTTTTCAAATAGGGCCCAATAGGAGCTATAAAAATTTGTGGTTTTGACATTATAGAGTCTAGTACGGCTGTAACGACACCTAGGGTTGCTTTCGAAAAGTACCGTTATCTCGAGACTCGAACTGGTGGTATATCGATGTTTTTGCGTTTTTTTGCCACCAGCAGCCATATAATTTGCTCGAAATTGCCATAGAAATATGGATGATATATTATTTTGTAGAAAGTCACTATTCTACAAAACAGTGCTAACAGATTTGGCATATGAACCTGTTTTATAATGTTTCAGAGTAATTTTATGGACAAAATTTCGAATTTTTATGCTCGGGTTTTATGCCACTGGTGCCGATGCTTTTTTCGGCACTGGGCGCCATACACAGCACCTAGTCACGCTAAAAAAGCCTGTTATACACCGTTTTGTAGAAGAAGCTTTGCGCTATAAAGCGTGAATAAAAGTTTCTGAAAATTTGATGTGTTTTTATAGGTTTCTGATCCCCGGTGGCGAAATTTAAGTTAATGTAGAAATTGTTAGGGTTAATGAGCTCCAACATTAAAAAAATATGTTTCAAAAAATTGTTCAGCGTGAACTTATCTGCCACCTTTTGTTTCTCTTCTCCCAAATATTGCAAGCGATGAAAAGCGGCGCCGAACATACACAAATAAGATGGTTGCAGAACAAAGTGAAGAATAGGCATAATGGTATAGAACAGGCCGTCATTTTGCAGCCAAACCTCTGATAAATGATTTCCTTGGTAATGTAGACAGAAACAGCTGATTTGGTGAATTATAGTGGCGATAAGCAACAAGATCAGTGACTTGCAAACATTTATGTTTAAGCAGCAACAAAAAAACTGGTTAAATAAAGAACTTTTATGTGTTTTGGGGTGGGAAAATATTTCTTCTGGTTTTGATGAAGACATTTTACTTCCTTCACGGAAATTTTATATTTTCGGTAAGCACTAAGGAAGCGCGCTGACAATTAGCATACAACGCCAAACACCTGCTTGCGTTTGAATTTGCATTTCGGCAAAATTAAATACGTTTTAACATAAAAACTTAAATAAAAAAGAGTACCACCACAGCTCAGAGAACCATCGAAAGTAGGTAAGCATCGAAATGAAAATTGAAATTTCAAAATTGTAACAAAAGCACCAAATGTGCAAAATTTATAGCCAAATGGGGAACATTTAACTCTCCGCCTAATTTTTTATTTTGAGTAATTCCACAGCCCGATAATTATTTTTTTAATAACTGTATTTAGAGCGTTAAATTTTGAAAAATTGATTTAGAACGAAAACATTCACAGTTTTAAGTTCAATATTGGCTGGTTTTAGTCACAAATTTATTTATTTTATTAAATAAATCGGGCAAATCGGAAATTTGCCGTAAAAAGTCGGAATTTTGCCGCAAATTTTTGTTTCGCGCTTTTCTGTTACTTTTTCTTAACTTTTTTTTCAAAGTAATAGCACTATCTGGTAGCTTTGTGATTCTAGTTTGTGACGTGGTGTCATTTAGTGCACCATACCTAAAATTGCGAAGCATGAAGATAAAACTTTGAAGCAAATAAAAAATAATTTAGTTCATACTTTGACTAATTTGTTCTACATTTTGCAAATACCTTGCACTCAACAAAACCTTGTTAGAAATTAGAATAGCTGGGCTATCTGATGGTGTTATTAGTTTTCGAAAAAATAAAAAAATAGGGAGAAAAAAGAGAAAACATAAATTTGCGACAAATTCCGATCTGCCCAAAAAAATCATGATTAAATCATAAATAAATCAACAATAAAATGTATCAAACAAAAAATATTTTTTCAAATCTACAAATATATGAGTTCATTTTTTTGACACGGCTCAACAAATTCAATATCCGCTTGTTTGTGTAGACGGATATTGTCAAGGGCGCAAACACTCAATTCTGTCCCATAATTTTCGCAAATGAATATGAGCTAAAATAATAAATAAACTTTAAAACTAAACGTGAAACATTCCGCATTTTCTCTAAAATTCGCTCTCTCAAGAAAAGACAAAATGTAGATATTTTAGAATACCTTGTTAGCTTTTCAAAAGTGAAAAAAAGAAGAAAACCAGTCGCAAATTAGAAGAAGGCAATAATTTTTTGAAGAGCATTATGCAGTCAATGGTAAAAAGTCTGCATTGAGTGGGCTAGAAGATAATAAAAAAAACTGCAATTCTGTACTTATCCATGGGATCCCGAGAATTTATATTTACCTTGAAAAATTTATGCAACAACTAGAATTATCCAGCGATATCATTCATTTTGAAAATTTCCTTTATACAAAATAAACAAAAAAACATAGAATTGAAATTTTGCATGAAACGTTAAAATATCGTCCCAAAAATCGATATGGAACAGCCAGAAATTATTCAATCAGCTACATCAATGAGTTTTTGAGTCGACAATTGTTTAGAGTGGATGACATCTTCACCAATTTTGAAAGCATATTCGCAAGTATTATGTAATGCTGTTGACTATTCAAGGCATTGCATAAAATTTTTGATGTTAAAGAGGCATGCCCACGCTAATAAGAGGTGGTGCCCGCCAATTCAAATTTTTTTCCGAATCATTGAACTTCTGTACTGATTTTTCAACCTAGTTTCTAACAAAACTGTACCTGAAATTAAATTCTAGGCCTTGTTTTGTTTGAAACCAAGTTGAAAAATCTGTACAGAAGTTCAATGATTTGGAAAAAAAATTTGAATTCCCGGGCACCACCTCTTATTAGCGTGGGCATGCCCCTTTAAAGGGGCATGTCCGTCAATTTTGGACGAAAGTAAATTGGAAATGAAATTATTTTTATCTTTGTCACTTTTGGTGAGAGTCTAGAGGGTACACGGTATTTAAAAAACCTTTGTGGTGTGTTGTGGGCACATTAATTTATCTGATTTCCAATTGAGAGCATCTCTGTCTTCCGTTACTTCAGACCTACTTTCAAATGGGCAGTGTGTTTCGAAGGGCTGCCTGTTTTCAACAAAACAGCAAATACTCAGTTTCTCACCACCTTTGCCTAGTTTTGTGTAGCGAGATTGCAGTTGAGACCATTCCAAGTGGTCAACCAGAATATTGTAGTTAGTATCAGCCATGTCGACATCTTTTTCAAACACAGCCACTTGCCCTGGTTGAATTCTGGCTTCAATGAAGTGAGAGTTTTCAACTAATTTTGTGGTTTTGGAGGAAGTTTGTAAATTTTTTGTAAAACAGTTTACCTTTTACCCTCCTGAAAATGCCTTTGTTAGCTAGTAATTTGGAATTCGTGTAGCCACATGTAGAATGTTCAAATAAACATCCGCCTTCTGTTGCGCAACTTGAAGGATATGTGAATAAAATCCTTAAAAAAATTTAACTGTAATTTGTGAAAAAAGTGGTACAATTGGGTATCGATATAACTCATATTCATGACACGTAAAAAATACCAATATTTTTTTGGAGCACATTTCATTTTTCATGTTCACGTGTTTCTCGTGGCACAAATGACACTTTTGTGGCATATTTCAGCTTTTTGGGGTGGGCTAGCATAGGTTTCTCATAAAGAATCCCTGAGAATCATGTGGCCAATCAAATAAAAAAATATTTTTGGCCATTTTGGCGGTGGCGCACTATAAAGAGAGTCGACTTTACTCATAATAAACCATGTCTCAGCAACTGATATTTTTTGAACAACAAATTAGAATTGCATGACTAATTTTTTCCAGCTTAAGCTAACTAAAAACAACAAACTTTGTGCTTGTTGAAGGTATCATATCACTCTTGTCTCCTGTAGACAACTTTTGCTCAGTCAATTCATATCTGGATGTGTTAAAGTTCGGGTCAAGGAATTCGGCGAAATCTCGACCAAATAGCTCGACAAATGCTAAATTATATCTTTTTACAATAAATCAAAAAACTGAAAAGTGAAAATTACGGTTTACAGCCACTAGGGATTGTGGAAATGCACTATTAAGTTTCGCAGTTTTATCGGCTAAAGCAATTGTTTGCAATCCTTTCTTGCCTTCAGTCTTTAAATCAACAGACTTGGTTTGAGTTGAAGGAAATATTCCTTCGGATTGTCTTTTCGTTGCATAATTTTGAAGAAGTGTTGTGGGGTCACTGGGTAGCGATCTATTCATATTAGTAGAGTGCGAGGGCAATAAATGCACATTTAGCGAGCAAGGATCAGTGTTGACGCCAATGTAGTCGATCAGAACAACTGCAGGCAATCGACGCGATGAACTCCTGTTGCGCACTCGGAAATACAGCTAAAAATTCTACAACTATAGTTAACTATAAATCCTGAAAATTTATTTTTTACTGAAACAATAGACTGATTTTTCAGTGCCAGTTTCATGCTAATTGGTAGAAAATAGAGAGATTCGTGATATTTCGAGGCTCGGTGCCTGGTGTAGAGTTTTTTCTATGCAACGCCGGCATCGAGACTCACTACTCTTAGCATCAAAAATTTTTGAATTGATTTTTTTATATATATTTGAACAAACCACAATCGGCCTTCCAACAGCCACCTTTATTGCAATAGGATCTGTGTTGAATTGTGAATAGGGATCAATAGAAAAACAATAATGATGATCTATTTCACTTTCTGCAAAAGTAGCTATTGCATTCCTCCAACATAATTCCAAGCTTGCAGTAGTACTCTGCCAATGTCTAAAATTTTGTCATTTAAACATTTTCAAGCAGAAAGATGGCATAACAAACCGAAAAGATATTTCAACCAGACCTGTTGCTGAACAAATTTCACAAGACTCAAAAACAGAAGTCTCGGACTGTAAGCTCGCAATGATTTTTAAATGAGAGGATTCTAATAAACTATATAAATTTCAGGAGTTAAAATAAACATATTACCAGGTGGTCGACGGCGACTTCCACTCGAAATGTTTTTGCATACCACCTTTTATCGATTGGCTAAAAAAGGTTAATTGATTAAAGTGTTTCAAATCAGTTAACTTTTTCAAAATACTGCTAATAGAGAAATTTTTGAACATGTATAAAAATTAAATTTCTGGTCCTTTCGTCGTATAAAATTTTTGACTAAAAAATTTCCTTAGTCAAAAAATCCGGCAAAAGATTTGCTAACATTTATGTTTTGGTTTCGCTAGTGGTGTGGTGTGAGTACTCAAGTGAGTACTGAAGGTTCGGTTCGATTGAGTGCTAAGGCAAAGTTCAAGTACTCCAAAAAAGGAACTATTCAATAAATTCTATTTCATAAAAGTCACTACCTCAGCATGAATGAGCACCGAAGATAAATTGCCTTGAGGGTGCCAACAGCAAGGAGAAACAAAGTCACAGCTAAATTCTTCTAAGACTTGTTGGCCAGAAACATAGCAAGCAGACAAAAGTAATAGCAACCCTTAAATTCTTACAGTTAAACTTACATCAGAAAATATAATAACAAAATACCGTAAACTTGAAGCAAAATTTTTTCACAGTTAACCAACATTAAATTGATGAAAATTAGTAATATCAATAGAGACAAATATTTAGTGCCATTTCAAATAATTGTAAAACCTGCAAATCTATTTCTTTTGCTATAAATAATCGGCAGAATTATTCAACAAATAAAAGGATGATTTCTTTTCTTCCTTCTTAGTGAATGGGTTTGTCCAGTGATCCGTCAAAATCTCATCTTCTCACATGCATTTCCTTCTGTGGAGGAGAAAATTGAAAGTTTCAAGCAGCATCTTCTGGGATATTTGCATACACAAGCACAAGTATATTTTCACATGTATTTTTTTTTACTTTGATTTTAAAAAAACACTAAATTTTTGTGAATATTATGAAAGCAAATCAATTAACTTCATATTCATTTCATTTTGGTAAGGCAGCTAGGAATTCTGTTAGTCTTTGAATATTCTTCAAGCTAATAGTCTTTGAAATAAGTTGAAAACCACGATTTATCAAAAGGTGGATAATGAATCCGAAAATTTGGCTCTTATATTCCGATGTCTCAGGCTCTGTAAGGCGTGAGTTGAATATAGTTGTTGAAATTCTAACAGACATTCTTTACTGACCTAAAAAAGTTTCATAACACTTGAAGTTTGAAAAAATTGTATGCGTCTAATTGCGACTATTAGAGAAAATACGGTATTTTGTAGGCTTGGTTGTTCGAGTACCGGACGGATTAGACTAGTCTGACGAGACTCGCCGAATACAACTGGCGAAAGGCTTCAAAAAATTGAGGTACAAAAAGTGTAGGACCATAGGCGTGAACGAGCTTGAGGGGGGGGCGGTGCCAGTTTAACGAGGGTTGACCGTAATATTGTGATTATGGTGATTAGAATTACTATCGTCAACACATCTTGCTCACCTTTTAAGTAAAAACAACAGGGGCACAAAGCTCTTTTTGGCACCGGCAACTGCAGTAGAACCATTTTTCCTACATAATGGTCGAAATCGACTTCTCATGTCGCATTCTCACGTCGAAATCAAAGTCAAGTACGTGAAAAATTTTTGAATTAATTTTGGCGCTTGATATACCATTGCGAAAAAATTGTCGAGTTATAAAAAATTAAGCCTCCAAAAATATCCAAAAGTGACAAAAATTCCACTTCGACAACCCTGAAAATGCATAAATTTTAATTTTTTTGGAATTTACGGATTTTTTAATTTTGGCCGGACGAATTTCGGATTTCGGAGTCTGGACCGGATCTAATTCTGTCAA
This sequence comes from Ditylenchus dipsaci, assembly GCA_004194705.1. Lineage (NCBI taxonomy): Eukaryota > Metazoa > Nematoda > Chromadorea > Rhabditida > Anguinidae > Ditylenchus > Ditylenchus dipsaci. Next base: position 406,315 of record SADC01001284.1, on the reverse strand, counting down.
AAATTTTACCAGATTCCGAAAAATGTGTACGGATTTCGATCCGGAGCCCAAGTCTAGTATTTTCTGATAGAGGTTAAAAAAGCAAGCTGAGAGAAAAAATTTCAGGGGCATATATCTCGTTCAGAGCTTGCAGATTGATGGACGGATGGATGTCCAAATTCATATTGTTTCTTGACCATCCAAGCTCAAACTTTAGTCACACAGACTGAGATCAGACAAGAAGGCAGTCAGCTTTCTTGAAAAAACCGTAAAGCATTCCCTCATTGAAGAATTTGAAATTGAAACTTTTCAGTGGTGCCCGTGTTTGACTCAAAGTAGACCAGGTTTTTCATTTTTTCTATGACTCGGTTGCTTAATTTGAACCATTCCATGATGTTGCTTACAAACACGGCTTTGTCATAAATGATTATGTTGACTAAATTAGTACCTTTTAATTTTAGTGAGAACTCAGTGTCATTCTTAATTTTTTTTCACTGGTTTAGGAGCAATGTATAAAGGTTATTATAATATTTCAGTTTTAATACCATTTTAACGTTACAAAATAAAATACTTTTTTATGTAAAATAGCCATTTCAGCTACTTTGATGCTTTTATCCACTGTGTACCCCCAGTCACGTCCTGTGAACAAATTTCCGACTTGAAAAATGTTTTTTTTCATTGCTAAAGAATCCTCATTAGACTTGTTTATGTTATTTTCTCAACAAACTCTCGGCTGCATAAACACACCACAATAGCCTAGCCAAAACAATAGCCAAAAAGCAATATACATAGGCGTTTCCAAGGCAACTTTGCCGGACCACCAGCGGCACAGAGACTTGGGCTAACTCCATAGTTTTTTGCAAGCCATTATTACACACTTGCTGACGCTATCTTCCTCACTTTAAGTAGTCACTTACACACACCTGTGCGCATACTTGATGAGGTATTATTGTTGTGCTCAGTGGAGCGTATTACGAGCCAAATAAATAGCCTATACTATAACTCCATCTACTTTTTTTTTTCCATTTTAGCCTTTTGATATAAAAGTTTTTTATTTGATTAAAGGAATCCCTTTTTACATGCCTTACGAATGCAATTACTTTTGATTTGTTTGTGGGAACTTTTGTGTTTGGGCGTTATGTAGTATTATTATGAATTTATTTTGCAGTAAAGTACAATGCATGGAACAAGTTGTAAAACTTCCCCCAATAACTTAGTCTTAGGCTTGAGCTTAGGGTCTGGCCATTACTGACAAAGCCATTACTGATATCAGCTTTTCAAAAAAAATCAAAAATGGTGGTTTTAAGTACCCTTAACACGGGAAAGTCAGATTGTAACTTTTGTTTATTCTGGTACAGTTTTTCACGTAGATCATTATGGTATTTGGGAGTATGGGTGTTTGCTAGTCATGAAGTGACTCCATAACCGCTTTTTAATTGACGATCATTTCAGGAAAGTCGAGGAATCTCCCGAGGGGCAGAAATTGCTTGTCTCCAAGCTGCATGTTTGCATGAAGTATCTCAAAAGAACCACCAGAATCTGCTCTTCCGAGTAAGGTCGTGTGAGCTTTATCTGTACAAAAGCACTCCGAGAATCAGCATCCGACGCACAGGTTCACCATTTTCTCACAAGGTAAATTTACACTTATAGCTGCTCGAAAGAATGTCGTAGCTGTGTATAACTGCTCAATAATTGGTCAATACTCGTAGAGAAATTCAACAACTACAAGATAGGCGAAAAATCAACACAAAAATTCAATAAAAATCACTCATAAATTACAGGAGAAGAGGTAAAACCAGCTGTTTTCTTGATACGGAAATTTAAAGGGTATCTGGTTTGGCTTATTTATGGCCTACTTTCTTCAACATTTTTTGGTTTCCAATATACCGAAATGATCATCAGGAAAAACGCAACAGAACTAAAGCAAGGACTCACAAGAGAAAGCGAAAATATCACAATATTTAAGCCAAAATAATTTGACCTCAAAACCGTACCTAAAACCGGGGCTTTTGGACGAAAATTCAGGTGGTTATGGCTTAATTTTCGTATTTTCTCATAATTGCATGGGGTGTTTACTGAAAAAAAAGATATCACGTGATAGAGCACAAAAAACCTCAGATACCCCTATTTGTGTTACTGTGTTTTCCCTCTTTTTGACAGGATTGAAGAAGTGGCCTAGTAGCGAGGTCATAAATGGACGATTCTGGCTCAATTTCAATGGGCCTGAAATCGACACATTTTTTCAAGATTCAGATACCGTGAGGATGTAAAGACTCGCCAAAGTCTTGATTATCTTTTGATATACAACTTGCACCAATATCGTGTTCAAAAAATTGATTCCAAGCTCAGTAAAATTAAGCCAGAATCGTCTATTTATGACCTCGCTGCCAGGCCACTTATTCAGTCCTCTCAAAAAGAGGGAAACACACAGTAACACTTTTGATCTAAGGCTGTATGAGAAATGTACCACCAAAAATGAGAATTGGCCACCTTTCTAATTTTTTTGGCCGCCTTTTTTAAATTCATAATAAAAAATAGAATTAGGCCGCCTTTTTTTCTTAATTGCTGTTTTTGCTCAATCAAGCTTGTTTTTAACTTAAGGTGTAAACTGAAATGCAATCGCAAATCGAGCGATAGAAGAAGCGAGGTACTCAGCGAACTCAGCGAAGACTTAAGGTATGTATCCTTGACTATATCATAGCAATTGTGTGACTTTTTGATGTTGCTTGGAAGGAGTTGGAATTGTCCAGTTTAAATCAGCCGACGGCACAACAAATTCAACGTCAGAAAGCGTACAGAGCAAAGAAGCGTGGATTCTCAAATACTCTTTCCATTGAAGATTTGCGGCAGTACTACGAACTGCACAAACAGATACCAGGTAAGATTTTACTTTTCTTTAATGTTGCTCTTTTTGCTTTATGAAAGCTTTAGAAGATCTTGACCAGACATTTGTCGTCGTTTACAAAGACCTAGTAATCACCACACGAGAGGACGGAGAACTCAAGAATCTCAACTCACGAAGAATTTCATGCAGGTTTGTCGTCTTTTTGTGCCCATTATCTACCCTTTTTTATATTTTAGCAGGTCAAACGCTTATAGCACATTGAAAACAGAAGTGGAACGAACATGGGCGCATTATGAGGGCTCTGCATAAGTTCCATCAGTCGTGGCTGCTCACAGAGGATTACCATGGTTGGTTCTATCGGTTTGCCTCTTCAATCGGTGTCGGCATGTCTTCACTTTCTATGAATAATGGCCTTAAGACAACCAACAACATTCTAAACGTTGAAGAATTCGAATTGCTTCGGCGGCTATTTATCATGCACTTGTCCAGAGGGAATCAAAGATGGGGTTTTTAAGCATTCCTTGATGGTCATGGGGTCAGAAAAACTTATCGATTCGCTGCCGCAGTCGCTCGAGGGAAGGCAGGAAAGAGGACGAAAAAAAAAGAATTGCCCATGCGGTTGAAAGAATTTGATTTTTGGAATTTTTTTTGTTGAATTGGTCGTTGTTTTGTCATAAACTTGGAGATAAATTTTCTTAAACTGAAAGTTTGAACTCTTCGTCAAAATATTTAGGTACCTACAGGGTGGCGCAAAAAAAAACGCGGCCACTTGAAAAAAAATGAGTAGGTAGCTCTTTGCCACATCGATTTCCCCAGGAAAATCGATGGCAGTGGTTAAGCTACCTAGGAGCTTTGTGGTGTTTCTCTTCATTACAGCTGGCATTATTGTGGAGTTTTCCGAGGGCTTGCCACCCGAAAATCAGAAACAGACCGGGTAAGAGGTTACCTACTTCAATTTCTTTTAGGTGGCCGAATTTTTTCGAGCCACCCTGTAGATGGCGAAATTGGTTTCTACGTGTTCGTAATGGAAATTCCCGATTTTATCCCACAAGTATACAACCTCTAGGGCTCTCATTTGTGCTGACAGAACAAGAGAAAAAATTACGTAATAAAAGAAAGAAAAAAAACAAATTTGTCAATTCCATGCCATTCCACCCCATCTCTAATCATTGCATCTAGTTTTGACGATGCATGGCTTAAATATTGTGATATTTGCTTCTTGTCTTGTGAGTCCTTGCACTAGTTCTGTCGCCTTTTTCACGCTGAGCATTTTGGTATATTGTCAGCAAAAATTTTCATTAAAAAGTCGACTGAAATAAACTGAACAAAGAGTCCTTCAAATTTCAGTACTAGGAAAACAGCTGGTTTTACCTCTTCTCCTGTAAATTTTGAGTGTATTTTGTTGACTTTTTGTGCTGATTTTTTGCTCATCTGGTAGCTTTTGAATTTCTCTGCAAGTATTGACTAAGCATCTAGCAGTTATACAGTCAAACCTCTCTACTATGGCACCCCCAAAAGTTCGTTCCCGCCTTGGGTCCGACACTTTTTTTAACCGAATTCTCAAAGTCTTTTATCCATTCTGTTTTGACAGTCTGGTCCCAAATATCGTAAGGATTCCGATTTTGCCGATCGTTTTTCAGAATTATAAAAAAAAATTCTTCTAAAAAAGCAAAAACTCAGTTTAAAAACAGGAAAATTCAAAAATTTCTGCTTTTAAACTGAGTTTTTGCTTTTTTAGAAGAATTTTCTTTATAATTCTGAAAAACGATCGGCAAAATCGGAATCCTTACGATATTTGGGACCAGAGTGTCAAAACAGAAATGGCAAAAGCCTTCAAAAATCGAGGTAAAAAAAGTGTCGGACCCAAGGCGGGAACGAACTTTTGGGGTGCCATAGTAGAGAGGTTTGACTATACACAGCTAGCTGTGACATTCTTTCAAGCAGCTTTGAGTGTGAAATTACCTGGTCAGAAAATGGTGAATTTGTGCGTTGGATGCTGGTTGTCCGAGTTTTTGCAGTCATTTGGCAGCTCACATGCAATCATTCGAAAGGGCAGATCACGTTTTTTTTACATATTACAGTCACAGATGTGGTCTGTAGATAAGTAATGTCTGCCCCTCGGAGATCCCTCGACTTTCCTGAAATGGTCGTCAATTAAAAAAGCGGTTATGGAGTCACTTCATGACTAGCAAACACCCATACTCCCAAATACCATAATGATCTACGTGAAAAACTGTACCAGAATAAACAAAAGTTACGATCCGACTTTCCCGTGTTAAACGATTATTGGGGCAGGGGATGTATATGAGACTAGCGTCGCTTTTTAGTTTTTTATTTGCGCCCAAAAATTAATTTTTATTGTACTTATATACTCTGACACCTCATTTCAATTTTTTTCACTACCGTATTCTCTCTAATAGAACGCCACTCTCTATTAGAACCATAATGTGCAAAAACAGATAAATTTATCTGTCAGATAAAATTTTATATGACAGATAAAAATACGATGAAACAATAAGAAGCAACAATTGCACGGAATCCGTATTAGATCTTCTAAAACCCGTTTTTCGAGGGTGAAAGTCTCTGCAAAATGTCATCGACCTGGCAAGGTATACCCTACACAATTTTCTTGAAAAATGACCAAAATCAGAAAAATTGGCAAAAACTTGCGTTTTCGTCATTTTTTCAAGAAAATGATTTTTTCCAAAAGGCCATATCTCAATACTCAGATTTTCATAAATTATTCTGTAATATGGGTTTTGTAGCTCTTGAGCTGCGCTACAACATGGTGATAAATTTTTTCGTGACGCTCAAAATTCAATAAAACATTTGACCAGTTAAAGTGATGAAAACGCGGGTAACCTTCTCAAAATGACCAGACTAGTGTTTGGACCCAATGGTGAGTTATCCAGAATAATCAAGCTAAGTTAAATATGCCATTTGAAAGAGTAGATTCAGGGCTACAAAACCTATTGTTTGGATTTTGTTATAAGAGAAATTTTCGTTTTGCAAAAAAAGTCTTTTGTATGGTTTAAAACTTATGCACCAACCTAATAATATAGACTTTCGACTATTGATTACATGGCGCTCCCTGGCTTTTCCTTTTTTTTGCTTTTAGCTAATTCTAAAATAGGTAAACTTATCACTTTTAGGCAGGGAATTCATTAGGTTTGAAATCTAAAGCTGAATACTTACACAAAATTTAAAAATTGTTGGGTTAAAATTTCCTAAAAATCACAAAGAAATTTTTCCTGTTTTAAAAAATGTTGCTTTTTCAGTTTTTTAGCTTTATCTACCCATATTCTAAAAAGTATTATCTACCTATTTAGCTGGTGGGATGGCACTATAATCCTGAATGGTCGCCTCCACCTGCCAATCTGAAATCGTCAACACCAGAAGAAGACCCTCATTTGTGGGTGGGATATCTGGATTAGCTTTTTATGCTATTTACAAGCCCGATTATTGCCACTCTACTCCATAATAATTAACCATTTATTCACTATTTCCAGTCAGTAGTAGGTATTATCAGGCCATGGCTAACCCTAGACGATTGGTTTTGCTAGGAATGTATGCCTTTTCTGTGGTTTGTTTTGAAACTTTTTTAAAGATTTCGCAACTTTCAAAATTTGTGACTTTTAACATTATGGTTTGTCGAGTGATTTTTGTGTGGTTCTCGATTTTTTTTTCTAAAAGGCCAACTGATCGGTCTGTTTTTCAACTTTCCAAAAATCTGAAAAATTTAGAGTCACTTTCTTTTGCATTCAACCGAAATTTTTGAAAATCGATAGAACTCGTGAAAGTTCAGAAAATTAAAAAAACAGTGATGTAAAATAATTTGTCTGGGCTCAGCTATAATTTAGGTTTATTAGGAGGGGTCAACCGATTAGAGTAAATACGGTAAATTGCTCCAAAAGTGCTTGCACGACTGCTAAATGACGATATTCTTTAGGCCGACAATTGACGAGACTGCCTTGCCTATTTGATACTGGCGGAGCAGCAATGTATTACACTCAAATCTGGATATAAGAGCATCTTTGATAAAGAGCAGCTTGGGCCGGTATTCAGGATGTCTTTTTTACCAAAAAAACATCTTCGGTATTAGATCCCGTTTGGCCGGACCCGAGGGGTGCTATTATATCCAAGTTCAACTTAGCTGAAACCTAGAATTCAATTTTGTTAGCATCTTTACCAAATATTAAAAATCACTACAAGTTACAACAACTGAAATCCAGAAAAGGGTTCAGAAAGTGACATGCTTTAAGTTTCTTTTTCAGATACTGTCGATTTTGTTGTTTTTCTTAGCCGGAGTGTACTGTCAGGTCAACTACAATTGTAGTCTTAGTTGGGCCGAAAAAATCGGCAATATGCGCAGGTTAGATTGAGGAACTGAACATATTAAACTTCTAATTTATTAGTTTAGTATTTTCCCATCTGTGCTTCCTGTTTTATTGCTTTTCTATCCACCTGTTGGCTGATTTCAAACTTCAGAAGGGTTGAAACTTCTTGTATGCGGGAGTATAGCTTCTTGGTGAGCCATTTTTAGCACGATTCAATGAAATTAATATTATCTAATGGACCCATCTAAAATTTTTGAACTTGCAAAAGTAAATGCAAAAGTTATGTAAACCATTCTTAATAATGACTCACATACTAATTTAATTTAGATAATAGATGAATTTAAAATTTTGCTTCGGAACGGTGATTCCCAAAGGATTTTATGCCCCGTTGTGTCTACGCTTTTTTCTCTAAACTTGACTAATTTTTAAAATGGCAGGGATTTTGTTTGTAACTAAATTAGTTTTGAATTGCAAACGGGAATTCAGTTGTCGTCCTAACCGTAGCTACAAAAACTCGACGCTGCTCGTTTTTAACCACCACCTACCCCTCCCAAAAAAGCTATTCGGTATTAGCCCCCCCCTCCCCAATAATTTTTTAGGAGTACCGCAAACCATACTTTTGTTAGGTACGGACTGTACCTGAGCCTGAGGCCGAAAGCCTAAGCCCAAGGCTTAGGCTTTCTAAGCCCAAGGGCTAAGCCTAATTTCTAAGCCTGAAAATTATTGGGGGTAGTAGCTGTTTTGGGGAGGGGTGAGGGTATTAAAACCGAGTAGCGCCAAAAACTCAGTCTAATGCTATAAATATGGCTAATATTAACAGGTCGACCAAGTCAAAATTTTGGTTCCCTTATTAGTATGCTTGATTGTTTGTAAGAAAATTGATAAAAAGCAAAAATAATATTGAAATTTTATTATTTTGGACTGAAATAAGCTTTTAATTTTTGTTTTTCATAGTCTGGATCTTTAAAAAGATTGAAAACATCGTGAAAAATGTAGTGTCTTCAAAATATTTATTTTACGCACTGAATGGATAATATCAGTAGATACCAGGTGCTTCAAAAAACAGGAGACTTATTGAAATTATTTAGTTAGTCGCTATAGAATATTAATGATGTTTAGAGCACAGAGATGGAAAGCACTTTTTTCAACCACGCTACATAAGAGCAAAATATTCTGATAATGTTTACATATTTTTTCTCCAGCTGCGATACAAGCATTGATCTTTGCACCCTCAACTGCTGTTTCTGCCTCTTTCATCGACTTGCTTGACCGCTTAGTTTAATGTTTTCGGGTTGATCTTGAAAAATGTCAATTTCAGCGAACCTTTCGCATTGTCGCCTCAATTAACGAAAGCTGCTAGATGCAAATCTCAGTTCTTGGCGCTAATGCAGAATCGGTTGCAAATTTCGCCTTGGTCCCCCTGTGGATTTTTGATGTAATTATGGTGATTTAACTTTAATCACCATGATCACCTTAATCACCATGATCACATTAAAATCACATTTAAAAACAGCAGGGGCACCAAGGCAAAATGTGAAAAAAATCAACATGGGGTACAAGCCAAAATTTGCAACCGATTCTGCACTAGTGCCCAATTCTTTTTTAAATAAATATCTTCCCCTTTTTTATTTTCAGACTTCGGTTCTACTATTTCTTGGATTTGCTGTCACCTTTTTGCTGTGTCCTTAGGTATCTTCTCTTTTCGTTCCAATTTTCAGCCTCAGTAATTTTTTTGAAAATAGAATAAAAAAGAATACACCTAAGGCCAGAGCAAAAGGGTGATAGTAGGGACAGAAAAGGGAGCCAAAAGATAATAATAATTTTAACCGAAGGCTGAACATGAGAACAAAAAGAGAAGATACCTCAATAAAAGCAGCGCGGGAATGATAAAAAACGCAAAAAACAGCCAAAAATGTTAAATGAAAATATGCCAAAAAATTCCTTTCTCAGAGCACCCTGTATAAATATGTAAGGTATATAAAAACGCAATCAAAATAATGCTTTAAACTACTTATTATGGTGTTTAGGAAATGCCTTCAGCCGTGTTTTCCTGTCTTTTAGCGGTGTTTGTGCTGTGATAGAGATACATTACAACTTCGACTCAACCCTAACCTACATGTACTGGAGTGAAAAATGGGCTTTTGCAATGGTAATAATATGAAATTTTTATTATCAATTTTTTTAAAATATTTGTGTTTATTTCGCAGGCCACTTCAGTTATGCTAGTATTTCTGCATGCTGGACTAGCATTCGCCCTCACATAAATCTCTTCAAAACCATCATTCACAAATTGCCTTCAAAATAGGATAAATGTATGATTTCAATCCAGACTAGAAGATTTAGAAAAGAATTTTCAGCAACTTTACTGTAGCCTTATTACCCAAACCCAAAATCCAGAATACATAGGAAATGCTCAATTTATTTATTTTTGTTTAGTAATAAAGTAATAAATGTTATTAGAATAATACCCGAAAGCAAGCACCCTAAATCACATATAGAGCACCCGAATAAGTTGCAAGCCCATATTCACAATCCCATAGTGCGTCGTCTATCCTGTGGCATTGTAATGGGTAGTTCCAAGAATTAGGTGTTTCAGTTTCTTGGTCACTTACACCAACAGATCTTTTGCTGCGGAGGGTGCGCCTGAATAAATTATGCTCATGACGACCACTTGGATCAGGTTGAGAATGCTGGAGCCCATGAACAAGGACATCTGAAAGCCGATTTTTAGGGTAGTTATATTTTGCGGGTATCACTAACTTGGCCACCAATTTGAGCAATTAAACCGGCGAAACTGACAGTGCTGACTTCTTCTATTAACTCATACTGCAGGTCATTGTAGCTAACATCTATTCTATAGGTATATGGTAAATTGCTCACGTCTTTGTAGATTAGAGATAAGTCAGTTTTTTCAATGGCAACGGTGTATTCCACCGGTCACATGCTAGAATGCACTGAAATATTTTCCGAGAGGTTGAAATTCTCTAGGGCTTTTAATATTAATATAATAAATAAATTAGCCCTTTGTTTTTCAAAGTTTTTTGAAAATTGTGAGGTGAGGGGGATTTGCGAAACCCCACGTGTACCGTCGGCGCCTAAAAGTAGCCGTTTCAAAGAGATATTATGGTCAAAAAGAAACTCTAGTGATAAATCTAGTTTAAAACGGTTTTGTCTCGTACCGAATAAATTGCCGGCCCTAGGGTTCGAAATAATTATTTCTCCGTTCCTCGGCGGATCTAAATTCTGATTAAAATTCTTTGTGCTTTCAATTGTTATGGAAAGAGATATTTTTGTAAAAACTCTCGAAGGAGATACCGTTGTTATGGTAGATGAGTTACTCAAGCAGCTACCCTTGATGGGAGCGACTGCTATGGATAAGGTAGCCGACCGACTGCGTGAAATTCGTGAGATACTTGATCAGGGCGCACCCGCCATCTTTCTTACCGAAGATCAAGTTGGACCGTTGAAAGGGGCCGAGACCTTACCGTTGGTGATGAGTTAATGGATAAGGGTTGGGACAGTGTCACCCGCACCGATAGGGGTATGATTGTGAAGGACCCTGAGGGGCAGACCGGTTATGTGGGCGTCAGTGGTTTTAGCGATGTAGCATCCGATCCGGGCTTCAAGCCAACTACCGTTCGACGTCTGGTCTCAGCAGCAACAGCTTGATGGATTACAACTGGATCCCGCGCCTCATGGAGTAGATCCGCCGACTCAGCAAGATGGATGGCCAAGCAGCACGCTCCCAAAACAGGCCTGGACCTGGATGGAGGGAAGAACAGCAGCAAACCGACCGGCATCAACAAACCAGAAGAAGAAGTCAAGAATCCTATTAAAGAATTCAACCGTTTGTCTACCTCGCCTGATGTTGTAGTTGTGCCTGGTTTTGGTTTAGACAATAAAAGTACTGTTACGTTTCCCCCATCTGGTGCCAGGACGTTTAAAAACTTTACTAAATGTTTTCTCTGATATACGGAGCCTCGTGTTCTTGGCATTGTTTTCTCGACCTTTTTGTGAACCACCACTGTCGATATTACTAATTACATCGTAAGTGGAGGTTAACACTTTGAGTAAAAATCGATAGAGTAGTGTTGCTATGTAATATGGTACTGTGTAGGTTCTAGTTTTTATTTTTGCATTGTAAAACGTGGGCTATCTACACGATATTTTCTAAAAAAGCCACCGTGTTTTTGTGAATATCTAATTTTAAAAATATTTCCATATTTAAAATTTGATCTTAGCGTTGTTATGATGCTTGCAAAGTATCTGGCAAATTCTTCGATACTCCAGGTTAGGAGACCAAGACCAAAACACTTTTTTAAAAGTCTCAATATATCGTTTTCAACAAAACAGCTAAATTACCGTATGAGTCAAATAGCTGGTGGCTTCCACCGTGCTCTCATAATTGTCCATAATGGTCAATGGCAGACAACTAAATTAATGACCAATTTCATTATTTGTTGCGATCCGGCAAAATTTTACCTTTTCAAATTGGTCTTTCTGAGACGATGCATATAGGGGTAAGTGCAATTATGGGGAGCTTCCAGAAAAGTAACCAGCCATTTTTGGATGTAGCAAGCATCTTTGCTAATATTGGAGGCTTCTTCACTACACACCTACAAGTGGAATAGGAATATTTTGTGTAATAGCTCTATCACAATTGTAAGTGTAAGTGTTTATGTAAATACAAGTGTAAATATAAAAGGGTCTTCACAATTTCAAAAACATTTAAATTTACACTTACACTTACGCCTTCACAATACGAATGTAAATGTAAATGAAAGTTTTTGACTTATCCTCACTTTTATTTCTAGAAGTATTTTTTTAAACCCAAATACCAATTTTATAAGTTATTATGGCCTGGTACCCAATGAGTGCGGATTTTTTCATACCTCCTCACTCAGAAACGGCGTAACTTTTTATTTAAATCTTCAAAAATTATTCTGTTGGGGCCATCTTGTAGCTAAGATCCAGGGCTACCAGATGAACTATTTATTAGCTACATGTGATTCAAAATTTTGGATAAAAATGAGTGGATCCGCACTCTGGATCCGCACTCGATCCGAGTGTGGCTCCAGAGTGCGGATCCACTCATTTTTAACAAACTTTTTAAACCAACATCTACTTTTTCAATATCTCATCTGGTAGCTCTAAATCTAAGCTACAAGATGGCAGCAACAGAATATTTTTTGAAAAAGTAAAAAAAAAGTTGCGGCCGTTTACGAGTGAGGGGGTATGAAAAATCCGCACTCATTGGGTACCAGGCCTATAACTAGTATTAAACTTCTCGTCATCAATGAAGCACTTTTAGTATTCTTTAAGATACTTGAGTTCAATTTTCATTTACATTTAAATCCGTAATGTGATCCGAAATGGTGAGTGTAAGTGTAAAGGTAAGTGTTAAAGTAAGGGGTGTTCACAATACCAAAAACATTTACACTTGCAATTGTGATAGAGCCATAAAAGTAATTAGTTGAAATTGAATTATTCACCTCTTCAGCTGGAAAAAGAGATAATCTTTTAGCCGCTATCCGCATTTTGGACCAAGTTTTGGGTAGAGATAGTACCTTAATTATGAATTCATTTATTTGATAGCGCAATATTTTAGTATTCAGTAGAATTTTCGGATAATTTTTTGGCTATTAAAAGACTTCACAACTGTTAAACCACTAATTTTAAGTAACATTGCTAGGAAAATTAAGTCATAAAAATTTTATGTAGCTAACTCTAAATAGGTTAACAACAGCAATTCAAAGTCATCGTTTTTGATGGTTCCTACACAAAATCATATTGAAAAATCTGGTGGAGTTATAGAAGGTAGTGTCAAGTACGCCGGACACTACACACTTAAGTGATTACTGAATTTGTGTTTGAAATTGATGAACAAAATGTGAGGGAGAAGGTGATCATTGCCATTTACTTTGGAAGTAAGCCGCTGATTTTGAAAGTTAGTTTAAGAAATCCTAACAGTGTAAGAAACATTTTTTTAATGTAACCTGCGTTTGAATTTTTTGTTGGGCGTAATTCCCGAAATAGGGCGATTTCCTTACAAATAGGGTAAAATGGACATCATTTGGAAGAAACCACAATTGTAATAATTTTGATTTCCTCAATAAAATGCAAAAATAAAAAGGTGTCATCACTAGGGGACGAACCTGGGAGCCAAAGAGCGCGCATATAACTCTTTTCCACTTGGCCACCCATCCCCGTCAGGCCCGAGAAGGAAATTAGCCCATATTCAAAAACTTCTTAATTTTTTTAAATATCAAGACTACCGAAAATAGTGACAATTCAAATATATTAAAAATTTTCCACAAATATTCTCACAATAAATAGAAATCGAAGTTTTTCCTAAAAAAAATACCTCGAAATGGAGCTATTTGAGGCTTGTGTTCGGCAAGAAATGCAATTATTTCCTGAGATATGCTTTTCTAGTAATACAATTTTTGTTACATTTTGTCAAAATCACAAACCCCAGTTGTAGGATTGGAACTGTCCATTTCGAAAGGTTGCCTTATAGCAACACGCAGTTTGCCCAACTCGTCAAAGTTTCTTTGTATAGTTCAATAGACCGAAAACAGCGGCCTCTTCGGATCAAGTATTCTGGCTCAAAAATCTAAAAACTTATTATTATTTTTAAAAATTTCAACAAGTTACCTTGCTGTTTTCAGCACAATATTTCTCTATCTTTTTTAGAATGGGTCAAGACACAAACCTCACTTGTAGGTTCAAGACTCGCACTCAGCTTTTGTCGATTTGAGTTAGCAAGGATAAAAATCAGTGATATTGAGACAAATGTAAACAAAAAATTCAGTGTTCATAATTTATTTTACTTATATTGTCTTTCAATATTTTCTTTTGAGCCTGTTAATTTTCTAAAAGATCTCCTTGGTTTTCTAGAGCACTCGAAATTCGGTCACTGAATTCAAAAAATCAAGAAATAAGGCATTTTCTCTATTTTCGACCAAAATTGCCGAAATGTTTTATGAAAAAAATCAGGCGAGCTAATAAAAAATTAGGCAATTTGTGATCTCTGCACCCTGCATTTAATCAATAAATAAACAAAATACCTTACAGCAATCTAAGATTCGGTCGCCTAGTCGACAATCCTGCAGAAATTCATCGCATTGCAGGCCAAATGTGTCAAAGAACTTCACAAATTATGTTTATTTGATGTAAAAAAGTCTAGTTTAGTAGCTCACGTATTCAAAGAAACCATCCACAGAACTGTTGTTGCGAAAAACTTCGTAGAAACCAACAAGTCGGGCTTTGGTTGTAGCATTAAACTTTTTCGGGTTCATTTCTAAAAATAAATACAAATTTAGGTGGTTATACTGTTCATGTCGTCTCCCACATTTACCTGGGTTGTTTTTAATTTTTTTTCTGCTTTTGATCAGATCTCAAACCTGTTTCTTCCATTACCGAAAGGTGAAAAAAGCAGCCCATATTTTTTTATTATAATTCATTTCCGATATAGCGCTGTTTTAATATTTTTCTGGCTTTGTTGCACTTTTTTAATTTTAACAAATAATTAGGCTTAAAACTAGGCTAACAAATATTAGAACGAGCTGAAATATGTGACGCAGACTGCAAAAAACACTAAGATTGAAAAAGGTTCATATTGAAAAAATGAGAAAAATAGAAAAAATGCTGCACACCTAAAAAACAATTCAAGAGGGGTAGGGCAGGTGCAACTGGTTTTTTGTTAATTTTGTCGAATTCATCAGTGTTTTCAATCTCAATAAAAACGGACTTGAAATCCTGATCCAGCTAGCATAAAATATGCAAAGTTGAGTACATCCTCCGGAGTAAAGCCTTCAATTGTGCCAACAAACAAGGTTTCTTGTAGTTTAGTTGTGTTTACAGTGCCCGGATGTGTTGGGCAAATGGTCAGTTGAGGCAGAAGCAATTGTTCCACCTTCAAAAGTATATAAAATCAAGAAGATCAGCAAAATAAAAGTACGATTTCACAGACATGCGAGTGGCACTAGGATTCGCTGCATATTCACTTAATATCCTGCGAAAAAAATTTATTAGATCTACAAGTGCTTTATAGAAATCTGAACATGTATCAAGGCTTCAACTCCATAATTTAAATTTGAGTTTTCTATTTAACTTTTTCAGGATGAAGCGCAGATAAAGAAGCGTTGATTTCCAAAGGTAGGGGTCCGCACAAAATAATAAAAGAACAGTCACTGAGTTATCATTTAATAGCAAGATTTTTAAATTTAGCAGTGAATTTGTTCTGTTTTTGCGCCTTTTAAATTTTCGCCCAATTTTCGTCGATTACAAATTGATATATTTTTATTTTGCCTTTTTTCGCTGAAATGAGTAGTTGAACCAATCTTGGTTTGCAGATCTGGTGGAGCTGTTCATTCAGAAAAAAGAAAATGGAAAAATTATCGGAAATTGCACGTTGTACTTTGAACGATGTGAACAGTACCGGCAAAATAGAGATGTTTCGGTGAGTGCAATAATTTTTCCAAATAATGAGTTTCTAGCTCTTGACAAATTTTTGAACAACATTTCGGCGTTTTGCTTACCTATAAATGGTAAAAAGACCAACAAGTAGACAAGCAATGACTATAGTGAACCAGAGCGCCCTATACCAAGTCTTTTTAGCGTTCAAAACGTCATGAAAACCTGCAATGGATATGGTAGGAAAACAAATGGTTGTGTAAGAAATACCTAAGTAGTCTAGCCCAGGATAGTCTTCAGATAATGTTTTCTGCAAACATGTTATTTATTTGAAAAAATGAGAGTTATATCAATTTAGATAGTTCTGAGTGGAATTAACCGCGTGACCTATTTTTTAAAAAGCTATAGTTACTTGAAAAAAGAAAATTTCACTAACCAAAAAATATTTTGACTATATCTCAACGGATTCAGATACAAAAATATAATAGACTGATTTGAAGTCAGTGCCTTTCCCGGTGCTGCATTACCACATCCCTAATTTCGGGTGCAGTACTTGCTACGGTGCCAGACGCCACATTTTTTTCAGACGCTCTCAAGGTGGTACAAAAAATTTATTCACAAAAAAAAATTTAAATATCGTATTTACTATTTTTCAATCACCCAAAATCTTGAAATTGTAAATCAAAAATGACCTTATCTCTGAATCTTAGTCAAAATTCAGGGGGGGTGGGCTTCTATTAGAGAAAATACGGTAGGTTGTTGATAAGGTCATAAAAAACAGTAGCTAACCTTGATCAGCTCCCTTTTTTAGTAGGTAATTGGCTGGATAACTGATTGGTATAGCCGCGCTGTTTCAACTGATCTGGATTGGAATCGTAGAAGACGGTGGAATTTGAAGCCATTACTTCTAAACCCTCAACTTTTTACAAAAAAAAATAACCTAGATAAAATTTCATTTCCGCAAGAAAACTATTGAACTTTTTAGACGACCTCAATATTTGCTGTTTTGTAGCACAGGCAAAGAAATAACCATAAAAATGTTGTCAACAAGTGCATATTTGTTGTTCGCACTACTAGTATTAGTAGTCTGCAGTTTTGTGTGTATCTCCCCGAAATTGGATTATTATTTGCACACGCCCACAAAAGGGACTTGACTCATTTTGAGACTATTAAAAGCAGGCGAGATCAACAAGTGGTTACTGCTTTTTGAACCTTTTTTACTTAAAAAACTGTAACTAATACCATGAGCCGCTTGCAAAATCAATCAACAATAACTTTAATTGTAGCTGAGGTATTGAATGTGTAAATTAGCCTTGGCAGTTAGTGTTTTTTTGATCTGGGACTGGGGTTTTTTAATTTTTTGCAACTTGGGTTTTCCAATCCGGCATTCCAATTGCGGGAATTTTGTGGGATTCCAATCTTCCTGCCAAGCCTAGTGTGAATGGATGAAAAATAGGTGGATACTTAAATACATGAAACGCAACTCAATGGTACAGTACGATCACTTCAAGCTGACGGGAGTGGAACAGTCAATAGTCGAAGTCACTGAAAAACCAATACTTCTTCAAAGAAGAATTTGTCGTTTCTACAAATGATTCTGGCTGAATTATTCATAAAAGTGTTCGCACTGATTCTTACTCAAAAAACAGGTTATCTTTAAAAGATGTTTACTACTGAAACATTCCAACTCTGGTCAAAAATAATTTGATATGGTATTTTCACATTATGGTGCATGAAATTACTTTAGGTCGAGGCTCTAATGTCACCTGATTTCTCAGACATGATCTTATTTGAAGATCCAAAAAGTTAAATTGGATTTGTAAAAAAAACAAATTTTGTTCGAAAAATTTTGTATTAAAGTTGAACAAATGCCTCATTTTTCTGATTTCTGGTCAATATCTGATCTGAATTTAAATCCAAAACTACCAAGCAAATTCCTAGGATGGGATGGTTAGGAAGAACTGCTTTATGTCAATCAAAAACATCAAAAATGAATATAAAAATGTTTACAAATTTCCTCTACAAATGAGTCATTGCAAATAATAAGCACACTAATTCACAACTTCTTACCACCGCAAATTTTTCGGCCTCAAAATAAGTAGACAAGGTCGTAAAAAACAGTTTTTATTGCATGACAACAGATAAGCAATGTAAAAATGACGGCGAACAAACTATTATTTTTTTACATCATGGAAAATGTCAATAATAAAGTCTGCAAAATTCTATAACAAAGTATATAGATTTTTTTAACAAAAAGAATTAAATTACCTTCAAAATTTTGGCTTCCTTGTCAAACTTGAAGTAAGTGCTAACTTCTGCACCTTTCTATACAATAAATTTTCACCTTTTTTCCCCTCCACTTTTTAGTGTTCTTGGTCACAGCCAATTTATTTTCCCGGTCCCATATTCCCGAAAAACCAAAAAGAAATAAATTGAAAATAGTTCTCATAACTGAGTTCCACCACATCAATAAACTCTGATACGATAACCAAGAATCCTAACTCGAATTTTCCAACATAAGGCATTGAGCTCCAAACTGTCCCCAATTTTACTTTTCTAAAACAAGCTTTATATGCAAAAAACAGAAAGGTCAGGAAACATGGCACCCTATTCCAGTAAAGGGACGCCACTATCTTTGGTTTTTTCGGAAATTGAAGAAACAGTATGCTCCCAACGCAAACTTTTATAAAATATGATTACCCCGTATATATGCACATGTCAAACCCAAGCACTTTGTGTCCCACGAGCGATTTTTTAAGGCTTGAAGAGGTGGAGACTCACTTGCGAGATAAATGCTAGAAAGATTTCTGACTAAAAATGAAATATTATCATGATAAGCCGACATTACTGGAATATAACCCTATATTACAGGAGGGTTTTTTTGAGGTGGGGGGGGGGGTGATAATTACAGTAGCGCCGATAAGCCGATGGTGGGTGGATTGGACTCAAGCTTTCTTGTTAAATTATATTTTTATATTGCTGTGTTTGAGCCTCAATGTCATTCAAACTGTTTATTTAACTCTTAAAGTTGACAAAGAAGAGTAGCGAAATTATTATTAAATTTGCTGATTATTGGTGTTTTCGGTAGACAGATAGAAATAGAAAACAGAATAATAAATTTCATCATGAAAACATGAGATTTGGAGTTCAAGAACGATGGAGCACAGAGCACAGGGGCGTTTATTTTACTCTTCCTCTTCCTCGTCTCCTTCTTCCTCTGAAAAAATAGAAAATTTTAATTTTTTGAAGATAAAATTTTGAGTTCTTTTATTATATGAATATTTTTCAATATTGAAAACGTAGTACAGTCGACGCTCGATACAACGTACGCTCGATATAACGTACGATTTTTCGTTTTTTGGCAAATACTTTTTATTTTTTACTTTTTTTTAAAATTCTGAGGACACCCACCCCCCTTAAAATTTTGTGCTTGACATTTCTGTCTTTTTAGAATTTTTCGTTCCCGAAAAAAATTTTGAGAAAATGCCCGAAACTCGAAATAATCACTTTCGGGCATTTTCTCAAAATTTTTTCGGGAACGAAAAATTCTAAAAAGACAGAAATGTCAAGCACAAAATTTTAAGGGGGGTGGGTGTCCTCAGAATTTTAAAAAAAGTAAAAAATAAAAAGTATTTGCCAAAAACGAAAAATCGTACGTTATATCGAGCGTACGTTGTATCGAGCGTCGACTGTACTAAACCATCGGTATAAAAAATGCCTTGGTCTCCCTGCTGTTTTTTTCAGTAAGACGCAGAGTAGATATGCAAATATGTTTTTAAAATTTTCAAAGACAAGAAAGAATATGTTCGATAAATATGTTCGAGTCGGTCCTAACATACGCTGGCCTTTTCTGCAGCTAACTTTTTCTGCAGCGTTTAATAAAATTACACTTGATAAACCGACACCTTGCGATTTTACTATATTTTTCAATATTTTAAGTAATTTTCTAAAAATTTTTAATTTCAGTTTAATATTTTGTTTGCGTCATTTTTTCATTCTTGCGTTTCTGTGTCATTTTTTCCATGGAAGTTGTTATTTGTGTTACTCTACATTCTGTTTTCCAGATGTCGAAGTGAAATTAAACGCAAAACCTGGTACTTTTGCTAAACGGACATCCAGGGTAAACGTATACCTTAGGTAGCTATCTAGGGATACTGGTTTATAGAAACTCAACTGTAACATAAAATTCGCACAAAATAACTTCTTTGATTAAAAATGCGGCTTCATATAATTTACGGATTTTCGGCTATTCACGTAAGAGATAGCTAAGAACGAAACATATTTTGAGGGTTTGAACTTTTAATTGATTTATAAAAGCTTCAGAAAAAATAATAAAAATACAAACATGATTTTGTAAAAGTATTTAGTGAACTAGCGGACGGCTAACCCCATTTTCATTTTTACAAGTAAAGAAATTAGCTGACCCTCCTCCTCATCTCCAGCATCTTCTTCTGCTCCTCTTCGGCTGCTCCACCTGCAGGCTTAGCTGGTTTTGCAGGCTTCGGAGGGGCTGCAGGGTCACCACCTTCCTTACCCTTCTTGGACCATTCAGGTTTGTCTGATTTCTTGGTCTGCAAACGGACTAGTAAATTGTGGATATAAAGGCTAACAATAAGTGTTAACCTTAGCAACAAGCTCCTCGATGACATTCTCCTTCTTGACCACCTTGAGTTGGGAGCGGAAATCTTGTTTGGCGGTTTTGGCTGGGCCACCTTCAGGGGATTCGGCAAGCTTCTTGAACTTGTTGTCGTACTTGGATACCTGAAAATATTAATAGCCAAACTAGATATCTACATCATGTAATGCGCCTCAAAATACAATTTTTGAAAATTTAGAAATTTGATGGAACCCCTGTTGAATTTTTTGCGTTTTTTCTAAAACAAAGTTGTCACATTTGCGTTTTTAACACGGGAAAGGCTGTACGTACCAAACTACAGGTGTCTCAAAATTACGTTAAAATTTGCAAACTCAATATTTTTGTTCAAATTACAGTTTTTCTTTTTCGTTTATTTATTTGATACGCTTGTTTTTGCTTGTTTTATCACTTGCATCTCATTTGCTAAATGGTCTTCGAGTTTATCCATTGAATTAATTTCTGGCGCACTCTTTTTAATATTTTACGTGCACGCTCGAAGTCGGTTCATCAAATTAATTCCTATCAATTTTGCAGATATTGTTGCAGTCAAGGAAGGTGAACTACGCGCTGATTTCGTCCTTCTTCGTCATCAAGGTCTTAGATTCACGCGAATTGGGCAGCTATTCGGAGTGGCAAGGCAAACAATCAGCAATGTGGTTCGTCGATCGGAAGAAACTGGTGCTACCAAAAATCCATTGTAGTTATCCTTCTCTGTTGTCATGTTCGCTGTTACTATTTGGGACTTCGTGTAAGAGATGTTCTCAGTAGTGAATAAAGATTTCTGTTCCCGTCTTACAAGCGCTATTTTATGGACGCTTCCGGGGGTTGACATCCAAAAATTCGGAAACGGGCCGCTACGGTGTTATGCTGCCCGATTTTTCTACTGACACACCCTGTATGCGTCTTGCGCAAAATTTTACGCTAAGCACGATGACTGAAATTTTTTGGAAACAAAAGGGATTCGAATGGGTAAACAGCGTTTGAAAATAGCTAATTTTTAGCCTGTTGTTCAACCACCTAGAAATCAGTGATACTTGCTCAAATTAGTGCACCACCTGGGCAAATAATACTTTAAAATGTAGGGGGCGATCAGGGCTATCTATTTCACATAAATTTGTAGCCGAGTTACTCTAATTTCACAGAAAATTTCGATTTTCATTCTATAAGCCAGTCCTTGAAAGTACTTCCACTCGAGACAAAAAAAACATTCAAATATGTCGTGAACAGTGACGGGTGAAATCAAAATCATCCCAGAGATGTTTTGATGTTTATAACCCACATTTTGTAGAGCTAATAAAAATCTTATTTGACAGTTATGTAGATGTGGGTTACACTTATCTGAGGGTAGGCAAATGGCAGTGTTCATAGTCGAGTTGACCCCTCAACTTTTTAGGGGTCAACTTTTGTCAAAATTACCAAATATCAAGTTTTTGAAGGGAAAGTGCCAAATCTAATATTTTTCACCCCCACTCAACTTTTTGAGCTCTACAAGATGGTCTCTACAGAAGTTCAAAATCCTATCTTTACAAAATTTTAGCAAAAGTTGACCCTAAGTTGACCCCTCAACTTTTTTTACTCACCGATTTTTCTGCATCGAATTTTCATAAATCAGTCGGAAAAACTGCCTATATTTTCGTGTAGAGCACAAAAAGTTGCCCTAGGGTCATAAATATCGAAATAAAAAAATATTAAGAAAAAATTGACATTTTTTGAATTTAAGAAAAAGTTGACCCTAAAAGTTGACCCCGACTATAAACAGGGCCAATAACAGCTATCTGATTCAGCTAAACTCATCATAATAAAATCATAAATTTTGAAAGATATTGCCTCCGGAGCGATTCCCGGGCGTGGCGCCCGCCCCAAAAATCGATTCGAGCTCCCCGGGAGACGTATCTTCTTTATTTTTTTAAACATATAATAGTTTAACTACTCGTTCGAAAGAAAACAAACTGAGCTACAAAATGGTGTATAGATTAGTGGCAACTCTTTGTAAAAATCTTTGAAAACTCTTCATTTTAAAAAATTTTATCAAAATTCCCGGGGGCCTTACCCATCACTGGTCGCGAAATTGAATTTTCGAAAACTATCTCATAGAAGCGAAATCGAAAATTTTTCGTGCAATTATAATCACCCGGTAATAAATAGCTCTGATCACACCCTGCATTTGAGATATTACACGCCCAGGTTGTACATAAATTTGAGCAAGTACCACTGATTTCTAGTTGGTTGGGAACATGCAAAAATTAACTATTTTCAAATGCTGTTTTATCCGTTTGAATACTCCCTCTTTCCGTTTTTTTTCAGCCATCGTGCTAAACGTATAATTCTGCACAAGTTTGGTACACACATCCTTTCTCGTGTCAAGCAAAAACAAGGCTAAAGGGAGTTTTATGGAATCTTTTCAAAAACGTGTTTTAGCAATTCCTAAGTAATTCTTATGAGTTGCTAAAACACGTTTTTGGGAAGGTCCCATGTAACCACCTCATGCCAAAAACAACAACATTTTTTTTTGAAAATTTACATATAAAAAAGCTGCCGACCCCAGTCATAATTCAAGACCCTGCTTATTTTCCTTTGATCCGCAACCTAAATCCGACCCTAAGGGATGATGGATTAACGTAGTTCAAGAGTAGGTAAATTTTATTATAGAACAATTCAGTCATCAATTTTTCTATTTTATTGCTAAAAAATTTTAACTCACTTTTTTGAGAGCTGGTTTCACGCTAAAAAAAATTTTAAATAAAAACTCCAACTGGAATTTATTTTCTTAAAAAGTCTCACAATTTTCCGCGGAGGTCGTTGACAGCAATGCTCAGTTCGTTGATCTATAATGCATGAGACATTATTTTAGCCCCATTTTAAGCGATTATAACCCACGTCAGAGTCCTTGGTTGAGACCTGATAGTTTATATCATACTTCTCCTCTTCCAACTTGACCATCTTGGAGAAAAGTTCGTTGTAGATCTTCTCCAGCTGACCCTTGTCCTCGATCTTGTCCACATCAGGCAGAGCGGGCACTCGAGAGGACAGTGCTTTTTGACGCTCCTGCTCGCTCTTCAATTGCTGGCTCTTGAGGTTCTCAGCAGCTTTGATCATCAAAAGCTTCTGAAAAATAAGAAATTTGGGCATGAAGGTTAGGATTTTGGGTAAATTTTGACTTACTCGGAGCTTCTTCTTACGCTCAGGGGTCAAGAAACCTGCAATTTTAGAAGGTTTTTAACTATTGAAGAGTTGTGTTAGTATTACCTTTCTTGGTCTTCTTTTTGCCGGCCTCTTCGAGACGCTTGCGCACCTCAGCCTTCTTGACCTCGCGCTCCTTGGCTTTTCGCTGAGCTTCCTGTAGAAATAGAGGTTAGCTATTGATTTTGTCAATAAAATGCAATTTTTGTGATAATTGCAATTAAGTTTTGTTCAAGGATGATCCCTATTAAAAAAGGGACTTTTTCCCTGAATCTTCTTTGCTCTTTTTCGGCTTTTTTAAAAAAGAACCTGTTTCTTTCCTATACTTCTTTCCTATATTTCTTTCCTATTTCTTTCCCATAGTCTTTCCTGTAATATATAGCCCCTCTAGAAAACTGAAAAAATAAAGCTGATGGAGCTCGTAGCAAATACCCCCTCCCCGTAAATCGGATCTTTTCAAAGTCGCTGTAACTATTCTCTGGAACAACAAGTTTAGGCTTAGCCCTTGGGCTCAGGGGTAGACCAGCGTACGGAAGTTGTGACTAATCAATGTCTTACATACTTTTTCTGTTTCTGGGACATATATTTGGGTACTCTTCACTTAAATTTTAAAATGAAAAATTTAATGAGCGGGGGGGGATGGTATTATTGCTACTAGGGTCGAACTAATATGCTTTTCAAATGTCGATATGTAGCAATATTTTGTTGAAAAACAGTGTTGCGATGTTTGACAAACATGGGCAAAATTCAAAGTTTGACCAGTAATATCAATATCAGAAATGCAAACTTTTATTGAAAAATGCCCTGAAAAGGAAAATAAGACACTCAAAAAAGCTGACGTCTTTTCTATGGCACTTCAATTTTTTGGAAAATTTTCGAAGGAATTTTGCAATCTTGATATTGATATTTCTAACTAAATCTTTAATCCTACAAAAGTTTCTTTTACATAACAGCATTGCCGTTTTAACACATTATGGGTCCAAAAAAATATTCAGTACCTAGAAATACAGAGCCAAGATACAGTTATTTTGAGAAGATCACTCAGTTTGAGAAAACCGCTGATATAAACGTGCGTATTTCTCTGATAATCGCCCATGAGCGCTTATTGATCAAAAATCTCCGAAAATCTGAAAAAATGGAGTCGATGTCGAAAATTTCGAGGGCTCAACCAAAATCTAAAATACGGAATCGGTAGAGCTCGCGGGAGTGAAGAGATCTGGAAAAATAGATTCGCAAAATATTTGCTCTGGGCTCTCAAAAAGTTAGGTCATAAAAGTTAAAGCATTGGTTTCCTACCCTCTGGTATAAAACTAAAATTTGACCAAATGGTATTAGCTTACTAAAAGTTAGCGACGGAATTTAATTTTAATTAGTTTTTTAAGTTCAAATTACTTACACCATCTTCCTCTCCTTCGCCCTGAGGGCCACCAAATCGAATTTCTTCACTTCTAAAATAAATTTATATTAAAAAGAATAATTGTTACTTTGTCATTTTTCTCAATCTATTATAGTGATTTTTGAAAACCCTCGGGACCGAAAGTTACTCGCCCGAAAGTTTCTCGGAACAAAGCTTTCCAGCAGGTCGTAATTTCTCGCAGCGAAAATCTTCATAACCTCTCACCCTATTTATTGTTGTTCAAATGAAAATATGCTGGTTCACCCTGTGCCTAAGCACAAGCCAAACGAAACTAAGAAAAACACGTTTAGGTACCGAATGAGAGCTTTTGAGCGGAAGAAGAATTTTTAAAACAAATTTACTTCATTTTTTCGAAACGGAATTCACCTTTTGGACAGAATTGGTCTCAAAAGTTATTAATCCTTTGACTCCAAAAATATTTTCATGAAATTTTATTAAATTAATTCCCATTTTTAATAATTACTGACAAAAATTATACAAGCTTAAGCTATAGTTAAAGTCTACAGTGGAATATAAGATTACTAAAGTAGGTCTTTTTTCTTCAATCCCGTTTTTAAAAGTCTTCTGTCGGTTTTTTGGCGAAGTTCTTAAAAGTGCGATATTTTTGTCATTAAAGGGCCTGACCTCTTCCTACTCGGTGGTCCCCCGCCAATTCAAAAATTTTCCCTTGATCATTGGACTTCTGTACGGATTTTTCCGCTAGGTTTCTAACAAAACTAAGCCTAAAATTTGATTTCAGGCCTAGTTTTGTTAGAAACGTGGCGGAAAAATCCGTACAGAAGTCCAATGATCGAGGGAAAATTTTTGAATTGGCGGGGGACCACCGAGTAGGAATAGGTCAGGCCTTTAAGATTAGGTTAACAAACACAGGTAGGTGCTTAATGGATTTAGGAAAATTACCCAAACTGTATGCCAATTTCCAAAAAGGCTACTTTGATTTTTGAAAAAATCATCACGATCGTATAATTGAGTCAAAAAAGAAACGGGAATACTCGGGAACCGCATCAAGCCAAAAAAAGAATTATACATTTTTCCAAAATAGTGGTTATATCGATCGAGACTGTAACTCAAGTTGTACTTATATTACTAATAATAACAAGAATAACCCACCGATCAGCCATGTTGTGTGTGAAAAGAGTGATGCTTCGATGCTCAAATAGATGTATGCCAGCAAAAGTTAGAAGAAGGGATAAATAAAGCTGGGGCTAGAGAGCCAAACCAACCAATAGACTTATGAAGAAATGCAAAGCTGGGACAATGATCTGTTTTGCCTGGCTTCTATAGCTCTAGGACAGCCGTTGAAAACCAGATCAAAGCATTTCCCCTGGATAAAGCCATCCTAAAATTGTTCTGCCTGTCTGCCATGTCTGACCAACCAAAGGATCAAATGGTCTTTTTCAATTTTTTCTAAGCAACTAATGGAACAGAAAATGTGTGCTTGCGGCAGGCTAAGTGTCTTTTCTACACCCACACTTTGATGCTTGAGGCAGAGAATTAAAGCAGTTTCTAGGCTGAGGTAGCTGTGCATTGATCGATAGCTGTCTTTACTTGATTGCTTCTAGATACTTTTACGTAGGCGGTGGATAATGCTATCGAAATAAAATTGAGCTGAACGTGAAGAATTTTTTTAAACAACAAACTTGTATGTAGCATTTAAAGAGAATTTCTTATACGGGAATGCTTTTTGTCCCAAATATACTGCGACAAATTTTCGGCAAAAAATATTTGGGACAAAAAAGTGAAGTTTGAGACAAAAAAGGTTTTTTTTCAAAAAAATGACACTGACTTGCTTTTCAAATTCAAATTTTTTACATTGCATAAGGCACACCACAAAAATTCTGTCTGGATTTTACCTTTCCTCCCCCTTTTTTTCACATTTTCTTTATTGTTTTAAAGGACCATAGCCGTCTACGGCCACGGAAATTCGGACTTTTTGAATTGGCGGGGGACAGCTAAATTACTGCGAAAATATTTTTTGAATTATTTATTTATTTCATTTTGAATCATAATTTATGTGTATTGGTCGAAGTGAGTCTTCCGGAATTATAATTAAGTTGTAGTGCAGCGTAAAAGCCCAAGTGCACCCCCCCCCCTCGAAAAATTTCTTGTACTTTTTAAAGAAAAGTATTCAATTTTAGCTGAAAATTTTTATTCTGAGGCACCATAGTATGCAAAAAATCCTTAGCAATCCGAATGACAAAGCAGAATTTGAAAAAAATACTTACTTGCTGAGATATGACCTAAAGTTAAAGTGTCAATATTTTAAAAAATGGCCACTTAACTTTACTCCAACTTAAGATCATATCTCAGCAAGAAAGTATTTTTTTTCAAATTCTGCTTTGTCATTCGAATTGTTGAGGAATTTTCGCATACTAGGGTGCATCAGAATAAAAAATTTTCAGCTAAAAATGGGTACTTTCCTTTAAAAGTACAAGAAATTTTTCGAGGGGGGGGGTGCACTTGGGCAGTGATGTAAAAGCACCGGTGCGGGCACCGGTGCCGGTGCCAAGTTTTTGCTGGCACCGGTGCTGGTGCCGGTGCCAAATTTTAACGAAAAAGCACCGGCACCGGTGCCGCACCGGTGCCGGTGCCGATTTTTTCGCTGGCACCGCTGCCTATTTTTAACTAAAATTCGAATATTTTTTCCATTTTCAGCAAAACTTGAAGCTTAGATGCCACTTTTTGTTCGAGTAAAGGGAAGGGGACACTTCATTTATGCATCGCCCTAGGTCACGGGTTCGACTACCACTGGCTGCAGACCCTATTTTTTATCTCCTTTTATTTACAATTTTAGTGTCAAAATGTAGCCGGTGCAAATGTTCAGCCAGGTGCCGGCACCGGTGCCGGTGTCGCAATTGAAGCCCGGTGCGGCACCGGTGCCGGTGCCGACAACAAGCACCGGTGCCGGTGCGGTGCCGGTGCCAAAATTTACTTTTTTACAACACTGCACTTGGGTATCTGTCGTAGTGCAGAGGGTTTGTTAGATCTTGTCCGATCTGGCCATCTCAAGCAACGTTGGGCTCGACTAGTAGATCGTTCAAATTTTGGAAAAATTTAATTTGCAAACTAAAAATATTTCAAGAAATATTTTCGCAGTAATTTAGCTGTCTCCCCCAATTCTAAAAAGTCCAAATTTCCGTGGCCGTAGACGGCAATGGTCCTTTAACTAAATTTTTGAAATTAAACACAGCATTTGAAAAAATTCTGATAATTATATATATATATTTTTTTGTGTTTTTATTATTGTGTTGGATTCTTATCGCCTAACGTCGATCTGATACGTTCATCTTGTAGTCCATGATCGATTTTCTTAGTGCAGAAAAAGTCGCGGCGGCGGACAGAGAACAAAATTTTGAGTTTGGGACCTCGGAAACTCAAAAAACCAAGGAAAAAAACACAAAAAAAATTAAAAGTTCAAATTTTCATAGGATATGTCAAAATTTTGGGTACACCCGTTTGTGTCTAAAACCGTTTGTGTCTAAGGCCGTTTGTGTCTAAACCGTTTGTGTCTAAGCCGTTTGTGTCTAAACCGTTTGTGTCTAAACCGTTTGTGTCTAAGGCCGTTTGTGTCTAATTTTTTACATAACCTAATTCATTTGTATTGTGCACTCCTACCCCTCACCCTCACCTGAATTACGGTAAATAGACGTTTCGTCAATTTTTTATTTAAAAGTTGCTTTGGTCCCCTTGTTGTTTTTTCGAAAAATTAAGACACCCAAATACAGGTGGTACCCAAATTAAGACTCAAGACACCCAAACCTCCAAACCCAACTAAAAGTACCCAACACACTTAAACCCAACAAAAAAACACTCGAAACCATCCAAAACTACTCCAAACAAAAATTCTGTGGGAATTTATATTTTCAAGTCAGAGCCAACTAAGCCAAGTGGTCGTCCACTTGGATCAAAAATTTTTTTTCGTTTTTCAAGTTCCAAACTTTATTTTCTGGACTAATTTGGACATGCTGAATTTGGTTTGATATTGTTAGAATGCCGTTTTGTAGGGTATTTTTTGAGTTTCGGTATAATCGAGTTTTTGTAAAATCAATTATCTCCTAAAACCAAAAAAATACCCGACGAAACGCCATTTTACCACTATCAAACCATTCTCAGCATGCCCGAGTTGATCCAGAAAACAGGTTATAATACCCAAAAATTCAAAAAAAAAGTTGCTCCAAGTGGACGACCACCTGGTTAGGTTGGTTCAGACAATAAAAAATTCTCAATGCCCGAATTTTAAAAGTATGGATCAATTCGTGTATGCACCAATACGGGATGTGGATTGATTCGCTTAACGCCCCAGAATACCATTACATGAGTACCAGCACCAAAGTGGGACTATTCGGGAATAGCTGCCTGAGGACCATTATCTGAGTACCAACACCTGTGTGTTAGCCGACAATAAGGTGTCACTATATTGAAGGTGTCACAAAGTGTCACTATGTTAGGGGTTGACTGTGGTTTAATGATGAAAAAAATCAATAAAAATAAATTAGGTTATCTAAAAAATTAGACACAAACGGCCTTAGACACAAACGGTTTAGACACAAACGGTTTAGACACAAACGGCTTAGACACAAACGGTTTAGACACAAACGGCCTTAGACACAAACGGTTTTAGACACAAACGTCCGTGTCCCCAAAATTTTACATGCATCAGTAAAATTTTAATTTTTAGAAGTTTTTAAAAAAGTTTTTGAAAACATTACTGTTAGAAGTGAAATGAAAAAGTAACATAAGGTCATAATGATCAGAATAACCACTTGACGAACAGAAAACTGAGCATTGAGGCACTGAAGTATACAAAATTAGCATTGGGGAGGGGGGCGTGTGTTGAGTTTTCGTGGCCCCAAACTCAAAATTTTATTCTCTGTCTGCAGCCAAGACTTTTTCACTAAGTTAATCGACCATGGGCTACAAGGTGAACGTGTCAGATTGACAAAATTCTGATAATTATATATATATTTTTTTGTTGTTATTATTGTGTTGGGTTCTTATCCCTTATAGCGGTACCTTCAAAATTCGGTTACATTTATTTGATTGATTATTTGATTATTTATCAAAATTCATTTGATTTCAAACCAACAATAGAAGATTTCAGAAAAGAAGATTTCAGAATCACAAATGAACAGTAAAAAAAGTAATTTTAAAGAAAACGGTGAAAAAGTAATTTTAAAGGTAGTCGCTACAAACAAATTTTAAAATAAAAGAGTGGGTTTTGCGGCCCGTCATAATTTCGACTTGATGCGTCGAGCTGAACGTCTAAAGCCTGATTTTTCTCGACTTTCGACGAAAAAAGAAGTCAAAATCGGCGTTCCATAGAACAGTGAAGAAAATAATTTAAAAATTTTATTCAAACCAAGAAGGCATGTGGAAAAGCATTCATACATGTCAACACAACAATTGAAAGAAAAACAGTAAATCGGCAGGAAATGATGTGTGCTTTGTGTAAAGCTTGGTGATTGAGTTTTCTCATCGCCTCTTGAAAAGTTTTTATGATTCAGGTGGACAAGGAAGTCGACACGCTCTTTGCTCTAATTCACTAGCATTGCAGTTAGGGTCATCAGGATCGATGTCTGCACTATAGCGATTGACTCTTCGACGCCTGGTTTGGTATCCATCACCACACTTCACTGAACACGAAGACCAGCTTAATATGAAAGTATTCATTCAGATTGTCGGTTGACTTAATTTAAGATTACCTGGACCATCGACTTGCTCTGCATGAACTCAGAGCTTGAATAAATGAAATATAGACAAAAAAACTTTTGCTATATTTTTCATAATAATAAATCCCGTTACAATGAAATTATTATACGTTTAAAAAAAATCGATAAATACACTGAACGAAATTAATTTAAAATTTATATATCATGAAAAATCAAAGCTAGAAAAAAGCTACCGCATGGCCTAAGCTCACAATTTCGCACCTGGATCAACTGCTCAGAAGTCGGACAGGAAGATCCTCCGTTTCTGGGAAGAGCCTAAATTTGGCTTTCAAAGCTATATATCCAGTAAAAAATATTAAACATGCCTTAATAGCTCTACTTCTCTGACGCTTGCCTTTGCCGCAAGTAACTGAACACCCAGCCCAAGAAGACCTCGAATAAATAAGTGAAAGAAATGCTTAGAAAGTTTGAAAAAAATACCATTCAGAGACATCACAAGGAGAAGGCACACCACCATCATCTACCAATAAATCACCGAACTCAGTAAATACTTGGTGGTTGGGAACTAAAAGCCGTTAGCAGGCATTAGATACAGATAGTTAAGCTGGCTTACTAATAGCAGCGTTGTGTTTGTAGCCCGGCAAGCAAAAACCTTTGCATTCTTCTTCTGTGTCAAATTGATTTCTAATAATGTAATAACTTTTTTTTGACTTCTAATGCTTTTTGAAGAAACAAAATAATGTACTGTATTTTTTCCTATGATAGCTACATTCGAGTGTTGATATTATATTATTACTATTATATCGAGGATGGGTTTTAATATGATAGCACTCCTTTGGAACAGCCCAATGTGCTATTTTATCAAGTATGCTCTTATACCGAGACTCGACTATACTCTGCTTAGCACAAAAAGAGTAAGACATTTTTAGATTCTGTGCAGGAAAAAGTGTTTCAGGCCTTCATCACATATTCAAATTGCTCTATTGGGCTGATTGTTAGCTAAAAATTAACAAATCTGAAAAATAAGACCAAAAGAAAAAGATTGTGTATCGTACCAGATCAATTAATCTACCTTCCAAAATTGGCCAAATTTACTCAAAATAACTTAATTTATAATTTACTCTTGCAAAATATTATCTATCATGGTTTTTTTTATTTCAACTTGTATATAGTGGCTATACTTGCGCGCTTTTTTGTTCGAGTAGAGGTCACAGGTTATGAACTTATTATGACAGCCAAGAAAATATATTATTTAGTACCTGTTTCCTTTACATCCTGGAAAGACTTTTTAATATTAATAAAAAAAGCTGTTAACAACAGCAGTACCAGAATAGACAAATCTTTCACATCGCTTTGAAGCAGAGTTGTACCAGTAGCGAGGGAACTGAATTTCATAATATTTTTCCAAAGCCTTACATATAAGTTATTTACAGTGCCTCCACATTGGCCAGTCTCCTTCTCTTCCAAGCAAATTTCTCAAACAAACAGCCTTGCTTTTAGTTGAAACAAAAAAAATACCTTCCGAATGAGCACTTAATAGACGGCGGCAGGAGTGAACGTTACAAGTTTCCTTTTCCATCAGGTTCACATTTGTGCACTCATGCTCATGTTCAGCGTAAAAAAATAGACGAGTTCTAACCCTGACACCTGAAAAGACATAAACATTGTTAAAGTATGTAAAAAGTTCATAATACCATCATCACAAGATGCACTGCAAGGACTCCAATCGCTCCAAGATGTAGTCTTAAGTTTTTTTAAATTTTACTTACTAATTTATTTATTTAAACCTTGCATAGAGGATTCGGAGTCATCGTACAATCATCTCCATTTTCACCTAAAATTATGTGAGGTAAAAAGTTATTTTTAATTAAAAATGAGACTAAGCTTGTAACATTCAGAAATTAATTGTTTACGCGGAAATTATTTCCTAAGTTTTCCGAGCTAGAAATCCGTTTTTCTCAATTATTATAAAAATTTAAGAAAAACAAATAATATGCAAAGAGATAATCAAAAGACATATATTCGTTGATATAATAGTGCCTATTTTTAAATTAAATTATAATCATTACAAATTTTTTCGAATTTTCGAGTTCATTAAAATCTTTAAAAAATTGCTCAACTATATTTTGCTATTTGCAATCATAAAAGATATAAAAAGGCTTACCAACGCACTTTTCAACAGAAGTCAACTCCACATTGCAAGATGCAGCTAAATATTTTTTTACTTGTGAAACTAGTTATAAAGAAAAGCACACGGCAAAGAAACCTTGTTGAGGGTCTTGTAAAGCTCGTTCTCGTTTTCTTTCACCCTTTCCGCAAGTAACAGAGCAATCCGACCAAGCAGCCCACCCAGCTACCGTACACCGAGAATTGAAAGCATCCGAGTCTTCACACTCATTGATTTTAGCATTGCAAAACTGCCTTTCAGTGACCTGTCTGTG
Source organism: Ditylenchus dipsaci (assembly GCA_004194705.1). Taxonomy (NCBI): domain Eukaryota; kingdom Metazoa; phylum Nematoda; class Chromadorea; order Rhabditida; family Anguinidae; genus Ditylenchus; species Ditylenchus dipsaci. The sequence continues at coordinate 373,393 of SADC01001284.1, read as the reverse complement.
GCAATTAAACATCTGAGCTTTTACTGGAAATTCGTAGACTCTAAATATACATGTTAATTTTCGGACTTCGATGCTCGGGTACCTAGAGCGAAGTCTTATCCCTTTTCCACAAGTAGCTGAGCACAGGGACCAAGACTCCCAATTGCTTACAGAACACTCTCCTAGAAATGTATAATTTTAAGTCTTTTGCAAAATTACCTAGCCAAATAACTTACGCCTGTCTTTGTATTCTAAAATTAATATCCTTTAAAAGCAATGTAAGTTTTTTTGGCACTTATTATTTTTTCTAGCTTTTTCAAAACTTATGAAAGCAGTTTCATTTTCCTTTTTCTGATTTAGCCAAAGCCTAGTTAGGACGGGCTCAAATAAATGTCGAAGCATGTACAGGAAGGCGAAAACGTCCTTAATTTATTTCCTGATCACATGTAATTTTTTGTGTCATCGAATTGCTTACTTAGCTTGTTACATTGGATGATTTTTCACAATTTATCTTTTCCCGATTATCAAATAAACTAAGAGACCTGTTTTTAAACCCTAAAAATTTCACCTTCATCTTCAGAAGTATTGGTTGCATTAAAAGCCTTAAAACTACATTATCTCCAGTAAAAAAGGGCTAAGCAACATACTTCTTGTTTATACTCTTGTTCCGCCTTACACGGACTTGGAACAACATCTTTTCTTTTGAAGATTAGTCTGGCCAAGGGTGCTAAAAATCGGGTTCAACATAATTTTAGTGAAAAATCCGAAGGCTACCAATTTGATCGGAAATTTCGTCGTAGAAAGGTGATTTTTTGTCTGTTTTGGTTGTGATTGCTGAAAACGGTTTTTGAACAACATTTTGTTTAGAAATAGCTTACGAGCAATTGGGATTCTCGGCTCAGCCGGATTGTTGGGCGACTAAAACAAATATTATGATATAACTGTAATAAAATCTTAGTGTATCTAATAGCACAGGGTTTTCATTTTATTTCGCCACATTTGCTTGGATTTTTTCAGCATTTTGACTAGACAAAGAAGTGATCGAGGGAAAGTATATGACACTAGCGTCCAATTTTTTAATTTTTTCACTGTTTATTGTTTATCTTTGGAAATATTAGTGCCATTTTAAACAATTTTGCGAATAGTAATGTAAATGCCTGTCTGAAATTTTCGTTTTCTATGCTCTCTCAGTTTTGTAAATAGTGCCTAGACATTAGAAAAATTGGCGTAACCAGTGACTCAGTTGAAGGCAAGCTAACAACGGGCGGCGGTGAATTCATCCTCGGTAAATTCATCCTCGGTAAATTCATCCTCGGTAAATTCATCCTCTGGTAAATTCATCCTCCGGTAAATTCATCCTCCGGTAAATTCATCCTCTAATTTTGTCTTGACAGGAATAATTTTCATTATCATACTTTTTGAATTTTTTTTCGGGGATCAGGACTCTGGATCATCTCCACACTACAGTAGCCCACTTTTTGTGCTTAGGCGCAGAATGGGCCAGTGTACATTAGAACGAACTCAAACATGTATTCTACACATGTCCTCCAAATCTTTAAAGTTACAAGTTCCAGTCCTGGCGGTAACATACATCATTTTTTCTTGATCAACATTCATAAAATAGTTTTTTATAAGAATAGTAAGCCTGAGGGTAGGTAGTAGAACCCTCTGGCACTTCCCCAGATGGGTATCCACATCAAAACTCCAAATTTTGGATTTGGATTAAAGTAAGTAAAAATCATTGTAACATATCCAGAATCATATCCTGAACACGGTTTAATAATACTAAAACAGCGATTTGACTTGCAGGAGCCCCAGTTATGGCATACACGAAAATTTGCCATCCACCCCTTGGGAGTAGTCGGTCTTTTAGGGCATTTTCGACCAAATTTAAACCCTTTTTAGGCAAAATCTAGGTAAAAATGATAGATTTGAACAGGTTTTTACTTTCTGGGCCTACCGCATATATAAACTCTGGTATGCATATGTTTTTATGCATCCAGAGTCACTTTCGAGTGATTTGTGTCTCAGGTATGTGTGTGTGCGCATCTCAACCCCAAGCAACCAAGCCCCCTGCGCCCCGAAGGGGGCGCAGGGGGCTTGGTTGGTTAGAGATGCGCGCACAGACTTACCTTAGACATAATTCCGAGCTAGACTCTTGATCGAAAATGCATTTAGAGTCTTTTTGCCCAGCTCCAGCAAGAAAAATGTGATAAATCACCAAAAAGAGCCCTAAAATACCCTAAAAGTTTTTACTACTTACTCTCCTGGCTTATCTACTCAGGCACCTGCTCACCTACCCATACCTAGGTACGTCACGACCTACCCACTCCGGTACTATTGTAGGTCGACCTGGACTATTTAGAGAGGATATAAACTATAAAGGGTATATCTGAACCTTAAAGGTTGCATCTTTACCATTGAGAGAAGATCATGATCATTGAAGGTAAATCTGAGCCACTTGGGGTGGACTGGTGCTACTGCAGGTAGATGAGGACCGTTGAAATAACAAACAAATATTTTTACACAATATTCCTGTCAAGACAAAATTAGAGGATGAATTTACCGGAGGATGAATTTACCGGAGGATGAATTTACCGGAGGATGAATTTACCGAGGATGAATTTACCGAGGATGAATTTACCGAGGATGAATTTACCTAGAGCCGCTAACAACAAACCATGTAAGTGACTCCATTATCAGTTCCTGCATCAAACGGAGTCAAATCAAAAGCCCTTTCTTCGATCCAGGAGCAGTCAGGAAGACATAGGTTGATACTGGACACACCCACAATCCTAAACGCAAATTTTTCCGGCTCTAATTTATGTTATACAGCAAAAAGTTAAACCAATCAGGACTAGGGCCAAACATGGAAGCTAAGGAAGCGATGTGGTGGTATTTGTTCACTCGGAAATTCCCAGAAGTTCTTCCTTGAGTCTCTGGATACCACAGACCTTTCATTTTAATTATGGTTCTGATCTCTGACGCCTGAAAGTTAGGCGTTTACTGAAAAAAATATTAGGTACTTTTTTATACAATCCCTTCTTAGGCCTTAAAGTTAGTACCAGTGCTGGCAATCCGCTCCGCTCCGGCTCCGCTCTGGCTCCACTCCAGCTCCGGCTCCGAGCCGGAGCCAGATCCGGAGCGAAAAATTCACCCCTGAAAATCCGGGAGCCAGATCCGGAGCGGGAAGTTTGCATCGACGGAGCCGGGAGCCAGATCCGGAGCGAAAAATTTTCCCCAACGGAGCCGGGAGCCAGATCCGGAGCCGGAAATTTTGAAATGCCAGCACTGGTTAGTACTACCTAGTATGTTACATCCAGAATCAGTTTTTATCGTAATACCTAACTTGTTTGTATCAAATAAGTATTCAACAATGAAGGGCGGGCTGAGAAATTTGACCGATTTCAAACGGTCATAACTTCTTTTTCAAAATTTTGTTTTAAAAAGTTAACTTTTCTTGAGCCTGAGATCGGTATATGATAGTATATAATATAATTCTCGTTCGCGGACTGCAACTTTGACTGAGACTATTTTGGCTGCATGAACACCTTTCAGTCTCAGTCTAAGGTGTTCGTTAGAAAAAATTAAACTTAGACTGACAAGGAAACTATTCGAACTGTCCCCCCGCCTAACGTCAATCTGATACGTTCATCTTGTAGCCCATGATCGATTTTCTTAGTGTAGAAAAAGTCCCGGCGGCGGACAGAGAACAAAATTTTGATATGGGGCCTCGAAAACTCAAAAAAACCACGGAACTAAAAAAATGGCTCTAGGTGAATTCGTCCACGGTGAATTCGTCCACGGTGAATTCGTCCACGGTGAATTCGTCCACGGTGAATTCGTCCACAGGTGAATTCGTCCACAGGTGAATTCGTCCACAGGTGAATTCGTCCACAAAAATAAAATTATATTTTTCGGCTGTACCGAAAAAGGTAAAGGAATATTTGGTAAAAGGCACATTTGGTAAAAAAACTTTTTGGTAAAAAAAAATTTGGTAAAGACACATTTGGTAAAGGCACATTTGGTAAAATTCTTTTGGTAAAGGCACATGTGGTGAGAAAACTTTTCCGTGGATATTTTCGGGTGGTATATCTTTCTGGTCATAAAGTTCTTGTTTTTGGCCATAGATCTTATTTCGACGCGGAATTGGCTGTTTTGGTCACAGAGACACCGTTTTCGGAGGGCATAGACGTTTCCCCAATCATCTAAAAGCACTTTATGCTCTCCGAACCCCGTCAAGCACCTAGTGACCAGGACATGAATCGAGGTCCTCTACTCAGGACAATTGCACCCAGAGGGGTTTGAACCAGCGACCTTGGTGATGAGTGCATGGACTTCTACACCACTCAATACTCAAAATCATGATAAAAAATAAGGTATGCGTCCAGGTGGATTCGAACCAGCAAGCTCTACATCACCACTTATAATCGCTCAGAACTCCATCCAGAGGGACGAACCAACCAATTGGTCGTCCACTTGGATCGAAAATGCTTTTTTCACGTTTTCGGGTTCCAAAACCACTTTTCTGCACTAATTCGAGCATCCTGAAGATGGTTTGACAGTGGTAAAATCACGTTTTACCAAGAAATTTTTAAGATATTGCTAATTGTTGATTTATCAAAATCAATCGTTAGCAATAACTCAAAAATTTCTCGGTAAAACGTAATTTTACCACTGTCAAACCATCTTCAGGATGCTCGAATTAGTGCAGAAAAGTGGTTTTGGAACCCGAAAACGTGAAAAAAGAATTTTTGATCCAAGTGGACGACCACTTGGTTTGGTCACACTGCATGATGGGGTTGTTAGTAATTCTAACGGCTGATTTAGGTCGCTGGTTCGAATCCACCTGAGCGCATACCTTTTTTTTTACCATAATGAAAGATATAAAAGCAGGCGTTTGACTTTTCAGGTCGTTTGGGTGAATTTACCACTACTCTGGAGTTACCTCGATATCAACCTGTCCAGGTAGTAGCCACCCCAGGTTTGGAGTTGGGTAGATAAAATCGCACTTTTTGTCTTAACAAGCCGAATTCCTCACACAATTTTAAGTAATAAAAAATGGTTTATTTTTATTCTAAAGAAATTTTAATTTTGTAGGCCATCCAGGTGGACATCCACCTGACCAGGAGGTAACCACCGCACGTTTTGGGGTTTGCGTGGGTGAAATATTGATTTTAGTCCTAACAAACCTAATCTAACACATAATTTTAAGTTAGAAAAAAAGAGTATAATTAAGAAGAATTTTACTGGAGAATATAGATATAGAACCTGGAGAAAGAAAGGGAAAGAGAAGAAAAAGTTGGAATAAGAAGGTCTTTGAGAAGGTCATTCTTCTTGTAAGTATCTAAAACATTTGACTAAGAACAGTAAACCAAGAAAAGTAAATTCACAAAGTCACACGTGAAAGATAACAACGAAAAACAGTTAGCCATAAAATTCACAGAATGAAAAGCATATATACGCTAAAAAAAATTTGAACAATCAAATTGGAGAAATAACGCCAAATTTTATTTTTGTGGACGAATTCACCTGTGGACGAATTCACCTGTGGACGAATTCACCTGTGGACGAATTCACCGTGGACGAATTCACCGTGGACGAATTCACCGTGGACGAATTCACCGTCGCCCAAAAAAATACAAAAAAAAATTAAAAGTTCAAATTTTCATAGGATATATCAAAATTTTACATGCATCAGTAAAATTTTAATTTTTAGAAGTTTTCAAAAAAGTTTTTGAAAACATTACTGTTAGAAGTGAAATGAAAAAGTAACATAAGGTCATAATGATCAGAATAACCACTTGACGAACAGAAAACTGAGCATTGAGGCACTGAAGTATACAAAATTAGCATTGGGGGGGGGCGTGTGTTGAGTTTTCGTGGCCCCAAACTCAAAATTTTATTCTCTGTCTGCAGCCAGGACTTTTTTCACTAAGTTAATCGACCATGGGCTACAATATGAACGTATCAGATTGGCGTTGGCGAGGAGACAGTTCGAACGGTTCCCTTGTGAGACTATTTTTATTTATGTGTATGTTCTTTAAATGTTAAAAAATAGTCGTGAAACGTTTTTTTTCATGTTTTCTTTCTCCAGCGACCATCCCTCATATTCATCTAACGTTTTCTGTATGTCTTTCTTGAATTTTAAAAGAGATCAATGGACACCCTTTAGTTTCAGTCTTAGTTTCAGTCTCAGTCTAAGTCTACTGTCCGTGAACGAGCCATTATGCTTGGTCAGTCATGTGCTTCGGCTAGCAACTATCCGGACCTTCGGGTACAGTATACATAGCACTGGAAGACCAAATAAAATCGTATTTTTGACGTTATATATTAAACCAATCCAAAATTCGATCCAAAACCACTTACATTAGCCTTCATCTCGCTCTCAGCCTTGTAGGTGTTTCCCCATTCAGCAATCTCCTTGATTCCATCACTAGCAATTCCACCAGTTTCCCAGAGCCTACAATTATACTTGTAATAAAGTATAAAATATTTAAGTTGTGGAAGAGCATTTAAAAATCAACTTGCTTATATTTTTTGCTGTGTGAAGCGCCAAGCATGTCTGTGAAGTGTGTCAAATGCTCCACTATAATTCAGAGTTTTTATTATTTTAACATATCAAATTTGACTTAAACTATTTTCACATTTCAAACTAGGAAAAATTACATGTAGGGTAATCTTTTGGGTGAGTTTCCTTGGACCTGAAAAAATTATCCATAATTGCATGACGGCGCATCAGGTTTATTTATTTTTTTCTATTTTTTGAGTGTTTTAGTAATACATTTTTTCCTGACACTGTCTGGAAATCTTGTTTTTACAGGTCTAATTATTTTTTTCTATGTTCGAAAATTTCTGAGTTTTGATTTTCATTTTGATATTTTTCTTGTACATCGTCCAAGCAACTAACCAAATTCCGATGAATTCGACATCGTAGTTAGCTTCGTCGCAGGCACAGCACTACAATTAAAGCAAATTTAACTAAATTATATTTATTCACGACCAAAAGAGTACCTCAGAATTGGGTCATCTTTTGGCAAAACTTTTTGGTAGCCATCTCAAACAAACAACCATTTATATCAACTTTAGACACTTTTTACAGTGAAAAGTGTTTACCGATCACGCAAAACTTTTTGGTCAGCTCATTTTCATTCATGTACCTGCAGATAACCAACACTCGATTAGTTTAAAAAAACCCACAAAAATTCGTACCAAATGTAGCGTGATTGTATTACGGTGGCTCTAAAATTTTAGTCTGTTAAATGCGGTGAACAAAATATATATTGCTATTGCCTAAACACAACACATTCTGTACTGGTCTCTGGAGCACGCCACAGCAAATGCACCTCTGTTTTCGGTCGAAGATTGCTCTGCAATAAATTTGAAACTTGTTCCTGCTCATCAAGTAAAATTTATTTTGGAATATTTTTGTTTCTGGTTTACAAGGCTGAGATATTTTATTCTGCTCCTTTTTGTCAGATGTGTTTGAAATTGCAAACTTTTTTTTCTTGTCAGCTATCGCCTACTTTTCTTGCCAGAAAATAAATTGCGTCGAATGCCTAATCGAAGAAGGTAAAAGTGTGGCCGATTTTAGACCGATGCAAAGCCACCTAATAGCTGGGAGAAGAAAAATCTTTGGACAACTTTTGAGCTCAATTTTGAAAATATAAATTGTGCGATAAGAAAATTCCAAATATACAGTTTTGTTGGCCTGAGTTTCCTCTTATATCAACTTTTTATTTATGGTATTATGTGTCTTGCAATTTAGCCCCAAACACTTGTAAGTTCATTTTGAGAAGTTGACTAGCATTTTCATCACTTTAATTCACCGAATATTCAAAAAAAAAAATTTAATCGTTACGTTAACATCTTAATACCATGTTGTAGCGCAACCTAAGAGCTACAAAACCCAATTTTCTTTTTTTATCTCGATTTCGAGATATGGCCTTTCGGAAATAAAGACAGAAACTAAAGTTGACATGGGCGGTTTTGTGTAAAAAACTCACGTGACTAACTCCAGCTGCTCGACAATTAGGAGCTACTCTGGCTTCTCCTCGCTCTTTTCGGTTCTAAAAAAGCATTTTGTAGCAGAGTTGTAACCAACATCTTGTTGAAATCCTTAATCAAAACCCACTCTTTTCACATCGAATTGACCAGCTGCCTTGTTTGAGTTTGACTCAAGCGTTGCTGAAACCAAATGCAAGCCATAAAAAGCTTTTTAAAAGTAAAAAACCACCACACCAGTAATTCCAAAGCCTCTAAAGGTCTGCACGAAAAATTGGGTTCGCCAGCCTAAAGTTGACAGAAAGCTAGCATCTTACGTTTTACTACGTAAACCCCATTTAATATATCGTACCTCTGATGGTCACTCGGTAATTTTTACCAGGAACATATCCTGAGGGTTGTTGCAAGTGGCATTCTGCCTTGGATTGCTAGAAGAAGTTTCATTGGAAGGCGATGAAATTTCGATGGTGAACCCGTTGGAACCAGCTGCTGGGTCTCCTTTGGCTTCGTAAAGCCTTTGACTGCATTCGTATGCATGCACATTTAGTTGGCATATTGACACAAAAATACAGAAGAGAAATATTAATGAGTGCTTGCAGAAAAATAAAGTGGAAAAATTCATTCAGATGGAAGAAGAATTTTTATATTTCATGCAAATTGTACAATTTTCTGCAATGGTCTAAAAATTGGGTTACATGTTCTTGTGTTAGAAAACCATAGATATTTTCTGAAAATTTTGCCAAGGGCAAACGGGATTAAACGAAAGTAATTTTTTTAACACAAAAAATGATAGGATGAATCATTAATTTTTTTTTCTTTCTGCGGAAATCATTGATGTTGATTACTGCTTAGTTACTCCAGTCTCTTCTTGTAGAAAAACGGAAAACATAGGAATGAAGTTCAAAATTTAGATATAAATCCTTTAACAAATTTATTCAAAAATGGCTGCTTTATGTGATACCCTATCAAGCTAGATTGACCCAAAGATTAAAATTACAGTCAAACAGCGTTCCAGGTTAAACAATGGAATAGCACTAAGATGCCCGGATTTAGCTAAAAAGGGGACCCAGTTTTTTTGGCTTCTAACTATTTTTTGTGTTTTCAGTCGTTTAGCACTGAAGATGGTCATGAGCAACAAGTACCGCGTAGGGAAGTCTAGCCCAAGATTTAGAACTTTTCAGTTATAATCGGGGACTTTTTAGCCTTTCTAAAATTTATTATCTTTTTAGTATAAGACCCTGCAAAAAGAGTTTTAGGCAGCGAAGACCAAGTTGGAAAAGCGCAGTGTGTGCACAGGTCATGAAAATCTCAATGTATGAATAGAAATTTTCTCGGGGTTTTGAAAGTGTTTTAAAACACTTTTGCTGAGGTAAGGATAATCAAGATTGGTTTCACCAGAAAAACTACAGTATATTATTACCAAAACTTAACTTTCCAGCAGTTGCTTGAGTGTACTTTAGCCGAAAATAGTGACCACAAAAAGGAGTAAACCGAAAATCAATATACCAGCTTATCTTGTTTAAAGAATAAGACGGAAATTGACACAAAAAGATTTATGGATCCAATTGCTAGACCAATGTGTGTCTGTGTAATAATCAGCACTAAAAGATGGCCCTTGCTCTGATTTAGATATAGCAAAAGACAGAAATAAAAGAGGAAATTACCCCAAGAAAAGCCGGCTAAAAAGCAAGAATTTTAGACAATCTTTTAATATAAATCAAATTTTTTGGTTGCACTCTTTATGCAGACAAAGCTTGCAATATCAAAATCCATTAATCATTGGCTTGAGACTTGAAATTTCTTATCTTCAAAGTTTTTTTTTTGACTATTTACAGATTGAAAGAAAATTTTATCTGAATATGCTAATGAAACTAAGCTAAAATCTAGAGTAGTTTACGGTCAGCTAACCGAAAATAGAGTAATGCCATAAAATCAACCGCAGACTAACTTGGTAAAAACATCTAAAAAAAAATCAAAAATAATTTTTTTTACAAATGGGGGGGGGGGGGCTACTTGCCACTAGGGTCGAGGAAGAACTCAAATCTGTGTTTCTTTATAAAAAAGGAGGTAAGACTTTAATAGGTAGGACTTTAAACCATAGTTTCACCAGCGCCAGCGCCGGCGCTGGCTTTTTAAATGGCGCCGGCGCTGGCGATGAAAGTATTATATTTACCGTTGCTATTCGAATAAAGTTTTGAAAAAAAGATCAAGTACATTTATTTTCGAAACTCACTACTTTTCAATCAAACGAGTTAGGGGTGCTTTTACGGCTTTTTGACACCGACTTTTTTACATGTTTTTCATATATTTGTTTCTTTTCTTTTCTCAAATGTTTTCACATTCTTTTGTAGCTAAGAGTTTTTTTCTATTAGGTTGTCACGGACACTAATTAGAAATAATTTCTCGAAGGAATCACACCAACCTCATACAAAAACCAAGTCTGAGTCTCAACTTGGTTTTTAATGTGAAGTCGTGAAAATTATTCATTATTAGGGTGTTTGACCACTCAATCTATAGCGAGAAATCTCAGCTACAAAACAGTTAAAAAACATCTAAAAAAGGTAAAGAAAATATATAAAAAAGGAAAAATATCGATTTCAAAAAATCACAGTGACTGAACAAAAAATATTTCTCATGGCGCTGGCGGCGATTTTGGCTGAGGTGCAACTGTGCTCCAAACCATTAGGAAACATATGTTTCGCTAATATTTCGGGTATTGGTGTTTATCATTGAACAAATTTGGATTTATTCAGTTGGTTATTTCACTTTGGATGTGGTTTGCATTGATCTCTCGACCTAACCTCAGTTATGATTACCTGCACATCTTAGGCATAAGAAGTAGCAGAAATGAAACTTAGGGTTATGAAATTGAAAATAATATCACTTCAGAATTTATTCTCAAAGAATAACGTTTAAAGTTCTTTCTTACAGAATAATAAATTAATCATTTACAACTAACAAAATTTATAAAACATAGGTACTGCATGCAAAAAGTCTTTCAATAACCACAATACAAAACAGCCTACAATAGAAATAAAATATGTCTTATTTTTATTATCACTGGAACACACATTGCCTAAATTGCAGTCAAATTTGGAAAAATCTACAAGTCCGTTTTTTCTCATTTCCATGTTGTATCGAACCTAAAACAAATGTCTAAGAATTTAAAAACTCGATTGAAAAAAGTTACATTTGGCATTTGTGTGTAAGTAGTTGAGTTTAAGCGGTGTAGACCACGCTGGTTATATGTTCTATTGAAAAGTTCTTCATACCAGCAATCCACAGCGCCGAAGTCAGACTCAGGCATTAGTTTGTTGACGAACAATAGATTGAGTTGTTTACAGTACTTGACAAATCTTCTAATCCAAATATACAGATACCATGTCGTAAAATTTTACTTTTGCAGTTCTTATTAGACCAAAGAGAGAATCTGCAGAGAAAACAAATTGAAAGATATAGAATAGGCTTACTTTGTTTACTTTAGATCGAAAAATAGAGACTGCACTCTTTCTAATGGAAGCTCTTTTTCATTTCTCGAAAATGCTTTGACCGCAAACTTGAAATTGCAATAAAACACAGGTTAACCAAATCCCATCCCTCTCCCCCCCCTTTTTGTTTTGTCTCTGAAAAGGGACGATTTGCTTGTGCCCAAATAAGTTTTTTACACGTTTTAACTGATCTAAAATTAATCTAACCTGGTCACAAAACACGCTGTAACACCTTTTTCTATGCAATCTAAAAGTTTTATTAAAATTCGATTTTATTTGGAGTCTAAGAAAGTAATTCTTAGTGTAATATCACGTGCTAGACCTTTCAAGCTACCGTTAAAATACCTAATAAGCCGACCATAGAACGACTGCCTCTACTTCGAGAACTTACATCTCAGAGCAGAGAAAATTTACTTTATTAACTTCCATAAGCTCTAGTTATTGCGATTTTAAAATTTTGTTCGAGCACGCAAAATTTCTATATTTGCCCGAATAAAGTTTAAATTTTCTGGAAATTAAATGACTGTTCGGCTTATTGGATAATTTACGGTACGGGTTGAAAATCATTTGACCACCAACCCGGAGTAAACCACCCGGCAAATGCAAAGCCTCAGTAGTGGCTATGGTTTGAAAGGCAACTTCATCCACTCCATAAGCCGGACCATTGAGTTGAGTCAAAAAAGTGGTCAGGTTCAATTGGTTGAGCATGTAATCCACAGAGGTTCTGGTCAGCGACATTTCCGAGTAGCCTTTAGAAAATCTCATTTTTGAATCACTATTGTTTCGAGCTTCTTTTTTTAGAGAATCTTAATTTTTTTTCATTTAATAAATAGATAGAAGTTTTGAAAAATCAACCATTCAAAAAAATGTTGAGTCCTTTAAAAGTCCAATCCATTTTCCAATCTACTCGGTTCATTTGCTTTAACTTTTCTATTTCCATGTCATTGGCACCACCCATCCATTGGAATATCTGCACTAATTCTTGGTTGGTTTTGGCAGAGATGTCGTGGTTCTAAATTTTAATGTATTTTTTTAGTAATAAAATAATTAAAATTTATAAAATTAATTTGTAGTAGAACTGTAGTAGTTTAGTTGAGCTGAAACTTAGTCCGTCCGCTTTTAATTATTGCTATTGTTGTAATTTATATAAGTGGGAGGCAATCCCACGCCATCCACACACTCAACAATTTAGCTGTTGGCCTACCCCAGTTTGGAGCTGCCATACAGGTCAGCCTACACTTCAAGTGCAATGGGCAAGCCTCACCATAGAGCCGAGGTCTTGATGATGACCTCGAACTCACAGCCAGGTAAGTTTATGAACCATCGTCAGATGGCAGATTTAGATTGGCTGCAATTACAAACTAATAGGATAAGAGTAGAGCTAGTCAGCAAGACAAAACACTTGTACATAAGATTGTCTAAAGCTACGTGTTTGGCGTTACTTGTAAAGCCAGCCAACATATATGCCCTGTTGACTTGCCTTACTGGGAGTTCAAGGTAATCACTGAGGAATCAGATCTGGGCTAAGGTTCGACCATTGCCGAAACCTAACGAAACCTAACTATCCTGTTTTTTATTACCGGGTCTGAGGCAGTGTTTTAAAAACCACAGTCACACCTCACAGTCACAAAAAATTGTTAATTAAAAAGACTATAAAACTCGAAAGCGGTGTAGGAAAAATGACCTCTCGGGGGGCTTTAGCCGCCCCCCCCCGTCAGATTTTTCTGGCTACGCCTCTGGTCACACCTCAGATCACACTCACAGTCACACTTGATGTGAGTGTGACTGTGACTTTAGTGTGACTGTGAATGCCGCAGTAGTGCAGTGTGTGTGACTTCTCATTTTTCAATGTATTTTTTTCGGATGCCTGCGATCAGTGATTCTCAAAGCTCAATCGCAAAGAGCGATGCAGAAATTCCATCTGGGACATGTATGAGAAATGACCGAAAATCTAAAAAACTTGGATTTTGGTGACTTTTTAAAGGAAATTGATTTTTTGAAAGTGCATATCTCCACAAGTATATTTTCAAAAATAATTTTGTAAAATAGGTACTGTATTTCTTTATTTGGATGCTTAACATTAGTTTAAAAAACTGTAAATAATTATTATGCACCAACCTAATAGAAGAGGATAGGACAAACTGCAATTTCAAAGGAAACCTTCCATAGAAACATGAATAATTGGTCGTGTCCAACAAAGTTTTAAAAAATATTTTCAATAGAGAAATTTCGTGGGAGTGATATTTTCGACCGACCCTTTTCAATATTTCAGATTTTCGAATATCGTGGTCTTTTAATGGTGAAATTGAGCAGGTACCTACCTGTAAAAAATGACATATTCCCAACGCCGATCCGTCCTAAGCAAGTTTTTCATGCACTCGAGCATCGCAAAAGACATGTTGTGCCCTGCACTATTTGTCTCAAACTCCACTTCATTGACAAAGACATTCGGAAAACAGTTGGTCAGATTGTTGATTCTAGCTTTGTAGAGAACGTCTGCTTTGGCACTTACTGCGTAGCAATACCTGGTAAATACAGGGTGTCCCAAAAAAAAATCCCTACGCTTCAAGGGCACCGTCCGGCGATTTTTTATTTCACTTTTTTTCAAACAATATGTCATTTTGTAGCCCTGGAATTTCTCTATCGAATAGTATATGAACATTTTATTTCTGAATAAAAAATATGGAGAAATTGACAGGACAAAATTAAAAACCTCGATTTCGAATCCGGGAATTTCCAGTTTTTGTTGAAATAAAGAATTTGCAACTTATTTAGAAGCTGGTTGTTAATATCAATTTTTCTTTCGCAGAAATGTTTTGAACACATAATTTGTAGCTATCTCTTTCCTCTTTCGATTGGTACATAAAACTTTTTCGAACTCTATTCGAAAAGGGACCATTTGGCTCTTAACACATTTTGGGTCATATTAGAAGTTGACAGGCATTTTGAAAACTTGGATTTTTTTATTCTGAGTTTTTTTTTCAAAAGACCATATATCAACACTCAGATTCAAATTGTTTTTTCTGTAGAGTGGGTTTTGTAGCTCTTGGCATGCGCTACACGATGGTGTTTACAGATTTTGGAAATTTATTTATTTTTTTGACCATTAAATACCCTTAACAAAAGCTGAAAATTCCCGGATATGAAATCGAGGTTTTTAATTTTGTCCTGTCAATTTCTCCATATTTTTTATTCAGAAATAAAATGTTCATATACCATTCGATAGAGAAATTCCAGAGCTACAAAATGACATATTGTTTGAAAAAAAGTGAAATAAAAAAATCGCCGGACGGTGCCCTTGAAGCGTAGGGATTTTTTTTTGGGACACCCTGTACAGGGTGTGTCAAGAAATTTGCCCCTTTTTGAATGGTCATAACTTTTTCTGCAGGTCGAATTCCGAATTTCCGTAAACGCAGAAAGACATAACAATTTTTAAAGTAACAATTTTTTGGTATATAATGTAAAAAAACAATTTTCGCTTGGTCCACCTGCGGTTTGGGCCTTACGCATCCAGAGGCCACCAACAGACCAGAATCCAAACCATAGGGGGACCAAGCAAAAATCATGTTTTCCACGTTATATACAAAAATTTTACGCCGAGCTAAGTTTTTGTGCGTTTACAATGGAATTCGACCTGGAGAAAAAGCTATGGTGATTAAAAAAAGGGCAATTTCTTGACACACCCTGTATACATTTACTTTGTCCGGCCGAATCCTCATCATTATTAGAAAAAGACCCCGAATCTTATGCTAAACTAACTTTTTAAAGTTACTTTTTTCTACCTAACGAAATAAAATGTTAGAAATTCACGCCGAGAAGTACCTTTTTCCAAAACTAAAAATGGTTTTAAAAATCTTGCCAGTTTTGGGGAGAATAGCTGGCGGCTAACTCCATTTCTATGAGAAGGTAGTCCTGAAATAATACAAATATGTTTGTTTTGTGTAATACAGTCAAACCTCGATTTAGTGGCACCCCAAAAGTTCGTTCCCGCCTAGGGTCCGACACTTTTTTTACCCAATTTTCAAAATATTTTATCGATTCTGTTAGACAGTCTGGTCGCAAATATCGTGAGGATTCCGATTTCGCCGATCGTTTTTTGAAAGTAAACAAATTTTGGGGTAAAAAAGTGAAACCTCGATATAGTGGCACCCCTT
The DNA here is from genome assembly GCA_004194705.1 of Ditylenchus dipsaci. Classification (NCBI taxonomy): domain Eukaryota; kingdom Metazoa; phylum Nematoda; class Chromadorea; order Rhabditida; family Anguinidae; genus Ditylenchus; species Ditylenchus dipsaci. The sequence continues at coordinate 357,768 of SADC01001284.1, read as the reverse complement.
TTTTGAAAACAGGTGCCACTATATCGAGGTTTCACTTTTTACCCAAAATTTGTTTACTTTTCAAAAAACGATCGGCGAAATCGGAATCCTCACGATATTTGCGACCAGACTGTCCTAACAGAATCGATAAAATATTTTGAAAATTGGGTTAAAAAAGTGTCGGACCCTAGGCGGGAACGAACTTTTGGGGGTGCCACTAAATCGAGGTTTGACTGTAGACCCATACAACTTCTATACTAAAAAGAATTGGCACTTCTTTGATCCTTTGCCACTTTTGGTTTAGAACAACTCATATTGAAAATATCAAATCAAAATCGTCTAGAATTAGGGTCTTTAAAAAGTATAAGACTCTAGGTGGGATCGAGCTTGAGAGGGTCATTAATGGCTTGTTCACGTTGATCGAGTTAGAGTTCGAGTTTTTAGCTACGTGAACACTTCTTACCCGAACTCTAACTCTGACCCGAACTCTAACTCTAACAACGTGAACAAGCCATAAATAAAAAGTCTGATTTTCCGAATTTGTCTAAATCACCAACTTTTTTTTAGTAAAATGTTTATATTTTTTAAATTTGAATCACACACCTTGAAAATTGCCCTTGCATATGCAATTGGAAACTTAGCTTCTTCATCCGAAGCAGGCTGTTCGGGGAAGTAATGTCTTTGGCGGATTGTTTGACAGTCCACTGTTAAGTTGGGTTCATCTTTATAAGTAGCTCGGTTTCGGTCATCTTTTATATATAGTTCCTCACCATTCAGAATTCGACCACAATCTAAAAGATTTTTCAAAGCTTGTTGTGAAACGTTTTGTGCACATTTATAATTTTTTCAGTAGATTTTACTTATAAAAGAAGAAAAGACCAATATTGGAATTTAAAATTTTTTTCCATTACCGTATATTCACTGATAAACCGACTGATCGGTTTATTTTTAACCTACCCAAAAAATCAGAAAATTCTGAGGTGGATCTAAAGTGCTTAGCAAAAATACAAAAACTAAAATCGGTAGAGTTCGTGGGAGTTAAACAACGATGTAAAATAATTTCTCGGGCTGAGATAAGTTGGCCCATTAGAGCAAGTATGGTATGTCTTAGCAAAATTTCGCACCATATGTGGCTGAACTTGAGTCAAACTCGTGATATACCGTATTTCCTCCAATAACTTACCCTGCTCTAATAACTCACCCCTCTGCGGACCATTTAAAAAATAACTCACCCGCGTGAGTTATTAGAGGAAATACGGTAAGAATGCTACTGAAGACCGGTCGAGAGGTGCCCTCATATAGGTGTTCAACTGTAATGGACGGGAGACGATTTTTTATGTCTCTAATTTCTTCACTTTTCAGATTTTGTCGGCGTTCTGATTTCTGGACAAAAATTCTAAACGTCTAAAAAGTCGGCTTTGGCTCTGTTGTCTAGAAATATTTTTAAAGCAAAATTTAGGGACGAAAATTTTGTTTTCATTAATTCAATTACTTTCATTACTTTAAGCGGAATTTCAAAAACAATCCAATTTACCAATATGAGAAGTAGATGGATGACGTTGATATAATTTTGTGACAGAAAGTGTTATTCGAAAAAGATGAAAAACTAGAACAATAGTGATTTCTAGCAATTTACTCATTTTATGTTTTTGAAAACCAGCAAACTGACAAAAACATTTCAAAAATAGTGAAAATAAATTATCTAATGAAGATTACTCACATTGGTGATGAATCAGTAGTATTTTTTCTGTATTGTAGTGACTTTAATCTACTCTGTGCTGTTTTGCTTCTTATCAAAAAGTTTGGGACCCGTATAAAGTCGCAACCTCTGAAATCAGTCAAGCGGACCACTTCGCAAAAAAAATTAACTCCTGGATTGAAGCTGTTGGAAGAAGAATGTGTAATGAAAGTTTCTATAGCTGTGTTGCTCTTTGAATGTCAAATAAAATGCCTTGCATCTGACAAGATTGTTAAACATTTTGAGAAAATATGCATCGTATTCATGATCATATTATAGATTTTACAGTCAAACCTCGATAAGGGACCCACCTTAGGGTGCCGGTTAATCGGGGTGCTGGTTTATCGGGGTGCCGGTTTATCGGGGTGCCGGTTTAAAGAGGTTTTAAATTAATTTCAAGACAAGGGTGCCGGCTTATCGAGGTTTTGCATTTAACATGAGATCTTTCCACAATTTATTATGCATCAACTTGAGAGGAATTTGAATTTTGACGATGACGTTTAATTTTTAAGAGTTTTCCCTAGCAAATCGACCATGCTGAACACGAATCTGGTGTATAAATTCCAGGTTAGCTCAGCGGTGAAAAAATTTCCCGTTAAAATGTTTTTCAAATATTCGTTAAATAAACGATCGCCGGTTTAAAAAACGGTTGAAACGGTCGCCCAACCCTGTAAAGACTTTGTTTTACTGATTTCTTGCGCTTTCTAACGAAATATAGAATTATGCATGTGTATATAAAATATTTGAGTACTAGCTGATTTTATGAACATACCCAAGTCACATTTAACAACATTTAGAAATTGGTCGAAATCTCAAGCCAAAGCGTCTTTTTTGAAAAATGGTTTGCAGATTTGGATTCTCTGTGAAATTCTGCACCAGAATGAGCTGGTCTTACAGTCAGGGCTTCGCGTATTAAGGTGAATTGTAAGGAGTGCCGCTTTATCGAGGGAAATTTCCTTTGTGCGGACCGACCTTAGGGTACCGGCTTATCGAGGTGCCGGTTTATCGGGGTTTCGTTTTGTTGATTTTCTTTGTCGGCCAGCTAAACTGGACTGAGGGTGCCGGTTTATCGAGGTTCAACTCTATCGCAATTTTATTTATATTGTCAAAAGCATATCTCATTTCTAAACTTTTTTTGTGTAGTCCTGTTACTAATAGAAAATTTGGCGCTAGTAGCGAATACCCCCCCCCCCCAACAAATTTTTTTTCGAAATCAGGTTTTAACCATTTCTAAGTAATTCTTATGCGCTGAAACGATAAAAAAAGTTGTTTTCAGGCATTTTCTGACCTAAAAAGTTGATTTTTGGAAAAAAACATTTTTGACCAAAATTCGACTTTTTGCCTTAAGAGACCAAGGTAAACCACCTTATATAAGGGTATTTGACCCCGTTTTGGTCACTGGAGCTAGGCAAAAAAGCCTCCATATGCATTTTATGATCAAGAGTCTGGCTTGGAATCATGTCTAAGGCAAGTGAGTGCGCGCATCTCTAACTCTCAAGCCCCCTGCGCCCCGAAGGGGTCAGAAAATGCCTGAAAACACCTTTTTTATCGTTTTCAGCGCATAAGAATTACTTAGAAATGGTAAAAACCTGATTTTGAAAAAAAATTTGTTGAGGGGGGGGGGTATTCGCTACTAGGGTCGAAAATTTTTCAAAGGAAGGAAAAATACAAGTCATGATCCTTTCCGAATGAAGTTGCATGACAAAATCTTCCTTGTTGGGCACGAGGCTTTAGCTTGGAAATATACTAACATTAAAGCTTGAAATTTACCGATAGATGGGTGATGTTTCAGATTCAGGAATTTATCAAGCAAGGGTTTAATGTCTCTTTACGATGAGGTACTTGTTGCGCTGAAAAATCCAACCATCCCCCCCCCCTAGTATTTAAAATACTACTTTTAAATAAAGTATTACTAGATGAACTAGTATTTCCAAGACTACTTTAAACCAGGCTTGAACGTTGGCCTCAAAACAGGAGTAAGATTTTAAAAAATTCTGGAAAGCGGGATTTCCGCCATAAAAAAAGAAATCCCGACGGGAAACGTTATGCTTCGAACAGTAAAACAGCCAATTTTCTCAACAATTTCATACATTTTTAAGGGTGACAAGTATCAAGAACAAAATTTGAAAACAAAAAATTTAAAAAACTCTTTTTAAACACCCTATATATTCTGCTGCTATGTAAGCTTTTCATACGGTTATTTTTAGCCAAAAGTTTTTTTACACACCTAGCGATAAGAACCATGTAATTATTTTTTTAAGTTATTTTTTTCATCTAATTTATTTGTGGCACACTTCATGGGCTGGTCTTTTTATTATTGATTTGGGCATGGAAATAGGGTGTGTGCTGAGATGCCTGTTGTGTTCGTTGTCTGGCCAGCACTCACATTACAAGCACTACTAGCCAGCTTGGCACAACAGACCATGGCTTCCAGAGTCTTTGGCACAAGCTTTACACAAATGCCTTTGAAAAAGCTGACTAAATTTGCCTCAGGCACACACATTTTTATTTGCTACTGGAGACAAATAAATTGACTCTTTTCTTTATTTATCTCTTTTTGTTTTAATCTTTTGGGAATTCTATTAACGGCACTCTATTTGAATTGCTGGAAAAATAACAAAGATTGTGAAATTGTCTAAATTTGAAAAACCAGCTTGTTCCCCAGGTCAACAGTGCTGTGTCGGGTATCATGCTCTTTTTTACACCCGATATCCAAAATGGCCTATTTTCATATCGGATAAGTCGGTTAAGGTATTTATGCTATTTTACTCAGAAATTTTTCAATAACTTGGGCTAAAATAGAACACTTACCTATTTCGAATCTAGAACACATACAATATGCCTTGATTTTCCAAGCTACCGAGATATTCGATGCACTTGTCTTTTTACGGTCTTTTAGAATTTGACCTTTTCTTAATATATTGGCATTCATGGTGAGATTTTAGCACAAGGAATGAATTTTAAAAAATTTCTCTAAAGTTATCTATCGTTAATTGAAATCACCTTTTTTAATCCGAGCATGTGATGCGGATGCTAAAGAACTTTTCTTCAGTTTTATTTCGCCTTTTAGGCTGTCTAAAATTAGGCAATAAGTAATACTTATTAAGTAATACTTACGCATCTAATGATATGTAAAGCCTTTCTAAACGCTTTCAAAATTTCAACCAGGACATTTTCAATGAAATTATTAATAATATCTATTTAACGGTTCTATATACCGTATTCTCTCTATTAGTTCCACATGTGGGATTATTTTTCAATCGTCCGAAAATCGAAAAAATTTGGAGTCGATCTCGAGATTTTTGGGTGAAAATCCAAAATCCGAAAAACAGATTCGCTAGAGCTCGTGGGAGTTAAGAAAATGCAATAAACAGCTTTGTTGAATTTTTCTCCGAGCTGAGGTACAGGTCCTCAAAGTTGGGGGTGTGGGTTTATTAGAGAGTGTGGAACTAATAGAGAGAATACGGTAACCTTAGTATCAGCTTACCTGATGCGATTCAAAAAGTTTCGAAAAAGTCACTTATGCTGAGGTCTATTGTTTTTCAGCTTGTTTCAATCACAGTCAGTAAATCGACCGTTATTCGAAACTAGAAGAGCTATTTCTGGTCTTAAAAATCAAAGCATTAATCATAAACGATGAAGAACTAATAATTTTAAAAATTTAGTGAGGAAATTAAAAAATGCAGTAGGTATCGTTAGTAAATTTGGCTAATAAAAATCGTAAAAGACCAAGTGCACCCTCTGCTACAAGCAGTATTTATTTTGAGGGGGTGTGCATATTTAGCTAGGATTAGGCTTTGGCATAGGCCACAATAATAATAAGTTATATATAATATTCGAAACCCCGCATTTGAATACTCTTAGAGGTGGTTTACTTGGTATGCTGTCAAAAAATTGTTCCATTAGGCATGGCCTTTCAAATCTGTAAATGAAAAAAGACTAAAAATATTATGAAAAGAAAAAATAACTTGCGTACTGCAGGATTCGAACCTGCGCCCAGAGAACTGGACTGCGACCTGAACGCAGCGCCTTAGACCGCTCGGCCAAATACGCCATGACTACAAAAGGAAGGTCTTATGGCTATCTCATGTATTTTTTTAATAAGAGACAAAAGATACCGTATTTACTCAATAAACTGCGGCAAAGCAGAATTCTTTATTGTAACTAGTCTAAAAATATCCAAACAAGTGACATTTATTTTATTAAGTTAGCCAAATATTCCGATTATCTTTTCTCAAAATGGCTACCAATCCTCTAGTGATTGACCAAAATGATCCGGATGATTCCCTGTTTTCTCAGCAACTGAATGCCGGAGCACAGCAAGAAGTTCCATGGTGGCAAAAGTTGGTTTCTCAATCACAAATTTCTTGGTGAAAAATCCAGCTGTTTCAGAAATTTTCTTTTGCAGCAGCCAACTTTAGTAAATGCATGGTAATTTCAAAGATAATTTGAATCCAATTGTGTAGTCTACTTATATTTTTAAAGGAATGGTGTTTTTCCAACTGTTATCGTCAACATTTTGGCATTGTTATATTTCTAAGACTAGGATGGGTGGTTGGTACTTCGGGAGTTTTTGAGGTTGGACATTTTTAATGCGTTGGAATTCATAGGAATTTAATATTTTAATTTCAAATGCAGGATAAGTTAAAAAAAACAAAAAAAATATTGGCCATATCAAGTTTTTTTAAGTGAATCTGTAAATCAGTATAGATTTAAATAATTTCTGATTTAGGCAATTGTGATAGTTTCGCTATGTACTCTATTTTCTATGATCACTGTGCTCTCTGCTATTGGAATTTGTAAGTGGAAATGTCCAAACAAAAAATAAAAACAAATTTTGCTTTATTCAGGTGAAAGAGTAAGCAATTTGGAGCACAAATTTTGGCCTAAATGTGATTTTTACTATAAATTGCAGTGCAAAATACAGAGTGGTGGCATATACTTCCTGATCTCTCATGTTCTGGGGAAGAGAATCGGGGGTGCTATCGGCATTATTTATACTTTTGGACAGGCTACTGGTTGGTTTTTTACATTTTTACCAAAAAAAACTCCGGCTTCGCGATTAAAACATGGGTTGACGGCCTTTTTGTTTGTCGTGAAGTAAAGTAACAGAAATGTCGTCACATTTTAACGACCCCACGATTTACTGATTTACACTAAAGAGCCTCGATTCTAGTTTCAAGAGTATGCAACATTTTGTCCCAAAACATTACCTTCATTGAAAAACTTATTAAATTGAAACTGTATTCTGCATTGTAAAACGGTTTATTTGTTTAGCCACAAGCTTAGTAGCACTGGGTTTTGGAGAGAGTATGGTCCGCTTATTCGGCGTTTTCAGCCAATCAGCCACCAAAGTATTTGCTGTTGTTGTTCTGGTATTTTTTCTCTGTTGACTAAGCACATAAATAAAATGTTTTAGGTCATTCTAACCGGTAAAAATTAATAAATTCAAAAATATTCTTAAAAATTTACATTTCGTCAATTTAAGCTCTGAATTTTGCTGGTCTGAGGTTTATCATCCGCTTGCAACTGCTTTTAATGTGCTTCCTAGGAGTGGCTATCATCGACTTTTTGCTGGTGCTGTGTTTACCAGGGACATAGGTTAAATTTTTAATTCACAGTGATATTTGGGTTCAACATTGATGATTTAGAGCACGGCATAGACTACTTAAGTCGGGAAAGGCTTACAGCTAACTGGGAGCCTCACTACAGCGTCACCAATTGCTCGTTTGAGGGCACCACTTTCACCACCAAACATGAAAGCTTTTTTAGTGTATTCGGTGTTCTCTTCGCCAACTTTATCGGTGTATTGGCTGGTGAGTTTTTTTAGTGTTGTAAAAACTGGTGTATGCTACTAGGGTTCATACCTGTGGATGTTTTGATCAGGACATAGGATATAGTGTGCGTCAAAAAAATTGACTACCGAAAAAGTTTGGGTGGCTAAGCTCTTAGGAAACATCTATAAATTATGTCCGACTGACATGGGAATGAGAGGTAAATGTCCTTTTTCTGACAGGAATGTTAGATTTCTCAGAATTTTTTCTTAGACGAGAGGTGAAAGCTGTTCAGGAGATAGTCTCGATACGAGGTTTTTTTCCAGGTTTTTTTCGTTTTTACAATGTGATTTTAGAGCCATATTTTGTCGACAACTCAGTGCTGCGATGTCAGACAAACTTGTGCAAAATTAAAAGTTGTATCAGCACCATAAATATCGAAATTTCTAAATTGCTTCAAAAACGCCCTAAAAACAAACGAAAAAGGAAAAAAAACAAATGTCATATGTCCACTAAAAACTGAACTTTTTTAAGCATTCTATGAGCCAAAATTTTAAAAGGGGAGGGGGACCAAGGCGAAAAAGTAATTTTTTGTAGAAGTCACATAACACCAAAAAAATTTCCCAATGTCGATCCTTTTTGATATGTACAGACTCTGTCAAAAAAAATTGGGTTCGTCACAATTACACGAAAATAGATAGGGGTCGAAAAATGAGCCGTATTCAGAGTGTTAACTCATTCTATATCTTTGGAGCTAAATCAAGACGACCAAAAAGTTTATAAATATTTTCGATAGCATATTCATTGTAGGTGTGAACATGAGCGCTAACCTGGCCAACCCGCTCAAAGACATAGCTCAAGGAGAGCTGTCTGCTCTAGGTGTCAGCTATGTGCTCTGCTTTGTGTTTATGCTACTCCTGGGAGCTGGTGTTGACAGGGCAGCTTTGGTATGTGATTCCATGGTCAGCGAAAGAATCTCATTGACCAAAGTATTCTTCCTCTCCGGATTGTACATTTCCTGCCTCTCCTCCATTATCAGCTCATCCTTAGGCACTTCAAGTGAGTTTTTCGTTAATTTTTAAAAAATGCCGATTGCATCGAAAAACAAGGAAATGTTTTGGAAATTTTTTTTAAGAAAAAATTTTCTGGTTTTTAATTTTGTATCTTTATGACCTAATTTTACTATAGATATAAAAACAATTTTACACTGAACCAACGAAATGAATTTTTTTCACTTAAATTTTTTTATTCAAACTGCTGAATATAAAATGACTCTTCTTGGAAAGCCATCTACGATATTTTTACACAAAAAAGGCTTGCCCTTTGAGCGGCCACCAGGTAGGATAGTACCAATTAAATATCATTCAAAACATCATTCTGAATTTGAACTCATTAAACTATTTTTACTTTCCTAATTTAGGAGTTGTGCAAGGAATAGCTGCTGAAGGTCTACTACCTTCACTAAACTTCTTGGTGGAGGAAGTAAGAAGATCCCTACCGATGTATACAAAAATCATGTATCAAAATTTTCTTAGGACTCTGACAACAAAAACCCCTTGAAGCGACAATACTGGTGACAGCGGTGGCTGTATTCTTTGTGCTAATCGGGGACTTGAATCAACTAGCCATCCTATCTGCTATGCCCTTTCTGGTCACCTATGCGTTTGTGAACTATGCCTATGTTTCACTAGCCATGAGCCATGATCTGACCTCTTTAAGCGAAGAAATTGGGTATTTGAATGCTCAAATTGTGTTTTTAATCGATAGTTTCATGGTTTTTCAGCACATCCAAACCAACTTACGGAAGTGTACAAGACTTTAGTGCACCTGAAAATACCCTGGATAACCTATTCCCAGACCGAAATGCGGATGCTTCTAACAGAATGTTTGGTGATGAGAAGGCCTGGTACTCCAGATGCATTAATCGATACATTTCGTTTGCAGCTGTAGGTTTTTTTGAAAAATTAAAGCAAATAGAAAATAGATGCATGGTCAGGGTGGTTTTTGGAGATTTCGCGCATGTTACGGTTAAAATGGGCATACGGACGTTTAGCGGTTGGCGGGACAAATGTTCCGAAACCCCTAAACTTCACACTAAAACGCCAAGCTTTTTTAGGTGTTTTTTAGGCTTAGGCTTAGGATTAGGCTTAGGATTAGACTTTAGGCTTAGGCCTTAGGCTTAGAACAGAAAAAAACATCCGAACATTCTCAAAGTAGAGACGGAAACGGGACGGGATCCCGTACGGGATCCCGTCCCGTTGGACCAAAATTTGACCTAAAATCCTGTCCCGGAATCCCACCGGGTCCATTTCGAAAATCCCGGTCCGGTCCCGGTTTTGATTTTTTGGCGCTACTATAGAATACCCCCCCCCCAAAATCCGACCTTTAAAAAATGCTGTAACTACCCTTGCAAACAACAAGTTTAGGCTTAGCCTTAGGCTTGAGGGTAGGCCAGCGTACAGAAGTTGTGACTAATGAAGAGTTTGCGCACATTTTCCGGGGTCTGGGACATAAATTTGGGTATTTTTTACTTAAGTTTTAAAAGGTCGGATTTTTTGGGGGGGGGGGGGGGTATTCTATAGTAGGGTCGATTTTTTCTTAATCATAAACCGGGATTCACAGTTAACCAGAAAAGTAACAATTACACATCTATTATACTCACATTACCGTATTTCCTCTATTAAGCCCCCATGGGGGATTATTTTTCGACCCCTAAAAAATCAGAAAAATTTGAGGCCGATTTCGAGATTTTTGGTTAGTTAACTAAAATCGAAAAAGTGGAATTAGGAGTGCTCGTGCTAACCAAGAAACATAAAAAACATATTTGCGAAATGTTTGCTCCAGACTGAGACATAAGGTCCATATGGTGGGGGATTATTAGAGAGTGGGGTTTAATAGATAAAATACGGTATCTCCTATTAAGCTCGAGCACCTCCAGCTCATATACTTTTTGTCCGCTTCAGGGATTTTTTGGCGAACCTAACTTGTCTATCGATTCTACAAAATAACGAGGATTTTGATTTTTTTGCAAAAGTTAAAACTTCTGCCTAATCGTCAAGTTTAACCGTTTCAAAAAACCATGATACCCTCCCAGTGGTTCGAAAAATGTTTTATCTTAAAAATTAAAAAAGCACGCGGCCTTCTCATGAAGTCGTGATTGAGAAACACGAATATGAGGTTATCTCCTTTATCCGAGCCCTCCGCGTGGGGTATTCTATAATCAAGTCCCGTGATGCTTTTTAGAGATATTTTATTCATGGCACCTGATGTTCGGCAGCGGTTACTGATAAATACTAGCATTTCTGTATTCATACAGTCGAACCTCGTTATAAGATACACCCAGGGACCGACCCCAGCTGTATCTTATAACGAGGTGTATCTTATATAGGGGGGTAATCTGACGGGAGTTATTTAACTTGGGACCGGACCCAGGTGTATCTTATAACGAGGTGTATCTTATATTGGGTGTATCTTATAACGAGGTTCTACTGTATATTAAGTTGGCAATAGGAAAGATTTGAGCATTGAAATCGTTCATTTTTTGCTGAAAATAAGTGAAGAAAATATCAGAAATGTGGAACTTTGTAGCTTAAATTAAGCTGACTTAAATCCGGTCATTTTATCGGGATCCCGTTGGTTGGGTTCACAAAATCCGGGTCCCGGTCTCAATGTAGGTCGAAAATCCCGTCCGGGATCCCGTTGGGTGGCGTCTTTCCGTCTCTACCTTAAAGTAATGATAAAAAAAGCTTGGCGTTTTGGTGTGACGTTTAGGGTTTTTGGGACATTTGTCCCGCCAACCGCTAAACGTCTACGCATCATTAAAATGCTATCAGCATGCTTAGTACCATTCGATCTGGCCACAGTTTCTATGTCAATGAAAAAAGTCTCGTCAAAAAACTGCAAAATGTTATGTCCGAAATTCATTGGTTCGCTCGTACTGTCGAACTCAGTACTTTCTTAATTTTTTATCTTTTTAGATAAAAATTCCTACTTTTGCATAAAAAATTCGGATATCATTTTTGCAGATGCCATTTCTCTTAAAAATTAATGATTAGTCTGGTTACAAACAGTCAAAAAAAATTCTATCATGATCTCAAAATTATTTTTTACTAGTTGACTCCCTTCGAGTGCCAACTAAATTTGGCGTATAATAGGTTTGGAATCTTGCCTCGCTCAAAACACACATTTCAACCACTTTTTAAATAACGGACCTGAAACATGTTGCTAATATGTTTTGAAGGTGTAGATGACACATTTTTGAAAAAAAATTGACCAAAATTTGACTTTTGGCCTGAGATACCAATGGTCTAAAAATTTTAGCAAAAATTTAAAAAAATCGAAAAGTGTTGAAAAATGGTCATCTACACCTTTAAAACATCTTTTTTCAGCCTGTTTCAGGTCTGTGAGTATTTTAAAAAGTGGTTAAAACATTATTTTGAGCGAGTACGGCCAAAATTCAGAAATCTACCGGCAAAATTAAGAATTCTACGTGCGATTTTCATATTTCTACGAGCAACACAAATTTAGGGGCAATTTTTACAATTCTAAGGACAAAAATAAATACCACCCTTTGTTTAATAGAATTCGGTAGAGAATTACTAAATTCAGTGACCCTGGGCTCAATAGAAGTCGACCTATCAAAACCATTTTTCAAAATCGCGTCAGTATAAAATTTATACAAAAAAATTATTGAAAACAGGGGATTTCTCAATTCTTAACAATTTCTTGATAAAACCGGAAATTCAGTTTAGTTTGCAACATTTTCAGGCGATTGTTCACGTGGTAATTGTAGTGTTATCAACAAATGGTTTGCATTTCTGCACTTAATTGCCTTCATATTCCTCTACCTATATTTGGGCAGAACTTGTCCTGCTTCAGACCAAGGTTCACTTCTTTATTTTATTAAGATAGAGAGGCAGTTTATTAAGCCATTTATCAATTTTAATAGTTACTTTCAAAGTCCAAATAAATAATAATCTTTTCAAAGTGCAGGTCTGACCCGATTCTCCATTGTGCACATGATCCAAGTGGCCATGCAAAAAGAGAACTTCAACCCCAAGACCACTGCCTCAGACCAACTGAATGCGGGAATTGCTGTGGTGCCACCCAGTGGTCTGATAAGCGGAGCGGATTACCACACTTCTCGGCTGAACGATGATAATAATGACTACTCTGCCAGGAAACCATATCACCACTCAGAACATGTCGGAAATATTGATTGATTTGAGCATTAATTGATTTTTCAGTGTGTGTGTTAGTGTTGATGAAGATTATAAAAAGAAGATGCTGTATTTTCTCAGAATCTCCTAACAGTGACCTAACATTTAATTTTATTTTTCTTTACCTACCGCAAATTAAATTTAGATTTCAAGGTATAGGCTGAAAATTTTAAGCTCAAATATTTCAAGAATCTTAATCTTTGCTCGATGGACCATCTATATGAATAACAGCCCCCTCCCTCTCCCTGCCCCAATCGAAATGGCACGCTTTCTACAGTTGCCAGTAAAATTTCATATATTTGGTTGGCTATAAAGAGATTTTTTGCAAAGAGCCCCTCGCCATGATGTATTTACCTCTATACAGCTAGCTTGACTGGTATTCAAGGTGGTCACTTTGGAGAGAGTCAACTGTAGCTTAATGACTGTTTTGCAGGACTTCTGCGGAAGAGCTTTGGCTATTTTTAGTTTTGTAACCACTAAAGTTTTAATTTTTTGCAAATAACTCCAAAGCAAGTACTTAACTCTAGCTCTTTGAGATAATTCTTGAAATATTTAGTGCGTAAGGTCGGAATGTCGATGACTAACACAATGAGTTTTTAGAAAAAGTTTTATTGATGGAAGCTAGCTAGCTAAAAAGCGGCCACATTGCTCTCAAAAAGAAGGTACTGGCTGATGTAGTAGGTGAAATTTAAATACAGAACAACAGCTTTTGTGTGACTGGCAAAATGGTTGATTAAAAGGGCTGAGTTGCACACCAACAGGAAAAACATGCCCACAAATCTGACCAAAGCTGTCTGCAAAGCAATTTTGTATCAAAAAATTAAAAATCACCAGACATTTTTATGAAACTCTAAGTAAAAAGAAAAAATCGAAATTGGTTGAAAAACCAACATTTCTTCAGGTTCGTTACTGCCTAGGGCCCGTCGCTTTTTTACTTTTTTCAGAGGTTTTTTTCGGTTTTTCTGGGCAGTCTAGTTCCGAAGATCTTCGAAAGATGTGGGAAAAAAGTGTTGGATTCAGCGTGTAATCAAAGTCTTTGGGGGTACAGTCAAGTCTCGATTTAACGAACCCCTGGGGACCGCCAAAAATGTTCGTTAAATCGAAGGTTTCGTTAAATCGAGAGCTTATTTTAGTCATTTTATTTAATCGGTGGCCAAATAGCCACTAAAAAAAGGTTCGTTAAATCAAGAGTTTCGTTAAATCGGGTTTCGTTAAATCGAGACTTGACTGTATCGTTATATTTAGACTCCACTGTATAATCCATTTTTTATACAAATTCACCTACTTTTTCTTCGTATTTGCTCATAGAGCCATTTTTCCAAACTGATCCAGAGGCAACAAATGAAAAGGATAGAATAAAGATGGTTAAGCATCTGAAAACGCAAAATGCTCAAGATTTCCAAACAATGTTGCAATCCACTCACAAAATAGTGACCAGAATAGGCAAAGAGCGGAAAATATCTTCGAAAATGGCGTACAAGAAGAGAGCCATGGCTGGTAGAGTGATTAAAGCTAGACCTAAAGAGAATTTGGTGGTTAATAGCTAGATTTTGCGGACACATCCATGGACAAATGTTTTCAAAACTCGGATCTTAACTTTTTAAACATATGTGTAAAGTTTTACAATTTTTCAAAATCAATCAAGATTTTCTAAATTACTTTTAGAAAATTTAATTTTCGGAAAATTAAAAATATATTTTTAAAGAGCTAAATTTTTTTTAACCAACTAGGGATACAAAAATTATTGAATACAGTTGGATCTCTCTATAACGACTCTCTTTATAACGACCCGAAAAAAAGAACTGTTTGGTCATAAATGACCTCATTCACGTTAAATCGGCCTTCTTTGTAATGACTCTCTATCTAACGACCGGTTTTGCCCGGTCCCTTGAGAGTCCTTATAGAGAGATTTGACTGCAGATCTTAAAAAAAGTTACAGCGATTTAAAAAACTTGGAATTTGGAAACACTGGTCTAGAGGTATCTATTATCTTATACCTGTCCACCATTTCCTGAGCGATCTGTAAAAAGAGAACAAGTAGGTGATGTGTGAGGCACAGATCATCAGACCACTCAGTTCCAACTTCTTCGGAAACACTGACCAATGGTACAGCGCAGCTGCTGAAATAATCAAATTGATAGAAAAAAGTCTATTAGAGCAAATTTTTTCCGGAAACTAAATTCTGAAAATTTAAATGACTAATTAATTCTTTACTATTTTTGCCGCAAATAATCTTTTAAAAAATCGGCTTAGTAGGGTTAAGGTCTAATTTCAGGTCCCATTGGTGCTCCGAAGCGAACTTTTTTTAAAAACTGATTTTTTGCCATGGCTAGAAAATTATTAGACCATAATCGCAAAAAAATAATAAAAATGCTCAGTCCCTCTGTGCTTCTGGCTAAATTTGAGGAAAAAGTTCTGCTTAATCACTTTTGAGCAAAAATATATAAATAAAGTGACTAAAATAACTAACGAAAACAAGTTTTACGACCAAACATCAAAAGACTTGTAAGATTACAGAAAAAATCCAACTTACCAACATAAAAAAAGACAAAGAAGTCAAGGCTTTTTTCCTCTTGGGCATGTGGGTGCTGAATGTGAGAATGCCGAGAACTATTACTGCAAATAAAATAAATCAAAATTATGTATTAATCATTATTTGTCAATTTTTATTCCAAAAATTCGTTTTTGCTAACAAGATTTCTGACTAAGTCTGTATTTGTTGAGATCTGCGACCGGTTGTAAAAGGCAATTCTTTGAAAATCAAATTAAAAATCGGTTCGGAAGTCGGTTCTATTTCCAGACTGGATATACAAACAGAATTCCGCCCCAGCCAATTTTGAAATAAAATCCGGTCCTGAAATGAAAAACATCAGTTGTTTCGTAAAAAATAACTTTTCTCATTTTTTTCTCTCTCACACTTTTTTCTCGAAAATAATCTCATTGTGTAATTTTTGTAAATCGTGTTTAAACGACTACTAAGTGATTTTTATGTGCTTAAAACGATAAAAAAGCTGTTTTCTAACACTTTTCCACATAAAAAACCAATTTTTGGAACAAAAATTTTGACCAAAATTTTGACTTTTTGACTTGGGGGACCAAGGCAAATCAAGTTTTCTGGTCAAATTTTGGTCAAAATTTTTTTCCTAAGATTGTTTTTTTGTGTAAAAGTGTTAGAAAACAGCTTTTTTATCGTTTTAAGCACATAAAAATTACTTAGGAGTCGTTTAAACACGATTTACAAAAATTTACAAAATGAGAAATGGAAACCAGAATCGCAGGGATACATAGTCCTTTTATTACTTATCAAAAATTAAAATTAAAACAAATAAAAAAATACAGACAAAAATTTGCTGCAAAATTAAGATTTTTTGTTGCGAAATTCGAATAAAGCCTTGAGATTGTCCTCCAGAGTTCAAGCTATAAGCAAAGGTATTTGCCCATAACGAAAAGTACAAAAGTAGAAAAGTGAAATGAACATAACGAAAAGTTGCAGGGAATAAAGTCGTTGGGCTTCCCTGGAGGTCAAATTTTGTCGGTCGTCATGTTTGCAAAAACATGTTACCTGGTATTGTGAAAATAAAAGGAGCATTATTCTGGAAACCATCCGTGGCCAAATAGACCACCCAGACTAGAGCTCCATAGATCAGAAATACTTGATAGGCCATCAAATATTAAAAAAGCTCTACTGGCCACTAAATTCAACAAAAAATAAATAAATGGTATACTCAATAATCAGCTTGGTTAACACAGGGAGATTTAAAAGCTTTTGGATGTGTTTTTTAAATTTTTAAGTGAATTCAAAAAAATCCAAACAAATCTTTTTCAAAAAAATCTAAATCACAGGAGGGGCCAGTCTGTTTCGCGAAATTTTGAAATATGTCAAATTTAGGCTAGAATTATACTTTTATCATACAAATTGACAGCAATCACAAAAATGTAAAAAGAAATACCAGAGAAATAGCATAAAGAGACCAGACAGTTAACAAAAAAGACCCTTAGTAGACCGAGAAATGTCCCTGGGTTGCACTTAACAGCAGTCAGTCAGTGATAGCAATAAATAAATACATAGAAGCACTCTTGCATATCAATATCAACTAACAGCAAAAATAAAAACAACTGACATCAAAATAAGTTGTGGCTGTCTACAAAACCAAGGCCGTGGTTGCTAACCAGGAAAATAGAAGGAGTATGCATCTTCAAAGAATCTATTTTTCTCCTTTGCAAAAGGCACTTGGAATATAAACACGTGAATTTCAGCTGCAGAGGAATGGATGTTTTCGACAAGCTAAAATGGGGCTGGTCAACAGCTGAACTTTGGAACACAAGCAAACAAACAACATGCAAAAGCGGTGGGAAAAGAAACAAAAATAATTTCAAAGCCTAAAAATAATCAAATTGTCACTCACATAGATTAGCCTATAGTGGACTTCCGATTAAGTGTACACACCAAAAGTTCGTTCCCGCCTCGGGTCAGAAACATTTCTTACCCTAATTTTTGAAATTATTAGTCAGTTCTGATTCGTCGGCCTAGTCCCAAATATCGCAAGGATTCCGATTTTGCCGATCGTTTCTAGAAACACTTCAGATTTGCACTTAGACCCGCGACCCCTGATTTAGTGTACACCCTCTTTCAAATTTAAGTCTAAATAAAAATAAAAAAAAAAGAATTGAACTTAAAAACCAGAATTATCTTTTTGAACACCTATTCCCATAAACATACACCAAAATGACTTTTTCTACACTCATACCCTAAATCCACGGCAATAAAATTGACCAAAAATCAACATCTACTAATCAAGCATTTCCTAACAAAAAATATATGTAGTTCGTATCTCTAATCAGAAAATTGAAAGAAGATGATAAAATTAAAAGTTAGAGAGCAAGTGCAAAAGGGGTTCACATATAAAATTTTGCCTTTGTCCGAGTTGTAGGGCCAGACAGCCATTTGCAGCAGAAGCAGAAGCTATTGGGTGCCTGGCGTAGTGAAATAGTCCCGTGCTCACTTATTTCCAGCTGTCTTCTTGTTCTTTTCATTGGAAAATACACACATATTTTCTTCTCTCCCCCCCCCTCTACCAGTGTTTTAGTCTACTGCACCTAGCAGCTCCATCGATTTACCCTTCTTGAATTGTCTCTCTTCGTGTGCATCGTGCCTAGCGACAAGCCACAACGATGCTGACGCAGAGAAAAAAATTTTTGTTTATGAAAAATAAAGCAAAAGAAGTAATATTTGAAGATCCGACTACCTAAAAATTATAAATCATCTTATACAATTGCCATCGTTTTCTACAAATTCTCAAACCTGAAAACTAGGCTTCCAATCGTAAAAGTCCTAAAACTTATTCAATAGTCTTTATTTACATGCGAACAACATTCAAATACAGTTACGAAGATTATATGAGACCGTAAAAATTACAACATTTATGTCTAGCTTGGATGATAATTCTGGCGTCGTTATTAGTTGGCTTTGATCTTGGGATAGCGGTCGACACACGCGATCTGCTTATTAAAGTTGTTATTGATGCATACATCTTTGTCCAGAGAATATTCAGCAATGTCCACTTCAGCAATGTCCGCACTCCACAGGATTACTAAAATTATCGAGAATAATTGTGACCCTAAACCAAAACCCTAGCTAAAACTCTGTTTAGCTAGTCTCTTCCTATAATCACACGAAAGCATCATCAGAGCAAAACTATTTTACCAAAAACGACATAGTAAACGAAATGTGGATGATACCTGAGGGGTGATTTTGAGTCATTTCGGAAGTAAAGGAGGATAGTGGGCCCAAAGAATTAAAATTAGTAAAACCGACCGTATTGAGAGGTGTAGTAGGTCGAGAGAACAATAACGGAAGAGCAGGGCAAGTGAAATCCAGCATGAACTAACAGCAGAAGTGAGTCTGACAAAAAGAAGAGCGAGTAGCCGATAAATCGAAGCAGGCTTGACTAAAAAGTATAACATATTTACATTTTGGTAATGGTAATGGTAATTAAGAAGCTTTTTTCAAGCCGGACTTCATGTGTAGTCCAGCTTATTGAATAGGATCACATCCACGGTCATGGTAATTCATTCTCGTAAATTTTAGTAAACTTTTGTACCTGCAGTGAAAATAGCGCAAGAACGATTTATAAGCACTAAGTTTATTAGGTTTATCTTTAACAGTGAACCCTCACAACCATAGGTGCACGGAAAAAACTTTTGGCGTCGGGCGCCGGCGCCAGTGGGCGCCGTTCTTTTAAAAGACACCGAGCACCGGATCGGCGCCCGATTTTTCAAAAAATCGGCGCCGAGCACACAACGTGGCGCCGGTCATTTTCAAGCGCCAGGCGCCGAAAAAATCTATAAGTAATTAAGAAAATGTTTCCTTTGCTAAAAGACTTACTTTTTAATTTATCATTAAAAGAATGCAAAAATTAACATTATTCATTATTCTTGTTAAACACTAACATTGGTTTGAATTTTTACAATAATAGCATTAGGTAACATAAAAACCGCTGTGCTTGCAGAAATAAACAGTATGTAATGAGCTAGCATGGCCAGTAATGGGTAAACCTAAGATACTTTTATATGCTTGTTGAGTACCTGCATAACTGTGAAAGTTGACTGCTCAAACGTTTTAAATTTCATGTATTCTCAGCAAACGATTTAAAAAAAGAATGAACCATGTTATTTTTTTAGCAAAAATAAATAAAAGGATTTGAAAAACCAAATTTTTTTTGGAAAAAAATATTAAAAAAAATATGCAAATTTTCTGAAAAACGCAGCGCCGCCGCCGGCGCCGTATTTTTCTGAAAATTTTTGGGGCGCACACCAGCGCCAGCGCCCGCTTAACTACGCTCACAACATATTAACTACGCATATTTTTATTTGTCTGTCTTTATATTTTGTATTGTTTATATATCTTCTGAATGCAAAAAAATGCCTATTACATATGCTGAAATTTAAATTGATGGATGTCACGGTCCTTCTGAAGGACCCAAGCTAATTTTCGTTAGATTCTAAATAGACGCGAAAATCAGCCTGGAGGCCAAGGAATCCACACATAGAACTGATATGGTTACAAAATCAGAAATAGCTATTTCGTGTAAATAGCTATTTCGCGGTTCATGTTATAATCGGCTTAATCTGAGCATTTTCAAGTATGGTTTAATAAAACTAATTTTTTACCATTTCCTTTGGTCCTTGAGTTTTTGTGCCATGAAAGTAGAGTGAGCCACTGATCACCAGAGCAGTCCCCAAAATAAGCGAGTAGGCCTAAGTTAGACAGCGGTTAAAATGTTGAAAAAAAACCCTAAATTTGAGCAAAGTCACCATTAAAATGATTGTAGAAAGTGGATGGAAGAAAAATTCAGGCATCAAGAAGAAGTGGTTCATGAACAACGCGTAAAGGAGAACAACTGTAGCCAGCTCAGCCGATACTTTCTTCAATTGCAAGGCAAAGGTCTTCTGAAATTTCATGGTTATCAAACGGTTACCTCAGTAAGTCGTTTTTAGGAGAACAGACGATGACCCACATTTCCATATCACCGTAAATTTCAAAGAAACGATAAAGGCACAAAAATAATTAAATTTTTTATTATTTAGCTGCGTAACAATTAGGGTTGTACCGGTTCGGTTAACCGACCGGTGGGTTAACCGAACCGGAACGATTTTGGCCAAATAAACCGGAACCGAAAACCGGGTACTAAAAAAACCGGTTAACCGAAAACCGGGTAAAGCAAAATTACGGTTAATTTACGACAAAAAGTAAACCGAAAACCGGGTACAAGCCGGTTAACCGACCGAAAAAAACTGAAAACCCGTAACCGAAAACCGGGTGAGCGAAAAAGCCGGTTAACCGAAAACCGGGTAGGGCCAAATTAACCGAAACCGTACAACCCTAGTAACAATGACGAATCGAGAATCTAGGCTACGTTTGAAATCAAGCTGGCTTTGTTTAGAACTAAAAAAGCAAATAATATACAGTCGACGCTCGATATAACGTCCCTCAAGGGACCGGCCAAAATGGGACGTTATATCGAGCGTTCATTTGACTAAATTTTAGTCAAAGCTGACCAAATTCGTGATTTTTTCGGGACGTTATATCGAGCGGGACGTTATATCGGGGGTCGTTATATCGAGCGTCGACTGTATTTGGTTATTGAGCAGCAAAAATCTTAGGTCTTGTTGGTTGAAATCAGTACTGATATATGTTGATGAAAAAATTAGCAAAACTTTAGAGGGATGCGTGGATTAAAGCAAGATAGATCGAATATTACAGGTCAGTCGGCAACGGACCGAATATTTACTTTGCTAAATAAACTTTCAGCACAATTTATACCATGTAGAAAAGATGGCCCACTCCGAATGCAAGTGCCGCTGAGACAAGGCCTCAAAATTCAGTTAGTTAGTTTATTAATGACCAACTGTACAACAATGCATTCACCATACTGATGGAAGGCGATTATGAAATCTCCACAAGCACCAAAGAAGAGACCGAGGGCATGCGCTGTTCTGTTTTTTCCCTTCAAATTGCCATGACCTAAAATTCAAAAATTGTAGAAAAATTAGCTGACAATAATTAAAAATAGACCAATGTGAACGAGTGCAGCCAATGCAAAGACAGGAATGCTCTTGCTGAAAACACAATAACATTTGTGAAAAATTATCAATAAAAATAAGAATAAGTGCTCACAGTACGCAGTAATTTATGAGAGAAGTTTTTTGGAAACCATCGGTCTTGTCGTAGAACAAAGCAATCAGGACGAAATATGAAGTGAACAGGACTGCTGAAGCCATTTGCCAATCAAGAAGTTATAGGAAAGTGTTATCTGAAAGAAAAAAGAACTAAAAATTTGCACGAATAGTTTAGAAAAATTTTTGGATACCAAAAAACGATTGATTATTATCCCAATAAGAATCAGGCTATACCCCGAAATTTAAGACGAAATTTGCTAATAGGTACATTTGCTAAGAAGACATTTGCTAAGAAAAAAAATTTATGCGCCAATTTGTTATGAACGTAGAATTTATGCGAACATTGGCAGGAGTTCGTTTTATGTCATACGCCAAAAAGGCGTTTTAAGACTTCCTAACGCCGTTTTAAGTTGTAAAAACGGTAGAAAACATGTTTTTAGGGTGCGGAAAGCACTTTTTGGGCGAATATTTTTTTTGACCAAAAATGACATTTTTTGCCTTGGTCCCCCCTGTTGTCCAAAAATCGATTTTTTTTTATTTCGTCTAAAACTCAATGTTAAGGGCTTTCTTGACCCAATTTCACACGCTGAGCACGAATCTTAGGCTTAGGCTTAGGCTTAGGCCTTAGGCTTAGGCCTTAGGCTTAGGCCTTAGGCTTAGGCCTTTATTGTAACACTAAAAGCTAAAATTAACATCAGATTTGTGCTCAGCGTGTGAAATTGGGTCAAGAAAGCCCTTAACATTGAGTTTTAGACGAAATAAAAAAAATCGATTTTTGGACAACAGGGGGGACCAAGGCAAAAAATGTCATTTTTGGTCAAAAAAAATATTCGCCCAAAAAGTGCTTTCCGCACCCTAAAAACATGTTTTCTACCGTTTTTACAACTTAAAACGGCGTTAGGAAGTCTTAAAACGCCTTTTTGGCGTATGACATAAAACGAACTTTAGCCCGAACATTTGCTAATTGGTCGTTATTTTGCTAACTATTCTTTTGATAAGGTTATTTTTGCTATGCATGTTGCATGCAATATATCTTTACATCTTCTACAGTCATCTCAAATTTTTTTGTAACCAATCCGAACCCGACAAAACAACTCCAACGAATCCAAACGACTGCCCTGCAACCGGATACAATTGTAACCGGATACAGCCCCCGGATACAGTTTTTTTTGTCTAAAGTACAAAAAGTATGTTTAAACCACACGTTTGACGTTAACGTGCACTGGCCTACCCTGAGCCTAAGCCTAAGTGCGTAAAAATTCGAGAAATCGAAAAAAGTTGAAAAAAATCAACAAGGGAACCAAGGCAAGAATTGTCACTGTATCCGGTTACAATTTGTATCCGGTTGCTGTTTTACCACTCCAAATCACTCCGAACTACCTTAAACAAAATTTTGATAAAGCAGGGTTCGGATATGTACTTTTTAAAAAGATTTGTACTTTTTTGGGGATCCCGAATCTTTTTATTTTTAATGTACTTTTTAAAAAGATTTGTACTTTTTTTTAAATAATGTACTTTTTTGTACTTTTTTTTTGAATTTGCGCCGAAAATAAATGAAAACAGTACAAATTTTTCAAAAATTTCTTATTTTGGCCTATTTTCGCTTGTATTTTTGCATCATTTCTCTCTTCTTTTTATTTTCGTTAACTTGTGCTTGTTTAAGTTGAGGAATTTTCAGCTAATCTCATCAACATATCTACACCTCGAAGAAAGAAGGTCTACAAAGCCGATTTCGCCATAGAGTTTATGGGGATCTGCAATGGAAAGGATGACTATTATGCACACTGTATTCCGTGCAATTATGAGACCAACCTGGCGAACATGGGAAAAGCAGCGATAGAGCAGCATCAAAACTGTCATCGAGTACATTGAGAAATGGTTCCACGTAGGATTTCTGCCGACACACATTCCGTAGATCATGCTGAAGGCGAAGAGCATCGATTACGACGAAGCAGTGGAAATTGCGAAGCAAGTGGCCACGGAGATGGCGGAGAATGATGAGCTCTTCATGAGCTCTTCAACAAAGTCGTGGATGTAAACCGAATGCTGCGCCAAATCCCGGATAAAGTCTTTGACGTAGATTCAGCAGAAATGAAGTGGCAGAAGATGTTCAAGGTAAGCAAGAATTTTGAGACGGATTTATTAACTTCTTGTTCAAGACAGCGACTCGCTTCCGTGCCTCTACCGACTAGTCAGCACTATTTTTCATTTAACTGGCCAACGCGTTCGTCAAGCGAGTGTTCTCTTTGTGCAAGGCGCAGTGAACAGACGCGAAAAATCTCCTTCAAGTGGAAACAGTAAGGGCTCTTCTCCAAATGCGAGTCAACTTCAACATCGATTGTGCCAGAGTCTAAGAACTGCTCATGAAGAACAGGGAACTTCGAAAGAAAATTCAATCAGAAGAAAAGTATGATAAAAAATGAACTGGTTTTGTTTGGAAACGTTATTATTGTATGTAAAAATAGAGAAATGAACTGTTTGGAGCCAATTTTAACGGTTTTCGGAGAATGTACTTTTTTCTTGGGTCAAAATCTTTTTTTTTTGGAAAATGTACTTTTTTCAAAATTTTGAGATCCGAACCCTGTCATAAAGGCATTTTCTGGCTTCTTTTCTGTCACAAAAATGACCCTACGGTATTCGGAAAATGCAGGTACACGGAATCGAACCTGAGACCTAAAAAGTTGACCCAACCACGTTCACCAGTGCACCGCGAACCCAACTTTGGGCCATCGTTGTAATTGGGTTTTTAGTTTGAACCAAGTAAACCAAGTGGACGTCCACTTGGAGCAAATTTTTTTCTTTTTCCAAAACCTGTTTTCTGGACTAACTGGGGCATGCTGAAGATGGTTTGGTATTGGTAAAATGCCGTTTTCTCTGGTATTTTTTGAGTTTTGGTACAAACGAGTTTTGATAAAATTAATTATTTCCCAAAACTAAAAAATACCCGCGAAAACGTCCCTTTGCTACTATCAAACCATCTTTAGAGTCCCCGAATTAGTCCAGAAAACAGCTTTTGGAACATGAAAAACGCAAAAAAAATAATTCGCTCCAAGTGGATGACCGCTTGGTTTGGTTGGTTCAGACTAAAAAAAATTTGATTCCCGCGAAATTTTTCGAAATGCACGAATTTGAAAAGTGTGGATCAATCCGTATGTGGCCAATTCGTTTTGACTAACATTACTTTTCTCAGGCCATCCAGGTGGATATCCGCATATCCATTCCTGTTTCTTTATTTGGGTGGGTAAGATCACGATTTTGGTCCTGTCAAAGTATTTTCTTTTTATTTTCACCAAATTTTATTTTTTCAGGTCATTCAGCTGGATATCCACCTGGACCAAGAGAATACACCTGAGGTTATCGGGTAGGGGTGAGTGAAGTCGCGATTTCCATCCCATCAAACAGGAATATCCTCGCCTACCCTTGCCTATCCTCGCCTATCCTTGTTTATCCTCGCCTATTCTCGCATATCCTGGCCTATGCAGACCTACCCTCGCCTTCCCTTGCCTATCCTCGCCTACAAATGTAGTTTTGAATTCATTCAAAATTCTCGAGCGGAAAATCAGTCCAAATAAATTTGTTTTTCTTCTTAACACCAGGGCACGTGCCCCACCCCCCCCCCGTCAGATTTTTTCCTTATCGGTGCCCACCCCGTCAAATTTTTCCGAAAACGGTGTAGGTAAAATGGCCTGAAAATGGCCTGGTGCCCCCCCGTCGGAATTCCTGCGTACGCCACTGATGGCTTCAGAGGAAACTCATTTTTTAAATTTTGGAACTTCTCACAACCAGAAGCGACATTTTTTGTGCACGGTGGTATTAGTCTTGCAGCTAGACTGGTAAACAGTCAGATCTTGTCGCTGCCAAGAAGTCTTTGCCTGCTAACCACGCATTATATGATATCCAGTGTGGAAACCACGCTCGAATCAAGAACATAATCCAGATAGATAAAGTTGGACGCTTGATGATTTGACAATTGCACTCGCAACTCTAGGGCCAGTTCAAATATGTTTTTACCGGCTTTCCGCTCAAGACAATTTTTGAATATTCCGGACCTGAAGTACACACCCCTTTAACGAAAATACTTACCTATACTCAAAACTTTTTGGTGATTAAAAAAAACTAATGTCAGAAGTTCTGACTCAAAAGTGATTTTTTAACAAAATCGAATTTTCTTTTTCACAATTGTGCAACACCATAACAAGATTTATTTCAAATGATTTCTCCCACATTCAACAGCTGGTGCAATGACATTAATTTTTCGTCCGAAAATCAGTTCGCCCAATGTTAATTAGTCCGAAATTCAGATCGTCCGAAATTTAATTAGTACAAACTTGAGTTTAGAAATTGCTCGATTATTCGATTTCCGAGCACATTTCAACTAATAACCTAAAAAACCGAAATAGATCAATTTTCGTTTCTTCATGCCAAAAAATCAGTTCCAGTGTGTTACCAAATCGAGATTAGACTGAATTAGGACTTTTTCAATATTTTGGTGAAAAAATAGACTTTTGAAAAAATACTGGTATTGGGCAATATATTGGGGTCTACATCTTTGAAATATTGGTATTGGGTCTATAGAGGGCCAAAAAATATTGGTATTGGTATTGGCGCAAACGCAAATGCCCATCTCTAACACTAATAAGAGGTGGTGCCCGGGAATTCAAAATTTTGTCGTAATCAATGAACTTCTGTACGGATTTTTGCACTTTTTCTAACAAAACATAACACGTAATAATCCCTTGTAATTCGACGTAAAAATCCCTTGCAATTTTTCCGGCAAGAAAGCCGGTGCCGCTATGTAAGAAAGTTTTAATGATCAATTTTTTTATTTCTAGCCCGGTGCCGATGTCTGAGCTACCTAACAATCCGCGTCACCGGCTGGGTAATTTAGCCGGCACCGAGATTTACAGCACTGGTCTAAATGTAAATCTTATTTAGGAAATTCTTCGTAACTATATATAATTCTGAGGGTTTTCTATATCAAATTTGCATTTGAACAACCAAAATGACGATTTCAAGACTGTTTTATTTCATTTATTTCTATTTTATTTCGACTTCGACCTCTAACCGAGGGGTATAATCGTGCATATGGCGGAATTACCGGGCTATTTACAAAATGCCAACCATTTGACCAGCCCTTTTGCTTTTGATTTTCCAATTTTAAAAATCTTTGGTAAAGACGATTGTGAAAATGGCCGAGTTTTGGAAATATGACTGATCTTAAAATGGCCGGTCGTTTCAAGAGTCATGACTCTCTCATACGGGGTGCCCCAGAAAAAATACTCCTACCCTTCAAGGGCACCGTATGACCGATTGCATATAACACGTTTTTAAAAACTTCATGTCATTTTGTAGCCCTGGAAATTCTCTATCGAATAGTATGAAAACATTTCATTACTGAGAATTTTTCTTGGATACATTGACAAAACAAAACTTAAACCTTCAATTTCAAATCCCGGAATTTTCAGTTTTTGTTAAATTGTTAAAGGAGGGGTGAAAGCTGTTAAGGAGATAGTCTCAGCACGAAAGAATTTATCCAAGTTTTGTGTTGTTTAAATGCGGTTTTAGGGCCATATTTCGTCGACAACTTGGTGATGCAATGTCAGACAACTAGTGCAGAATTGAAAGTTGAATGAGCATCATCAATATCAGAATTTTGGAATTCCTTCGAAAAATGCTCTAAAAACGGAAAAGGGAAAGGGTGAAACCATCGAGAAAAGGTTGATCAGTCTCTTGTTAAATTTCGATTGTTAGGACATTTTTTGAAGGAATTTTCGAATTCTGATATTGATGATGCCAAGCCAACTTTTAATTTTGCACAGGATTATATGGAACCACAACACCGGATTGTCGACAAAATATGGTTCCGAAACCATATTTAAAAACACAAAACTTGGAATAATCCTTTCGTGTGGAGGTTATCTCCTTGACAGCTTTCACCCTCTCTTAAAATTTTCAAAAAATTTGAATTTTTTGAAAAACTGTGAATTTTATTATGTAGCGCAAATCATAAGCTACAAAATCCACTTAACAGAAAAACAAATTAAGTATGAGTGTTGCGATATCGTCCTTTGAAAACAAAACTCAAAATGAAAAAATACAAATTTTCAAAATGCCTATAAACTTCTAAAATGAGTTAAGAACCAAATAACAACTTTTCGAAACAAGTTCAGGAAATCATTATGTACCAATTGAAAGAGGAGAACAAGAGCTACAAAATCATTTTCTAAAGATATGTTTTTACAAATCCACTTAGCTTTTCTTTTTTTTAAATTCAAACGGACCCGTTTCCAATCTATCCAGTATATAGCTGCCATTTTGGAACAATATGTACCCACCGAAAATCTGCACGACGAAAACTTTAGTGTCAAAAGGTGAATATGTATAAATTTTTTCCATAAGCGTCACACCCAAGCATTCCCAAAAACATCAATTAGCACGATCAAGTGAACAATTGAAAGGCACGCCGAACATGATAAACCCCTCAAATAATAGTGCACTTAGAACAAATTTCCTCATGGTTTGGTTCAAAAAGTGGAATAATCTGTAGTAGGTCGTCACACAACAAGTGTTAATTTAGCAGTCATTATTTTGCCTGGGTTTCCCACTGGTGTTTGTCCCTTTTTCCTGCTAGACTACGAATAATTGCTCAGAGACCAAAATTCACTAAAAAGCTTTTTCTACTAATTTTTTATTGCTCTATCAGTGTCACTGAGTCTACAATTTTTTGTGGTATTGAATTTACAGCAATATTTAGACTTTAAAAAAAGTTATCAATTAGTATTGGATCAAGAAAATTCGGCTAGTTTATTGGCTGTCTTTGAGCTGAGCGAAATATCTTGTCATTTTACAGTGCACCCTTCTTAAAAATACAACCCGAAAGCTCAATAAAAGCCTTTACTAAAAAACATTTTCTGGTGTATTTTTCGAATGTTTTTTGGTATTTTTTTGCATACAAATTGCTACTCTAAGACAGCTAAGTAGACGAAATTTCATCAGAAGTCCGAATGTGAGAGGAATGCAGAAATCATGTTCTGAAATACAAACGATTATGGGAAGGAGAATTTGGCATTTATAGAAGGAATGGAATTTTTTAATTCAAAGGATTCGAAAAAATTGTAATATTTTACACGTTGCACGACCACTAACCCGAGCAGAGTGACCAGACAAAAAATCTCAAAAATCAAGTATTTTAAACTCTCCGTTGCCGGAGCGTGAAAATATAGGCCATATCGCAGAATTTCACGCTGAACACGATGGCGCTGTTAATTTGGCCCATTCTGTGTTCTATTGGAGATATACAGACATCGGAAGTTACATTCTCAGAAACATCCAAATTCGGGAAATTGCCACAAACTTTTGAGCAGATTACTTATGTTTTCAATAAAGTCACACAACTATTTAAGACCATTTGAAAGTACGTGAACATGGATATCTAATAGTACTAAGTTTTGTACATAAACACTGTAAAATTAAGGTTTGGTGACCACTTCATCGTCGTCCTTCATTTTTTCAGAATTCAAAATTTTTGCATAAAAATGATTGTATCTCAAATTTATTTTTTCTGACAGTGCAAAATTTCATGTTGTGTAAAAGCTCATAATCTGCCCTACACCAGGCCTGTGCACGGGCCGGCCCGCCCGGGCCGTGATTTTTGAGCCCGGCCGGGCCGGGCCCAACTTTTAAAATTGCTTACGGGCCGGGCCGGGCCGGGCTCGAAAATCGACGGGCCGGGCGGCCCGGAATTTATTAATCTTAAATATACCTTATCAAATCCAACTTAAAAAAAATTTTAAGTCTTGTATCAAAATGTAGTCACGGATTTCGGGTTTTCAACAATTTGTTGACTGACTTACTGGAATTTTTAAAAGTTTGAAGAAAGTTCTGTTCATACAAAGACTTGTTTTTGAAACTTTTTTGAAATCGCATTGAATCAATTAATGGCTTGTTAGAAAGCTCAAATCCAGGGCTATGTAATAGTGTGAAATTTTTAGAAATAAAAATTCGAAACAAGTCAAAAAAGTTCCTGGGCCGTAGTAACAATCGCGGTAACAACAAAAAATAAAGTAAAACATGGCAGAAAACAGGCTTTCTTAGTGTTTAACAAGTGTCTCAAAAAAGTTCGAAAACGATTTTTACGTAAACTTAAATTTCGCTGTAGAAACCTAGATTTTTGACATCGGATTCGTGTTTAGCATGGTCAATTTGCTTATGGAACTGCCCTCAAAGCTTACAACTTGCTGTGAAATTTCAAATTCCGCTCAAGACAAATAAAAAGTGAGGCTGAAAATAGAATTTATCGTACAGGGTTGAACTGATTACTATTAAGCTTGTTTAGGTTTTTTCGTTTAGGTAATTCTGAAGATACAACTTGTCTATTTTTGTTTGCAAAAAAACTGCTTTGCAAAAAGTGGACTGAATCCCGAGATTTTTCACTCCTGACTTGGAAACTGAGTATTTTAAGGAATAAGATTAGGTACAGCGATGAGTCAATTGATGAAAAAGAGTAGAGAAACTTTTTTACATAATCAATATTTCTCTATTTGTGTTAGAAAATAAATAATAGAAAAAATATTGCGTTTCGAGTGATGTTGTATAATAAAGTCTCCCACTCTATTTTTTGCTTGATTTTTTGAATATGTTAGAAATTGCACTGACAGTTGATTATACTACGGGCCGAAAAAAAAATTAGGTTCCGGGCCGGGCTGGGCCGGGCCCAAAAAAATGTCCGGGCCGGGCCGGGCCGCGAAAAGTGGGCCCGTGCACAGGCCTGCCCTACACCATAAACCGAACAACTGAGAGAACAGTCATATTAAATAAGGAACTAAAAAAACTGAATATTTATTTTAACATAAAATTTTACGTTGCTTGACTTGAATTCTGACACCGGGATCGTGTTCAGCATGGACGATTTGCATATAAAACTGCTCTTAAACATAAGGACTTGCTGTTAAATTTCAAATTCCGGCTGAGACAATTATATTCAAATGGAAATATTCGCATTTGTTCAATATTAATAGTTTCGAACGGAATTTGAAATTCGACAGTGAATTAAAACTGAGAGGGCAGTTTTATAGAGTAGGCTGAGAATGTAACTTCCGAGGTCTTTACCTCGCTAATCGAACACAAAAAGGGCCAAACTAACAGCGCCATCGTGTTCAGCGTATCGTAAATCTGGTAGGTGTGCAATAATCCGACATACCCAACATCACTATCGGCAAGCTAGTAAGGCTGAGTCTAAACTTACAGAAAATCCTCTAGAAAAAAAAATATCCCTCGAAATCAGGCAGGAAAATATTTTGCTCTATACATTCCCGATTTCGACAATCAAAAATCAGGATTCAAATTAAAAAATCATGAACTTGCTGATAAATAAGGACATCCGGTCACCCTGAACCCGAGTGAGCCTATATACATTTGAAGGCGCTTTAAATTTTGCACCAAAAAAGTGCTTCAGCTACACGGAATTTTGAACAAAAAACCCTGTGCACAAACCGGCTTCTTAGTGATGAATTTCTCTCAAAATATGTCTCCAAAATCACATGCAAGCCTAACAAAAACAAAATTTGCAGCATCAATAAAAAAAATATGAATGCTCCCAATAAAAAAGTAATATAGAGGTCTGCTTACATCCAATGTACCCCTTATCGAAGAGGAACTATCTCCAACAACCGGTATAAATATAAAAAATTCTCCCTTTTCTATTTCGTAGCATTAGTAACAGAAGCAGGCGTATGACCATGCAAAGTGTGATTTGAGGGCTGTCTAACTTAGTTGTTGTTGACGTGACCACCTTTGCTGACGACACATCAGCTGGGAGGACCTTCAGTTATCCAGGTAGCCGAGGGAATCACTTTTTCGCCCCTTTGTAAGCACGTGTTAAGGGCTGTTGTTGTTTTGCAGTGGTCTTTTGCAGTAGTTCTTTGTGTCAAAGGACTTAATCCACCGTCCGGCTTTAAGCCCTCTTTTTTGCAGAAAAAGAAGAAGATTTAGCAGGAGAAGAAGAACATGAATTTTTTGAATGGCGCTATTATGCGAGAAATTTTATAATTTTCAAACAAGTTTTTGGTAGATTCTGTAAGAATTATGTGAAAGAATACTATATTTGCTAAAATTTTAAATGAAATAAAGTTTTGCTGTGAAATGAATTAGATCAACCTGACTTATGAGGACTCAACAACCCGGGTAATTTTCGACCACACAGAAAGATGGCAAATCGTAGCAGTAATAAGCCATTGCAAATATCTTCTAAAATTCAAAGTTAACTGTATAATTTTAAATCTCCCTCAAGACAAAAAAGATTTTAATTCAGTCCGTATTCTCGTGATCCAATCGTATGACTTCATTAAAAATAAGGTAGGGTCACATTCCATATCGCGACATTTCATTTCGCGATATTTAATTCATTTTCTCTGAATTTTTTTAAATTCTTCGAAAAAAGTTTTTACCATCTGATAGTTGAAATTTCAAGCTACAAAATGGTATTTATCGGGCCCGGGTTTGAAATAATATTGGCTTACGGGATGGCTTTTTGGTCAAAAAACATCTTTTATAAACGCCACCAACAAACCAAATTTTCATTAAAAAGCCATCCAGTAGGCCAACATTATTTCAAACCAGGCCGAAAAATACCATTTTGTAGCTTGAATTTCAGCTATCAGATGGTAAAAACGTTTTTCGAAGATTTTGACAAAATAAATGAAATACCTAAAAATAGGTATATCCCCTATTAGAATTCAGTTTTTTTAGCCGCTATTTTTTTAAGAAAGCTGATATCTCGGAAAACACGGTAAGATTAGCGAAAAAAAATGTTTTGCCGTCTATGACCCATTTTTTGGCATCCGAATTCAAAAAAGCGTGAGTAACAAATTTCTGACTTTGAAGGCAGGATGGTCGTAGAGGTTCAAATCATTCTTGTCGCTAACACCATTGTGATTCCGAGAATGTCAGGTTTCGTTTAAAAAAAAAGAGCGTCCAAAATACGCGTTTTAGAGGGGCATCTGCCTATTTTTATATGTATTATGAAGTCATGGTACAGTCAAACCTCTATAAACGGCCCCCCCCCTAAAAGTTCGTTCCCACCTTGGGTCCGACACTTTTTTTAGCTCGATTTTCAAAGCTTTTTTTAAATTCTGTTTTGACAGTCTGGTCGCAAATATCGCAAGGATTTCCGATTTTGCCGATCGTTTTCCAATATTTGAATAATTTTACTTTTAAAAAATATAAACCTCTATATAACGGCCCTCTATTTTTTTAGAGGGCCGTTATATAGAGGTTTTATATTTTTTAAAAGTAAAATTATTGAAATATTGAAAAACGATCGGCAAAATCGGAATCCTTGCGATATTTGCGACCAGACTGTCAAAACAGAATTTAAAAAAAGCTTTGAAAATCGAGCTAAAAAGTGTCGACCCAAGGTGGGAACGAACTTTTAGGGGGGGGGCCGTTATATAGAGGTTTGACTGTACTTGGAACGGAGAATCATGCTTTTTTTTACATTCGAAGTCACAATATACAGGGTGTCCCGAAATTACGCGCACATCGAAAAAAAAACTCGTGTACGTAGCGCCTTGCCCGGTCGATTCCCATTTTCGGGATCCAGACCGTGGAAATCTCCAGAATTTTAGGATTTTGAAACGTAGAACACAGCCGCCCCAGAATAGACATATTGAAGATACCTAAAAATGAAAAACAAGAGAAAGAGACGGCAAACACAAAAAACAACTTATCTGATAAAGAGTCACCCTTGGTTTATCCTTTCCAGGTGACAAAATTCTTCAACTTATTAAACGAAACATCAGTGTACTTCCAAACAAAGAATCAGCGGCTTTGCAGGTGCATCCTGGATCTGAAAATGATATGAAAGTTAATGAGCCTAGCGTATTCGCACGGTTTAAAGACAAATTAAAAAATGTGCGCGTAATTCCAGGACACCCTGTAGATTAGAGACGGTAAATCATTTTGTCGCCAAATTTATCATGTTCCCCGGAATGTCAGCTTTCGTTTAAAAAAAAGAGAGTCGAAAAATACGAGTTTTAAGAGGGGCATGTGCCCTCATGAAGTCTTGCCTTTATGAAGTCATAAAATTGAAATCAGGAAAATCTTAGTTTAAATCTGTTTTGTCGCGAGAGGAATTCAAAAGTATACAGTCAAGTTTGAATTTTAAGTAGTTTGTGAGCAAGCTTAGCACGATTTTGTTGACAGAAATCAAGTATTGTATGTTTATAAAAATTGCGAAAGGGATTGGGTGGATATGCCGGCGGAACCAGTAGGCATGCCGCAGAAGTCGGTAGGTATGCCAGAGGCGTGGGTAGGTATGCCAGGGAACTGGGAACGTATTCCAGAATAGTTGGTAGGTATGCCAGAGGAGTGGGAAAGTACGACAGGAGAGTGGCTAGGTATGCCAGGTGAGTGGGTAGTGGGCCAAATTACTACAAAAGGGCCCGAACCACGTGGATACCGCTCAACCACCAAGATGATAACCGAACCACCAAGATGAGTCATTCCAATTACGTTCGTACCCAGAAACCACGAGTAAAGTACCCTAAGCACCAGGATAGGGCCCGGACCACATGGACACACCCAACCATCAGGATGATAACCTAGTCACCAAGATGGGACCCAAACGACGTAGATACAGTCCTTGTGGCACGATACAGATGTTGTGGTTCTACTGGAGAATCCCTTTCCATTTTTCGCCTTGGTCCCCCTGTTGATTTTCAACAAAGATGCCTTGGTCCCTCCTGTTGTTTGGATAGTGATCACGGTTAAGGTGATAACTATAATAAACAGGTGGAAAAATCCAACAGATAAACAACACAAAATGGAAACGGATTTTCCAGTAGAACCGTCCAACAACCAGGACCCGGATCAAACTGCCAGGATGGGGTGCGAACCACCAGGATAGAGCCCGAACTATCAGGAAAGTATCTGAACAACCAAGATAGAGCCTGAACTACCTGAAAACCCCAAACTTTCAGGAAAGTACCGAGGAGGAGGTGGGCGGTAAGTTTGTAGGCAGAGAGGTGTGCCCAGGAAGAGAATAGTGTAAGGAGGTTGGTTGGGCGCTCTCCAGAATAAGTAATGAAGTAACATGTCAAGGATTAATGGCCCCGATAGCTCAGTGGTAGAGTGGCGGACGCTGGTGAAAGTTGTTGTAGGTTCGATTCCTACTCGGGCATAACATTTTTCCTTGACTTTTACTCTAGCCAATAGAGAAAGCGGTACCAGGAAAGGTTTATCGATGGGTATATGTGATGGATTAGCAGGCCAGCGACAGATTGCGACATTTCAAATTGCGACAATTCAAATTGCGACAAAAATCAAATTGCGACAAATTCGAATTGCGACAATTCAAATTGCGACAAATTCGAATTGCGACAATTCAAATTGCGACAATAATAAGTTCTACGTTCTGAAATTTCTGTCATCTAAATAAGGACAGACCCCTAAGTGCACCCCCCCCCCTCCGAAGGGGGTGCATTTAGGGGGGGGTGCACTTGGGTCATTTTTTCATACCTATTTTTTTTTATTGTTTTTAAGTTATTGTCTTGAGGGAAAGTCATTATTTTCAACTTTTTCGCCAAAATTTGAATTTTCGCCTTGGGTATCGAAGTAAATGTCTGTTTAAGGGTATCATCCACCTTATATTACCCAAACCAGCTTGATGTTATCCAACTCACCTGGATTTTACCGAATCATTTGAATAATGCTCACATCATCCAGATGGGTCTAACCACCTCATGGTTCCTAAACCACGGTCATTTTTAGTTATTTATCACACGGATGGTTCTAAAACCGCCCAAAGGCTACAGCAACTACCGACATAACCCAAACCATCTAAATAGTATCGAAACTACATAGATAGTACCTAAATCACACGAACTTACCCAAACGCTTGGTTAGGCCTTAATTGCCAAGATACTTGGGGAGAGCACCGGGGGAAAACTTCTTTTGACTTTCAACAAAGAGCTGCGTACATGTACTACGTTAACGATTTGCGGAGGTTGTTCTAGTGTAAAAATTATGGCGTCTAGTTTTTCCTTCTCTCTTGAAATCAATTCTCGCTCAAAAATTAAAATTTTTCCTTTTCAGTTTCCTTATCTCTAACAATTGCAATGAAAAAGCAAAATAACAAGCTTACAGAAATCAGTGCCCAAGGTGGCTACAAGTGGGTATCGACTGGAGTCAAAGCTAAATTTCGTCCTGGATTCAAACTGCAAACCAAGATGCCGGTTACTGATGGTCCAAGTTCCTCTACCTGCTACTCGTGTCGGCTGTTCGACAGCCTAAGGGAAAATCGATTGATCGCCATGTAAGTGCTTCATTGAATTACGCTTGTAATAGATTCTACAAAAAATTTCAGTATGCAATTTATCGGTGTGCGGGGTGCTATTCTATCGCCCGTAAATTTAGTGGAATCTCTCTTGCAACTCTTCCAACAATAACCGTGCTGTTTGAGGACTCTGAATATTGATTGCTCGCAGTATTCATGAATCTGACATAGTAGGCGCACACATATATGTGTTCCAAAAGTAAAAAATGAGGTAATTTCAGACAGACGTGCTTCGTGTTCGCTTTTAGATAAAAACTTACAGGTCATCGGTTTAACTGTCAAACGTCGTTTACGAAACAAGTGTGCCCAAGGTGGCGTCAACAATACAGCCAAAGTGAACTTGATACAGATGGAGAAGAAGTTGGCCAAGTTTCATGCATCCGATGAAGGTATTTTATGGAAATATTTCACAGTTATTTAACGTTGGATTTAGAAGTATTTGAAGAGGTCGTTAGGGGTGCTAATGCTAACAATACTGCTGCCAACAAAAAAGTTTTTGACTATGCAAGATCAAAGTCATATCCGCCGATAAGAAGTTATGAGCAGCTGAAGGAAGCAAAATTTCAACGCACATCCATACACTTCGTTCTAATGAAACAGCAGGAAACCGCTTTTTCCATGAAAACCTTCTCCGCTTCGCAAGTAAATTTTTAATAAATTTTTTTGAAGTGTTTTCACCTTACTTCCAGATAAAGACATTGCGATATTCGGGTCAGACTTTCAAATAGAATATTTGCTGAAAAGTAACTTCTGTTATCTGACGGAACATTTAAGTACAGTCCAAAAGGTGAGCTGACTTAAATTATCTGGCTACAATAATTTTCACAGATAGCTTTCAAATATACCGCGTTTTTGGCATGAAACTTGACAATGATGGGAGGTATGCTTGTGTACCGGCCATTACAGCATTGCTCAAAAAGAAAACCAAAGAAATCTACAAAACCTTGTGGGAAGAAGGTAAGTGCTTAGAAGCCTACTAATTAGCAGAAAAAACTATATTTTAGTGTTCGGTTCCTGTGAGCGCCTGACAAAATCCAAGCAAATTCCTCGTATTACTCAACACGCTCTTTTCGACTGTGAGCGAGCAGCTTGGAAAACATTCAAGAGTGTGCAGAAGAAATTGGCCCAGGCGGCGTTATGGACCCTCATATGTGCTCATTTCACGTGAAGCAGGCTGTTACCGAAAGGCATGTAAAATTTCGATATCATCTTATGATTTTCAAAAAATTGTTTAGATACAAGCACTTGGTCTGACAGAAGATTACGCTAACAATAAAAAGTTCGCCGAGTAATGCATATGGCAGGAGCACTTCAGCATGTTGAAGTGCGCTTTTGGACCATTTGTCATCAAATCCTTCACGATTACGTCAACAATGAGCTCAAAGAAGAAAATCTAACATGAAGTTGCACCAATTCCTTGAATACTTTGAGTGAGTTTTTTTTTTTTTTTTTAAATTCAACTGAGCAATCCAATTTTTTTAAAGACACCAATGGTTGAAACTTGGGGATTTTTTTCTTTGTGTTCTATGCCTCAGCTTGCCCCCTTCACTACAAACAATTGCGAAAACTACCACTCACATCAGAGATTTGTTTTCCGGCCAGGCATGAAATTAGGATCATGGCTCTACAATTATCGGTGAGCTAGCCGGTTTTCTAAATTTCTTTTTTATTTGAAATCATAGAGATCTTCAAAATTACGAAGTTCGCCAGATTGAAGCGTTTTATTCCCGAGGAGGTGAGTCAAGCTTCTCGGAAAATTGTAAAATATCTTCGGACAAGATTGCCGCAGCTAAAGACCTTCTCAAAGTCCACAACGATAGTACAGCTTCTTCAATCGCCACCATGTCTGATAAGCATTTCGACGTCGCACAATTTGGGATTAAATAATTTTGAAATAATACGCTGAAATTGTTGTTATCGTTTTGAAATTCGTTTGTTGTCGTTTGTTATTTCAATAAAGTTTAGGATTACCAGCTTGACAATTTAGGGTTGAAAGAAATGTATGGGACAGTCTTGCTTTGTTTAGTAAAATTGGAGCTTTCTCGTAAGACTCTTAACCAAAAAGGCACGAAGTTCATGTGTTTTTTTTTTCAAAATTAAGGTAGCCTTTTTGCTTAGCTTGAATTCAGAAAACATGGTCTAATATTTTCATACTAGTCAGTTACTTTGTTATCTAAAGGCAAAAATTAAAATTTTGGCGAAAAAATTAAAAGAAAAAGTTTTTCCCCAGCTTTAGCAAGAAAAATGTGAAATAACTAAAAATGACCGTGGTTTAGGAACCATGAGGTGGTTAGACCCCATCTGGATGATGTGAGCATTATTCAAATGATTCGGTAAAATCCAGGTGAGTTGGATAACATCAAGCTGGTTTGGGTAATATAAGGTGGATGATACCCTTAAACAGTCATTTACTTCGATACCACAAGGCGAAAATTCAAATTTTGGCGAAAAAGTTGAAATAATGACTTTCCCTTCAAGACAATAACTTAAAAACAATAAAAAAAATAGGTATGAAAAAATGACCCAAGTGCACCCCCCCCCTAAGTGCACCCCCCCCCCCCTAAATGCACCCCCCTTCGGAGGGGGGGTGCACTTGGGGGGGGGGTGCACTTGGGGGGTGCACTAGAGGGGGTGCACTTAGGGGGGGTGCACTTGGAGTTTTACGTAAATAAGCTCCTGTTCCACGTGTTTCTATTATTTCTTCAAAAAATTCGGCACTATTCCATTGTACCCCCCCCCCCCAAAAGCTATTCCAGTGTACCCCCCCCCCCCCCAAAAATAATGACCTATTCCATTGTACCCCCCCCCCCAAAAAACCAACTTTTTTATATGCACTCAAAAACCATTTTTATGTAATAATTTTGCCATAAAAGGACCAAAAAAGCCATTTAAATAGGGTTCAAGGGCTGTATTGGGAGGGGAAGGGACAAAACAGGGGCCACTAATAAAAAAGGGTTTAAGGCACTCTCAAACCCAGCAACTTGGGGTCCACCACTTAATATATACGTTTGAAGGCACGTCAAACCCAGCAACTTGTGGAGGACCCAAATACATAAGTACTCAAAGCCTCTCAAGGCCATCCGGGTGGGTCCCAAGGTAGTTGTGCTTGAGCCAGGACCCTGTGGGGGTGAATTTTTGGATGGCTGAGCCTCTGGCTCGTAGCCAAAGGCCGGAAAAGGGAGGAGACCTTTTTCGGCCAAGAAATTGAAGATGTTGAACATAGTTTTTTTGACTGGGGCCTACTGCATAAATAATTATGGTATGCATGCTTTTTCATGCATCCAGAGTCACTTTCGAGTGATTTGTGTCTAAGGTATGTGGGTGTGCGCATCTCAACTCCAAGCCCCAAGCCCCCTACACTGGAATAGCTTTTTGGGGGGGGGGGGGGGGTACAATGGAATAGCGGCAAAAATTCCACTTATGTAATCTTTATTTTAATTTTCTAGATATGGACAGCTATTACACTGAAAAAGAAATCTGCTTGGCTTTTGCAATGGATATTCGATGAGTTTCCGTCGAGCACGCCTTCGAGATAATAGGTGGTCTTGGAAATGCACCAGAAAAAACTGTGGAGGAACTGCTACTTCAACAAATCAAGAAGATCTCGTCGAGGAAAGAAGCCATTTTGGTCATCTCCTTGATCCAATCCTTGTCAAAGTAAGCTTATTGCCGGGTTCCCTTGTAAATAGAGAAGAATCAAATTTATTTGTCAGGTCCAGAAGCGAATTTCTACTGCGATATCATTAGCCGAGAGAATGCGCGACACTCCGGCCAGAAGCATTGTGGATGAATCGTTTGCAGATCTAGCTGGAGAAACACTTCTGACGATGCCATCAAGGGAAACTCTAAGATCGCGTCTCACACGTCTTCGAAATAAGGATGTTGTGCTGTCAACAGAGGGGAGAACAGCAAAAATTGGTCGGAAAGCTTTAAACGCACCAAGGATGGAAAAGTGTTTCTGCATTTTGATTCAGGTTCGCGAAATTGTAATTTCAAACTTGAGCTGTAAACTTTCAGCTGCTGAATTAATGTTCGGTTTACTTTCAGTCGGGCTCGTAATCCAATGCAGCGTGTGACGGGTGGAATCAAATCACAGAAGGCGATGTATTCAGCGAGTCAAATAAAGCAGCTGACGGCGAACTACACTCGCAGAGCCGATGGATCACGAATGGAGTTTCTCGTCTCGATTGCCGCCCACCTAGAAAAGTATCAGGGGCATTAAATATTCTTGTTGAATACCGTGTGCTTGTTATATTGTTGTAGTGATTTGTCGTGAATAAAGTAGGTTGGAAACTTATTTTGGCTACAGCGTGTGTCTTACAATAGAAGAATTTCCGAAAAGTTAGAAGTGAACAGTTAAATCAGTTTAAGTTTGGTCAGTTCGGTTAGTTTCCTTGAAGTCGAGTATGGCGCCCTATTACAGGGCCACGCTATTACAAGAAATACGTCACTTTAGGTTTTTGATAAGAAGTTGAGCCTCAGTCCAAAATTTATTCCCGGTCAGGCTGCAAATTCAAAAAAATTTGCGGAAGACTCGAGATAGTATAGTCGAGAACCAATCTTATCCTCACCACCAAACATCGCAGGAACATCGGAAAGACATCTATTCTGATCTGAAAGAAAGTCAGTAAGTGACTTCAATCATGATTAACTCAAGACACTTCCGACCCTTAAGACGAGAGAAAGTATTAACTGTACGTTATAATCATTTTAAGTCAACGAAACTCGTAAGCTTGCAAAAGATAACCATACAGTTATATTCATGGCCAGTCGCAATTTGAATTGTCGCAATTCGAATTTTTCGCAATTTGAATTGTCGCAATTTGATTTTGTCGCAATTTATTTTGTCGCAATTTGAATTGTGGCAATGTGAATTTGTCGCAATTCAAATTGTCGCAATTTGAATTGTCGCAATCTGTCGCTGGCCAGATTTTTGTATTTTGAAACACTATGGTTATGTGACTCTGTCTCGCGAGACAAAAAAAGTGTCTCGCGAGACTCTCGAGTAATTTTGTCTCGTGTCTCGCGGGAGTCTGGGGAGGCTATATGAAACGGAGTGTATGTTATCACAGTCTTTTCAGGCATATACTTTTTGATTGTCCAGCTAGTGCATTGCCCTAACTCGAGTAGCTTCGTCTTCACCAAATGGTCAAAATGCAACAGCCTGGGTATGAGTGCCGTCCAACGCGAAAGTTTTTCTGCTATGATGCCAACATTGCGTGCCTAATATTTGCTGTCCTCCTCATTCTCTGCTCTTGCGTTACCGTCGGACTCGCATACAGCATTCCCCTCGTATTTCTCACGAGTGTCTGCTTCATTCCTACTTTTCTGGCTATCATTGGTAATGTAATTTATTTATGTGTTGTTATTTATATTGTGTTTAGCGTTCTTTCTCCGTAATTCAATGGCTGGTTCGAATCTTCTGGTGTGGTTGTACTTCGTTATTGAATGTTCAACGTCAGTCTATTTTGGAGCGAGTTGAATCTATTAATGCTTCATTTGACCTTTCAGGGAGCGGCAGTCGCGTTTGTGGTTTCTTCCTTGTTTTATGTGGCCATGTTCGGCTTTGGTAGTGATGAGAATATGCGTAATGCCTATTATTCAATCATCTTCCTGTTCATTGTGCTTCTGGTAGAGCTAGCTGCGGTTTATCTGTTCTCTTATGCAGCGTACCTCGTCTACAAAAATATCAAGTACGCTTAAACTTTATTTTAAAACTTTTTTCTTTTTTTAGCAAACTATAATAAACATCCTTGCTAAAAAAAATCAAATCTTAATGAATGCTCCTAAATTTTACACTTGCATGGCTTTTTTTTAGTTCACAACGTTATCATACCATACCTAAATCTCCAGACTCCACTCAGATGTATATTCTAGTTGATTGATTTTGGATAGAGGTCTGACAAGCATCAGTTTTGATATTTGGGTAATGTGGGATTTTCAGCGTAATTCACAGTGTTTTAAGCGCTTTTAGGTGGTTTAGGGTTGTTTGTTCTTGAAATTTTATAACGTGTAGCTCAGGTGTAAATTGCGTGTATGAACCGAAAAATAAACGCAATAAAAGTTAAAAACAGATCAGATAAAGTCTGACGGTTTGACGGCGTGATAGAATCATTTTTTATCGCCGTGATAGCTTTACTGTGACTACAACCTTAAATGGGACCTGAAGTCGCAGCCACACGTTTCCCCGTTATTATTAAAGACATAAAGACCATGGTTTTCGCGCGCAGTGGCATGTGCAAAATTTGAATTGGCGAGGGACACTTCTCTTTCGTCCAGAACTATACTCTTTCGAGTCATTTCAAACAATTAAAAAGAGTACAGTGAGAAACAGAAGAGAATTGTCCCCGCCAATTCAAATTTTGCACATGCAATTGCAAAACCCATAGTTCTTTAAAAAAATACGAAAAAAGGTAGGCGTAGGTTTGTTAATAAGTTTATGTTTTTTTCAGAGTCCCAGGACAGTGTCTTCCTTCGTTCAATTGCGGCGATATCCCTTCTTCCCCTCAGCCCGATGATCCGATGGTAGTCGTGTCTTCTCCTCTTCTTTCTGTTGCATCTGGTGGAAGTGCTGACGCAGAAGCTCTTTCTAGCGGTGTGGTTTGAATCAACAATTTTGGTCTAAAGTCTTTGTACTAACATATGTAGTTCTCTTCGATAAACACTATTGGGCGCTTTTTGTTCATGTGGATTGTCTGTGAATAAAAATAAAGTTTCGGTGTAAAAGCTCAACTCATAAAAAGCTCAACTAGCTGAATTTTTTTTAAAAGAAATTTATTTTAACAAATTTGCGCAATATTGGGATTTTGTGAGCCCATTTTAGGATCAAAAAAATGCATAAAGTTTTCACTAAAATCGAAATATTCTGCTAAATTTTTTGTGCAAACAGTTGTTGGCGCTGATTGCATCGCTAATATCCACTAGAGCTCCTTGAAAACGCACCTCCACAAAGATTGAATCAGGGAGTCTTTGCAGAGCAGGCGTTGACCTAAAATGAATTTTTTTTATCTCACTTTTATGTAAAAGACAAACTTTTTATGCCCTCAAGTGGCTCAGGTTTTATTTTTAATGGTTTTTTAGCACCTTAAACCTTTACCAACAAGTCTTAATGCAT
Organism: Ditylenchus dipsaci; assembly: GCA_004194705.1. NCBI lineage: Eukaryota > Metazoa > Nematoda > Chromadorea > Rhabditida > Anguinidae > Ditylenchus > Ditylenchus dipsaci. The sequence goes on along the minus strand of SADC01001284.1, from coordinate 314,933 downwards.
TTTCGGTCGTTTAAATGTGAGCGAAGTTGACTATGCGCTGGGAGTTGGAGTAAACCGTGACTGGATAGTACCTGGATATGCTCAGTTATTTGACTTTTAAGGCACCATATGTAATTTTGAAGGTTTTCGTGGCACTGTGATTTTTTCGACTTTTTTCTACCGTACATGTTATGTACTAAACGACTCCAAGTTTGATGCCGAGCAATATTTTTCGATATGACAACGCCGATTTATGCTGAAAAATTGGATTTATGGCCTTTTAAACACTTTTTTAAACACGAATAATGACCTCATTTCTTAAAAGAAATAGAAGTGGTCGGCGCTACTGCAATATAATCCGCCCCCCCCCCAATAAAAAAATGCTACTGTAATATAAAGCCCCTCCCCTCACAAAAACCGAATTTTTACTATATTTTATTTATTTTTGTTACAGTAGCGGTCATTTTTGACTATATTTTGATCAATTATGGGGAAAAATAATAAGTTTTTAATGCACTTTCTTTTTATGGCCTACCGCATATAGAAACTATTATATGAACATATATAGGTGAAAAATAGTGCTTTTGGTTTTTACCACCATTTGACTTGGTGCTCCTGGCGTGTATTTTAAGCTTTAGGCTTAGGTAAAAAATAGACCAGCGTATGTTAGGATAAACTCACACATGTTTTTCTCACTTTTTATAACTTCGAAAAATCATTTTTGAGTCTTCCTAACATACGCCAGCCTACCCTTGTCTAATCCTATGCCTAAAAATGTAAAAATAACTGAAAAATGACCCTAAAATACTCTAAAAGACCTTTTGGCCTTCATGACTAGAAGTCAAATTTTTTTAAACAAAATTTTCAAATCGGAAACTGTATAGAAATGTTTCTCTCATGGTATTAAGCATAAAAAATAGCGTAGGACGTTAAAATATTGACTGACCACCAATTCAACTGACAACCGTCAACATGGGCACAAATTGAATGGGCACAAACTGAAATGGCACAACTGACCACCGTAGCGCTATATTTGAAAAAAACATGTTTTCGTTCAAATTTGATTTGTCAAGCCACGATTTTTGTCTCTTTTGATTTTCTCTTTTCTGTCATTTTTTCCTTGTTTTGTAGGGAGCACTTTGTAGGGATCACTATACCCGGCATTGTGATAAGTGGGCCTTAACATTTGAGGACGCGTCAGAAGAGGGATCTATTTTTGAAGATTGAAGATTTGAGAGCCGACATAAGAAGACGGAAATTCGAGTATCGACTTTAGAGCCCACATATTTATAAATCGAAACTTTGGTCCCGAAATTTGGATCTCATCATATATGGATCGATATTTTCATACCGACAGTTGCGGATGAAACATGCGAGGCCAGAAATTAAATACGCGAAATTTGTGGACAGAACACTGCTGGCCCGATATTTGTGACGCGATATTCTAACTCCGAAAAATAAGTACGAAGTATTCACTGCTCGATATTTAATTCTATGTTTTTAAAACCCGACATTTGAGGCCCGACATTTAAGGACGCGACATTTGAGGCCCGACATATAAAGACGCGACATTAGAGGTCTGATTTTTCAGGACGCGACATTTAAGCCCGACCTTCGAAAAATGCCACATTTAACACACCCGACATGTGTGGACAGGTGTTTTCTAACTCAGAATTTCACGTTGAACACGATGGTGCGGGTCCTTCCCGCTTCAATCATTGACGAAGTAGGTAAAAAAGGCTCTGGAAGGTAACAAGTTGTGGATGGTCGAAATCCAGCTGGATAGGTCGTACGTCATGAAAGTTATACTATACACACACTCAAAATATACAAAAATGATCGCTAGAAGTTCAGCTTTCGAGTAGTACCAAAGACTGCCTGCTCTAATTTTTTACAGAAAGAATGCAAGTGGAGGATGTGGTTCAGGTGGTGCCAATGGATGGATCGAAGAAGAAAGAGCAGTGGCAGCCATAATCGTAGATCTGTTCCGCGTACATGATCAATAATACTAGTATGTATTTTTGTCGTTACAAATTGAATTGTTTTGAGTTTGAATAAAGTTTAACCGCAATTGTACTGAAATGCGAAAAGAAAGTCAGTTGAATTGGTGGTCAGCTGAATTGGTGGTCAGTTGATGTGGTCAGTTAAATTGGTGGTCAGTTGATGTTCGTTCCGTAAGACGTGTTTTGGGTCACTTTTCAAAAATTTGGGGGTGGGTGGTAAACGGGATAAGTACCAATCTCTAATTTTGATTCGTGCATTTTTTCTTAAAGATTGCGATTTTAACCGTGACGCCACCATGGCGCAAAAAGATAGATTGCAGTTTCGGAATCTACACTAAAAACTGCATCTGATAGCATCGATAGCAATAGATAGCAAACTAGTACACAATATGGAGCGCAGCTCGGCCTATCTGGGCCTCTAAAGTTGGGAAGTGAGACGAATTTTAACTAGAAAGAACAGGGAACCAAGGCAAACTCTTTTCAAAAAAATTACTACAGTCAAACCTCGTTATAGTGCGACCCCCAAAGTTCGTTCCAGCCTCGGGTCCGACACTTTTTTACCTCGATTTTTGAAGATTTTTGTAAGTTCTGTTTTTACAATCTGGTCTCAAATATCGTCAGGATTCCGATTTTGCCGATCGTTTTTCTAAAACCTAAAATTTTTCTTAAAAAAAGCAAAACCTCGATATAGTGCGACCTTTTTCAAAATGTGGTCGCACTATATCGAGGTTTTGCTTTTTAGAAGAAAAATTTTAGTTTTCAGAAAAACGATCGGCAAAATCGGAATCCTGACGATATTTGGGACCAGACTGTTAAAACAGAACTTACAAAATCTTCAAAAATTGAGTTCGAAAAAGTGTCGGACCCGAGCTGGAACGAACTTTTGGGGTCGCACTATAACGAGGTTTGACTGTATCACAATCTTCAATTCGGAGAATAGATTCATGTTCAGAATGGTCGATTTGCATGTGAAAATGCTCTTGAACGTCAAAAAAACCTAACAAATTCGAAATTCTACTCAAGACGAATAGAGATTTTTCTGCAAAATAATTTCTTTGTTGCCTTGAGTGGGTTTTAAAACTTGATAGTGATTTTTGCAAATTGACCAATCTGAATACGAACCTACTCTCCGAATTGAAAATTGTGATACAGTCCACTCTCTACATAACATAACTCAAGGGACCGACGAAAATGTTATGTTATATAGAGTCTTATGTTAAGTAGGGAACTTATTTACTTTGGGGGAATCGGTGGGGCACCGATTTTTCCAACTTTTTCAAAAAAAATTATTAGACTTTTTACGATATCTTATATTTTCAAAAAGAGTTGCTGAAAAGAACTTATTTTAAGATATAATGAGTTCATAGAATACAGTTTTTATTAAAAACTTTGCTAATTAGAAAATTTTACAATTAAAAAGTCTAATAAATTTTTTTTGAAAAAGTTGAAAAAATCGGTAGCGGTTGATTTTTAACGGTTTTGGCTATAACGAGTTTTGGCGCAAATAATTTGTTCGCAAACGGGGTAGAGCCAAACAATCCAAGAGGTTGTTTTGTTCTGTTTTCTTCGAGCGTTCTCGGGCCAGGAAATCCTCGAGTACGTCGAATAAGATGGAGGACGGCTGGATCCCTGGTGTTCTCATCCACGTATCGCTGTAAGATCTTGAGTGCTCCGGTTGCTTCTCCACTGGTAACTGGTAGCACTGGCTCTCTTTGACCTCCATCACTTCAGTGTCAATTAAACGAAAAAAAATAAAAATCGAAATAATCAAGCATTACCTGCTCGCTTCCGGCTCTTCCGCATCCGCTTTCGAGACAACTGCCACGATTTCTGCCAGAGTGAGTCTTCCACCGATCAATTAATTTTACATTTTAGGAGATTATGTTATATAGAGAGGCAATCTATTGGCTGGGGGTCGAGAAAAACTTATGTTATAAAGAGTTTATGTTATGTAGAATTATGTTATATAGAGAGTCCATTTGGCTTAATTTAGGAACGACCAACCAAATCGTTTCCAGGATTATGTTATAAGGAGTTTTATGTTATGTAGAGTTATGATATATAGAGAGTCGACTGTAGTGAATTTTTTTCAAAAAAAGTTGCCTTGGTCCCGATTAAAGTCTGATTAAAATTTGTCTCACTTCTCAACTTCAGATGTCCAGGTAGGCCGAGCTGCGCTCGATATTGTGTACCACTTCCATGCTATCAGATGCAGTTTTTTGTGTAGATTCCAAAGCTGAAATCTTTTTTTGCGCCATGGTAGCGTCACGGTTAAAATTGCAATCTTTAAGAAAAAATGCACGAATCTTAATCATTGATTTTTCAAATCGGTCAGAAATCCAAAACTTTTGCAAAAATATGGTTTCAAAAATCGGTGTTAAAGGGCATGCCCGTGCGTTAAGGCGCGAACCAGCAGTTTTTTTCGAATTTTTTCGAATCGTCTCATTTTTCACTCGTTCTGCGTCAAATCTGATATAGATGACCTTATACTGCTTTAAAAACTAGATAGAAAACTTAAAAAATCCAGACGAGAACGAATGTAAAAATTTATCTAGAAAGAAAAGAACTGCTGGTTCGCGCCTTTTCTTCCATCGGGCATGAGTATGCCCCTTTAACATCTCGAAACATATCGCTCAGCATGAAACTTGGAGTCGTTTGGTATATAACATGTAAGGTGAACAAAAATTCGAAAAAATCACGGTGCCAAATCTCATATAAAAAACCTTCAAAATTACAGATTATCTCTTAATATGTTGCAGATCATTGTTGAGAGTGATAAGCCAACAAAACTACGCTGCAAACAAAACTATGTCAAACACTATCTTTTTAAGTTTCACTGCGAACCTAACGCTTTATCCACCTTGACCCCATTTCGGTGCTAAAATTATCTAATAAGTCAATTGAGCTCCATAATGCTCAACCTGATAAAGATGGTCAGACCACATATTTTATTGAAGATGTAGTAAACCATTGATGTAACGAGACCACGATATAACAGCGCCTAAAATCTAACTGATCAGAAACCAATTAACCAATATTAAGAGTACGCATATCTACGTACTAATATGATCCTCTCTACTTAGACAACCAAGAAATAAATACCGTATTTCCTTTAGTTAACCTTTTAACCCTAACACTATCTAGCATTTTTGAAATCGCGAAAAAATTACTTTAAAATTGCGAACCCTGTCTGATAGAGACAGAAAGTGGGGACCAAGCAAGCTTCCAAGACAGATTTTTAACTGAAATTTTGACCAAGAGCGAGATTTTTTGAAAAAGGCCAAGACTGGGGTTTTGGCCAAGACATTGGCCAAAACCAAGATTAATAGTATAAACTTTATAGCAAAACTTCTGGCCAGTGTTATATAATTTTTTACGCATTATGTCCCCGTTCTTGATCTTGTGCTTTTTATATACCCCTTCGGGAGCGCAGGGGCTTGGGTTGCGCACACCCATTGTTGAGATGCGCACACCCACATACCTTAGACACAAATCACTCGAAAGCGACTCTGGATGCATGAAAAACATGCATAGCAGAGTTATTTATGAGATAGGACCCAGTATTCAAAGTATGTTCAACATCTTTGTTTTTCAGCGAAGAGCACTTCCCCTCGCCCTACAAGGCCGGGCCAGAGCCCAGCATCCAAAATTTAGCCTAACACTCAAAAAGGGCTAGGCTTAAGTGCAAACCCGCGGACTCAACCCTGGATTGGCTTGGTCCATGAAAACTACTCATACTTATGCCTACACCACAAGTTCCTGGGTTTGAAAGTACCCTTAGACGCTTAGAGAGTTAATACTCTAAGGATGCTAACCATCTCGAAAAGTGGCCCCTGTATCATTCCCTTCCAATACAGCCCGTAATCCCATTTAAATTGCTTTCCTGGTCCTTTTATGGCGAAATTATTGTATAAAACGATTTTTGACCATCCTAAAAAGTCGGTTTGGGGGGGGGGGGTATATGACAGTAGGTCGATTTTGAGGGGGGTGGGTGCATATTAAAGTAGCGTTTTGGGGGGGGGGGGCGTAGGTATATTACAGTAGCGCCAAATAGTCTAAGATATGTTGAGTCCATTCTAACATACGCTGGCCTACCCTTACTTAATCCTAAAATGTACAGGGGGGATCAAGGCAAAAGACCCCTCCCTTTGTTTGATAGGGCCAAATGTTCAGGCGGTATTTCGGGACGGCGTGCGGGACGGAATTGTCCCGCCTCTTCATTTTTCAAATCTTATTTAAGGTCTAAAAACAGAATTCGGGTATGTTATGGGCCCTAAAACGATAAAATGGCTTGTCGGGTTTTTTGAACATTTTGCATACGAGATTGGCCAGAAAACCAAGACCAAGATTTCTAGAAATGACCAAGCAGGATACCAAGACAAGATTTTTAGTCAAAATTGGGGCAAGACAAGATCTTGGCCAAGATCTTGTCTTGCTTCTGTCTCTAACTTCTGATACCTTTTCTCAGACAGGTTACCACTCCTTTTGTAGCCAGGAAAATGAGCTGTCAAATAATTGGTCACTTGCAGGGCTTTAAAAACATCCGGAAGATACATCCGGATGTGGATGTTTACATCCGAAACATCCACATCCGGCGGATGTAGATGTGGATGTTGGATGTCAAAAAAATTTGAATCGGATGTCAGCGGATGTTTTCAATTGATTTTTCATGGATTTTTCGGATGTTTTCGGATGTTTCAGATGTCAAAAATTTCACATCCGGATGTCGGATGTGGATGTCAAATTTTTTTTGACCGGATGTGGATGTAGGATGTCAAAAAAAAATTTTTAAAGCCCTGGTCACTTGCCGACTTAAAGAATGGGTAGTGATCAAAAAGCGGGTAAAAAACACAATGCAAAAACACGATTTTTTAAAAGACGATTTGAATCATGGAGGGCGTTAATCAGAGGAAATACGGTGAATTTTGACCCAGAATCGACACAAATTTTTTTACAGGATCTCCGTGCTAAACCACCGAAAAATAAAATATAAATTTATTGTATTTTATTATATATTCTATTTTAGCCAAAACTAGCAATACCTATTGTTGGCCCTGTTCAATGCGTTTTGACCCAGACCAAGGTCTTCTCGGAACCGGACGTTATAGATGCGAATCTCATAGTCTGCAAAGTGGGAATTTCAACTCAATTGTTAATTGGGAAAAAAACGTTGTCTACCTTCCCATTTTCCATTGCCCACAATGAACAAACCCTCATTACCACATCCAGCGTAGGTACCAGTAGAGTAGTCTAGACGTACTCTTCCGATTATATTGCCATCGATTGGGCTGGAAATTAGAGGTAGTAAATTTGATAGGAAGTTGATCAAAAAAACCTGTAGATTTGGGGTGCTCGAAGCTCATCTTCCTCAGATGAAATGGATTGTTCATTAGCTCCACTGACTGGACAACGCAACTAAAGTGTGAAAAAAGTGTGATTGACTGTATGAGATATTAAAAAAACCTACCTCCCATCCACGAACTCCATTATAGCGACTTAAAGAATGGGTGGGGGATTAAGAATTTATTTTGGCGCTAGTATAGAATACCCACTCCCCCCCCAAAATCGGACCTTTTAAAATTGCTGTAACTACCCTGCAAACAACAAGTTTAGGCTTAGCCCTCAAGCTTAAGGGTAGGCCAGCGTACGGAAGTTGTGACTAATAAAGAGTTTACGCATATTTTCCGGGGTCTGGGACATAAATTGGGTAGTCTTTACTTAAGTTTTAGTAGGAAAAATTGGGGGGGGGGGGGGGAGGGCGATGGGGATGATTCTATACTAGGGTCGAATTTTTTTATCAAGGTATATATTAGCTGCTCCGTAGAGCTTGGTTTATTGTACTAAATTATGTGATTTTACAACAGAATTGTTAGCACAACAGGTAACTGGGGTAAACTTAAGATGTGAAAGAATAGTTGTGGGGTGTTTTCTTTAAAACTTTATTTTTATTTTTGACAGTTGAACCTAAGAGGCCACCTCATTCACGCAACAACCATTCAAGCATCGTGCTCTAACTATTATGGTCCTTATCGAGTGGACAACCGAGAAACCCTAAAAAATTCCGATGCTTATGGAAATTTTAGGAAATTTAAAGAAATTTTCTTTTGAGAAAATTAAATCTCAACAAATTATGTGCTTAATAATTGGGCAATTTTTTTGTGTGTGACAATTGGCCCACATCATTTTTACAACTGTCCAACCTGTCTGCTTGAAGGATGGACCAATCAGGGTGTTCTTCCTGTTCGTTTCACATATTTGGCCGTGCACATGCCTAAAAGACAAGTCAATTTCGCTCACAGCCAATGAGACCAAAAAGAGTATAATCACAGTCAATCAGATGATGAGTTGGATCTATAGGATTGCCTTGGCGGAACAGCTGCACTCTCACAAAGTTTTGAGAAGATGACCTTCGTACACTAGTGAAGCAGTCCAGATTGCCAGCAACACCTAGTTTTTCTCCAGCAGTCACTTTCCCACCGTACTTGAGCAGTTTTACAGTGCTGATCAGTGCGTAGTAACCTGAATAGGAAATTCAGGTAATATATGTTGCGTACAAATGGTTCTGCAGAAGCATACCTCTCCACTGGCCAAACCCTTCAATCTTGACGCCTTGATCCGCACATTCAGCTGCTTTTTCTGCCCAAATGGTTGGTAGTAAGAGATTTCGCCATCGAATGGAGCGTATACGGCATTTCCTTCATTGCATGACAAATCCACTGCTTCTACTAAAAATTTGGACGGCTTGTATAAATAGGTTATAAACATTTTCAGACCAACAAACATATATGTCAAACAAGAGTTAGAAATTTCAATTTTATAAAATTTCATAAGCTAGCTAATTCAACCCATCTAGTTTACCAGCTCTAAAGCTTGATGCAATTACTTTATTCATCGAATAAAACTGGGCTCAACGTGTTTGTCATAGCCGATCTTTGACTTGACGTTTTCGATGGACACCGACCATCCAAAGTGGATAATGAGAAGATTGTTGCGTCTTCATTGATCGCCACAGATCGAATGTTTCAATTTCTCAAGACTAACTATGAACTATGTGGCCGAAAGATGAATCATTATCTTTTTGAGGGTTGGCAGCCTAATGTGAATACCGTAAATCCTCTAATAGAGCCCCCCCCTCGATTTTGACTAGAGTTTCAGAGTTAGCACCATTTTTGATTGACAATCTCAAGATTTTTCAGGGATTGAAAAATAAAGCCCCGGGCTCTATTAGAGGATTTACGGTATTTGGATTTATCTAAAGATATGAGCTGAGGAGATATATTGACAACGTGTGTAATTGATATTCAAGGTTAAAAATTCGAGAATGACCTACCATATTGCTTGTTGCGCCTGAAATAAAAGATTGGTCGAATAGAATAGAAGTAAGAGGAATAATCAACCTCAAGCCTTTGTAAGTACCGCAAAAACCATCATCGCAGTCCTTGAGCTGATTGATGAATTGGCGAGCATCATTGCTGAAAATCGTTGAGAAAATTTAAATTCATGAATTTGTGTCTATAACTGGATGGAATGTTAAATCGAGAGAAGCCTCAAATTGAGAGCCGACTGTATAAGACGGCTTTGAACAAGGTCTTTCGTTAGCGTAGCAAAATTTTGTCATTTCAGTGTTTCGAAAGCTTTTTTACGAAGGCTGGGTCAGAATAACATGGATGGCCATATGGTAAAGGAATTTTTAAACGTTAGATAACTAATAACTACGTATATACTCGATTAATCAGCCCTCTTCTGATAATCGAACTCCTGTAATAAACGGCCCCTTGAAGACCTATATCCAGGGAACTGTAAAAAGTGCTGAATTTAGCATCGTTTTAGCACCGAAAAAAGTGCTAAAATAGTGCTAAAGAAAATCATAGATTACTCCTTTTTTGCGCGGATCAGGTCTTGGATAAAAACCAACAAATCTTCTACTGTTACAGTCGACACTCGATATAAGGACACTCGATATAAGGACAGAAGTTCGTCCCGCCTCGGGTCAGACACTCTTTTTAGCCGATTTTCGAAAATTTTCACCGGTTTTGTTTTGTCAGTCTGGTTCCAAATATCGCAAGGATTCCGATTTTGCCGATCGTTTTTCAGAAATCCAGATTTTTTTCTTTTAAAAAAGCAAAAACTCGATATAAGGACAGGGATTTTTGAAAAAGCCTGTGTTTAAATCGAGTTTTTGCTTTTTTATAGGAAAAAAATCTGGATTTCTGAAAAACGATCGGCAAAATCGGAATCCTTGCGATATTTGGAACCAAACTGTCAAAACAAAACCGGTGAAAATTTTCGAAAATCGGGCTAAAAAAGTGTCGGACCAAGGCGGGAACGAACTTTTGCCGGTCCCTGAGTGTCCTTATATCGAGAGTCGAATGTACTCAGCTACAAAGTGAGCCATCGTATATGAAATTTGGTAGTATAGAGTAAAAAAATCCATTAAGCACCTTTTTAGCTCACTTTTTTGTCCGTAATCTGAAACATCATATCTTTTACTCTATACTACCAAATTAAATAAACGATAGCTCATTTTTAGCTGAGTAACAATGGAATATTTATTGGTTTCATCCTAGACTGATCCCGCGCAAAACAGGAGTAATTCATGATTTTCTTTAGCACTTTTCAGCACTTTTTTCGGTGCTAAAACGGTGCTAAATTCACCAATTTCTGCAGTTCCCTGAATACATCTCAACCCAGAATTAATATTTTCTGAATCTGTATTTCGCGTTATATAAATCGTACGACTAATCCGAATTCCGAAATTTTGATTTTGGTTGAACACCTGAAAATTTCGGAAACAACTCCAAATTTTTCTAGCCTTTGAGAACTTGAAAAATAAACGGCCCGGGCCGATAAATAGAGGATGTACAATTGTTTTTCCTAGTCTCCATGTACGCTATTGGTAAAAATAAGATGTTCTATAAGGCAATCTAAACGAAAAGTATAATTTTAAAAGTGGACCTTGTACCTCGGGCATATATGGTTTCAAGAAGCTGGGGTACGATAGATTGTAAGTAGTTTCTATTTAGTGTTTTCTTTGATTTTGTACCCCCTTTGAAGCCAAGCATTTATAAGTAACAAACCTGCAGATGGTCTTCATGCATCCTAGACCTCCACTAAAGCATTTGATTTTAGTTAATCAAGCCAAATAAACAGGTGCTGTTGCAGGGATGGATACGGGCCGAGTTTGACGTTCTTTCAGGTTTCTGACAATTTTGAATAGATTTGTACAATTAAATTCACTGATTATGGTAGAGAAATCCAACAGCTTTTAAATGAGCCATAATGTTCACGGAGCTTTAATAATTATTGTAAAGAAAAACCCATTACGGGCCCGGCCCGGCTCGGCCCGGTCCGTGTCCACCCCTATGCTGTTGTGGATAAATTGCGATAACTAGCCTGATTCCAAACAAAAGATGATAACAACAAAGGCGAAAATATGCATATTCGGTGGCCAAAATAATTTCTATACAAGGGTTATAAGTGCTAATTCATCACGGAAAGATGCACACCTGCATCCTCATAATCTTTTACCCCTTATTTTTCTGGCGAGTGTTGATAATTGCTTGATCAATCCCTGACTGATAAGGGCATGGTAAATAACCCACTGTATTATAAAGGGGTCTGGAAATGTGCTAGTTGGACACTTGACAAGAAAATATACAGAGTTTGGAATAAACATTGGAAAATGGTGAAACATTGATTGAAAAATGTAGTAAAACTTAAATTGATGCTAAAAACTTGAAAATAAACGGCCCGGTAAGCTCCTAAAAGTTTTCAAATTTACACTGTAACAAAAAGATTTGAAATATTTGTAGAAAAATCTGCAAACGCTCAATTAAAAAAATCAGTTTACTTTTTCCTCAAATCTTAAAACAATATTTTCACCAGCTTCAACATATTTCTGCCATGCGATTTCTAGTATACAAGTGTACATAGAACTTGAAATTTGGAACTTTGGTTTTTCTTATCTGAAAACAATTTAGTGTATGCCAAAAGTGTGTGGTGTTTTCAATTATTAGAGTGTGATCTCAAGTTTATAAAATGAGTGTCTTTAGGCATAGTCTCTAAAGACGCGTTTAGAACAAAAGACCGGTAAAATTCGATATAGCTCAATGCCTGGCACCAAAACACCCAAGGTCTTCAAAAATCTAGAATCAGTTTGCGTTTAGTTCGCTAAGGATATAAGTTAAGATTGTTAAATTTCTTTATATATGGTCTCTCGTCAAGTGTTCGTGTTGTCGTCAATGACTGAATCAGAATTCTCTACAGAAAAGCTAAAAATTACAGGTACACTTTTTAAACGAAACGTTGGTCTCTACATATTTTACATTTGTTTTTTAGTTCGGTCATCTACCAACCCGGTGCTCACATGGGCGAGTCGAAGTCGAGCTCGTGTTTTCTCAACCTTTTTAGTGATCAGAGAGAAATTTTTCGATACTTTTTGTCATTGTTTATATATCAAACGAAAGCTTAGATTCCAAGCTATCTTGCGGAAAAACTATCTGGTCGAGTACCTCGACCAGACATCGACCATCGCCAACTTTTGTGCTGTCACATACATTTTTGTTACATCAATAAAAAAATTTTTAATGTAGAAGATAGCTAAGAATCTAAGCTTTCGTTTGGTATATAAAGAGTGACAAAAAGTATGAAGAAAATTCCCTCTGATCACCAAAAAGGTTGATAAAACATGAGCTGGGCCTCGACTCGCCTATGTGATCGAGGGGCAAGTGCGAAACAGAAGTTGCAACTAAAATGGCTACATCGGCAGAACATTTGTTGTCCAGAAGGCCTGGTGGTGTTCAAGTTAATTCTCCATTTAACACAGGAATTGAGGTTGGAGAAGCGCTAAAGTGGTTTTTTATTTTTGTGTGCTAAATCTTCAAATGAAAATGAATTTTTAGATGTGAACTAAAGGAAAGCCGGTGCTCCATTGTCGATCTTCAGATTACTATTCCTCTTAAGCTGCTGCTTGCATACATGTGGCAAAAGTAAAAGAATTTTAAGCAAAAGCTAAGACCGAATGAAGGGTATAGGAATGAAATGGGTCATAAGAAAGCTTATTTCGATGAGAAAAGCTGGGTTAAAAAAGCTGAATTCCAAAACTAAAAGAAGATAGAATCCAAGAAAACAAGCTGCGAGAAAATGTGTGTTCTGACGTCTGAATTACCTGTGGTTGCTGTCTAAAAACGGCATGGCGAGATTTGCGGATAAACATTGCGGATGACACTTTTGCAAAGTAATTTATGCGGATACAACTTCTGTGGACCTACATTTGCGACAGGAATTTTGAGGAACGACGTTTGCAGACCGACATTTGCGAAGCGACTTAAGCGGAGGGATATTAGCGGAATGAGTTTTGCGCCACAACATGTGCGGATGCGACATTTGTGGAAATAACATTTGCAGACCGTCATTAGCGGCAGGACATTTGCGGTGCGACATTTGCGGAAACAACTTATGCGGAGCGACATTTGCGCAATCACATATAAAACCATATACTCTATAAGCCGCATTCATACTCCCGCGGGACACGGGACAAAATTTAGGTATAATTTTTGAGTGTCCCGCGGACAACAATTATGTCCCGCGGGACAGAGAAGCGGGACATGAGTCAGTCACGGGACAAATTTTATTCCAAAATTTCGTTGTCCCGCGGGACAACAGTTTTGAGATGCGGGACAAACTCGCGGGACACGCATTTTTGTCCGCGGGACACCAAGTCACGGGACAATATTTTGTATTCAGTAAAGTCTGGAAAAATGGATTATGTCGCCCGGATGGGTAAAATCGCAATTTCGGTCTTCACAAACCGGTTTCAGCAGGCAATTTTAGATCAGGAAAAGCGGTTTGTTTATTATTTTGGCTAAGTTTCATTTTTTCGGGCGATCATGTGGATAGCCACCTACCCGTGGGATACGCACACAAGTTTTTTTTTTTGATTCGCGTTGGGGAAGTTTTGATTTCGGTATTAATAAACCCGACTTCCTACACAATTTAAAGTCACAAAAACTTTTTTTTATTGATTTAACTAAATTGTTATTTTACAGGCCATCCAGTGGGTATTCATCTGAACAGGAGGTGCCTATCCAGGTATTGGAGTTGGGTGGTTAAAGCACAATTTAGGTCCTAACAAACCCACTTCCCCACTCAATCCTAAGCAAGAAAAAATGGCTTATTTTTATTTTTAAGTAATTATTATTTTAGAGCATTTAGGTGGATATCCAAACAAAATCCATCTACCGGAGTGGTACCACCACGGGTTTTGAGATTTCGGTGGCAAAATCAGCAATTTTAGTCCTATCGACCCCAATTCCCTACACGATTTCATGTCAGAATTAGTGGTTCGTTTTTGATTTTGACAAAATTCTTATTTTCAGGTTATTTCGGTGAATATCCACCTTATCAAGTGGTACCCATTCCACGTTTTGAGAATTTGGTAGCGAAGTTTGCAATTTGGCCTTGTTGAACCTAATTTCACACACAATTTTAAGTGGAAAAGATAGTTTGTTTTTTATTTTAACAAATTTAAATTTTACACGCCAGCCAGGTGGATATCCATCTGCGCCCAAGGCATCCACCCCAAATTTCGAGATTCGGGTGGGTGAAAGTGTGATTTTGGCGATGTCAAGAAGTCAGTTGCTAAAATCAGCCTGAAGGAATACCAAGTGTTGTTCAGCACATGTTGTTGTTGTTGATATTGGTCAATAAAGTTATATGGGATGCGATGTTTCCTGTCTTAGTATAAGTAGAATGCAGGTGGGTGTAATAGGTGCAATGGATGTAGAGTTCAGTGGTGGCCCCGTGCAGAGCATTCAATTCTGAGTCAAAAGTATCTATTATTACGCTATACCCACCGAATATCGGCCATCTTCAATGTATTTATTGTAATCTTAGGGTTGTCCCGGAGTCGGTGTCCGCGGGACAGTGGTCAAAATGTGTCCCGTGACTATGTCCCGTGACTTTTGTCCCGTGACTATGTCCCGGGACAACGATATTGTCGTGCGGGACATAGTCGCGGGACAAAAGTCACGGGACACGATTTGTCCCGTGTCCCGCGGGAGTATGAATGGGGCTATAGAAAGTCTTTAGAAAATACCATTTTTAGTAGTGCTTTTCAAGTATAACAACGAAAGACAAAGACAATAAATTTGTTCAGTGAACAATAAGTAGTCGATAATATTTCGGGTCTTATCTCGTTTCTGCAAATGTCCTTCCGCAAATGTGGCTCCGCAAAAGTTATTTCCGCAAATGTCCTGCCGAAAGTGTCGGTCTGTAAATATCCTCCTTCTAAGGTCGCTCCTCAAATGTCGATCCACATAAGTCGTCCTGCAAATGTCCTGCCGCTAATGACGGTCTGCAATAGTCGTCTCCGCAAATGTTAAGTCCGCAAATACCCTTCTGAAAATGTGCGTACGCAAATGTAGGTCCGCAAAAGTTTTTATGCAAATGTTAGGTCCGCAAATGACCTGCCACAAATTTTTATCCGCAGATCTCGCCATGCCCTAAAAACATATCTGTGGTTGGATATATGGTGGATAAATAAAGTGTTTTGCAATGATCATTATGAATTTTTAACAGATTGCGATAAATCCGGCCTTAGCCTTCCGGAACTGTCAATAAAAACCGACATTAGCCTTCGACTCTTTAGGAGATATAGGTGTCTTCAAGGCTTAACGCTGGGTATGCGCACAGGTGCGTTGCCTTTCACCCAAAATAAGATGGGCATTGCCTTACTTAATTCAAAAGTAAACACTAGATTTGTCTCTGCGGAAACTCCTAGTAAACAAATGCTTGATTTTTTGCAAAATATTCAAAAATCTATTAACTCGGCTGATATTGGTCTCATTAGCCGAAAAAGCCAATTTTTAGGGTAGAGAAGATGTGTTACTTACCGGCTGTCGAGCGATAGAAGGAATATTTTTTGCGACATTGAATTTTTCCCCCCAAATAAATATATCTGCTATAGCAAGGTTAAGTAATCGTCAGCTGCCCTTAAGTCTATGTGTTACTTTGCTCTCTTGCTTATAGAAAATCACACACATCTAATGAGATAAGCACACAAATTATAGAAGCAGGAAGAAGAAAACATAACATTCAGCAACAAAGGCCTAAGGCCAACCAAGACACTAGTAGAAAAGTTGATACTTGAAGAATGCAGTGCATTTTTAAGAATTTCTACTCATTATACTGTAATATGAGAATGTTCACTTCTTTGATCGTATTTTTTTGCTGCAATTTTACTATTGAAGTATTGAAAAAAAAATATTGTTTTTCTTAAAATTGTTTTTCTTCAAATTTTCGCCTGTTTTACTAATTTCTTGCAATAAAAGCCGAGTCCCCCGAGAAAATTGCGATGTTTTATAATTTTAGTCAAAGTTCGCCAGTAAATTTAAATTATTGTCCAAACCAATTAGTGGCGTGTTCATTTTTAAGCTAAACTTGATATCTTTTACTTTTGCAATAATGATTTCTCAACGATTTTACAATTTTGCTTAAAATTAGAAATTCTCGAGATTTTCCTGAAAGTCGAAAAATTACGCCAGAATTTACCGCATTTTTTTGTTGTTGGTGCACAACGAGCACTCTCTCTTTTAATTTTAGAATGAGTCCAAATAAAACAGGATTGCAAAGTGAAAATTTTAGAAAAAAGACATTTGATAAACAAAAGGATATTTTTGCCATTAAAACGTTTCTCAAAAATGCCAAAACGTCTCAAGAGTCTCAATAGCCGTACATTTTTCGATAATTTCAGGTTCGATGTCACCCGCTTTCCTTTTGGTGTTTTTGACAATTTTACACCAGCTAAAAACAAAGACCTACACAATACCACTCTTCCAAATAAAAAGCATTCTAATCCCAAAGATATTTATGATATTTCCGACAGCAGTATTTCAAGTGATGTGCTCTACGATCCTGTATATCAGCGCCTATTTCGTCTATTTCTACTCTTCTCAGCCGACACCACGGAGAAAAGTGTATCTCAGCGCGACTCAGTGGCTCAACAAACAAATTTGTTAAACAAAAATGGTAGATTGCTCAGCTTTATCACCACTGAGCAAGCCAAATATTTGGTTAATCAGATGGCTGAGCTATTGGATGGATTGCATAAAGCTGAAACAAAGCCATGCAATCACTCTCAGCACCAGAATCCTTACAAGTTTCCGGTGGGTTAAATTTGTAGAGCCTGATACATGAATATTGTATTTTATACAATGGACAAACCAACTTGCCCATATTGCAAGCCCCTAGAGGAGGGCCTTCTTATAGAAAAAGACCATCTACCGGTTTTTGAAAATTACTGAATTTCTTTCAATCAAGACATACCCGAAAATGACAAATTGACCTATCTTTATATTAAGTTTCATGCATTTTAAATACAATTTTTAGTCATAGAAAATATTTTTGATAGTTTGATTGGCCTAATGCGTTTCGGCAATTTTCGGACGTTTTTTCCAAATTAGAGCCTTTTTTAACGTCCAGTTTTATGTACATGGCTCAAGTGGAAAATACCTTTCCAAAAGACAGCTTGGTCCCCCGTTGCTTTTTATTGAAAAATGCCTTGGTCCCCCTGTTCATTATAGGTACAGTCAAAGCTCTATATAACGATCACCCCAAAAAGTTCGTTCCCGCCTAAGGTCCGCTTTTTTTAACCCAATTTTTGAAGTGTTTTGTTAGTTCTGTTTTTACAGTCTGGTACCAAATAACGCAAGGATTCCGGTTTTCCTGATCATTCTTAAAGAAAAAGATGCTTTTCTCTTAAAAAGCGAAAACCCCATAAAACGTTCACCGATTTTTCAAAAAGATGAAAGTTATATAAGTTTTTTGCTTTTTTGGAAAAAAAAATTGGAGGTTTCTGAAAAGCGATCGGGAAAATCGGAACCCTTACGATATTTGGGACCAGGCTGTAAAAACAGAACTAGCAAAATACTTCAAAAATCACGTTAACACTCCGGCTTCCAAGCGGCGGAGCAGCGTAGGTTTTCCACGTGGCATAACTTTCGGCTTAGAAAGTATCTAGCTGAACATTTCCAACAAAAAGAAATAACAGAATCTGACGGTTGTTTTCGAATAAATCGAAGTAACATCCTATCATAAAATCGTGACAATATGTGCAAAATTAATGTATAAGTCGGAACTCGAATTTGCATAAACTTGTTTTTTGCTAGTCAACCTTAGATTCTGACACCGGATTCATGTTCAGCGTGGTTGAGTTGCTTATTAAAGTGCTGTTGGGTTATCAAAGCTCATGTCAAATCAGACAATAAACATTCAAACCCGAAAATCAAATTTTCATGGTGATTTTAATTAACATGATCACCTTAACCATGATTACCTTTAAAACAACAGAGGGACCAAGCTTGCTTTTGGAAACGTATTCTCCACTAGAGCCAATAAATTTTTTAAATCATAGAAAATATTTTTAGATAGTTTGATTGGCCTAATGCGTTTTGGCAATTTTCGGACTTTTTCCAAATTAGAGCTTTTAATTAATTAGCTAGAATTTAATTAATTAGATTATTAGTTTAATTAGAGCTTTCAAAAAAGTCGATATTTTCAAAACTAGTAAACACAAGGTGAATGCGAAAATTTTAAACAGACTCCCGACAAAAATCGCGAAAGTTCAAATTTATATGATACGCAAGAGTCGATTTCATAAACAAACTAAATTCAAATTGGATCAAAACAAATGGTGAGTAAAGAATTTGAAATAATTACCGCAAGATAAATTTTAAAATTTTTTCTACCGTCAATTTTCTCTAGAAGACGTCCTCCGACGGTCCGACAAAAGCGAAATTTCTTTGAATTTGTAAAATACCGATTTTTTTAGGAAGACAAAATGACATTTCGAGAAGTTGTGGATTGCTGCAGAACCCTGTTTCCTCTTCGCAGACACTTAGAATCAGTAGTGGACAGCCTGTTTGAGCGATACATTCAACAAGTTGTCAGAAAGGTTTGTCCAACAAAATGTTCAATTTTCGTTTTTTCAAGCCTAGTAATTTGCAGGGGTTTTTGATGTGTAGAAAAGTTAGAGACCGGCAATCCAACAAGTGTAGTAGCTGCTTTTCTTCTTCCAAATCATTGCATACAAAGGTCACTCGAGCAGGCAGATGGAGATCCTACTGGTGTATCCTTCTCCCTGGAAATGTAGGAAAATTTTTGTGGGGTGATGTTTTTTTTGGTTGGGTATAAAGCCTTCTTATTCTTGTAAAGGAAATTGGCTAGGCACACTCTCAGATATAACTAACGGAAAACAAAGCGATTAATTTAACATCCACAGCAGCTAAATGCTTAGGCAGCGGAGTTACAAGGACAATTTGTACTGGTTTTTCTGGAATTTTCTGCATTTTCATATACCGTATATCTTCTAATAAGGCCTTATTTTTCGACCCCTCTTTGGAAGTGGGGCCTTATTAGAAGATATACGGTATGAGTATTACTCATCATGGCCAGAACAAATATTCCGAGACAACCTACTAGGTGAAACTTTACCAGAAACCAGGATTACAAACCAATTTTAAAAAATCTGTGATTGCTCGGATATGATAATTAGAAAGTACTGTCCCATCTATGTCATATCTAAGCAATCATGAGTTTCAAAATTTCCGGTTTATGATTTTGATTTCTGGGGAAATTTCGGCGGTGTAACAGTTAAACAAATCATATCGCAAAATTTCTTTTCCGCTAATTTGCTATTTTTCAAAAAACCATTAAATTACCATACTCGATTTAGTGATGTCATTATTGAATTGATCCATCTTCATTTTTACCAGTCTTGAAAAATATAGAGATGACGACAATGCAATATATTGCATTGCAATATTGCATTGCATTGCAACTTTTCAGGCAAAATACATTGCATTGCAATATTGCACTTTAGATTTTGAAAATATTGCATATTGCATTGCAAATCGTAAATTATATTGCATTGCAAAAAATATTGCAATGGTCAAATTTGCAATGGTCAAAGATCTAACCTCAATCCAGAAACAGCCGAACAACTCATATTTTAAACAAGAATCTCCCAATGTTGAAATATACATATTGAATTAATCTCATTTGATGTTATTTTTGCTGAATACATGTTTGAAAATGTAAATTTTGGTCAACTTTTATTAAATTTTGCAATATATTGCACAGTATATTGCAATCCGAATATTTTGCAATATATTGCGCAATATATTGCAACACAGCTTTGTGAACATTGCATATTGCATTGCAAACGGAAAAGCCCAAAAATATTGCATTGCAACATTGCAAAAAGGCAAATCGTCATCACTAAAAAATATAAAATTAGCAGATTGGAAATATATATTTGTAAAATGTTTTTTGCGAAATGGCGCTATTGATGGAACTTTTTGAAAAGTGGTTTTTTGCTAACTGTCTTACCGCCAAAATTTCACCTTTCGGGCTGTCAGACAGCCGCTTCTTAAAATAAAACTTTTTAGCAAAAATTTAGTACTTTTATTTGAAATTACAAAAAGAAGACACTAGGAAAACACTATAAACTTATCTTTGTCTAGCACGCAAAGCCGGTAAAAGTTGGTCTTGGATTGGATCGCCTAAAGGAGGTCTTGATAAAATTCAAACATTCGAAATTTAAAATGACGGGCGTGTGCATGCCCTTCAAGGCACAATTTTATCTCGACTTTTACTTAACGATTCTTCCTAATTTTAAATCTTATATCTGGAGAAAAATATTACACCACTCACTGACCTACTAAATGTTTTAGATCTGTCTGTGGCCACTAAATAAAGCAGAAAAAGCGTCACGAAAACACCGAAAACGATTGTTTGTGGACCACAACGCTGAAATTGAAGTATAGCATTTGGTCTTGCATCACATTTGCTATATGTGAAAAAAACAATTAAGGTTGGAGCATTCGATGGCGACCGTTTTGTTTGGGAAGTGCGCACAAAAACACACTGCTTTCAATTTGCTCACTTCGATGAACTGCAAAGGCAAATGTGGATTTCTGGTAAAATTTTAAACCTAGCATTTTTTAGGAGACCTTGATAACAAATTGTTCAAAAATTCTTCTTGCATTTTTGTTCAAGAAATTTAATCAAAACTTTAACAACAAAAAATCATTTCCGTGGATAGTCTTTTTCCATTCGATGACTGCCTTCTATCGCTCTAGCAGACTCGTGAACGCTCGGAAAAAGAAGCCAGAAGACTTGAACTTGAAAAATTATTGACTCTTCTTCGATTTTTTGAGATGCTTGAAATTTGTCAACAAACCAGTCAGGCGATGGTATCACCGAAGTCTTTCTAAGGCTGACCAGTCACCTCAGCCCAGCTGATCTTGTTATCCTTTTCCTAGAGAAAAAAAAACAAGCAGTCTCGCTGATGCTTTTGCAGACTATCGACCACGTTGAAAAGTTAAAAGGAATGAAAAATTAAATTCAAATCTGCGTGAACCTTTTAAATGATGCGTTCAAATGCATATTTTCAGACATGGAAATAATTGTCAACAACTGTCACAGGTCGGAGCTCGCCGAGTTCGATCTACAAAACTCCAAAAACTCTCAAATGGAAAACTTGAGGAAAAAGTGGCAGCGGCACGGAGCTCCTCATCTAGAATTTTGTTGGAGAGTGAAAACAAAAGGCTGGTCACCATGCTGGACTCTGAACGCAAGGCACTTTACGATGAGGAGATTGTTAGGCAGTTGGCTACTAGGTCAGTGATAATTTAGACTACAGTCAAACCTGGGTTATCCGACACCCAAAGGGACCGGCCTTATGGTGTCGGATAAACGAGGTGTCGGTTAACTGAGGTGTCAGTTGACAGAGAATAGGCCGATCTCAGCCGAATGAAGGATATTTGAGGTGTCGGATAACCGAGGGTGTCGGTTAACTGGAGTGTCGGACAACCCAGGTTTGACTGTATTATGTAAATTATAAAATTTTTTAGTAAAATTTTGGAGTAGTATAATAGCGAATTAAGAAAAAAATGTAATTTTACCAAAGTCTTACGACGAAGGGACAACTACTGTGACCTGTAGAAACTTGGGAAAAATCTATTTTTGCAAATTTTTGTAGAGCGTGCCAAAATTCATTATGAGTCTGGCTCTTTAGTTAAAAAGGACGACAAGAAGAAGAGCGATTTGCACTTTAGTTTGTTCTAAAGGGGCGTAATCGTTTTGCCAATGAAACTTTTGCCAATGAGATCTTTTCGCCAATAGCATCTTTTTCGCCAATGAGATCACTTCGTCAATGGTATGTTTTCGTCAATAGCTTATTTCTCAAGCAATCTTATTTCTTTTTCATGTGAATTACCACTCATTTTGTAGCTCATCTCATTAGCTACATAACGTAGTGGTAATTCACCTGAAAAAGAAATAAGATTACTTGAGAAAAGAAGCTATTGACAAAAACATACCATTGATGAAGTGATCTCATTGGCGAAAAGATGCCACTGGCGAAAAGATATCATTGGCAAAAGTTTCATTGGCGAAACGATTAGGCCCCGTTCTAAAACACCATGATGCCTTCATCACGATTTCTAATGGCCTAAAAATCGGCGATAGGTCATTTATCTGCTTTTTGTTGGCTTTCGGAGCTAAGGAACTAGATTTATTAGGACCTTATACACATACACAGAAAATTTCAAAAAAATTAACTTTTGAATAACGAAAAGCTATTTTGGCGACAAAAGAGTGTTCTGATGAGAGAAAAAAGAATAAAAAAATTCGCCCGTATTATGGATCCTATTATGGATCATTCAGGAATCCGGAAATAGATTCGGAGTATTATTCATGGTAACTAGACAATGATGGTAATTTTTGGGCCGGGCAGAGCACTTTCCGCAACCCAAAAATTTTTTATGCGAGAATTGTAACTTGACTAAACGGGACCGATTTTTTGACCTTGAGCCGGATGCTTGATCTGTTTACCAAGCAGCTTTTTACTTGATTTTATTTCACAAATAAATGCAATCAACAAATAAATGCAAAACACGATCACGACAATCAAAGCAGTGTCAAATGGGTGAGAAATGAAAACAACAGGCCGACGGCCGATGAGCAATAAGCTGGATGATGATACTGAACAGCCGAAAAGCGACTGCGAAAAACTGACTGAGAAACAACAACAAGTAAGGACTTGTGTGAACCTAGGAGGAACAAACCTGAATTTTAGCAGAATGGGGCTTTATATAGAGAGCAGACAGGGCAGAGAAGCAGCAAAGGCGGGGTTTGATTTTGCCATACAGTTGATGGTCCTTCCGATCGGATGGGACAGAGGCAAGCAATTTAGAGAGGGGGGGGTAGTTGGTTAAGGTTGGTTCCTTATGAGTCATGATTGCAGTAAATTAGCTGACTGCTCCTTCTCCAAAGAAGAAGCCAGCAGCCGGCTAATCACGTGCATGGACCGATGGGCAAAGGGTTGATAGAGTTTGCTGTTAACCAAATTCCTGTGGTTCAGGCACTGGATGGTACCAGCCAAAGAACTGGATGGCTTATATGCTAATGACTCAGCTAGCAAGTTCAAAACCTTTGTTGAAGGTTAGCCAACTTGTCCAGCTGGCAATCACCACCAAATGGCTATGAAATTTTAGGCAACTATTAGGGGTTGGTTCAAAAGAAAGTCACGGTCACAGCCATGTCACGGTGGCAGTCACGGCGTGACAGCGGGACAGTCACGGCGTGACAGCGTGACAGTCACGGCGTGACAGCGTGACAGTTAGAAAGGATGGTGGGGGTGGCGGATTAAGTCTTATTTTTGCCTACAAAAAAAGGGGTGCCTCAAAATGGGTCAGAAACAAAGTAAAGAGAGGGTGAGGGACAGCAGAATAAAATTTAACTAAATTTACTATTTTGAGATTCTGGTCGATTTCTGGTCATCTGGATCCGGGCTTCAATTCCATCGCGAACGCGACAGTAATTATGTAATCAAGGTTATTTACCCTCGAGGTTTTTATTCACACCCAAATCTTGTGCACCCGTTAAGATTTTCAAAGGGAAAACAATTTTTCGATTTGTCGCCAATTGGTCTTGAGGCCATACGAGCTTGGCTTTACTCCAAAATTTAGCAGCCTAAATTTTCTACCTCTTTCAGGATGCTGGACGAAGAAGCTGAAAGAAGCAACAATTTCCAGCGAACAATCCAGTTTTTGTCCGAGGAGTTGGAATATGAGCGCTCTCATAGGCTATTTTTGGAAAAACGGTAAATATAATATTTTTGGACTTTTAAGTCTTGGATATTTATATTTAAGATTGTATGAAGCAGTAGAAATAGCAGAGCAATCAGCGATGCATGAACCACTGCACTATGAAGACTCTGGACTAGGCATGGAACACGAGAAAAGACCCCCTCTAGACTATTTGATAATCTCAACACAATCTGTATAATGGTTTTATTTAAGCCAGTTTTTTGCCTCATGTGATTGCCCTGTGTTTTGCGTATGTAAAAGGTTAAATGGTCAGCGAAGATCACAGAAGAACATGCATTTTGTTTTCCCATATTTTAACAGAGCATGAAAAAAATTATTTTTACATGGTTGGTTACAAATTACGGAGTTTTGAAATAGTTATAACGTTTCCTTGTCTTGCTCGGATTCATATCACAATGTATGTGAGCATCTCTAATTCATCAAGCCTACGGGGCTTGAGGCTTTGGGTTGGACTTACACGCATGCATACTTGAGACACAAATCACTCTAAAGTGAGTATGCTCAGTATGCATGTACCAGAGTTTCTTTATGTAGTAGGTCTCAAGTATCTATGTCAATTATATCTTTCAAATAAAAAACGTTAATCATTTTCTGGGAAAATTGACTTTTTTTGTAGCAAAAATGTTTTTTTATGGCAAATTTTTCTGTAGTTAATTTACTTTTTTTGTGGCAAATTTATTTTTTTCTGTGGCAGATTTACTCTTTTTTGTAGCAAATCCGATTTTCGTCTGTAGCACATATACTTGAGCTGGGTCCGCGACAGTTCACGCCCGGGACAATTCACGCCCCTAAAGAATTCACGTTTACTTACTTTATTTATTAACTTTTCTATTTATCAAACCATCTAAATCACATAGAATCGGGATAGTAAGGGTAGGTACATATCCTGAAGATTCACCTGTCTCCAAATTCTAAACTTCAGTTGTTTTATGTGGGATCGAAAACCTTAGTTTCTTATCCAAAATTTCACAATATACATGGTTTGACAACACTAAAAGTGTGATTTTAACGACTCGAACTCTAAAACCTAGGTTAAGTACCCGAGGTTCAGGTGGACATCCAGCCTAAAATATGTTTTTTCCTTCAAAAACTTAAGTAAAGACTACCCAAATATATGTTCAACACCGCGGAAAATGTGCGCAAACTCTTTATTAGTCACAACTTCCGTGCGCTGGCCTACCCCCAAGCCTAAGGGCTAAGCCAAAACTTGTTGTTTGAAAGGGTAGTTACAGCGATTTTAATAAGGCCAGGTTTGGGGGGGGGGTGGTATTCGCTACTAGCGCCCAAATTTTCTAATAAAGGTGATGTCTGCCACAGGGATTAGAACCTAGATCAATTTACTGCAGATCAATTTACCGTCGCCCTAAATTTGGTACCACTAAGTACCACTACCTTCGCACTTTTAACTGAGTACCTCTACCTAGGTACAGCAACTTGAGTGACATTACCTTAGTAATACTATCTCAGCACCGCCTGGATAACCTACGGGACATGAAACTTTTCAAAGCTAGGGTTCCTGCAAATTTTGCAAATATTCGCGGGCGTGAATTGTCCCGGGCGTGAATGGTCCGTGTACCACTTGAGCTAGTGGGCTTATTTATTCATTCTAAATTATCAAAATTTGTATTCTGAGTATATGAAAACTTTGACTTCATAAAAGACAGCTGAATTAATTGATGGTAAAGCAGCTGGGATCTAGGTCTAATCTAACATACACACACCTGGCACTTTCTCGGCTGCTTCATTACTCAACAACCTCTGATGGATAAGTATTGAAATTGCGCAAGCTTACCGAATTCCCCATAAATACAATGCCTGATGATAATTCTTTCATTCTTAGCCACATTTTGCTCCACCACTTAGACAGCTATCGATTACCGACGGTCAATGAATTTTTTTTTTCGAAATTTTTGATCAAAATCGTCAATTTTCAGGGCAAAAGTTTCTGGAAAGTCGACCCTGATGCCAAAATCTCATCCTGAATCCGAATCCGTTGAGATCAGATCAAAATATTTTTTATAGACTGAGATACCCATCAAAATAGGTGAATGGTGCCAAATTCCTGATCCATCTACTCAAAATAGCTATATATCAGCCCATAAAAATTATTTTGATCTGATCTCAACGGATCCGGACTCAGGATGAGATTTTGGTATTAGGGTCGATTTTCCAGAAACTTTTGGCCTGAAAATTGACGATTTTGATCAAAAATTTGGCTCTATATGTGTTCGTGGAACTCCCAAAAAAATTTTGCCTTGGTCCCCCTGTTGTTTTTTTTTCGTAATTTTTTGAAATTTGTGCCTTGGTTTTTAATTAATTTAATCATACGATTGCTTGCCAGCCACTTGATTGCAGAAATGTTGTCCAAAGCAAAAATGTCACGCAAAGTAATTTCGGCTGCAGGAATCGTTTGCACATCGCTGTTCTCGTCATAGAGGAACCTTTCATTCGGCGAAAAATACATATTCAGATTGGTAACCTAAATTTTACAGTTTACAATTTTACTTTTTAAGACTTTTGAAAAAAAATATCAAAACAAATCAACAGGGGGGACCAAGGCACAAATTTCAAAAAATTACGAAAAAAAAACAACAGGGGGGACCAAGGCAAAATTTTTTTGGGAGTTCCACGAACACATATAGAGCCAAAAATTTCAAAAAAAAAATTCATTGACCGTCGGTAATCGATATTTTACCCACCACTTTGAGAAGAGCAACACTTCAGTCCGTAAATTTTGGATCTTAACGGGCTTTTTCTTGTGAAGAAAAGAGTTTTGGCCGAAATAGTCGGATAAAAGTGGGATCTTTTGCCAACTTCCTATAATCTTTAGGAATTTGAAATTTTCTACTGCTGGATCAAACCGAAATTCACAGTTCACTTTTCTTGATAAATCGGTTTTGGTCTAAAAAGACTGAAAACGATACGCGGATATAGTGTATCAACAGATGTATATATATTTCTGAAGTTTTTAGACATAAATAAGCATAATAAATAAATAAGCATAAATTAGCTCAAGTATATGTGCTACAGACGAAAATCGGATATGCTACAAAAAAGAGTAAATTTGCTACAAAAAAGTGAATTTGCCACACAAAAAAGTAAATTTGCCACAAAAAAGTAAATTTGCTACAAAAAGTAAATTTGCCACAAAAAAGGTAAATTTGCTACAAAAAAAGTAAATTTGCCACAAAAAAATATTTTTGCTACAAAAAAAAGTAAATTTGCCACAGGAAAAATGATTAACCAATAAAAAAAATAGTCTGGCGAGCACGGCTTTTAAAGGGCCATTGCGTCTCCGACAACGGTTGTCCCTTGCCAATTCAAAAAATCCTAATCATTGAACTTCTGTACCAATTTTTTAACTTGGTTTCTAACAAAACTTTGCCTAAAATTAAATTCTAGGCCTTGTTTTGTTAGAGACCAAGTTGAAAAATCCCTACAGAAATTCAATGATTAGGCAAAAAAATTTGAATTGGCGGGGACAATTCAAAACAGGTGGCAAAGAATGAAATTTTGCGCGAAATACAAAAGTACTTAAAAATTCGACTGTGAAAATGAGTCTTAAGAATAAAATGGCCTTTTGTTTTTACACGTCCTCTACCAAGCAAAGATCTCATCCAACTTTGTAGGGCAAATCCAGGACTGCATTTTGGTATATGAATCACCACTGATAAAATTTCGTACTTTTCGATACAGAAAACGTTTATGTAAATTTCGGTCTTGTATTTGACGTAAAGTCTGGACTTTTGTCGGGCTTTGACCAAGTATTTTAAGGAAAAGTTGAAAAAGCCGATATTAATGAATTACATCTACTTTTCGATTTATTGTCGAATAGGCTAATGATGAGAAATTTGTAAAAATAAAACAGAAGGTTTCCAGGGATGGATTTAAACACATAACATGAAGAAAAGGCCCGTGGCCAGATAGACCGCAAATTGAAAGATTCAAGAAGATTTTAAAACCCACGTTTTTAATTTTCTTGTTGTCATATTGATTTATTGCATTTAAAGGTTTAATAAAGCATTTGGTCGTTTTTCTCTGCAAAAGAAACAATCATACATTCTGAACTAACATTCCATAAAGCAATAAGAAGATGATAAGAAAATAAACTTAGAACGGGAGTTTCAGGCGACCAAAAAAAGTTACTGGTGGCCCCTACACAGACTAAAGACCAATATATTTGGGTAATTGCATCTAGCACATACATGCGAATGGCCAGATGCAGAATTGTCAGCCGAAGCACCGAAATAGTATCAGAATTTAATAAATACTTAAAAAAGATTTAAACAGAGCTTGTATCTGTTCCTATTTAAAATATGTTCCGACCCTAGTAGTGAATAGCTTTTTATTTTTGACATGATCTTTCTTTTTCGAGATACAGGCAACGTTGACAGTCTATTGATGAAATTCTTCCCAGACGGATTGGCTGATGTTTGATTGAGGTTTGCTGAATAACCTGAAATTTTTTCGAAAATTTACACCAAATTTCGGTATTCTGGAAATTACTAGGATCTACGTTAACCGAATTACTTCAACCCTCTTTTGCCGGTTGTCATATTTTGGCCAGTTCAAAAATTCATTTAAAATAAGACTAATTGGTTACATTCAGACATTTTTTTAGAAAAGATAGAGAAAAAGTTGATAAACATTTTATTGCTTGAAAAGTTGATCAGACGACGAATAAATTGGTAGAAATTTAATAAAAGTTGTATTTTAGCCTTTTTCTATTACGCGATTTTGTTACTGTGTGTAGTTAAAGGGGGGGGACACTTGGGAAGGGGGGGTTGAGAAATGGGTTTGTCAACCTGATGAAAAACCCATTGATGGGTTGCAAAAAGATTTTTAATATAAAATTATTTATGTGATTTTATGATGGGTTTCACTACATTATTCGACAATATTTAGTGAAACCCATCATGAAATCACATAAATAATTTATATTAAAAATCTTTTTGCAACCCATCAATGGTTTTTCATCAGGTTGACAAACCCATTTCTCAACCCCCCCAAGTGTCCCCCCCCTTTAAGTAAAACCTAAAAGCAAGAGAAGGTTAAACAACTACTGCTAAAATATATTGAATGTACCGTATATGCTCTATTAATCTCCCGGGGGATTATTTTTCAGCCCCTGAAAATTTTTGAAATTGTAAATCAAAAACGGCCCTAACTCTGAAATCCTAGAAAAAAGATGAGGGGGATTATTTGAGTATATACAGTATACTACAGGGTGTGTCAGAATTACGCGCACTTTTTTAAAAAATTTGGCGAGATAGCTCCTTGCCCGAGCTGTATTCTAGACACTCGAGGCCAGTAACTTCAACGATCTCTCAAAAGTTTTTATTTCGCCCACAAATGCAACAACAGACAGCATACATAATAACAAATGATCACTCGAAATGTTTCCCGTCGGCATCTATACAGGCATTGATGCTTTTTGGCAAGTACTGTGTCCTATTCCAGATTTGACCTTTGAGAGAACTGAAAAACATAAATTAGCAGCTTAAACACAATAATAGCAAACAAAGCGGTCAAAATTAATCAAGAAGATACATTTTTAATTCGATACTACAATTTTGAAAAAGTGCGCGTAATTCTGACACACCCTTTATATATAAAGTCTTTGTGTTAAATACAGCTGAGATCCTGCAATATGGTTTCTGTAGAACAATTATAAAAAATCCGTTAAATCCACTCTACCTCTTCGGATAAAAGTTACGGGTTTTTTGTATTTTCCTATCATTGTACTACTCGAAAAAAAAAATTAGTGGGCATCTTAATAAAAACTTATTTTCATCTCTTATCATTTACAATCAGCAAAAAAAGAAGAACAAAAAGTAATAAAATTGCTGCAACAACCATTTTCCTAGGCCCTGGTGCAGTGTGTATATGCAATAGACACACACCCACCACGTGCTTCTCTAGCTCTATGGTGTCTAACGCTCAATGTCTAGCTGCTTGGCCTGACCTGTTCTCTAGCTAGAGTGCCTGGCTTCTTCTTTTTTTTCACTTTGTGGCCACTAATTTTAATCAACTGATTTTTAGACTTTCTTTTTTTATCAAAATTTTAAGTTTTTAAATTTTCTTTAAAAAATTAGATTTACATAGTTAATTTATACATTTTTACAATATTTTTTTGCCTTGATCAGAATAATGGATCGAAATTTTGATATTTTTTGATAGAAAAAGTACTAAATTTATCTTGTATAGTTATATATGCAACTGCAAATTAGTTAACGGAAGTTAGCTGAATAAATATTGCCCTGTAGCAGCTAAACATTTTGAGAAATTCACATCACAACGATTTTCATGACAGGATCGATATATAAAATCTTGGCACTCTAACCATAATTGCACGTTCCCAAAAAATGAAAAGCGCCACCGCCTTCGCGGGGGTTTTCAAAAATGAGCGCCGCCGCTCCGCCTTTCAAAATTTCGCCACCTCCGCCGGCTAAGCGCCGACCGCCAGCGCTCCAAAATCGCCAATTTTACCCGCGCGCCGCCGGCGAAGGGAGGCCGCCGGGAAAAAGTACGTTTTATTTGAAAAAATTTCTCTTGCCATAAGAACCTCTAACTACCGTAAACCCTTGAATTATTGACCCCCTGATCCTGTTCTGGCAAACTACTGCCAGTTTTGTAGCTCATCTCCCCACTTACAAATCGAGAATCGATTTGCCCGAGAGAAGTCTCCAAAAAGTGGCTCAAACACACAATGCCAGGAACACGATTTAAACGAGCGGGTCGTCTATTGGAGGTTTTACTGTAGTCATATTTTTCAATTTCTTAAGAAGTTTCAGCTACTGGACCAGGGCACTTAACTCAAAATTTTAAAAAGTATATTTACCAAAAATGTACAATTTGGTCATTTTTCGTACAAAAATGCCATTTTATCCAGTGATTATTAATTTTAAGCTCCAATCTTGATGCAAAACCTAATAAAAAGATTTGGGGTCCCGGAAAAAGTATAAATCTTTTTAAAAAGTATATTTACGCACCCTGTACTAGGCGCACCTGAAAATTAAAAAAATACAGGGCTTTAGCATAATTGAAATTCATCAAAAAATCTGGTTTCTATAGGTCGAAAAAAATAATATATTTCAAAAATAAAAACACACTTCAATTTTCAAAAATCTATTTATCAAAAAAATTCCTTTTTCTCACTGTTCAATTACTCAATCAATACTTTTTGTAATAATACCAGAAATAATAATTATTGTCTAAATAAGAAGACTTACTGCTATAATTGATAGTGTTTTCCCGAATTTTTTTTTCTATTTTCAAGGTGCTCTATGATTCTCTAAACTAGCAAACAAATTGATTATTTGACTGGAATTGATTGTCTTTTTATTGTTTTTATCAGAATTGTGAGGATTTCTAAAATTCTTGCTGACTTTATCTTTAGCAAAAAGCGAACAGGGAAAAAAGTATTTTTGCTGTTGTTGTAATTTTTGTAAACTCGCTAAGAAAATTTTCAAAGATGTGTCCCATTTCCACATAGTTTTATCTTGATTTTTATGGTTGAATTGTAAGACAACCAGTCTGAATATTTTCGTTTTTATTTTTTTAAGGTATTGATTGACATTTTTAAAATTTCAAAGTTAGATTTTTTGAGTTTCGTGTGATTTGAGATTTTCCATTATTATTTTTTTATAATAATGCTATAAAATATTTCAGAAGTCGCGAAAATGACAGAATCACTGGAAGCTCAAAGTTTACCCGCAAAATTCATCTTCTCGTCTAGTTAAACAGTTTTGCGGTAAGTTTTTTGATGAAGAAATCAGTAAGTGCAGTGATAATAATACCGGGTGTCCCAAAAATACCCGACGGATTTTTTAAACGGCTTTTTTAAGATGATTCTTGCATCCAAAATTATTCAATGATATCATCATCATCATTCCTCTTTCGAATTTGATCAAATTTGATCAGCTAAAGTGATAAAACTGCCTATCAACATCCTAAAATGACCTCACTGTGTTTGTAGCCAAATAATGGCTTTCTAAAATATTCTAATAAAACTTATATACCATTCGAAATAGGAAGGAAAGAGCTACAAAATGAATACATTAAAATATTTTGAATGCAAAAACCATTCACAAAATCTGTCGGGTATTTTGGGACACTTTTGGGACATATAAAGAAATTAAGCAGTTTTTTCTTTCGTTGTAAAAATCTTTTTTCCGGGTCGATTTTAGCCGACTGTCAAAATTACGAACCAAGCACAAGTTCAGCATCCGCACGTTAGGTGCCAACCGATACGGCACCTGCGCCGTAAGAGGTTATTATTTGCCGTACATGTTTTCATTGGCCACGAAGCAAAGTTTTTTTTTTCAAATTTCAGATTAAACTTTTGCATCTTCACAAGAAAAATGTGCCTGAACTTTTTATGGGTGTCTACAAATCTTTACTTAATCTTAAAAAATTATTTAAAAAAAACGCTTTCTGAAATAATATCACAAACGATTTTAAGAGATAAATTGCTGGGATGATACAGTTGACAGAGGAGAAACTGCTAAGCACGAAAACCGCTTGTGTTCGAGGTGTCTTGGGAAGTGGCTAACAAAGGTAATTGGCTGTAATTTGTGATAAAAACTTCAAGTCAGTGTAAATCAGCAGACCAGACTTATTTATAAAACAGTCAATTGCAAAGAAAAAATTAGAATATTTTTTGGAACTTTATCCGAGAATATATAGTTGCTCTGATCAAATGCTTTACAGTGGACATTGGTTAATTAAGTTACTCTTTTCATAGTTGAATTTAACTGTAAAGAAACTTTTTAGTTAGTTAGGAAAACCTTTAGCAATAACAGTTGAATATTGGAATCTCAAATTTGAAAAAAAATTTACAAAAATTCATATAAAAATGAAAAATATCCATAATTTAAGTGGGTGGCATCTATACTGTTTTGCGCACAAAAGCGCCAGTGAGTACCGATGAATTGGGTGACCAGTACTGCATGATGGGCCTTACAACGAGGAAGGGTCAAATTGAGGTGATTCAACTGTTTTTAAATATTTTGAATGGCTTTTAGTTCGTTATAGGTGGAAGTGCTGGAGCCAGACACAGGTTTACACTTTATTTCTGTAAAATTTGAAAAACGAAGGCCATTTCAGCAAGCATGAAATACAGCTTGACCAAATGCAAGAGTGGGGATATAGAGTAGTATATGGCCGGTGGTTGATAGATGGATACCCTAAAGTGGTGCTCTTCGACATAGGCTCTGGAGCTTGGAAGTTGGATGCTTGGAAACACGAGGTAAAAACAGCAAACAAGGGAAATATATGGCCATAACGCAATAACCTCTGTTTGGACACATCATCGTCTAATAGTATTCTCTGACCGGCGACTAGAATTTTTCGAGCCATACCAGTTTCTTTGATGCTGATGGACTACTTTTAAAATTAGGCCGAACTTTTTTGTCTGATTACTAGGGTGGGCGAGTACTTGAGATTTTCGAGTACTTGACTCGATATAATATTCGAAGCTTGAATTTTCGAATAGTACTCGAAATTACTCAATTTCAAGTGGGATTTTGATCGATATTTGGGATAAAAATTTAATTATTAGAAGTTAGTAAGGCATAGGAAAGCATAAAAAGAAAAAATGTACACACGAGCACATTTTCGATTATTTAATCTACTTAAAACTCAAAATTTTCGAGTATTTGAATCGGTACTCGAAACTAAATTTTTGAGTTGAGTACTCGACTCGGTATTCGAAACTCAAAAAATTTCGAATGTCTAATCAGCGCTCGACTAGAAAATTTGTGAATTTTTCACAAAAATATCTACTTTTGATCAAAAGTTTTTTTCGAAAGCTATTTTGCTGCTGGACATTTCAAACTTTTAACTTGTGTCGTATTAAGTTGTGGGAGAAGTGTAACATTGGAGTGCCTACCTGGACAAAGAGGCCAATGACTGCATTATTTTTGGTTTCTTGGTGCGCTTGTTCCTTAAAACTGTGAGTTATAACTGTAAAAAATATAGGTGGATCCGATTTCTTGAAATCTAAAAATGTCATGTGAAACAATTCCAAAAACCTTACATAAACTTATTTTAATAATTTATTTGCGACTCTGCCGAAAATTTCAACCCCCTGATGGTTGCCCATTTCATGAGTGCAAGCGGGCACTGGACTAATCATGAGTCGGTAGGTATAATTAAATGCTTAAAATCAGGTAGTAGCCGATAAGCAATATTATTATTGTTTTAGATTGTGGAAATTGGGGGTGGCCACAGTGTTCACTACTCACGCTACTGTAATTTAGCTCATTTGTTAACAAATTTGTACCTTAATAGTTTTAGTTGCTCGGCAGGCACTTGTGCGCCTCTGGCAGGGATTTGTACAATAATCTCAGCAAATTCGACTGCGACCGAGAAGCCGGCAACTTACAGATATATCACCGCTATTGCTTGGTAATTAGTGGTTCATAGACTTTATTGGCATTTAAAACTAAAGCATAGCTAAAGCATAGTTACTTTTAAGCGCCAAACTAAGCAAGTGCAAAAAATTGGGGAAATACTGATATTTGTAAAGATTTCAAAATAACAAATCTTTTGGCTGTTGTGTCTCGTGTCGAACGCGGCCATTTTCTGCTTGCATTCTCGATGTTGTTGTTTTTTCGATTTACGAAATTTTCGGAACTAGAATCCGTTTAATAAGAGCACACACAACAAATCTAAAGGGTTCTTGGCTTATATGAATGAAAAAAGCGTCTTACGAAAAAAGCGGCAAATTGATCAGGGCTCATATTGCAGACTATCTACTGCGCTACATTTACTGAGTAAAGAGAATCCAAATATCTGAGAGTGCTTTTTGACTGGAAGTTAAAATTTATGCTTAGATTTGATATCGTTTCGATATGAACAGATAAACCTTTTATACAAAAAATGTTTCAATATAGAATCTCTCCCCACCCCACTCAGAGTGTCGGATGGAGGAAATAACCTAATTTCGTGTTTACGGACCCCGATTTCATGAGAAAGCCAACTGCTATTTGAATTATGAGCAAAGTAAATTTCTAGGAAAGAGCAGCAGCAAATATGGCTCACGTCTTCACTACTGTCAGGTAAGAGTTTTTTTAGCGTAGTATGTGGTAATTGCTGACCTATGTTTCAGTGAAATCACGGGTCTTGAGTCAGAGTTCTTGCTGAAGCGAAAACCAGACATTCTTACTCCAAATGGACTGAATGTTGTAAAGTTTGCAGCCTTGCATGAGTTCCAAAACTTGCATGCCACCAACAAGGAGAAGATACACGACTTTATTCGGGGACACTTCTACGGGTAACAGATAAATATTTTGAAATAATTTAAAATCAATATTATGCGACCCCCGATATTTGCTCCTGCCTAGATTCTGATACTTTTTTGTATATCTTTCTTTTAAAATTTAGAAAAATTTAGGTTGCTTGCTATTTCTGAGCGCCTCAAAAAAAAATTAAGCGACGCATGTCTTTAACTAACGGGTCGTCCAAAGCTCCCGCCGACTTTTTATAGCTCACTTTCAGTATCGAAATATATTATATATCAAGAAGCCAAATACAGTCAACTCTCGATATAACGCAACCCCTGGGAACCGGCCCAAAGTGGCATTATATCGAGGGTTCACTTGACTGAATTTTAGTCAAAGCTGACCCAATCGGTTCATTACTGGGTGGCGTTATATCGAGAGTCGACTGTATACAGTTTTGCAGTACAAATCTTCTCTTTCAAATGGTATATAAAACTGGCCTGGACCATTTAAATAGGTCAACATTTAGCTCCCATATAATGAGGACATTTTGAGAAGTTGCAAGCATTTTTATCACTTTCAGTGATTAAAATTTAAATTCAGTAAAAAGTGCTTTAACAAGATCTTAGCAAAGTATCGTATCGCAGATAAGAGCTACAAAAACTATGTCATAGATTGTTTTTAAAAATTTGGGTGCTGAAGATACAGACTTTTCAAAAAAATTATTAATTTAGACCAAAGTCCAAAACATTGCAAAAGTTGGATTTCGGTCATTTTTACAAATGTTTTTTTAAAGTCTATATCTCAACGCTCAGATTTTTAAAAACAATCTATGAGATCGATTTTGTAGATCCTGAGGTTCGCTATGTTGCTGAAGCGCTCAACATCGAATTTAATTTTTGATCACTGAAAGTGATAAAAACGCTTGCAACTTCTCACAATGGCCTTACATGTGTATGGAGTTAAAAGCTGACTTATTTCAAATTATCCAGGAAAGTTTTTATATTATTTGAAACTGTTATTTGGATTTTTAATATGAAATAAATTTTATTACTAAATATAGCAGAAAAAGTCGACGGGAACTTTTGGACCACCCGTTAAAAATAATTAGAGATGACGACGATGCGATGTATCGCATCGCAAAATCGCATCGCGCGCAGCAAATTTTGTCCAAAAACATCGCATCGCACCATTGCACGCAAATTTTTGAAACATCGCAATATCGCATCGCAAATTTGAAAAACATCGCATTCCATTTTTAATTTTTATTTAGTCCCAACACAAAAAAGTCAAACATTTCGATTTTGTAGCGCAGGATCTTAGCTATCTTTGAAAAAAAATTGGGCGCTACTATAGAATACCCCCCCCCCAAAATCCGACCTTTTAAAATGCTGTAACTACCCTTGCAAACAACAAGTTTAGGCTTAGCCCTTAGGCTTGAGGGTAGGCCAGCGTACAGAAGTTGTGACTAATGAAGAGTTTGCGCACATTTTCCGGGGTCTGGGACATAAATTTGGGTACTTTTACTAAAGTTTTAAAAGGTCGGTTTTGGGGGGGGGGGGGGGTATTCTATAGTAGGGTCGATTTTTTCTTAATCATAAACCGGATTCACAGTTAACCAGAAAAGTAACAATTACACATCTATTATACTCACATTACCGTATTTCCTCTATTAAGCCCCATGGGATTATTTTTCGACCCCTAAAAAATCAGAAAAATTTGAGGCCGATTTCGAGATTTTGGTTACTTAGTCTACTTATTCTATAGTAGGTCAAAATTGCTGCGAAAACATACTCCATTGGGGCCGGTACCCAACCAAATTTTAGGAATAAACCGGGTGTTTTCATTTATCACTTAAAGGACCATAGCCGTCGCCGACAACGAGAATTTCAAATGTTTGAATTCGGCGGGACAGTCTCTTTTTGTCTCGCACTGTACTCTTGACTTGCTTCGAATGACTCAAAAGAGTACAATGCGAGACGAAGAGAACTGTCCCGCGCAAATTCAAACATTTGAAATTCTCGTTGTCGCGACGGCTATGGTCCTTTAAGAAATTTCCATTTCATCACAAATTTTTCAAAAAAAAACGCTCTTACGTCGTAGCGCAGGATCTTAGCTATCTTTTAAAAAAACCTTGCTGTAAAATTATGCTCCATTGGGGCTGGCTATCGATTTTACATTAATTGATGGAGGTACCGACGCAGGGTACCTGGGTGGCGGTTCAGAGATGATGAGGCTGTGCGGCCCATATGTTAATACCACTTAGTAGAAAGCAGGCTGGGCTACCCAACTGCTGGCGCTCAGTTAGTAGCACCCAAGAGGTGTGGCGCCCAGTTGGCAGTAATCAGGCGAAGATACCCAGGTGGTAGTACCCGGAGGGATCTACAGAGGAGGTACTCAAATGGGGGTGTCCAGAAGGGAATACCCAGGAGAGGGTACCCAGATATGGGCATCCAGAAGGGGTACTCTTAATAAGAGTACTCCTAATAGGGTACTCAGGTGGCCTTGTTCAAGTAGGGAAACTCAGGTGAGAGTACCAGTAGGTCAAACCTAAGGGCAAGTATTAAAGAAGTGTTACTCAGATAGTAGAACTCTGGTGGTTTTAGTAATTAGACCAGGACCACGGGTAGATCAGCCCATGTTGCCAAGTTCAAGCACCAGCTTTGGCCGGGGCGCTTTTTCCAGTTTTATGTATTAAAATTAGTATTTTCTCTATAATGCCCCCCTCTCTAATAATGACCTCTCTAATAATGACACCCGCGGAGGGGTCGAAAATAATGACCCCCTCTCTAATAATGACCCCCCCATTACTTCCATCAAAAATCAAAATGTCATAAAAGCAAAATGAACTTTAATTACATCCAAGGGCAATATCAGACATCAAACACAACGCTCATCATCAAAACATTTTCTAGATCCATCTCTTCACATAAAATCGGCCTCTTCTTCGTCGTTTCGAATAAAAAGGTTCAAGTACGATTGTCTAAGAGTCAGTAACAATACTTACATCTTTGCGCCCCTTGTTTCAATGCATCTGTTCTCTGGGCAGTCAAACCACACCGCAGTCTCATCATAGCAAGAATTGAATTGAAACCTTATTGCATGGCCTCTGCTCACATGCACATGAATTAGCAACGACTCGGCATAGTTTTCCGGCGGCTTCTGCAAGGAGAAAACTATTGAGCCATCAATAGAAGCCTAATCAAAATTTACATCAACCAGGCTTAAAGCTAAAGAGCCACAAACCTTGATGTCGGTTCCGCGAAGAATTCCTGGCCATGCGGTTATGATCCTTCTCGAGATGGACTGTTCTCGCCATCTCCTTCACGAAATTGGCTAGTTCCCAAATCAGTTCTGGCTCGCAGAAAAGTCGGACGCCCCGTTCAAGTCGTTTCGTTTTGAAACCCAACCTCCTCTCGGCAGCCTCTCGATATCTCTCCGCCTCTTCCTCTACATTCTCGCGCAAACCAATTCTCATTCATCTCCATGACTGATCCTCTGAGCTAATGATCTGAGTGAAGATGTTCGGCACACGCTTGAGCAGACCAAATTAAGCGATTCTTCCAAGAACGACGAAGCTTTTGAGCGCAAATTTCTGACAGCCCATTTTAAAATTAACAGCAGATAAGTAATGTAAGACATGACTTAGGCGAGAACAAGCGGCAAACAATACAGTTATTGAACAAATGAGCGAGAACCGTTGAATATTGAACAGGTGACAATTCAAATGTGTAGTAAAGCCACTGAACAACGATTTTTACAAAATACGAAAATGCAACGAAGGTTTCATAGTTTTCAGAAAAAAATAGAAAAAATTTAGCGGCGCTTTCGGCCCATAGGGTTGAAAAATAATGACCCCTCTCTAATAATGACCCTCTCTTATAATGACCCCCCTCGAGGGGGGTTGAAAAATAATGACCCCGGGGTCATTATAGGAAAATTAATATGTTTCTGCCATTTTTGTTAAATAAAAATTTGGAAATCTCGAATTAAAAAACATCGCACATCGCTGCGGTATTCACAACCGATTTTTCAAAACATCGCATCACAAGCCAGTTCAGTCCAAAAACATCGCATCGCAACATCGCAAAACGGCAAATCGTCATCTCTAAATAATCAGACTGTTTGCTTAACCAAGTGAGCTAATCTGAGAATCGGAGAAAAAAATTAAATATCGTATTTAATAATGATTTCTCAGTCACATGAACTTTGACTTGGACAAAACACTGTACATGTTCACTGCTGGACGCTATGAATTTAGCAACAAGGGTGGTGACTTCTTCATTGAAGCTTTGGCTCGACTAAATCACATGTTAAAGGTGCGTGAAGAGCAAATATAGTGCACAAAAAGGCCATTCGAATGCGCTTAAATTATTATTGTTGTTTAAAAAAATTAATTACAATAAGCCTTGTTTAGAGCAGTAATGATCAGAGGGTGAAAGACGTGATTGGTCGCATTCATCATTTATCCCGCAAATGCCAACAGCTTCAATGTGGACTCACTGAGAGAAGGCTGTGTGCAAACAGCTCAAGACACCATTGCAAAAATAAAAGAAAATTGGGCAACAGGATGTTTGACGCTTGCGTTCGGTAATCTCTTTAAGTCTGTGAAATTATTAACTTTAAATTTCATAAAGCAAGCCAAAAATAGTAAGAAAAGAGCAATAAACCCAAAGTTAACTGTTAATAAGTGCTTAATTAAAAAATGGAGCGGCAACTTGTGTGACTAGAAATTTCTTTTATGCATGGCGCAGTGGATAAGTTAGGGATTGCTAGCCTCATATGGTTTGAAAGCTCAACCCCACTTAAGGACATTATAGTAGGTTTGGCTATTTGACCAATCCTAAAAAGTAATTTAACTTTTCAGCGCTAAATTTGACATGGATGTAACCCCGAAAAATTGTCAAACAAGCCAAAACAACCAGCAAGCCTCTAAGGGGGATCGAACCTGCGCACTTTTTCAGGCCAACGACCAGTACAAACTTTAAAATACATTTTTTCTAAAAGATCCGCTCTGATCCACAATTAGCTTGAGTTAGCTCAAACTTGCAGCATCAACGTTTTTGTCGACTTTTCTTAAAAGCCATGAGCTCTATCTAATTTGCTTTTTTATATTTGTTTTCACACAAAAACACATTTTCTCGCTCATGTTATTAAACATCAAATTTTCTAGAGGCCACATTCCTGACATGGAAGAATTGTGTTACCAGCAGAACGTGTGCAGCTAAAACGGTGCATATGTCGTCCAAGGTTAGAGATGTGAGGACTAGAAATGGAGAAATATGATGCACAATCATATAGCCTATCCTTTTCAAAACTATCCTAATTTATTCAGCGGATTCCCTGCCTCCTATTTGCACCCACAATATGGTTGACGATGCCAATGACCTTGTTTTAAATGCCTTCCGCAAATGCCAC
This sequence comes from Ditylenchus dipsaci, assembly GCA_004194705.1. NCBI lineage: Eukaryota > Metazoa > Nematoda > Chromadorea > Rhabditida > Anguinidae > Ditylenchus > Ditylenchus dipsaci. Next base: position 274,136 of record SADC01001284.1, on the reverse strand, counting down.
CTGTTTAACAATGAGCACGACAGAGTCAAAGTAACATTTTTTACTGTGTTTTGCGTTTTTTCGTAAAAAGTTAAAATATCGATTCGAGACATTTTTTGCGACTTTCCGAGTTTCGGCGTATTTAAAAACAATACAGTCGAACCTCCCATACGATCCCCCTTCATAAACGATCACCTCCCATTAAAGATCACCGAAAAACTTTTGGTCGGTCTATATTAACTAAATCTCGAATAACGACCACTCCCATTAACGATCACCTGAGGCCGGTCCCTAGGGTGATCGTTATTGGAGGCTCGACTGTATACTCCTTATTATTACCTTATTATTAAGTCTCTTTTATTCGACGGTAAATCTAAAAACAAAAAAGATATTTTATTGCAGGTGATTTTCCACCCAGAATTTCTCAGCTCCGTGTCTCCTCTAATTGGTTTGCTTTACAGAGATATTATTCGAATTAAATTTATAATTTTTTTTTAATTTAGCCGGATATGAAGACTTGTGGGGGTAATTATGCATCACAGATCAATATAATTTGTAAAAAGCGTATTTTCTCTAACGAAAGCCATCTCAAAAAAGTCATCCCTATAAAAAATTTGACTAGGAAAGTTAGAATTTTTTTTTAAAAATGCCATGAAAAAATAAGGCAAAAATAGCAAATAAGTTAATCTTTTAGAGTGCTTCCTCTGTTAAGGCCTCGGAATTTGAGGGCATTCTTCAGAAAGCGCATTTAATTTTGCAAAAAATAGAAAAAAAAATATTCACTCCAGGAAATCCGGCCAAAGAAGTTAAGTGGTAGATGAGAAATGTCGACCCTACTATAGAATACCCCCCCCCCCCCCAAAAAATCCGACCTTTTAAAACTTAAGTAAAAATACCCAAATATATGTCCCAGACCCCGGAAAATGTGCGCAAACTCTTCATTAGTCACAACTTCCGTACGCTGGTCTACCCCCAAGCCTAAGGGCTAAGCCTAAACTTGTTGTTTGCAAGGGTAGTTTACAGCATTTTTTAAAGGTCGGATTTTTTGGGGGGGGTATTCTATAGTAGCGCCGAAATGTCAATTTTTCGAAAAATTTATTCTTCATTGGTGTAATTAGAAAAAGGAAATGATGTCATCAGAAATTAGATCTTTTTGCCTTGGCACTCCTGAGGGTTGAAAAAATAGTACTTTAAACACCATTCTTAGTAGTATTAAAAGACATACTTCACAAAAAGAGAGATACGTCAAACCTCTCTACTATGGCACCCCAAAAGTTCGTTCCCGCCTTGGGTCCGACACTTTTTTTAACCGATTTTCAAAGTCTTTTATCCATTCTGTTTTGACAGTCTGGTCCCAAATATCGTAAGGATTCCGATTTTGCCGATTGTTTTTCAGAATTATAAAAAAATTTCTTCTAAAAAAGCAAAAACTCAGTTTAAAAACAGGAAAATTCAAAAATTTCTGTTTTTAAACTGAGTTTTTGCTTTTTTAGAAGAATTTTCTTTATGATTCTGAAAAACGATCGGCAAAATCGGAATCCTTACGATATTTGGGACCAGACTGTCAAAACAGAATGGATAAAAGACTTTGAAAATTCGGTTAAAAAAAGTGTCGGACCCAAGGCGGGAACGAACTTTTGGGGGTGCCATAGTAGAGAGTTTGACTGTATATCTATTTTGCTGAGCTTTTTCACCTGGTCACATCAAAATAATAACATTTGAAAAATGCATATTAGGCACATTCGTCACTTTGGGGAGTGCTTATTAGATAAATACGGTGAATTAAGATATAATTTTGAATTCAATGATTATGGCTGCCATCTTGGAGTCTTTCCGTCCTACTACGAGCCTTGGGGATATACTCTGCTGGTAATTTTTTAAATTTTAAAGTAAGATCAATATGATGTGTGATCGAAATCTAGAATGCACTGTGATGGGCATTCCTTCAGTCACCTCCAACCTTTCTGGCTTTGGTTGCTTCATTGAGAAGCAAGTGCCTGACCATGACACTTACGGTATCTTTATTGTGGACCGCAATCACAAGGACTGGATGAATCCATTCACCAGCTTTCTGAGCAACTTTTCAGTTATTGGTAGATCTGGTTAAAGCCTAATCATATTTCATGCCATATTAATTTCAGTACTCTGTCTCGCCGTCAACGAGTGATCATTAGAAACAGAGCAGAAAGACTTAGTGAACTGCTTGACTGGAAGACTATGGGAGCAGTTAGTTTTTTTTTGGCGTTCTATATTTGATAGCTGTAAAACAGATAATCTTCAGTAGTTAAAGAGGGCGATACAATAGATAAAGGCACCTCTTGGGGTGCTTAAGGGGTTTTAATATCCAGGATTCGTTGAGTTTTTTTTACTAGCCAAATTTTGTCCATGTGTCATTGTCAAGGTCTCTTAAATCCAGGATAGACTTAGTAAGTGAGTGAAATAATATTTTAAAAAATATGTAGTAAACTTCGCAATCAGTATCGAACAACCCGTCAAGGGGCGGGGGAGAGGGGGTTAAGCACCAAAAGTTGATTAGTCAGTGTACACCGAAATCAAGTCTTCACTGAAAATATTGCTTCAGCTGTACCGAGAAGCCCGTCGAATGGCTTTGAAGAGAGTGCATCCTGACTTGGAGATCAAAATTTCGGAAATACTGGCTCAAATGCCACGTCCATTGTCTGCCCCAACACTCCTTCTCACAGTCAACGAGTAAGTGTTATAATATACACACCTATAACTGCTCATTGAGATATAAATTTGAGACTAAATATTTAAGGGAAGTCCCCATGGCAGTGACAGTGATTCTGGAGCTGAAGAACACGAAAATCTTAACTTCTACAACTGACAAGGCGATAAACACAGCCTTCTATCACACCATTAGACTATATTTCCAAATAGTGCTCATTTTCGCCAAAGAAGTATTCTGGATATTATTATAGTCACGTTTTTGTAGAAATTTATCCAAAAATGTGCCATAATAACTTTCTTGAATATGTGCTTCCTTTTTACCAACAACGAAAAATCGATGTAGTTTTCAGCTAAATTTTTTTCTAGTAACGATTAAAAAAATGAGTCATTTTGCTTTAAAGTAAAAAAGATAGCACCTTCTTGCAAAATTTATTAGCCAAAAATTGTTTTACATAGTAGAGCATTTATATATTATTAATATTACTTAGACAAACTGCTCAATGTTCAAGTTTTGAAATAAATCTTCACGCAGAAAATGTTATATAATTTGATATAAGCAACAATGATGAACAATTACAAGTTATGGATATATATTTTATTATTTAATAAATTTAGAAATAACGAAAAAACTTTTTTGTTTAAAGGGCCATGGTCAATCGTTCTAGATAATCTCCGCCCATTCAAAAATTTCTAATCATTGAACTTCTTGTACAGATTTTTCAACTTGGTTCTAACAAAACTATACCTAAAGTTAAATGCTAAACCTTCTTTATTCGAAACCAAGTTAAAAGTCCGTACAGAAGTTCAATGATGAGAAAAAAGAATTGAATTGGCGGGGGACAATCGTTGTCGTAGATGGCAATGGCCCTTCAACCGATTTTTTGAAAAGTTTAAGCCATCCCCAATTTTATGAACTTTGAATGTCATTTTTTTTATTATGATAGACCTTCTTCTTATGATAGACCTCGCTCAACTTTGAGGATCTATATCTGGGATGACAGAGTCAGTGTTTTGCAGAACTGTTCATTGCGTTTTCTTAACGGCCAGGAGCTCTACCGGTACCGCTTTTAAGATATAAGATTATCCTTATTTTAACAAAGCATCCTTATTTTTTGAGGTGACAAAGCAACAGTCTTTTAAAAGAAAATGTTCGTTAGAATTTCAAGATTCAGTCAACAAGGAAGTTTCAAGCAATTTTTTTAAATACCCTGTTAATTTTCCCAAAAGTGATCTTTTTGCATTTTTACCTTAAAACCCTGGTATTTATTCAGTTTTCCATCAGCCTGTCCCACTTTAAATATAAAGTGCCTAAGCAAGTAGTAGCACCCTAGAAGTGTCAAGCCCTAAAAGAGTGCTAAGCTTTCTTCTTTCCCACTCTTTTTCCCACATTTGCACTTATTTTTGGTTAGCAGCTCGCAAGCCAGCCCCAGTAACCAGCTAATAATAATAATTGATACTGTTCCAGGTCTGGGGTGTCTATTCCACATTCATATCTATTATTCCCTTGTTTGGCACCACTAAGTTAACCATTCTTGTTTTGGGCAGTGGACTAGAACACAGAAAAGAAGGTCCCCCATATGTTTGTGGGTGTCATGTAGAAAGAATGCCGAGATTAAGCCCTGGAAACTGCAATGAAAACAATAAAAGCACCTGTCGTGGTGGTTGAGGTGGCTGTGTCGGTTGATTAAACAGAAATAACACAACAAACCACCATATGTGCTGCTAGTCTGTCTGATTGCTTGCCACTAGTACCCTGTTCTTTTGTTTCTTGATGATAATGACAATTTTTGGCGCACGGAAATTTCCACCAAAAAAGCTGTTTTGTTGTCGTAAGTGAGTTTAGGCAATTTTGAAGATTTTTTAATTCGTGCCTTTTTGGCGTTTTGATTACTGGTGTTTTTCCGGATTTTTTTAAATTCAGGCGAAAAGTGAACCAGCGTATGTTCGAACGGACTTAAAAATAATATTCGAAAATAATTCAAATTAAAAAAATTGCCTAAACGCGAATTTTAGTCAAATAGGGGTAAAAGCAGGAATGGGATGAAATTAAAAAAAAAAAAAGATTTTGAACTAGAAATTTACCGACATATTACCAACTAACCAAATATTAAAACACGATTGAACACCTTTACCACTCAAAAGATTGCATATTCCAGCTAAAATTAGGCTCATTAAATCCAAAAAGGCAGCTCTTAACAAAATAACGCAATTTTAGCCAATAATAGCCATATTATAGTAGCCATATTCCATACTTAAACAAAAGAAGGCAAATATTAAATACTAGGGTCTGCAGGCGCCTATCGCGCCTATGTCGTTCGGGAACATTAGTTGTACGGGCACTTTGCCTGTGGTTCGGGATATTAGTGGTTCATCTACATTGGAAGTTCGGGAAGATTAATATTTCGAGTGCGGTAATGGTTAGGGTAGATAATCCACCCTACTTCTTAACCCACCTACTCTATCTCGCCTATCCTCGCCTATCCTTGACTACCCTCGCCTATCCTCACCTATCTTCGCCTACCCTCGCATATCCTCGCCTACCCTAGCTTATCCTCGCCTACCCCTACCTATCGTCGCCTACAAATGTAGTTTTGAATTTATTCAAAATTTTAATTTGAGAACAAAATTTTGAATTATTTGAATTATTTTGAATTATTTTTGAAAACTACGAGATTTTTCTCAAAATAGCCTGCATACTTTTGTCAACGCCCTCTTAAAAATGCAAATTTTTCGCCGTTTTTTTTGAACGAAAATTTGACATCAAGGCGGATCTAATGAAAGCTGTAACAAAAATTTTGAGTCCTCTATGATCCTATTTTCGACCTTCGAAATCGAAAAACACCAAAAAAACATAAATTTTTTGGAAAACTCGACAATGGCCTGCATACTTTTGTCAACGCCCCTCTTAAAAATGCGAATTTTCGCCGCTCTTTTATTTAAACGAAAGCTTACATCAAGGCAAATCTAAAAACATATGCAACAAAAGTTTTTGAGCTTTCTATGACCCAGTTTTCCATAATTCATAAAAAAGTGTGACCCAGCCACCCACCCGACCAAATACTACATAGAGAATCAAATATTACCTTTGTCGAAAAATATCAGCACGACAAAATATAGACTATAAACTTGAAATAAAGTCGATATAGACGACTGGTCGTCCAAAAGAAATGAACTAAACTTGTCAAATAGGCGCGAACTAAAATTTTGGACCACCTTTTACCAAAAGAATTGGCTGTGTACCTGAGAAATGGTAAAAAAATATTGTTAAAAGGCACATTTTTGAAAAAAACTTTTTGGTAAAAAAAATTTGGTAAAATTTTTTTTTTGGTAAAGGCACATTTTGGTGTAAAATTTCTTTTGGTAAAGGCACATTTGGTAAAAATTTTTTTGGTAAAGGCATATTTGGTAAATTTCTTTTGGTAAAGGCACATTTGGTAAAATTTCTTTTTGGTAAAGGCACATTTGGTAAATTTTTGGTAAGGCACATTTGGTAAAATTTCTTTTTTGGTAAGGCACATTTGGTATATTTTTTTGGTGGTAAACGGCACATTTTGTTTAAATTTCTTTTGGAAAGCACTTTGTGGGTTATTTTTGGATCACAGATTATTATTTCCTGAACCTATTTGCTTGTATTAACAGAAACGTTAAGATGTTTGGATCGACGAAGAGTCACTTGTAAGCAACGAAGATGATCGAAGGAACAACCTGGGAGACAATATAGCGAAGAATCAGAAACCGATGGAGAAGATAATCGGCAGAGTTCAACCAGTCAGTCTGAGGTAGGCACGGTCAATAATTTATCGCCAGTTCCACAGGGAGCCAGAACTCTTTTCAAGCAAGTGCATCCCAAACCAGCTCTGCAATTCGTGCTAAGCAATAAGGGTCAACCAATGCTACTCTACAATGGTGCGTTTTTTTGGAGGACTTGAACTTTTTATGCGATATCGTTTCAATTTTCGCTTTACAGGCTTCTTTTTCCATTGTCGCTCAGATAGGATTAAGAAGGACAAATTACGCCCACAGGTCGTTCTACTGCGTAAAGTCGAATCAAGGATGTCCGATGCAGTTCGACTGAAAAAATAATGATGAGTATGAAGAAGAATTGGCATCTGGGCATTCACATTTTGCGGATCCGATTAAATCAGCAAACGAAAATCGAGCAGAGTTTCAAAGAACTCAATGTCGCGGCTAATCCTAACGTTAGTTCTATCGTACATGATTAGTTACAGCTGACTTGTATTTATTTCAGCAGTCTATCGTGATGTGCTGGAAATGGAATGAGAGGGCCGATGAGTCTGTGATTGCAGCTTGGACACCAAAGCATGAGACAGAATTTGGAGCGAAGAAAGAAAGTAAGTTCTAGAATGTAATTTAAAATTACTTTAATTGGTTGCTTTTAAGAAGGCATATCATTATCCTCCTGGAAACTGGGCCAGGACATCTGGAAATTCCTCTTGATTGGTTGATGTATGATGATGGTGAGCCATTCGTTTTCTACGATTCAGGCAACAGTTGCAAATAGAATCATCATTCTCACTTCAAAGTTTATGTTGCAGGTATTGATTTGCATAAGTTCTTTAAAATGGTTATGTTTTAAAGAAGCTGGCAGCAAGTACAATTATTGCCATGGACTCAACCTTCCGAACAGGCCAAAAAAATGGAGACAGGTTTTTGCAATCCATCTATGCGTAAATAATAAGTTCGTGCCAGCGTTAGCCTTTTCATGGCAAGATCTACATCTGAATCATATCTCGAAGTATTTCAATTTGTCAGCGCGTACATGGGACAGAAGCTACGAACAGATTGGGCGCCAGAACTGATACTTAGCGATTTCGAGGTGGCTGAAAGATGTGCCATTCGACAGCATTTCCCAGTAATATGGGTATACCATGGGTATACATCTCAGGTTATCGGTAAGGATGGCTGATATCGCAATTTGGATCCCGTTAAACAAGAGTTCTCACTCAATTTTCAATAGCAATATAAACAATAGCACTATTTGTCGCAAATGGTTCATAAGGGTTGATCTGTCCATATGGGTAATGGCACATTACCATCAGGATTGAGCCACATGTGCACTGAGAGCTGATGAAGACACAGATGTAACCAGTATGAAATAAATTGAAGAGAATGTTTACTGGAGAATACTAGATACAACTTAAAAGGGAGGGAAAGAAGAAGAAAAGACGAAAAGAGAAGACCATTGACACTGAAATAACCCCAAAAGTGCCTTACCAAAAGAAATTTTACCAAATGTGTCCTTTACCAAAAGAAATTTTACCAAATGTGCTTTTACCAAAAAAAAATTTTACCAAATGTGCCTTTACCAAAAAAAATTTTACCAAATGTGCTTTACCAAAAAAAATTTACCAAATGTGCCTTTACCAAAATTTTTTTACCAAAAAGTTTTTTTAACAAATGTGCCTTTTACCAAAATATTTTTTTACCTTTCTCGGTACAGCAAAGAATTTTTATGTGTTTTTTTTACGTGTTGGTATTTATTTATTACCGTGTTAATTATTATTGGTTGCATTTTTTAACAGCCCTATTTTGAACCAATTAATCGTAGGGTGCTGTTAAATCGAGGTTTGACTTATTCCCATTGAGTAACTCTAGTCAAAACACAACCTTCCCGATAAATATTAACCTGGATTTGTTATGAAAACCAATTAACGAATTCTATAAAGCAATCTTTGTGTTTGCCGATGGATTAGGTGTATGTAGGTTTGTGCACTGAAGAAAGAAAGGAAGGGTCCAATTAGTAGTATGACTACTACAGTAGTGAGCCAAGAAAGGTGATACCTGCTCCCATGTTTTGGCACAAATCTTGCCAATGTTTCACCATTTTCCTATTTGTTTGAGCATGAGAAAGGTGCACGCAGCAAAAATATGATGCTGGGTAAACATTGGTAAAAGAATCTCGCAGCACGACTTTAAATTTGGACTGGTATGCTTACCTAATATAGCGGCACCTAACATGCTGACCTACACAGCTTTTGTCGTATTACCGAAAATACTTTAAAATACACTTTCTATCAATCCTCGTCACCAATGTAATAATGTCTGGAACACCAATGTCTGGAATTCATATAAACCATATGGTTGAAAATTTAACAGTTGCCCAAAAGGGTTTTGATTCTAAGCTATTTCTTTGCTTGATCCATGGGTTATATGCTATTTGCCTTCTCACTTCTTTGCATTACTAAAAGCGTCAGAACCTAAAAACACTTTGTTTGTTTACAGTATCAAGATCAGCCTAAAATTTTGTTAAGATTCACTGGAGTTTGAATAAGGTAGCCCTAGGGCAGCCCAAAATAAAGACATTTTTGTTAACTTAAGGACGTTTGGTCAGAAAAAGCCATTTTGCAGTGTTTATTGATTTTCGATCACCGAAAAATAAAGATTTGACTCCGAATCTCAAAAATTCTAAAGGACAAAACGGTATATTTAGATGAAATTTGCTACTTTGTATGGAAAGCCGACTTTATTTGTAAACTCCACAATAATTTTAAAACCCGATTTTTTTACTGATGATTCAGGGTCCCGGAACTTTGCAGTGGAAGTCGGCTTCCAAGCCTGTGTTCACAGTGGAGAGGAAAGGACACTTTTGATTATATTCTTCGAATTCGAACATTTTGGAGTAACTTTAGCAAACTTATGTATATTTTGAGAAACTTTAGCTCTCCGTTTTTTGATTTTTTTAATGACGCAAATGAATAATCCTTAAACACAATAAAGAAACATGTCCACACTTTTTTGCGCTAACTTCGCGAAACCACCAATAGTGAGGTCCTACGATTAAATATATTTATACCTTCAGCAGTCACTTGGGTCATCAACAAAAACATGTAAATGGCTAGTATGGAGTTAGAAAATCGGAAGTCGGAGCTTTTCAGGTCCTAAATCTCTGCAAATTTTCATCCTTTAATAAACTGATTTATTTATTTTCAAGATCCGCTCTCGATTTTTATCATTTTGTCGATTTCGCCTTGGTCCTCCATTTAGTATTTAACTTGGTTGAAATTTGCGAAATTTGCCTTTGTCCCTCATGTGTTGTGATTTTTGTTGCTGAGTGTTTCGCTGAAGTGCTCCGGCCCTAAAATAACAATTCGATTTTTGTTGTGGTCTTCATATCCTCATATTTTTTTATACACAAAAATTTTTAGAAGGCAAGCTCTAAGCGGATAAAAGAGGCAAGAGATGATGATGGACGAGAAATGAGATTAATTTTGTGGAGGCAAATAAAACAGAGATTACAAAATATAGACTCCCTACATGTCGGCTGCTTCTTTTGTGTTTGCACAAGACAATGAACACATGGAAATTGGACTTAATCACTACTACTGATGACGGTCAAGGCAATTAAAGCAGGGAGCGAAAGGAGGCTAATTCCTTTTGTGTGGATGTCCCAGAGACTTCAAGCAACATTAATACCTACAGCAGTAAATATGTCCACTTCCTGTACTTTTTGCGGCGGAATTTGCCTTTGTTGAGTATTTTAAGGATTTGGATAGATAAATGGCTAAAAATTTGAATGTTGGTACTATTTATTAATATTCCAAGGATGTAGAAGGCTATTTTGTCAAACTCGCCCCGGAGTTAGGCTAATACAGCTTTAATTTAATTTTAATTTTAAGTTGTTTAAAAAAGACCATTACCCTCTATGGCCACGTGTTCCGTACGTTTGAATTGGCGAAGGACTGCTTTTCACTCGGATAATGCACGAAATTTTTTTTTAAACTATAAAGCAGGATGAGCTTTTGTAACTATTTGCGGGAAATAGTTAGAAATTTTTGCATTTGAAAAATAGTTACAGCCTGTAACTATTTTGACCTTTGTAACTATTCTTGTAACTATTCTCGCCACGAAAGTAATAATTTAAACAAATAGTTACAGCTGTGGTTTCTCGGCACGAAATCAGCAATTTAAAAAAAATTAATTCAATTTGGTCAATTTTCTAGAAATTTTGAATCCCAGAATCCCAGTCAGATGGGCTTAATCGCTTAGAAACTTAGTTTAAGGTGGTTAGAGGTGAATAACGTGCAATTCTGAGCGATTAAGCCCATCTGACTGGGATTCTGATCTGCTCAATCGATTTTCGCAAAAAGTTACCCCCCTTTAGCAAACCCCCAAAACCAATTATTTTTGGCTTTTGGCCATTCTGGAGTGGATTCTAAGCCATCTGGTTTCCGCCCCCCTGAAATTTCTAGAAAATTGACCAATTGCATTAATTTTTTTTTAAATTGCTGATTTCGTACCGAGAAACTACAAGCAAAGACAAAAATAGTTACATGCTGTAACTTTTTTTTTAACTATTACTTTCGTGGCGAGAAATAGTTACAAGAATAGTTACAAAGGTCAAATAGTTACAGGCTGTAATTATTTTTCAAATACAAAAATTTGTAACTATTTCCCGCAAATAGTTACAAAAGCTCATCCCTGCTATAAAATGATTAAAAATAGTGATACAATTATTTTTTTGTGCATTTCCAGAGTATAAAAGCTGTCCCACACCAATTTAAACGTACGAAACTAGTGGCCACAGACGGGCATAGTCCTTTAATAACAGTCAGGGTGCGACTTCAAGTAAACAAGCTGTTATTAAAAATCTATTTCCTCCCAACTTTTGGTGCTTGTTTATTCGGTCTATTGATTTGAAGCACAACCAAAAAAAGAATAGGAAAGATTGACTTGCCTGCCCTCTTCCATGACAACCCGCTCCTCTTGTCCATTGTTTTCTAATTCAAGAGAAAAGGCTTGAAAGAGATGGCTCGGAAATGTCAATTTTGGCAATAACTACCAGCACAAAACAATAGTATTTGTTCTTTACCGTATTTCCTCTAATTACCGACACCCTCTAATAACCGACACCCCTACTTCGAGGGTCCGTATCTCAGTCCAAAGAAAGAAATTTACATCGCTTTTTTTTGCGTTTTCTTAGCTCCACGAGCTCTATCGATTCCGCTTTTTCGATTTTGGATCTTCATCCAAATTGTCGAGATCGACCCAAAATTTTCACGATTTTTGAGGGTTGAAAAATAAACCGACATGTCGGTATATAGAGGGAAATACGGTATACACGCTCACATCTCCCACCCCTATATGCAACTTGGGTTTCCAATTGAGAGAAATTAAAGACTTAGTTGAAAGAGGCTGTTAACACGTTGTTAACTCAAATTTAAAAGAAAGTACCGTCTTTCTCTAATAAGCGCCCAGCCTCCTGTTTGATTAAAACTCCATTTTTTACAAAAAAAATACAAACCAAAAAGGGCAATTTGTTTTTACGGCTTTCTTGTAACCAGTGTTGTAAGTTAGCCCGGTAATCCCGGTGCCGTGATTTTTCGCTCGGTGCCGCGTGTGGTGCCCGGTGTGGTGCCGGTGTGGTGCCCGGTGTGGTGCCCGGTGTTGGTGCCCGGTGCCGTGATTTTTTAGATTTGTTTTCGTTTTTTTTTCTTAAAAGCACCAAGTCAGCTAATATGCCAAAGATTGACTTTTTTTACTGCTTGTAAAGTATAAAGCAGTTTACATACCAAAAAACTAACAATGAAAATTACCGGTATTCTGCCTTTACTTCTTATTTCTAACCTTGAATTTATTTTGCAACAAGGAGATGCTTTAACCCTAACAGTTACTGAGTAAGAAAGGGCTTGTCCAAAAAGGAGCGGACCGACAGAATCACCAAAAACCCTTGAAGAACTTGCTAGAGGCTGATGTACTTTCTAGATATTTTGATTTGCTCAATTCTCGGTGTACTGCATGTGTTTTCTCTCAAGTAATGTTTTCTTAGAAAGCAATATTCTAAGACATTATCTATGACAACATCTGAATATCTAGACTCAATTTCTTCCAGAGTAAATAAATCAATTTTCGGCGCCCGTGCCGCGATTTTTCAGTCGGTGCCCGGTGCCGTGATTTTTAGGGTCGGTGCCCTAGGCGAGTCGACGTAGGCGAGTCGAGGGCGAGCTCGTGTGTTCTCAACCTTTTGGTGATCAGAGAGGATTTTTTCTATACTTTTTGTCATTCTTCATATACAAAACGAAAGCTTAAATTCTGAGCTATCTTCTATATCAAAATTATTTCATCATCATGAAAAAGGTAAATGTGATGTCTAGGGTGGTCGAGGTCCTGGTCGAGATACCTCGACCAGACATCGACCAGCGCCAACTTTTGTGCTGTTACATACATTTTTGTTACATCAATAAAAAATTTTCAATGTAGAAGATAGCTAAGAATCTAAGCTTTCGTTTGGTATATAAAGAGTGGCAAAAAGTATAGAAAAATTGCCTATGATGACTAAAAAGGTTGATAAAACATGAGCTCGGCCTCGACTCGCCTACGTGATTGAGGAGTATATTCCGTCAGTTGGGTAACTTATAGTTAAAGTCATAACTGAGGACATTTCTGAAAAATTGGGAAATCGGTCGAGCAAAGCTATGTTTAAAAGTGGTGCATTTTTTGACACACCTTGTAGTGTAGACTTGGATCGTTCCCCGGAGTGTAGATCTAAAGGTCAGTGAACTGCATCTACGCAACCTTTCAGGTTGTTTTTCTTCGGGCGCAAGTCAAATACTCCAGTTTTTGGAGTATTGACACGATTCCGAAATTGGTAGAAATCTCAAGCCTAACCGGCTTTTTTCGAAAAACGGTTTGCGGATTGGTATTCTCTCTTAAATTCTGCACCAGAATGTGCCGGTCTTACCGGCAGGAATTCTCGTGTTAAATCCGCAACTCGTTTTCCAGTCAAATTTGAAGATTTTTTTAATTTCCCGCAAAGTTTGCTTGAAAAGCTTAAAGAAACCGTTACGCGTGAAAAGGTTGCTGCAGCGTTCCTGGAATCGTGTATGTGTGAAGCCACCGGAAATATTTCATGCAAATATCAAAATTTTTGCAAAAAATCACTCTATCACCAGCATAACATTCTCAGCAAATTGAATTTAATTGATAGCCCTTTCCGGATGGAAGAAGCATTTAATTTGTGCTCCCGTCCCCACAAACCGCCAACTTCCCCTACTACCAGCACTAAAAAGGCAAGTGAGCCAGCTAATGCTGCTAGCCATAGCATCAGCATTAATATTTAATGCTTTTTGCCTCTTCATCCACTTCAATCACTCACACACAGCCACAACCACCCAAAACAACAAGTATCTACGAGAAAAAGGGCAATCGATCCCTCTCTCAAAATTAATTTAGGCCTAGCTTCTTAGTAATCGCGTGAAAAAAAGCCGGCTGGCCACTTTGATACCTAGGCTGACTAAGCTCGCCTACCGTAAACAGCATCCAGCTGGTTGAAGAAGCAAAAAAAGTTGGTTGGGGTGGTAACAAGGAGTGGTAGGCTAGACCACGCCCACTTGAGAGAAGAGCCGGCACAGTAGCTGGATGCCATTGGCTGGGATGGATAGAAGAGGTTGCTGCTGGCTTAGTTGGCTTGAAGAAGAAATCATTTTTGTATGGTTGAGAAATGCGCTGTTGAATAATTCCGGCTTCAAGTTCATAAATTTTGCAATAGCTCATTCATAAACTATGATAATGTTCATTTATTTATTGGCCCTATGGTGTTTTGTTGAAAAATAATTTATTAATGGTTGCATAATGGGTCATAGTAATGATGAATTTAGCAAGCATTTTTTGGTTGCTGCGAAAAGTTAGCTATAACATGGAATACCAAACAAATTGCTAGATCAGATTGAAGATAAAGTTTTTGTGTAATTTGCAAAAATATCTGTGATGGGTTCCATTTTTTAGTAAGAATTATGGGTGGGTTACAATTTTAGTATATGGTTCTGGTGGGAGTACCGTATTTCCTGGAATTTCTCCCAACTCTAATTACTCCCCCCACTTTAACGACCTATATCTCAGCTTAGAGTCAATATTTTTCAAAGCTGTTTATTGAATTTCCTTAACTCCCACGAACTATTTCGATTTCTCTTTTTAGATCTTAATAATCTCGAGATCAAATTCAAAATGTTACGTTTTCGGGGTTTGAAAAAAAACTTCCATTGGAAATTATTAAAAGCCATTTTCTTTCAAATTTTAAACAGGATAAGCGAAAAATGTTAAAAACCGTGGGCCACCAGAAATTTAGCCAATGAGACAAAAAAAAGTATACACAACGAAATTTTAATGAATTTTTCTGCATTTATTCTTTTTGGATATTTTTTTAACGAAATTTTTATTCACTATAATGTATCTATTTATACCGTTTTTATGGTAGTATTCGATTTGCATGTAGCTTTATTTTCGTTGGAAAATTAGTGTTAACACAAAAGTCGAGCTTATCAAAACAGCAATTTTAGTTTAAACCCTATCTTTTATAGTTGATGTAGCCCCGCAAACTTATTTGCTGCAGATTATGTCAGAGCGTGGAATTCTAAACAAGATAGAGAAAAAAATTCTGTAAAAACCCGAGTTATCTAAAACTTCCTTTCGAGACAAAAAGAGTGCACATTGAGTTTTACAATGACTTTTTGGTATCTTTTTTCTTTGACTAACTGGGCGCTTTTGGGTGATATTTTAATTTCGCCCCATGATTACTGAAAAAATACTTGCGATTTTAGGATTAAGCTTGTGAATTGAATGTAGACTGTATAAAATATACTGTCTGACTTTTCCGAAATTCATTCAATTATGACACCTATCCAAAAAGTTTTCTAATTTATTTTATATTTCCTAAAAGCTACGCTTTAGATTTTTTTGACATAGCCATAGGCGTGCTTATTTCGTTTTACATGTGTCGCCCGCATTTAAGACTGCTTATTTAAAAATTTCGGTTAGATGAAAAAAACCTTGAAGGGCTAGAAAAAAAATAATCATGTAGTATTATTTGTCAGTGCAAAATTATCTGTTTAACTGAAAATTTGTGGATATTTCTAACAGCTCACAGAAAAAATTGTTTTGTATAAATGTCAAAATCCACAAGGGGCAAAGCTATTTTTGCCAAAAGTTTTTAAGAGACAATACTTTCTGCATACTTAAAAAAATTTGAATTTATGCTAGTATATCTTGCGTGCAAGTTTCTAATTTGTATGCTGTAACTCACATATCAATTTTTCGAACACCAGACAGGAGCGAGCAAATTCGGATCAAAGCTGATCAAGGCGATACTAGATTCACCTCAAAATGATGCAGCCCACAGCAAATGGTCCAGGTTCTGCCGCTCGGATTTACCCTAACATCAATAGCGCAGCGATGGCGGTGTCTGGAGGCAGGTACTCCCCCACTGCTGGCTACCGTACTCGTCTGCCAACTGTAAGTCCTTCCAACAATCCAAAAAATATTGATTGATTTGATGAGTATTAGCCAAACAACTGAGTCAGGCCGGCCCTCTGCTAAATAATTAACTGTGTTTGTGGACCAAAAGAAGTTATAAATTCGGTTTAAAATATTTATGAGTGCATGCATATATTTATCCCTCACCCTTGGCTTCAGTTCCAACCAGAGGAGGAGAAGGCTAAAACATTCATCTAGATTTGTACAATTCAAGGCGCTGTTTATTATGCCTGGCTGTAATTTTGTCACAGCTTTAATGAGATTTGTCATATTATTTAAATTATTATCAGGATTTTGATGAGTCGTGCAAATACTATTTTGATAATTCTCAGAAAAAAATTTCGGTCTACGGATTAGCCATAAGTCAAGCTGGCAACAGTCAGGCCCGGATCGGCATCAGTGGACAGACATTTTTAGCCTCATATACGGTCTGATAGACTCTGCATCATTTTTTCGAAAATAAGTTTTTGTAATTGGCTGAAAAATAACTCCCACGGGGAGTTATTGGAGAAACTACGGTAGTTTAGCTGTTGATGTTGTTGGCAAAATTTTTATTACAGTCGAGTCTCGATATAACGCTACACCTCGGGACGGGAAAAAGGTCACGTTATATCGACTAACTTCCTTTTGCTGGAATCATTACAAGTCGCGTTATATCGAGACTCGACAGCATTGAGATTCAAATTAGAAATCGACGTTTTACAACTTTTATAGATTTCAGACAAAGCCAAGAGTTTGAGACACAGCCCTTTTAAAGTGGAAAAAGACTTGGTCCGTATAATTATTTCATTACTTTTTCTCAATATTCTTTTTGCAGCTTTTAAATGAATAAGCAGGAAATGGCATATTTCGCACTCGACTGTTAAATAGTTTCTTGAGTAATCGGCGATGGTAGCCAATACGGGAGTACCACCCAAATAAAAAAATTTAAAAAACCACTTGTTACCATGTTTTTAGGCTTAGGGTAGGTCAGCGTATGTTATGAATGCCTAAAAGATGTCTTACGCACTTTATTTGTAGTTTCAAGAAGATATTTGAGTACTTTTTTGATAGATTTTTCAAAAAAAATTGTTGATTCGCTAATTGCGTCGAGTAATCTATAAATACAACAATTTTCTAACAAACACGATTTATTAAACCTATCAGATTCCTTTATCATGAGTTGCACAAAATGTATTCGAAGACAGCACACCGAGACAATCAAGCAATATTCAGGGTGGCTCCATCTTCTCACCCTTCGATGACCGTTCCTTCAGCAAGCCAGAGCCGCACAAGCCGCCCTGGGGCTGGCCGAAATGGACGTGAAGAACAGTGTGAATTCAATGTCGGTTCAAGCGGCTTCAATGCTACGCTCTTCAGAAATGTTCTCGTAAGTTGTGTTTTCTGCATTTGTGGTAGTATGTCCGCAATGTAGGTTCTTGGACGTCAATTTAAAAATATATGTCTTTTTTTGGGATCCTGAATCTTTTGAAATTTGAAGTGGGATCGGAACTGAGTTTTAGTCAATGCCAACCTGATTGGTCCATTTTTGGGTGACCGTAGCATAGTATTTGGTAGCCCTAAACACAGCGAATATTTCAGCTCCTACCACAATGGCTTAGGAATGCCGTCTGGCCATCCTGGACTCGAGTTTGACCACCACATGTCTATTGTGCCCTCCTCTTCAGGCATGATCGACCCAACAGCATTGTGCACCAGGCAACCGCCGATATGGCCTCTCTTCAACAAGTGATGGCCATGCACCATCACTACCCTCCACCCACTTCACTGCCCAGTATCAGAGCATGCCGCAGGCATTTGCAGTGCAGACTTCCTCGTTTCCCACTTCCAGCAGTATCACAGCAGCTGCTGTAGCAGCCAGTTCTGCTTGCTTGCCCATTGTGCTGTGCAATTGCCGAATCCAGTGACTAGGTATCCGCTGATCAGTGGACACCATGCTGCTGGTAGGTATTCAGGAAAAGTTATTGAGCTAATAAATTAGCAAAATTAATGTTGAAGGGGCAAAATCCAGCTAATACGAGCAAGCAATATTTTTTTGGTTGTTTTCTTTTCGACCTGAAATAGCTCCTTTTTTGCCGGAAATTTATTTATTTATTTTATTTATTTATTTATTAACGCGAAAGTAAGTTAAGCACACAGCAATAACAAATACAATCACGCAACTATTACAAATCTACAAGTTTTATAAGATCTATTTTCTCTAAATTCATTTTAAATAATTGGATAGTTCCGGAAGAAATCACAGCAATAGGCAATTTATAGTAAAGCTTAGAGACTCTAATACAGAAATGGTTGTATCTTACATTCGTTTTACACACTGGAATAGTTAATTTAGATTCTAATCCTCTAGTCTTAGAGGCTTTTAACATTGGCATATGACTCAAATTAACAATGGCAAGCTTAAGCACAATTTTGTGGTAGAAAACTAAGTCAAGCACTATTCGTCTATATTGAAGAGATTTTAAACCCAATTTTTAGCAATTTTTCATATGATGGTTTGTCTGGGTACTTTGTTTTCAAAGATCGGTAATATATTAGATTACTGCCATCGATTGAACTTTTTCTAATTTTTTTAATTTCCTTAGCATAACTAGGATTAAAGATAATAGAGTTAATTCAAGTATTGGTCGAAATGTCTCTTTTCCTGCCGGAAATTCGAAAAACCCTTTGTTCCCGTTGATTTTTCAATCAACTTTCAATCTTTTTCAACTCTTTTGTAGTTCTGGATCTCAGCTTTCTAAGAAGTTACTAAATGACTGACAAGGGAGAGACCCTGACTTTGACCTGAGAAAACTTCAATAAAAAAAAATTCTGCGTATTCTTGTATAGCGTGCCCAAGTTACTGACAAATCTGGCTCTCCAGCTCTGAAGGTCTACAAAACCTGGTACAAGGGTCACTCAAAGTTCTAAAAACACCTCGATAACCATATCATGATTTTTCATAGCTGACACTTGGGCAATGGGTCATTCCTAAAAATTTTGTTGGTTTTCAGAAGTGAGGAGCCAGATTCACATGAGATTTGGTCACGCTCTACAAGACTACGCGAATAAAAAAATTAACGAAAAAACCCAGGTCACAGTCAGGTTTTGTAAGATTTCAAAATGATGGAGGAATAGGTTTTTGAACGGATCACATTTTAGAAAAAATTTGTTATATTGAATGACTTTTTTCCTTCAACTTTTTGAAATCTTACTGAGTCTGTTTATAGTTAGTTAGAAAAGCTGAGATACAGAGCTACAAGATAGTTGAAAATTTTGAAAATTGATTTTAAAACCAGCCGGAACAAAAGTGTCTTTCAAGTTTCGGGCAGGTAAAGGAGCTACAGTATTTCAGGGTCGAAAAGTATTTCAACCATATTTTTTACGAAAAAGTAGGTATAGAAATTTTTTTTGAAGTTAGATGAGCTGGTTTTTTGAAGCATTTTGGTTCAACGTCAACAATGATTCGAGTTAGGTCCTATGATATGAGTTTCGGTGGCTACAAAAAGACCTAAGACTCTAGAGTCTAGACCTTAGAAACAGATTTCAAAGCCGATTTTCTTGATTGGTGATTGTTGATATTGTGTGTTTTCGTTGCTCCTTTCTGTGCGTAGTTGCTTTTGTCTAGCGCCATTTTAGCAACCCATTGTAGTCCAAGAGTTTGTGGTTGGAGTCTAAGATCTTCGTTTAGGATCTTAGTGTAACCGGGCTCATACTTAAACCCAGACTTGATCCTAGACTCAAATAAAATAACTGCATATTGTGGAACATCTACTTAGATCTAAACTTGCCTGGGAAAAAATCCGAACAAAAACTCTCTAAAAAGGTGATTCAAGTGATTTATCAATTTTCATGGTCCTTTATCGGCGTAGGTGCGTTTGGCCCCTTTTGGGACATTTTTGGCATTCTGCCCTATGTTCTGTTTTAGCCACTTAGGCCTATTTAGGCTTAAGCCTCAGGCTTAGGGTTAGGCCTTAGGCTTAGCTTTAGGCTCCGGGCCCAAAAATTGTTTACCTACTACAAAATGGCTTTAAAATAAAGCCTGAGTGGCTAAAATAGAACATAGGGCAGAACGCCAAAATGTCACAAAAGGGGCCAAACGCCTACGCACCCCTTTATCAGTAAAAAGCAGATTACTGTAGCTTTAAATAAAACTTGAACGTTCAAATCGGACTACCGGATTCTTACCGCTTAATTTTACATCCAACTTCCTACCTCTGATACGGCCAATCACTAAGCTGAAAGTAGCCTTATAGCTAGTTAAACCTATTTTCGGATAGCCGTATTATTAGTCTGGCCTTGGAAATGCCATATGGGCGTTTTTTACCTTTTTCGGAATCAGAAAAGGGCCGAAAATCTACGCACCATCGAAATACAGTCAGTGCTGGCAATTCGAATCATTTCAATTTTCCACTGTTTTTTATTTTAAACTATTAAGTAGTCAGCAATTTTCATATTCAAATTAAATTTAAATTGAATCATTATAAGACATTTTTTTCTAAAATGACAAAACTGCTGATATGTTGAAACATGTTTTGTAGCTGACGATATTTGCGATCGAATGATATATAATGTGAAAAATACCGACCGTACAAAAAAAGTAGCAAATAGTCAAAAAATGATTCAAATTACAAGGGTGAAAAATAGATCATTTTTGGGACATAAATCTGGATCAAAACCCTAGAAAAATATGTTGGCGGATCAAAAATGACCCACCATTTTAAAGAGCAGAATCCTAGCTACAAAAAGGCGGAAAAATTGTATGTAGCGGTTGAAAAATTGCTGACTACCGGTAAAAAGTGAGACGTTATAACCGGGGTTATTATATAGTCAGATCTCGTTAAACCGATTTTACGAGGACCATCTAAAAGTAGGACGTTATAACAGGAGTCGTTATAACGGGATTCGACTGTGGCTATTAAATATTTTCTATAAATCAATCGAAAAGTTTTCCAATAGCGACTTACCACATACCTAAATTCACTTTGTAGATATTGACACTGACCCACGAGAGCTAGAAAGATTTGCAGAACACTTCAAACAGCGGAGAATAAAGCTGGGTGTAACTCAGGCTGATGTTGGCAAAGTGAGTCCAGCAACAACATTAAAACCTTCTTAATTGTTTGTATTGTAGGCTTTAGCACATCTGAAAATGCCAGGAGTGGGCTCGCTCAGCCAGTCCACTATTTGTCGGTTTGAGAGTCTAACATTGTCACACAACAACATGGTTGCCCTCAAGCCTATTTTGCACTCCTGGCTGGAAAAGGTTGGAATATTTTTTTAACAATTTAACAAAATTTCTGATTTAAGTAGGGTGACCGGATATCCTAATTTATCAGTTTTTTTGTTTGTCAGAAAAGTATTACTAATTCAGAAGAATTGGTCTGGTTTTATAAGTTTTTATGTTCAAAATCCATCTGGTCACCCTGGATTTGACTAGGAATAGTCTTTTATAAAATATAAAAAACTGAAGCAGAATTGTTTGTTGAAGTTTGAGGACCCGAATAGAGGATAAAAACCAAAGAATCACAAAACTGAAGGTAAAAAAGTGTCGGTCATATTTCAACAACCAAGCACATTTTTGAGATTTTATTTCATAAATTGGATTCCTGAGAAAATTTCCGCTACGCGGAAGTTTGTTTCAAAAAATGATTATTTTTGAATAAGAAAAAAATTCCAAATGAGCCTACGGAAACTGTCTCTGCTCGGCTGTAGTGAGCACTTAAATATTTATTAAAAAAATTATACATTTTGAGGCTGAGGACGTCATCAAAAACAAGAATCCCAATGAGGAGACCCATGGCATTTTGCCCAACACAGAGAAGAAGCGTAAAAGAACGTCCATAGCAGCACGGAGAAGCGCCTGCTCGAAGACTATTTCAGACAGCAGCCCCGGCCGACTGGTGATCGCATCTCTGCTATAGCCGAGAAACTGGATTTAAAGAAAAATGTGGTTAGGGTGTGGTTCTGCAACCAGAGGCAAAAACAGAAAAGGTAGGTTCACTTCGGATTTATCATACGTAATTATTAAAGTTTGTAGGAGTCAATTCCGAACCACCAACCAGAGCGGGAGAGGCAGTAATCAAACCAATGGCAGCAACTCTTCGCATGGTTTACAGGAAAACAGACACATGACTGATAGGTAATTAAAATTCAGGTGGTGGAAATTGAAGGATAAAACGTGTATTTGAAGATGTGGCCCCTTGAAATGACTAGACAAAGTCCATCAGACATGAAACTAGATTCTCTAACAAATACCGTATAACTCTATTAATCCCCACCCTCTAAAAATCCCCTATGACAAAGGAAAACAAGAAGATCAAAAATTAGTGAATTATTTCACCATACTATTACTCATTTAAAAAGCCACTTTAAACATAATAACAGTAAAGAAAATGTCCAAATGACACATTCAAATTTTTCGAGAGTACCTTGCAAGGAGCACAGCCTTGCGATTAATGGATTTGGACCAGTCTAATGTCCAAAAGTATGTTTATGAAGCGTCTGCAAGTAATGTCTGTGTGCTTGGGCAACCATCCTTTGGCGTTATATCGAATCAGTGCCTTTGAATAAAAAAGACGTAAGCAAGTGCACCAATCCGATAAGACTCCCCGGTTTCTTGGCGACTGGTTCCTCCTAAACCAATTACTAAAGATTGTACTACTCAAACTTAAACAAACCACGGGGAAAAACACATCATCTTCCACTTGTTTCACTTAAAGAATACTCACCAGATGAGCGCACCACGAATCCCTGTATCACGGCCGCCTCCTTCGAATTGTCCTCTAGTTTCGCGAGCTTGCTTTGTACTCCGAATGCAGCTTTGTGTGGACGATCAGCGACAGGACACTTTCGTTCGAAATTTTGTACTCGTGCTTCTTTGCTCCTGCATCTTGGCAGACCTTGCAAATTCCCGAGCAAACACCATCAGCTTTAAATTGCTCATGAAAACCGATCTTCCAGACGTTATTATGCATTTTGCTGAAAAAAAATCATGTAAAAACTCCCATTTTCGACACACAAATGACGACAAAATGACAAAAAGGATGCTAAAGTGACAACTATTTCTTCAATAATTTGAGTTGGTTTCTTTTCGCATCGAGAGAAAATAGATTTATATTTTTTTGACATTTCCGGATTTTTTCCGGATTTTCCTGTCAAGTTTTTCATCAATATTATTAATCCCCATCCTCCGAGAGGGGTTGAACAATAATCCCCCTGGGGATTAAAAGAGGTTATACGGTAGTCTAAAACAAGGGCTTGGATCTGTACCTCGATCTGCAGGCTAGGGGACATTTGGCAAAAACGACATTTGGCAAAAACGACATTTGGCAAAACGACATTTGCCAAAACGACATTTGCTAAAACGATATTTGGCAATGCTCACCACTCTGGGTACCCATATTGTTCACGAGGCTTCACCAGTGTTTTGCTGACATGGTTTTTTGGAGGATGACCTGATCAAACCCGGCAAAGTGTGTCTCTTAAAGCTAAAATCGCGGTTTGACCCACCCCTGGTCAGGTGGATATCCACCTAGAGAGCCTGAAAAATTAAAATTTATTAAAAATGATAAATAAGCCATTGTTTCTAACTCAAAATTGTGTGAGGGTTTGGGTTTGTTAGGACCACAACTGCGATTTTACCCACCTCAACCCCAACACTTGGGGTAGGTACCTCGAGGTCTGGTGGATAGGTGGATTTGACCAGGTAGTACCAAAATCAAAAACAAACCACTATTCCTGACTTAAAATTGCCCGCAAAACTGGGTTATGAAGACTAAACTTGCGATTTTACAGTTTTTCTATAAATTATTTGCAATTCTGCTGGACTCCAGCATGGACCCAAAACCAAGTGGACGTCAACTTGGAGGAAATTTTTTTTTACCTTTTCAAATTCTAAAACATATTTTCTGCATTAATTCGATCATTCTGAAGATAGTTTGATGATAGTTTTTTTTAGTTCTTTCGACAAATTTTCAGTTATAAATTTTCAGATATATTTTCAGTTATTTTCAGTTATAAGTACTTGATTTTGATAAATAATAAAGACCGTTCACATTGTGGACAGTTCGCCTTGGACAATTCGCGTCGATGCGATCTGACAACTTGATTGAAGTTGAGAATTTAAATTAATCGTGCAAGCAACTACTCATTTTTTTAGTTGAACACTTTTTTTGAAAGGCCCTACACTTTAATTCCATACAATCAGCACCACAAACGAATCTTCAGAAAAATTTATTTAACGCTTCAAGCAAACACAAACACAACACATCTCAGAATGATTTGGACACATTAAAATTAGACTCCATCAAAAGCGAGATCGTCTAGCTGCATTTGATCGATCGAATTTGCTACTCGCGCCAAGCTGTTGCTGATTTCTTCTGAATTGAATACCCGCAAAGCCTCTTTGATTGCCTTGATCCCCACGTTGAGTAGCAGTACTTGTGTGAACCAGATCGACACCTTGTGAAAGCCGAATTGCCTGTTGATGAGACACTTGTCCTAAATTTAGTGTTACATTTCTGAAGTTGGCAATAGAATAAACAATATTTCGGAATACCTAGCTCAACCTTGAAGTGATACAGGAGGTACCAGAATGACTTTTTTGGGTACTTCTCTGCTGCCTCCGTTGTGCGCCTATTCCATGTTTCTAGACTGCTTGTAGTTGTTGCTTGTCCAACACTTGCGGCGTCATGATTGTTCCAGTATTGCTTTGGTATTCGCCCTTTCAACAACTGACCGTGCCGATCGCGCCTCTGCACCCAAGTCTAAATGTTAAAGTTTGGATAGAACAAACAGACGAAAAAACAGATATGATCACCGATTCAAAGTACTCAGTACTCCACTCAGAAGCTTCAATTCGTTCGGTACCTCTAAATGCATTGGTCCTGTTTTTCCTTTGGGCACTGGAAAGCCTAGCTGAACCAAAAGTGAACACTAAATTTCACTGGCAGTAAATAAATTCCACCCACATGTTTCTCTCTCTGCAAAGCTCTGTCCATGTTTTGCTCCTTCACTGTGGCAATAATTCCGGGGTACGATCCTGCCAGAGCTTCGGTTCGCGCTTTCTTGGGCGTCATTCTTACTGAATCTTCTCTTAGCAACAGCTTTCCCTTTCCCATAATTTTGCGCTTCTCAACGGCCACAAGGTTCGCATCATGCAAATGGCGACCACGATGTCGAATGTACTCGTCTAGATTCCCTTTAAGCAGAAATATTAAGAATGTTAGATATTGAGAAAATTACCTATCCAAACCATCATTTTGCGGCCACGACGATGACGATCTGCGCAGTAGTACACTGATGCATCCCTCTACTTACTTCGCCATTGTTTTGCAGAATGTCAAGACTGGTCAAGTAGCCAAAATGAAAGGAGTAGCCTGTAGAACAATGTAATCGAAACTCTATATGTGTCTGAAAGCTTACCACCAATTGCAAGCATTTTTTTCTTTTTTGAGCTTTGCATCATATCGATTTTCGGCGCGACTGCATAAATCTCTATTTGCACATCATCCGGCGTACTTTCTTTGCTTTCACTAGAACTGCTTGAATAGCTCATCACGCTATCTGAAGTAGTGTATCGGTAAAAAGAAACAATTGCAAGAGACAATAATTAAAGCAGCTAAACGCATACCACCAACTTATTAAGTTTATCTGGCAAATTTCGTTTTGGGCAAATATCATTTTGGCAAATATCGTTTTGGCAAATATCGTTTTGGCAAGTGTCGTTTTGCCAAGTGTCGTTTTGCCAAGTGTCGTTTTGGCAAGTGTCGTTTTGGCAAATTTCGTTTTGGCAAATGTCGTTTTGGCAAGTGTCGTTTTGCCAAAACATACATTTGCCAAATGTCGTTTTTGCCAAATGTCCCCTAGCCGATCTGCATGTGTCTTTAATTTAAGACTCCAAATCGACCCTAGAAACGGATACCGACTTGGAATTTTTTTACATAAACTCATTGAGTTACGAAATTTTTCGCCATTGCGATCTGACAACTTGATTACGAAATTATTACGAAATTGTTCGCTAGACTCTATTGATTATTCGGTTAATAAAAACTCAATAAGTTTATGTAAAGAAATTCAAAACCAGTAAAAACAAGTCCCATAACAGGATTTTAAGTGAAATAATCTCTGTAAAACTCTGTTAATTGATCTTATTTTGCTTATTTCTGATTTTGTTTTATATGAACTTAAGATGTTGTACTACCAAAATGTTTGCTAGATTCTAGCGGTCATTGTGAGTACTAAATGCAGATAACTTAAAAATGAAAATTTTGTGAGCAAAAGACATTGCAGAAAAACTCCAACAAAACATTGATACCCGTATTTCACGTCAAAATCTTTTTTATCATGGTCATTTCATAACTTTGATTTGAGTATTCTACCACTTTTTGTGGTAATCTCGGCTCATGGGGAAAGATTCACTAGGAAGTCATAGGTGCTCTACAAGAATATGCAATAAAAAATTGCCAAATAGGGTCCTTAGAATGACACCCGGGAGGGTCCCTTGTAAGCCTAAACTTGTTGTTTTAAATTTTGAAAAAGTCCGATTTATGGGGGAAGGATATTCTCTACTAGCACCTCCAAATCTTATTATTTTTTCAATTTCACGTCAAAATCTTTTTTCTAAGAAGACATTAAGCGCTGGAAAAATAGCAATATTATTGCTAAAATACTCTAAGCCCTTGCTCACAGTCCTTGGTCGAGATTGAGGTCGTGGTCGAGGTCGATGTTGCTCACACTCATTGGTCGAGGTCGATGTTGCTCACAGACCTTAGTCGAGTCGGGGTCGTGGTCTGGGTCGAGGTCGATGTGTGCTCACAGTCAAAAAACTCAAATAAAATGCTAGTAATTGATTTATTTACTCCAAAAAGGCTTATTTATCTTTTTTTGCATAATTTCAGGCCAAAATAATAGGTGTTTTTGCTGCCAAGACATTTGAACATGTTTTCATATGGTGGTTGACCTGTTTCAGCGAAAACGCTTTTCGGTCCTAAATTCAACCTTTTTGCTTGGGACACCAAAAATATATATTTGGCTGTTTGCAAAGGGAGCTTAAACTTTTTGCAAAAATTGATAGAGCGGATCAGAATTCCAGCCGGAAGGATTAATTCCTCTGAATCGTGTGGTTTGCGTGAAAGGACCAAACGAAAAGGACCATTGCAGTTGTTCGACAACGAGAATTTCAAATGTTTAAATTGGGTGGTGCGGTTACGGTTTATTTTGGATCCGTTTATTTTTTCTCAGACATTTTTATCAAAGATTTGACAGAAATTTTTACATTTTGCGGACCCCTAATACTAAAATTTCTTCTTCTTCAAAAATAGGAATATTAAACGTAAAAAAATAAACAATAGTTGGCACTAAAACCCGGTTAACCGAAAAGAAATCAGGAAAAAAACCGGTTAAAAAAACCGGTCGGTTTTTTTTTTTCGATTTCTTTCGGTTAACCGGGTTTTTCAGTGCAACTATTGTTTATTTTTTTTTACGTTTAATATCCTATTTTGAAGAAGAAGAAATTTAGTATTAGGGGTCCGCAAAATGTAAAAATTTCTGTCAAATCTTTGATAAAAATGTCTGAGAAAAAATAAACCGGATCCAAAAATAAACCGTAACCGCACCACCCTAGTTTAAATGCGCGTGGGACAATTTTTATTATTTATTCCGAAAATATTCAGAATTCTCACACTGCCCTAAACCGCTCGAAATTAGTGTTGGGCTCGAGACGAGAAATTTTGAGAATTCTCAATTTCTCGTCTTGAAATTTTGCTTTTCTCGTTCTCGATTCTCGCTCGACCCCCATCGCCCAACACTACTCCAACTCCCTAAACCTAATGCGAAAATTCAAAGTTATTTTGCCACTTATAGGGATCCGAACCAGCAACCTCAGTTATGAGTATATGATGCACTACACCACCCTCTCTTCTTTTCAAGATCGCTCAGAACTCACTCCAGAGTGGCTAAAAAGCAAAAATAATTCGTTTTTGTGGTTTTATTAAGGGGGTAAACTTTTCTTTAAAAATCGATTGGAGCAGATCAGAATCAGTTCGATGAGCTTAATCACCCAGAATTCCAGATTTAGGGATGGTTTAGAGTTGTTCAGGGTGGATTGGTGTCGAATTCTGGTCAATTACAACCAATTACTTTTGTTTTTCGGCCATTCTGGAGTGGGTTTTGAGCAAATTTGAAAAAGAGAGAATTCTTTGCCGGAATTTTAATTTTTTAGTCTGAACCAACCAAACCAAGTGTTCGCCCACTTAGAGCGATCATTTTTAATTTTTCGGGTTCCGAAATCTCTTTTCTGGACTGATTCGGACACGCTGAAGATGATTCGATAATAGTAAAATGTTTTGTATGGTATTTTTTGAATATTGGGCAATAAGTGATTTGACCAAAACTCGATTTTACCAAAGCTCAAGTAATAGCCCACTAAACGTCATTTTAGCACTATCGAAACGTCTTCAGCATGCCCGAATCAGTCCAGGAAACAGGTTTCGGAGCCGAAAAACAATTTTTTTCTACAAGTGGACGACCACTTGGTTTGGTTGGTTCAGACTGAAAAATTTGAATTCCCGCTAAATTTCACTGAAAGTGAGAGTAAAAAAATCATTTGGTACACTGAAAGGGGAGTGAAAGTGCGAGTCAGAGTAAAAGAAAATCCGCTCATTGGAAACGGGGCTTAATGTGGAATACTGAACGTTTTAGCTGAACGGACTGAAATTTCGATACGCTCATTTGCTTTTTCGAAAAAAACAATACCCTCTTTGGCTCTATATGTGTTCATGCCGACGCCGAAAAAAATATGCCTTGGTCCCCCCTGTTCTGTTTTTTGCAAAAAATCAATTTTCGACTCGGTCCCCCAAACTGATTTTTTCCGAAAATTTTTTGTTCTAAATTGTCTCGAAAATCATTTAAATACACTTTTTGTGTCTAAAATACACATTTACGAGACCACCCTAAGTTTGTGTAGATCATTATGTCAGCCATGGATTGGTCGCTGCACGACCAAGACCAGCACATTTTTTATCTTAAGAGTTGATGCAGTTGTAGTTAATATAAAAAATTATAAAATTTGAGCAGGCGGACTTATACTTCTGCAAATTTGTTCTTTATTGAGGCAATCAGGAGAAAAAAAATTGCGCAAAAAAATCCACAGGGGGAACCAATGCATATGTTTTCGGTGTCGGCATGAACACGTATAGAGCCCCCTCTTTTGGTAAACCCCTAAAAACAGTCATTTCTGGCTTTAGACCATCTTTTGATGGGTCTCGGTAATTCTTACAGGAAGGGTATCGTTGTAAAGCTTTATTTAATCATGGTCCAGGTTGCTGGTTCGAATCCCCTTAGGTGCAAAATTTATTAAAAACGTTGAAAAATCGTGAAGCTACGAAACGAGACCCTGGCTTGCAGCCCTTGGTCGAAGTCGCGGTCGAAGTCGATGGTGCTCACACTCCTTGGTCGAGGTCGTGGTCGAGGTCGCGGTCGATGTCACGGTCGAGGTCATCAGGACAAAAAATTGAAAAAATGACAAATTTTGGGTAATCGAACGATAAATTTTTTAATTTCTCGTGTTTTGTATCTAGCGTCAGAACATTTTCCACACGACAAAGAATTTATTTGAAGAAATTGAATATCGACCGTGGTCGATGTGATATCGACCTCGACCTCGACTAACCACTGTGAGCAAAGCGTAAAATGCGTTTTTGAGCAAATGTACTCATTTTAAAAGTTTGAGACCCGAGCTCTAGCTAAAACCAAGTTTGAACCTATTTTTCTTGCTCTAATCTAACTATCAAACTTATTCAGCAACAGTCCCACGGACTCAGACCACACAATGGACGGAAAATGCACAGGGACACAGCAGCAGCAACAACAACACGCGCAACAGCAACAACATGCTCAACAGCAGCCGTCATTTGCAGAACTGAATGTGGAGACACTAGAGAGCCTAGAAGCAAAAGCCAACAGTATTGGAATATTCTATCACTGTAATAATAACCAAAATTGAATATATATTCAAATGTAGAACTAAATTGTTGATTAATTAATACAAATAAATGCGGTGATTCAATCATTATACAGGGTACGGTACGTGTCAATTGTTCCCGGCGCCGATTGTTCCCGGCGCCGATTGTTCCCGGCGAAGCAAAGAGCAATTGATACGCGTGAAGTTGGTTTTTGAGATCTTTATATTTTATTCTATTGACTCTCTGATTTTGAAAGCCACAGCAGCTACTCAACCACGAACTCCAATCTGCTCCAATCGCTGTGGCCCCAAGTCTTTCAAAGAGCGCAGTCCGCAAACAAGTAAGACGAGTTAGGATCAAACATCTATCGTCAGACTAACCTCATTGATTACCTCCGTGGACTAGCTCACAATTTTGTGATGGATCAGTAGAATGTTATTGCTTGTTTCGTTATTATTATCGTCGTTATTGTTTCGAAAGGACAATAAACTCAGTCATACGCATTGATAAAGCGCATTTTTTCTAAGCGGGAGTACGCTCTAATAGTACTGACAGGTTTAGAACGGGTTTTTCATGTAAACTGGGAACAATTGGTCCTTTTATACCAGCCGGGAACAATCGGTCGTCGGGAAGAATCGGTCGCCGAGAACAATCGGTCATTTCACATATGCCGGGAAGAATTGTCCCTTTTATACTAGCCGGGAAGAATCGGTCATTTTATATATGCCGGAACAATTGTCCCTTTTATATAGGCCGGGAACAATCGGTCATTTTATATATGCCGGGAACAATTGTACCTTTTATATAGGCCGGTAACAATCGGTCATTTAATATATGCCGGGAACAATTGTCCCTTTTATATAGGCCGGGAACAATCGGTCGCCGGGAACAATCGGCGCCGGAACAATTGGCCGTATCCGTACAGGGTAGGCCGATTTAAAAGAGGCGTAATCGTTTCGGCCAACGTAACTTATCCATCCAGTCTACAAAATAACTAGGATTTTAACGGACACGGACAATTGTTCCCGGCGCCGATTGTTCCCGGCAGCCGATTGTTTTCGCTTATATAAAAGGGACAATTGTTCCGTCCTATATAAAATGACCGATTGTTCCCGCTAGTATAAAAGCGACAATTTTCCGGCATATGTAAAATGACCGATTGTTCCCGGCGCCGATTGTTCCCGGTGACCGATTGTTCCCGCTGGTATAAAAGGGACAACTGTTCCCAGTTTACATGAGAAACCAGTTTAAACCTGTCAGTACTATAAAAGCGTACTCTCACCTAAAACATTCCGCTTCATGAATGGTTATTACTAACTTTATTGTCCTTTCCCATACGACATCAAAACGAAATAATAACACAACAACAAAGATAAATTCTACTGATCTATCACGAAATTGTGAGCCAGTCCACGGAGGTAATCAATTAGATTAATTTGAGGATGGCGCTGGACTCTCCCCAAGATCCTAGGATCAGCTTCTCCTGATACGCTGCCTACCATGCGCCTAAGGCTTCACCTAAAAACTAAGTTTGAGTCGAAAAAAGTTTGGATGAAATGATTGGGATAAAATAAGTGTGTACAGTACTATCACAGGTGTCCCGATGCGGAAACCTGAAATCCAGGGTCTTAGCTGATCGCACTGAGGTGTTGTTACCTAAGTGCAAGTTACCAGCTATTGGCTGTAGGGTAGTCAGAGGCGCAGCCAGAAAAATCTGACGGGGGGTCTAAAGCCCCAAAAAGGTCATTTTACCTACACCTTCTTTGGAGTTTTATAGTCTTTTTTATTTACAACGTTTTTCGAAAAGCCTGACGGGAAAGGAAGTTTTAGCCCCCCCCCCCCCTGCCTACACCCAGAGGCGTATCCAGGAAATTTTTCGGGGCGGAGTAGGTGTGTTGCTAAAGCCCCCAAAAGTTATTTAACCTACACCTTTTTCTTTACCTACACAAAAATCAATATAAAAAATGGCGCCCAAGTGAGGGCTCCTAAATGAGGGCGTCCAAATGAGTTGCGCCAAATGAGTGTGTACGAACTAACAGCTTACATTGTTTTGTGCAACTATTTGCTCACCGTGATCGATGCGGGCAAGTAGATTAGCAATGAAATTAAAATCCATATCGGCACTAAAGTATTTGTCGATAAAAAGAGGAAATATGGGCACGAAAGGTGAATAACAACAGCAATATCAAAAATAAATCCAAAACTTGAAAAATAAAACTGTCTTCAAGAGCTATATAATAGCCGGAACAATTGTCCTTTTATACGTGGGACTTTTATCCCTTTTATATAAGCCGGGAACAATCGGCCGCCGGGAACAATCGGCGCCGGGAACAATTGGCCGTATCCGTACAGGGTAGGCCGATTAAAAGAGGCGTAAGTTTCGGCCAACGTAACTTATCCATCCAGTCTACAAAATAACTAGGACTTTAATTTTTCTGCAATTTTCACCAGTGCGAGTGTGCTTTCAAGTTAACAGTTTTAAAGCAGCCGCTGAGATCTGAAAACTTTGCGATTTTACGGAATTCGGGAAAAGCTTAAATAATTGGAGCAAGCAGAGGTCTCCAATTTGAGAGCGTTACGTTATTTATGAGAGGTATTTGATTTGTGGCAGCTGAACTTCGGGCAAGGCGAAAATTCCGCGGGAGAAAATTTTTTGATTTAAGAAAAACAAATCTGACACCGAATCGTGTTCAGCACGGTTGATTGCATACAGACGCATATTAAATCTGATACTCGTAATAAAAATTTAAATATTGAACTTTTTTCAAATTCTTCTTGTCTCGACAGGAATTTAAGAATTGAACTTAAGCTCACACTTGACAAAGGATAATCTGTAGTTGACCATGCTGAACACGATTCCGGTGTCAGAATTTGGTTTTCTCAACAGGAACGTCAAATAATGGAATTCCGCGGATTTTCTCATGCGGAATTTTCGTATTGCCGAACTTCGGCAGTGGTTACTGAGAAATACTAGAATTTCTGTATTCACATATAATAAGTTAGCAATAAAAGGGATTGAGCAGTAAAATCGTTCGGCGCTAATGTCGTACACCTCACCCAAAAATAGCTTCTTATGATGGCTTCCGGAATGGCTTCCGGCACAAGCTTATTAAAAATTCAATATCACACTTCAAGAAGTTAACAAAATCGGTAGCAAAGGATGTGATGAATACAAAAGTGAATGGCTTCTAGCTTTTTTCCTTTGTCTTGATGCTCATCTGCACAAAATCGGCAAATCGAGGTAGTTGCCGACAGGAAATCAGTGCTGGAAATGACATCAATCGATTGCTGGATACTTTTTGGCGCTAGAGGTGGGTTAACTCACTAAAATTTAGTAAAAAAGGTGTGCACCCAGGGGGTTTTGAATCTGAGAGTTCAAATAGGATTCGTACGCCTCCTCTCTTTAACTGTAGAATAATACTTGCTATAAACAACAATGCAAGCATAAAAAAAGTATAAAAAAATCTGCAAAAAGTCTTTTAGCTGCAAAAAAAATTAGATGCAAAAAATTTTAGGTACAAAAAAAGCTTTGTCCGTTTAGGTCACCTTCATCAGAAAAGACCGCTTTTGAGAGAAAAAAAGCTGACTAATAGGCGAAAATTCCGACGAGTGGCATGCCACCACGTGGAGGTGCCACTCACAGAAGCTTTGATCGTATCACCAAAGTACCGAAATAAGGATTAAATCATAAATTCCGCGATTGAAAAGCATAAATTAACAGATGAAACATTATTAATATTTTATTCGTACCATTTACATCAATATAAATTCACGTTCGTTCCTACCATACACCATGATCAAATCACATAATGAATATCGATAAAGATACCTTCATAGTCGCAAGATTCCTTGGTGGTTTTTTTGATTGCCTTTGCTGAGTCCAGAACGTAAATTCGACCCTTCGTTCGAACGCAGGTGACTTGCTCATTTAATGCCTTCACACAGAATTCCAGTCTTTTAGCACAAGAAAGCAACTGCTCTTTTCCTTTCTTCACGCCTGAAATTCTTCGAAATCGGATGTACCGAAAACAAAAGGTCTTTGTAAAAGACATTAATTTTTTATGAAATACGAATTTCACGAATTCTATTTTGCAAATTTAGATCAAAAGAATAGAGTTAAAAGAGATGACACGGTAGTGAAAAGAGATATAGCAATTAGTAAATCTCGGTATCTCAGAAGTAGTGTAGGTTGCTGAGCCGGTTTTATTATCCAGTCAGCATCCGCTCTGCTTTTTTTACCATGTAAAAATATCGTATACAAACATATTTGACTCATCAAAAGAGAATTAAAACATCCTTACCACTTTCAGAACCTTTGACTTCAACCAGTGTGAATATGGCAACATCTCCAGCAACTTCTAGTTGACCAGCCATATCCATTTCAATTTCATGTGAAAGCTTTTGACTGCATACTTCTCCAAGATATCGCATGAAAAGATTACCATTCGCCAGAAGAAGTTCACAGTGATATTTTTGTTTGCCAAGCGACTCTAAAATCGAATATTTTTCTATCAGAAACTGTTTGAACATTTTTTGGTACTAACCCTTGAGAGCACTTCTGATACCAGTTTTGTAGTCTTGTACTGGATGTCTTTGCTTGTTTTAGCGTTGATGCAATTATTTCTGGCAAGAAGTTCGATTAGATCTTGGGCTGAGCGATGAGTAGCCTGCTTGTAAAGCGTCTCCCCATTTCATCAGACACGTAGTTTCTTACTTGATGTCCTGGAGGAAAGACACGCGACGTATCAAGCTGCCACGCTGGCTAGTCGCATATTCGAAGTTTTTCACGGTCTAAAACAAATTTTTCGAATAATTTCTTAACTATATTTTGTTTGTACATTTACGAGGTGCATAGTCAGTTTTTCACGCCAAGATATAAAAAGTGTTGTCAAAGATTCTTTGAGCCACTTTTTTCATAACACTCCTTCTATCCTCTAGTCAGGCAATTTCTCAGATAAACGACATTTACAGGCAAAAGAAACCCCTCAAACCACCACCCTGAGATATTTTTTTGAAATGTGGTTTAAAGAGGTTTGACTGCATCGTAATTGCTCTGTTGCAGCTTGAGACTTTTCGAAAATCAAGAAATAAATTTTCTTTACCATTATTCCGAGATCGATCATGTCTATTTCAATGTTATCCACCTTTGCCTCTAGTTCATCGATTTTGGCATCCATCCGGACCACTTTCGCATCTATCTCGCCCACTCTGGCATCGATCTTGTCCACTTTAGCATCCACCTCGTTGACTCTGGCATCTATCTTGTCCACTTTAGCATCCACCTCGCCCACTTTGGCATCGATCTTGTCCACTTTCTTGCCCAGAATATTTATCGCAGACATAACAGACTAAAACCAGTAATAAAGCATCAATATATCAGAACTGAAAAAAGTAATCAAAAACCTTTGAATTCGGAGTGATTTTCCTAGTTTGAAGACATGTAGATGATGAAAAGGAACTGAAAAACATCACTTGAGCTGTTTACAGCATAATCAAACACATACCGATTTTGACAAAGCGGTTTGACACAAACCGATGAACTGCTCCATCCAAAAGAATTCTGTAAAAGCAATACATGCATTGAAATATCTAACCCGTGCTGGACAATACCTTCAGGAAAAGAGTAGCGGCCGGCAAGAAACATTCATCGAGATCAAGGTTCATATGTCCCTAAAAACTCAAGGCTTTTCATTTAAATGATTTAACGGATTTGACTTACAATTTTATCATAAGACGGCAAGTGATTTGAAGGACCATTTTGTTTAGTGACTGAGCCTAAAAAAGAGTGAATTGACAATATCATAAAAAGAAAAGCTTACTCTTTGCGGAATTCTAGCCAGCTTCGGCGTGCTTGAAATAGAGGAAGAGATCGTTTGGACGGTCACTTGCACAAATGCTCTACTTTCTTCCCATGTTGTAGAAATAAGAATCCCTATAGTAACAGATCTTCTAGCTGATAAAAGCGAGTTACAGCAGTAAACTTACACGTTTGGCAGTAGTTCGAAGGCAAGAAGTAGAGCCGCTTTGAAGACACATGCTAGAGCTAAAAGTTTTTTGCCAGCAGAGTACTTACAGTCACTTTTTTATAAAACAAACCTGAGCTGTTTCCAAATTGAACCTGGCATCTTTCTTCGAATCAAGATGACAAAAGTAGTGAGATCTAAAAATAACATAAGTAAGGCAACATTTTTTAAGCAACACCAACAATGGAGACAAAGTGCCACCAATTCCACATGATCAAGAGTAGTATTACTAGTCAATTTCTTTTCTGATTATTAGATTATAGCAAAATTCAGCACCAATAGCTTGGTATCATTAAAACCTCTCTTACGGGCATTTTGTCTTTACAGTGTTTACACATGTTTGTAAAAACGCCTGCGTAAATTTCTATACTGCAAATTGATATAATTATTTAACATTGTGTATTTCCAAGCAGATGAAAAGCAATAAAAGCTCAACAAATAATACAATGCGTATGAACAAATTTCAGCTTTTCAGAACAACTGTAACTATTTTAGATATTTTTTTGAAATAGGGTTTTTTCACCGATTACTTTTTTTCTCTCTAGCAACATATTACGGTACATAATGCCGAAAATACAATTTTCGCTCGGTGCTCCTTGTGGTTCGAATCTTGGACACCCGAAAGCTATCTACAACCAATACCCAAACCACAGGTGCGATAAAGCTAAAATCATGCTTTGAACATTAAGAGTGATTTTTCGTGAGAATCGACCTCGGCCAATAGTAGGTTGCAATAATGGAAAATTAGGTTCCGAAATTTCACACTAAATGGCCTACAGTCGACGATCTCTATAACGACGCTCTTTATAACGACTCGCTCTTTATAACGATCCGGAAAAAAGAACTATTTGGTCTGAGGGCTAGGGGAAACTTGCCAAAAACGAAATTTGCCAAACGTATGTTTTGCCAAAACAATTTGCCAAAACGAAATTTGCCAAACGAAATTTGCCAAATCGAAATGCGCCAAAACGAAATATGCCAATACGAAATTTGCCGAAACGAAATTTGGCCAACGAACCAACAGGGGGACCAAGGCAGTTTTTACATTTTTTTCAAAATTTTCGAAATTGTTTCCTAACCACCTAAAATCACCCCAAACCAGCGAAAACCATCCAAAATCACCCAAAACCACCCAAAATCGCACAAACCACCTTAACACCCAAACCACCAGAAACCATTCAAAACTTCACCAAACAAAAATTTAAATTTAAAAATTTAATTTAAATTTTTAGTCTTAACCAACCAAACCAAGTGGTCGTCGACTTGGATCGATTTTTTTTTTACGTTTTGGGTTCAAAACCTATTTTCTGGACTAATTCGTGCACGCAGAACATGGTTTGACAGTGGTAAAATCACGTTTTATGAAGAAATTTTTGAGTTTTGGGGAATAATCGATTTTGGTAAAATCAAGTATTTGCCAAAACTAAAAAATTAACTGAGAAAACGGCATTTTACTACTGTCAAACCATGTTAAGCGTGCACGAATTAGTCTAAAATACTGGTTTTAGAACCCAAAAACGTAAAAAAAATTTTTGATCCGAGTAGACGACCACTCGGTTTGGTTGGCTCAGACTAAAAATTCAAATTCCCGCAAATTTTTTGTTTAGTGTAGTTTGGATGGTTTCGGGTGGTTTGAGGTGTTTAGGTGGTTTTGTGTGATTTGGGTGGTTTTGGGTCAATTTGGATGGTTTTCGCTGGTTTGGGGTGGTTTTAGGTGGTTAGGACACAATTTCGAAAATTTTTGAAAAAAACGTAAAAACTGCCTTGGCTCCCCTGTTGGTTCGTTGGCCAAATTTCGTTTCGGCAAATTTCGTATTGGCATATTTCGTTTTGGCGCATTTCGATTTGGCAAATTTCGTTTTGGCAAATTTCTTTTTGGCAAATTTCGTTTTTGGCAAGTTTCCCCTAACCGTCCTGAGCTAAGTCATTCAAGTCAAAACGACGCTCTTTATAACGACGCTCTCTATAACGACTCGATTTAGCCGGTCCCTTGAGAGTCGTTATAGAGAGCTTCGACTGTACTTCAACTTTTCCTGAATGGGAAAGGACCCGTCCCATTTTGATTCTCGTGCTCTAAATAGGCACGGAAACACTTTGGTTTCCGAAAAATCGAAAAATTTTTTTTTCGATTTGGCTTGGTCCCCCAAGGTAAAAATTTAAGAAAATTTAAAAAAAATGTTTTTTTGAATTCCCGCCAAAACATTTTTTAAGGGAATTAGGGCTGTATTGGGAGGGGAAGGGACAAAAGAGGGCCACTAAGCACACAGAGCCCACTAACAAGAAGATGTTGAACATAGTTTTGAATACTGGGGCCTAACGCATAAATAAACTCTGGTATGCATGCTTTTTTATGCATCCAGAGTCACTTTCGAGTGATTTGTGTCTAAGGTATGTGGGTGTGCGCATCTCAACTCCAAGCCCCCAAGCGCCCTGCGGCCCCGTAGGAGGCGCAGGGGGCTTGAGAGTTAGAGATGCGCGCACGCACTTACCTTAGACATGATTCCGAGAAGTACTCTTGACCATAAAATGCATATAGGGTCTCTTTTTGCAACGGCCCAGTTGAAAAACATGGCAGGACATCCGAA
The DNA here is from genome assembly GCA_004194705.1 of Ditylenchus dipsaci. NCBI lineage: Eukaryota > Metazoa > Nematoda > Chromadorea > Rhabditida > Anguinidae > Ditylenchus > Ditylenchus dipsaci. The sequence continues at coordinate 235,652 of SADC01001284.1, read as the reverse complement.
ATAGTCCAGAATTCACTTTTTTATAATTTTGACATAAAAGTGGTCCCTTTATTCCCTTCCCCTCCCAATACAGCCCTAATTCCCTTTAAAATGTTTTGGCGGGAATTCAAAAAAAAATTTTTTTTTTAATTTTCTTAAATTTTTCACCTTGGGGGACCAAGGCAAATCGAAAATTTTTTTTTCGATTTTTTGGAAACCAAAGTGTTTCCGTGCCTATTCAGAGCACGAGAATCAAAATGGGACGGGTCCTTTCCCCTTCAGGAAAAGTAAATTTTTCGCTAGCTGGGGGGATTCTATAGTGTTACCTACCATTTTTTCGTGAAACGCCAAGTGCACCCTTTCATCCCAATTAGTACGAGTTCTCTAACCAAATTTTGGTTAGAGAAAATTACTCTTTGGAGGGGGTGCACTTGGGGTGCTGTCCACTTATTGAATATTTGGCATTTCAAAATGGGCTGTCAACCAATTTTAAAATTTGTACGAGTATTTTTTTGCTTTTTCTTTTGCTCAGTAATCCATCTCTATATAAGGGCCATTCATACTTCCGCGGGACACAGGACAATTTTTCAAACACGTTTTTGTCTCTATCTCGGCTCTCAGCCATCATTGTTCACTACTTTTAATAGATCCACAAGGGAACAGACCATGCTCTACAATATAGGGATAACAGATCTGCCATGATCAGTATCGAAAACGATTTTTAGGCTGTCCCGCAGGTCAATGTCCCGTGGGACAAATCCCTATATTTAAAAGGAAACCTAGATTTTTGACGCCGGATTCGTGTTTAGCATGGTCGATTTGCTTATGAAACTAATTTCAAATTCCGAAGAGAAAAAATGAGAAGAGAAAAGAAATAATAAGCATAAAATTGACACATCTCTGCAAAAGGTTTGGCAAGGCTTAAAAAAACATGGCGCTAGTGAAGAATCGGTTCCCATTTTTTCTTTAAAAAAAACCCAACAGGGCTACCAAAGCATATCTTTGAAAAAAACAACAGGTGGGACAAAAGCAAAATGGGAACCGATCCTCCACTAGTGCCAAAATCATTTTTGTTTAAAAAAGCCGATTTTCAAACATATGGACTTCTTTTAGCCACAGAAGTATTGTTACTACTGCCCTGGTATTAAGCGTAACAGGAATTCCAAGCACAAAAATAAAAAGTCGCGAATTCCACAAAATGGCACAAAACCAAACGCCCTTACGCTGATTTATAAGTCTCAATCAGGGTCACGAACTCAAAACTTTGAAATAAAGGATATTTTAGTAAAATAAAGGACATTTAATCAAAAATTGCCATCATATCCAGTGCTTAGAGAGTTTTGAGTACTAAAAATAAATATTTTGACGTAAAATCTCAAAACTTTTAAAGATTTTGGGTCTCAAATGAAGGATAAATCTTAAAAATAAAGGACGTTTCTGAGCGGTCTTAATGCATTTAAATGACTTGAGATTTGAAATTCAATATTCGAAATGTGATACTGATTACGGATTAAATTCAATAAGCCTTCGGGTTTCGGATCATTAGGCCTGAGAATTTCGGATTTGGAAGAAAAATATTATTCCTATTTGCGTTGATTTGTAGTGTAATCGGGTAGTCAAATCGAGAAATTTTCGAGTCCATCTAAAAATTCGTTGTCCCACAGCGAATTGTCTTTGATTTAGTAAATAGAAATCGTCAATTGCCTTTCCGAGTCGAAAATACCCACCGCAAAAATATCATCTGCAGCACACTTATTATTTTTTTGCACTTTACTTCAAAGCAGTTCTTTTTTCTTATTGATTTTAGGTTTTGTGTAAGTAGGTGTTTGTGGTTGTGTGTTCACAAATCACTACTAAAAATCATTTTCCGTTCATAAAACTTTTTCTAAACAACAAAATGGTGTTTACTTAAGTCATGTGACGGGGTGCGTATAGCTTATGAGTCAACTAAAACTCAATGCGCTAACCCTCTATTATTTTCATAATATACAACGAATTTTATTTTGATTTGTAGTTTTGTTGTGGGTGCTATATACAGGGTGTATAGAAAGAAAAACTTGACCACCTAAAACATTTTAGTAGTTAGGCCTTTGGCTCGTCGATTTTCGAAGTTTTTGAGCACTATCCCTAGAAAGTTTCGAACTTCACTGAGGTTTTGCTGTGAGAAATTTGTGTGGGGTCAAAATATTTCTGGGTTAGGGTTGTTGAATTTCGCGGAAAAATTTTAAATTTTCGGAAAGTTTTCTGGACAAGGTTTCAAAATTTTCCAAAACACGAAATTTTTTCTATTGCACTCAAACATGGATATAAGAGCACCCTGATGAAAAAGCACCTCAAGCATGTCTTCAGACCGGTACTGCTTTATATGAAAAATCACCCTCGATAAGAGCACCTTCGGCCCATCTCGAGGGGTACTCTTATACCCAGGTTCGACTGTAATTATATTCACTGACATACTTACTGAGGCTTTTTTATTCAAAAAATCATAAAAATTCAATAAACTTCATTCACCGACAAATTACAAATCCAAAATAGCAAAAATTTGCTAAAAAAATAATAGGCTTTTTTAAATAAGTTTGAAATAAAAAGTGTGCCCGCGCACCTTTGAATTTTTGGTATTAATTAACTACTGACAGGGCAATTGCGGCTATTTTTAATAAAAGTTTTCTGATTTTTTTGCCTTTCTACGGAACCATGAGACTATGTATTTTCTTAACCTTTCAAATCTTTCAAATTTCAAAAAAAAATTTGTACACCGTAACGTTGCAGAGCAGCTGTCTCAGGCCGATCAGAATGAAGGTGAAGCAACTGGCTCAATGGACTGAATCTTTCAACATTCCTGCTACACCTTGGCTCCAGTCCGACTGGCAAACGGTTTTCAACTTACTGTCCAGATTTCTATGCAAAAAGCTGGTGGATAGGTACATTTCACTATACGAAAAAAGTTAAAAAAAATAATTTAACATTTTTTCAGCGCTGGGAGCAAAGAAATTTTAGAAAATGGGGAAAAAATCGAGGCAGTGGAGCTCACATTTCAGGAGGTAGGTTTTTAACAAACAGTTTAGTGCTGCAATATTATCAGGTTATCGGTAACTGGACTAGAATATACTGATACGAGAACACCTTGAAAACACGAATTGCGGCTATCTGGAGTGACAATTCCATTCCTCAAGCTAATCTTGTAAAAATTGTTCAAGGCCATTTAACGGACTAATCTGTTTTTTTTTGTAAAAAAAACTAAAGCGACAATAGTTTGTGGAAAACATAAAAATTTTGTTGGTTCATTTATAGATAATGCATCTGGCAGAGTCCATTGGAATCCCGCAATTTGTGGTGGTCTGTGACAGCAAACAGACCATTGCGGAAAACCAGATGGCACTGTTTACCACACTCTGCACTATCAGATACAACATGAATGGTTGTGATTCCAGTAAGCAATTTTGATAAGGCTGATTTTTACACTCAAACCTAGTTTAATTGACGCCCCTAAAAGTTCGTTCCCGCTTAGGGTCCCACACTTTTTTAACTTAACTTTTTAAATATTTTGTCAAATTCGATTTGTACCTGGTGTAACAACAATTCCCGGACAAACTTTCAGCTCATTTTTAGTAACAAATTTTTTTTATGTAAAAAAAACCAAAAACCTTAAGTTTTCAAAATGACCTTACAAGTGTATGGAGCTAAATGCTCACTTATTTAAAATTATTATCCATGCTAGTTTTATATATTATTCGAAAGAGGAAAAGTTGTGCTACAAAACTGTATATTTGGATTTTTTATATAAAACAAATTTTGTTACTAAAATGAGCTCAAAGTTTGTCCTGAAACTTTTGTTACACCAGGTATATATAGTATGAAAAATCCCAGGGATTCCAATTTTGCCGGTCGTTTGTTTTAACCCACGACTCTCAATTAACTGAAACCTCATTTTCAAAAAGCGGTGTAAGTTGATTGAGAGTCTCGGGGTTTTAAGGCAACCTAAAAGGATTTAAGACAAACAACCGGCAAAATTGGAGTCCCAGCAACTTTTAATCATATTCCACGAAACGTTCAAAAAATTGGGTTTGAAATGAATGTGGAAACGAAGTTTTGGCGGATATTAGTTAAGTAAGGCGTGATTGTATTATGAAGAAATACAAGTCAAATAGTTTTTCAGAATACTACCGTGAGATAGTGTTTCCCTTTCAATTGGCGTTCAACATGGATGTGGACGACAGCTCTAGGTATTGTGCTGCATGTAGTGGACAAGGTTGGTTTTTTTCCTATTGTTAAAGGACCATAGCCGTCGCCGACAACGAGAATTTCAAATGTTTGAATTTGCGCGGGACAGTTCTCTTTCGTCTCGCACTGTACTCTTTTGACTTGCTTCGAATGACTCGAAAGAGTAAAATGAAAGACGAAAGAGAACTGTCCCGCGCGAATTCGAACATTTGAAATTCTCGTTGTCGGCGACGGCTATGGTCCTTCAAAATTTTTGATCAAATTAAGCGAACTATTTTCACAAAACACAACAATTTAGAAAATTCTAAAACAATATTCAAACAGTTCGTCACCCTCAATCCTGACAGATTTGTTTATGTGTTATACAAAATCAAAAAATATGTATCTTCGACATAACGGCATTTTTGATACAACCGCATCTTGGTCCAGTCTCCAAGGGTTCTGTTATATCGAGGGTTGACTATGAAGCAGAGCCATCTAAAGGCAATTATTCTTAGGACAGTTAGACAACATGACAATTTTGTTTTTGAATCACTGCCTTTTCAGTGTGTTCTTAGAGATTTTATAGCTGGCTCTGCCCTAGAAAAAAAGCATTTGATCAAATTTTTTAGCCCATCTCATGGAAAGAAGCATTGTGGACGGCAGAGTATGGCACAGAAAATGCATGAAGTGTTGCCTCTGCAAGAAACAAGTATACAGAGGTGCCTTCACTTACAGTAGTGAGTCCAGTTTGCTGGAGTGTGTGGAACACCAGGTTCATTTGCATCAAAAATTTTTGCGAAAACCATCGTTTAACCAGAAATTTTTCAGGTCAACCGGTTCTGTTTGGAGACCCTATGGTAATTTTATTTCTTTTTGGGAAATAGTAGTACAAAGTAGTACAACATTAAACTAAAATATTATACATATATAAAAATCTAAAACAATCTTCACAATTATGTACAGGGCTAGTAAAAAAAACATGGACATTTTTTAATTGAAACTTGTATTCGCATTTAATTTTAGATGCTGTTTTTTCGTGAAAAGTGGTTGTGTTTTTAATTAAATCTTTTGTATTTCTGGTCGAAGAGCTCCCAGGTATCTTAACTACTGTCATCGATTTTTTTGGAAATGGATAGGGCAAAGAACCACCTGCGCAAATTTTTTCAAAATGTCCGTGTTCTTATGGCTAACCCTGTATAGGGCACTTGCTTTGGGGAGGGGCGATGGTTTTATATGGCACTAGCGTTCAATTTTCTTTTAGGTATTATATCTATATTTTTTCTAGTACCGAGTGGAAGAAAAAGTAATGCCACAGAGGGTTGAGAAAGCGACTCCGCCACCCAGACCTCCCCCACCGAAATCCAGCAGTGGAAGACCATCAGTGGAAGAAGAGGACACCATGACCATCTCTCAGAAAATAGAATCAGCCATACACCACGATATATCCCGCTCAACCCCTGTGAAGACATCGCCGGAGGCAAGTGAAAAGAACTGGGAAATGCTCAATTACCCTGTGGAACTTAATCCCTTCGGATCGGATGAAGAGGAAATTGCGGTAAAATTTACACAGCAAATGTGTTACATTAAGTTACACTTCAATCGATAGGTGAGATACACGGCTACCAAATGGTTCAAAAAAATTTGACCAAAAAGTAGATTCGCCTTTTTCGAAAGCAATATTTTTGTATTTCAGAGCAGTGGTTTTGAAATAGACTTTGACGAAAACACGAAAAATTCGTCCAATAACCCGTTTTCGGACAGTGATGAAGTGGCCACTGAGAGTGATTTAGAAGAAGTGGAAAACCCGGTTGAACGAGTGGTGTCTTCATTTGACAATCCGTCCTCGCCTCTCTCTGGTGCTATAAGGTAAGGTTTTTGTAAAGTTGATAAAAATAAAAAGGAAGAAAACACTAGATTACTGGTATAGTGCATCCTACGTATTCTTACGTAAACGGGCCATCTCTGTTTTGGGGTCAGGTTTAAAAATGAAAACCAATATCTAAAAAAATTAACTCACCCTTATTGAAAAATTGTTTATTTCAAGTAAAAACATAGGAGCGGCTAAAAAAGGGGTGAAAAAATGCGGCTGGGAGACCTGTTTTAAGCCAAACCCAAAAAAGTTTCTAGAAATTGATTGAAATTGAATTGAAATAAGTCAGGTAGTCAAAAATTGAGTAAAAGTAGAGAATTTCACATAGAAGGGAAGAAGGAATGGAGATTTGTTCCACCATTTTGTTTTTACAATAATTATGTTTTTGTGTTGTTTCAGTAGTGATGTAGAAAGGTGGGATTTTACCAATTTATAAAAAAACTCTAATTTATTTTTTAACTCCAGTTCTCCCCGACTTCCACTAAAAAGTGTTTGTGCAGAATCTCGTGCTGATGTAGTAGTCGCTGCAACAGCAGTCATTACACTAGCTCATACAACCACAGAAGCATGCAGCAGTAGCAGCAGTGAAAAAGAAGATGAACACAAAGGGTACGTATTTGGGGTAGCTAGCTCCGAAAACATCAAAAATTTCAGCCAACGCCCCAAATCTCAACCACCCCCTCCACCAAAACCTCCGAGATTCTCTCAAATCGGACCCGATGAAAGTGCTATGATGAAAAGCTCAGACTCTTTGTCGTTGGACAAGAAGTATATCCGCCACTCTCACCCATGATTTATAGAACAAAGGTAGTTTTTCGACTTAGGCTTAGGACGGGGTATTACCAAGATGTCATAAAAATTAGTGAAAATTTGGCGTGTGGATATTTTTGTATCATTGACTAACTTTTTGTTGCTACACTTTTTCGAATTTTTCTTGTTTAGTGCAAATTTCAGTTTTGGCCGTTCGGGAAAAATATTGGCTAAAGTACACAATGTGTGTGTCGCCCGAAAACGCCCGAAATAATCTCATTCGTGCTTTTTTTAATCTTTAACAGAAAACGCGTTTTTAGAATTGGGAAAGCACTTTTTCCCGAGAAAAAAAATCTTTAGAAAACATTTTTTGACTTGGTCCCGCTAGGCGAAAATATGATAAGTATCCAAAAAAATACTTTTTTGAATTGCCGCCAAACATTTTCAAAGGGAATAAGGGCTGCATAGGGAGGGGAAGGGAATAAAAGGGGGCCATTAATGACTCAAAGCACACTAACAAGAAGATGTTGAACATAGTTTTGAATACTGGGGCCTACCGCATAAATAAACTCTGGTATGCATGCTTTTCATGCATCCAGAGTCACTTTCGAGTGATTTGTGTCTAAGGTATGTGGGTGTGCGCATCTCAACTCTAAGCAACCAAGCCCAAAAAAACACAAACGCTTATTCATTGCATACTCCAAATGTCTGCAATTCCATGCCATCCTACCCTATTTGTGACAAAATTACAAGGCGAGCATAAAGTCTACAACTTTAATATTATGGTGCTGTGACGTTTTGCCAATTTTCGTGTGGTTATGAATTGCTCATCTCCTATAAAAAGTGTTGCCTGAAAACTGATCGATATTTTTCCAAGTGGTGTTACCAAGACTCTGAAAAATATATTTTTCTACCATTTCAGTAAATAATTTGTAAATGACCACACAAAAATGGTTTTCGTTGCAGAAAGACGGCACTCTTGCCTGTGGCACAACCATGACTGAGCTGAACACACAACTAAGAAAGCTGCACTGCCAATTGACACAAATTGAGACGATTGGAAGCAGATTGGAATCGTGAGATTTTTCGGCCAAAAATTGTGATAACATTTTCTCAAAAGTATGTTTATAGTCAAATTATCCGAGCAATCACAAATGGTAAATTTTTTGAATTAAAATGACTTTTTATGAGGCAACTTTGCAGGAAAATTGGAGTGGAAAAAGAGCAAAATTGTGGACGAGTATGTGGCTAATGTGGAGCGTAAATGTGAAGCTTTGAGAATTGAGTCCATACTGGTTAGAAAGTGGGTTTTAGATCTTGTAGAACAACATTTGTTTTCAAAAATAGCTAGAGTTGACGGTCTCACAACTGCGAGCGCACTCCTTTCTTCCAAAGGGTCGCAACTGCACGACCACCATTGGTCGAAGACACAACCCTATAAATAACCAGAAAATAATAAAAACGTGGAATTTAGAAAAACCACTGAACCACTTTTATTATTTTTTTTCCGATTGTTCAGAAACGATATTGTTGGAGACAAAAAATAACACTTCGTTTACATTTTCTATAGTAAAACTTATGCTGGAAATTCTAGGAATCGCTGGAAAAAACTAAAAACGTATAAAGTGATTGGCAGATTTAATTAGAGATCGAAAAAAGAGTAGATGCCGTACTTTCTCTATTTTGCTGGTAGTCTGTCAAAATAAATAAAAACTTATCGCTTTGAGGACCTATAATTCAGCCCAGGCCAAAAATTTCACATTTTGCGTTTTTAAGCTACTACAAGCTTACCGATTCCGCTTTTTTATTTGGGCTGAGCACCCTAAAATCTGGGGAGTTGTTTGCATCGAGATTACTTCCCTGCTATTTAACCTGCTTAATTCAGGGTTATAATGGAGTAGCTTACTACATAGATACCCACAAAAACCCAAAAAAGTACAGTTTATCTATAGGAGGGAATGCGATGCTTAAAAAATGTTTTATTATCTCTTTCCATCCTAAATTTTCATGAAACATAGTAAACATGTAATATTTTGGTTTTTCTAAATAATTATGCAGGTTTTTAAGCCCTAAAAAGACTTTGTAGGGTGAAATTTTAAAATAAATTTCCAGGTACATGGATCTGTTCATAAATGCTTCCCACAAAGAGCTGGACAAGCAAATGAAGCAGATGGAGGGTAAAGATTGTGATCAAAATGGTAATTTATCCAACAAAAACCAAATATTAATTACAAACTAAGCAAAATCTTAACTTAGGACAACACTCTGATTTAACCGAGCTGCTGGTCCAGCTCATGCACATGAAAAACGAGTTATTGTGTATTGAAACATCATCAGCTACACCAAGTAAGGATTTTTAAATGCTGCATAAATATATTTTTTTAATATTTTATGGCATGTTCACAATAGCGCTCAGACCCGCTCCCACACTCTTTATATGAACACTCAAAGGCCATTCCACCTCGCACTCGTCCCTTTTGACTAGTTCACATTTTATTGTGAACACGAGTGTGGGTCTGGGTGTGTGGATGGGTTAGGTTGCGGGATTTTGGGTTATTGTGAACATACCTTAAAAGTCGGGAATTGTGACTGCAAAATGTCAAAAAAATATAGATGAGCAATATTTCTGCTCAGCAAAAGATGTTTAAAAGTTCGCAAAATGTGCCAGAAAACCTGTTTATACACTAACAATATGAAAATCTTAAGTATAAATGTATAAAAATTGAAAGTGTGTGATATACAAACTGCAGGGTGGCGTAATAAATGCGGTTCATTCAAAAGGATAATATTTGAATATGCTGCCATAATCTTTGATTCTGCTGCTGAAATCTTTAATTTCTATGCCAAATCGAATCTGCTGCCGAAAATTAAAAATCTGCAGCCGAAACTCAATTGGCAGTTTAGATTTTTTTCAGTAGATTTTTTTTATTTGGCAGCAGAATTCAAATTATTAGCAGCATATTTAAATACCACTTCTTTTAGATGGCTATAACTTTTTATAATGGTTAATCATTTTTTCTGTAGCTAATCTACTTTTTTTGTGGCAAATGTGCTTTGTAGAAAATTTACTCTTTTTTGTAGCAAATCCGATTTTCGTCTGTAGCACATATACTTGAAATAGTGTGCTTATTTATTTCTAAAATAGGTTATCCGGGTTCCGCTGCCCGACTTTTAAATATTTTTTCACCATTAGATAAAAAAATTCATGTAGTTTTCAGAAAAACTAGCACGTTTGAAATGCGAGATCTGAAAAAAAGTTTTCATTGGGGTCCGTGTGGGTACACCTGAAAAAACCGGGTTTTTCGGCTTCTTGATGGCATAACTCTGCGAAAAAAAAAAATTTCGAAAATGTATACAGCTGTTTATTGTAGCGCTACTCAACAGCTACAAAATAAGCATAAATGTGTATAACAGACGAGGACCGGAAACCGGGAATATGTCGCCCGGCAGGTGGTCGGTCAAGCCAAACTTCAGAAATATATATATACCCGTTGATACGTTTAATCCGCATACCGTTTTTAGTCTTTTCAGACCGAAAACCGATTTTCGAAAAAAGCGAACCGAGAATTTTGGTTTGGTTTAGCACCCGAAAATTGATAATTCCTGAAAGATCATAGGCAGTTGGCACAAGATTCCACTTGTGCACGGCTTTTTCGGCCAACACTCTTTTCTTCACAAGAAAAAGCCCCTTAAGATCCAAAAATGTGTTGCTTTTCTCAAAGTGGTGGAGCATAATGTGGCTAAGGTGAAAAATTATCATAGTGCATTGTATTGATGGTAAATTCGGTAGGCTTGCGTAATTTCATTACTGATCCATCAGAGTTGTTGAGTAATGAAGCAGCCGAGAGAGTGCCACGTGTGTGTGCTAGATTAGGCCTAGAGACCAGAGGCTTTACGAGCAATTAATCCACCTGTCTTTCATGAAGTCAAAGTCTTTCATAGACTCAAAATACAAGTTTTGAGAATTTAGGGTGAATAAATAAGCACACCACCTCAAGTATATTTGCTACAGACTAAAATCGGATTTGCTACAAAAAGAGTAAATTTGCTGCAGAAAAAAATAAATTTGCCACAAAAAAAAGTAAATTTGCCACAAAAAAGTGAATTAGCTACAAAGAAAATTTGCCACCGAAAAAAACATTTTTGCTACAAAAAAGTAAATTAGCTACAGAAAAAATGATTAACCTTTTATAATTATTTATATTATTACTCGATTCCGACAAGCTTTTTTTCTTCGACTCATTGGTATATAATGTCGAAAATAATATTTTTTCTTGGTACTCCCCTGTGGTTTGTGTGTTTTGATCTGCGGATGGCATTAGATAGGCGAGGTCCAAACCACAATGGGTACCAAGCAAAAATGGTATTTGACATTATATGCTAAATGAAATTGCCACTCAAAAAACAATTTGTCGAAACTGTATTAAAATAAGAAGTTATGGCTATTTATCGCGCCACTCTGTAAATTTGCAACCATGAAATTCATCGAAATTGTTTCAGGCGTGAATTGCAAAAGTCTGAAAAAGTCAGACGGCAGTTCCATTCTCAAGAAGAGCGTCAAGCAAACTCTAAAATCACTGAAGAAGAAGTTGTAGAGCCAAGCAGAGCTTATAATACCCACTACACATTCTACTATTTTCTTGAAAACTATTTTATTTTACTGAAGTAATTAATGATTTTGTCCTGAAAAACTAAAAATTACTTTCTGGAGTCAAAAAAAGATAGGCCACAAAATTTCCGTATCCTAGATGGAATAAAATTGAGTTACTTTTAGCAAAGGCAAAATCTCTAATTTTCAAACAATCTGATTCAAAAGTTCATAGAGGCCAGAAATCTGTCTGTTCCAAACAGCCAAAACTTTTTGCTGACATAATCGAGCTATGCAGATCGATTACCCTACACATTTGGTATATTATGTGAATTACACATTTTTTTGCTTGCTCCTCCGTGGTTTGGACCTTGTATCTGCCTCAGGGCTGTCAGATTGCCTGATTTTCACCAGTAAAAATAGGAAAAGTTTGGTCTGAAGAGAAAAATGCCCGATTTCTTAATCTTTTACAACAAATGCCTGAATTTTGTAAACTCAAGGTGGCACCTCTGATTTGCTTGAAGGCCAGATGGTCATAGGCTAATTATAGAGGGGGCCGAGCAAAAATAATGTTTTCGACTTAATGTACCGATAAATTTAAAGCTCAAAAGAAGTCCAACTGTAAAAATAAAATTTTGATATGGTACGAGGAAAAAAGTTATGATCGCTTGAATTTAGTGGAATTTCTTGGTTTGCCCTGTATAGTTTTTGAATTAAACTTGTCCTAATCCCATGTACCTAATCCTATTTATTGTTATCTCTCTTGTAAATTTGTTCATTTTCTACATGAAAATTTCAATTTTATTCAGCATTTTTTGCAAGATTAAAAAAACGAACACACAGGTCCAAACAGTTAATTTCCCGCGGCAACTAAGTCAAGCATTATTGTCTCTTTTCCCACAATAATGTACTTTTTTCAAATAATTTCGCTTGTAATTGCTGTAATTTTTAGATACACTAAGTCATTTATAGATATACAGGCTTTGTCAACTATACTGGTGCAATTTTTTATAATTTTTTCCTGCTCAGATTTTCTGCATATTTTCAGTTAAATTTTATCCTTTCATAAATTCTTTTGGGACGCAACCAACTCGCCAACGAAAGACTCGCCAACGCAAAAGACTCGCCAACGTCGGAAATCACCAATGCGTAAGCTCGCCAACCTAAAAGACTAGCCAACGTCAAATCTCGCCAACGCGGAAACTCGCCAACAACAAAATAAGAGACAGCCAGCTTTCGCCTTTGCCCAGAAGAGAGGCGAAAAACTGGCGACATCGCGAAACTTTGTAAAGACGGGTGCAACATAAGATAAGAGCAGTCAAGTGATTCGAAGAAACTGGCAGCAACAGCAAGTTACCTTATTGTGTTTGAGTATGTTGTCGCCTCTCACTTGTAAGAGGAGAAACATAGGCTACATTTTTTTTTGCACCACTATTTTTTGACAGAGTCTGTAGGCACATAACTACAACAACTTGTACATACTTATTGCTGTACTATACTACTGCAATACCAATTCAAGTACTATTACTAGCATGCTCTTCACCAATATTCCTGTTCGCATTTTCTCTTAACAACCAGTGTTGTCCATTTGGTTTGGGTTGTGTAAAATCCAATTTCTTGCGAACGAAAATGTATGGATCACTAAAAAAAATTTATATTTTTGCCATACAACTCACAAGAAGTCAGATTTTTACTAGAATAACAGTTTGTCTGAATCACAATCATGAACCAGCCAATTGGTTCGCGAACTACAGAGCCAATTGGCAACACTGTTACCAACCTTTTTATTAGGGCTCTTTGTGAAATCCCCCGTCAAAATATGTGTTCTCAATATTTTTTCTGTTGTAGCTCTGCCACAATGGATGTAGAAAGTCGGTAGATCGGTTCTAATTTTTTATTTCCCGTCTCTAGCTCTCATCAAGTTGTTGTTTGGAGAAAGGTCTCGAAAATAGATACAATCAAAATGTTGAAAAACATGATTATTTTTGAAAACTAGGAAAGCTACAAGACCTGAAAGAATCTTAAATCCAGCTTCCAACCTCTAATGGGCACCCTATTATCATTCCACACACCTTTTTCTTCTATAAATCTATTGACAAGATCACTGACGAGTGAGTGCACACATATTTTGACGGATCCTCTCAATTAGAGCTAATTTTTCCTCCTTAAAGTTGTATTTTACTTTATATTTATGGCATTATATAAACTCATAAACTTTTTTATTCGTAAAAAATAAAATTCGTAAATTAATAACACGTTTGATAAACATAGAACTCGTAAAAAGATTTAAAAAAAGCTAATTTTTACTAGTTTCACCTTTTTATGAAACTATTTTGCTGAGTTCATAAAATATTGGGTTTCATGTTTTTTTCAAAAATTCTTTTTGCCAATTACCTGATTTATGATTGTGATGATTTACCAGTTAAAAATTTACGAGTTCATATATAGCCTACCGCATTTTCTCTATTAAATGCCCCATCTTTAATAAATGCCCCTCTCTAATGAAAGCCCCTTTTTGACTACGGTTTCAGGGTTAAGGCTATTTTTTGTTAACAATTTTATAATTTTATGGGGGTTGAACATTAAACGCCCGCGGTGTTTAATAAATAAAATACGGTATATTTATCACTTGCTAGCAAGCCGGCTGTTCTCAACCCAGGTTAACCTCGCTCCGGAATCATGCCAGAGTACGAAAAATACCAGAACCGGCCAAGTTCAGCTGTTTAAAAGCCAGTTGCTCACTTGAGATCTGCTTTATTATTCCATATTCAAGAATTATAATTATGCTTTGTATACATTTTCACAATTGTACATAGCAACTGTAAACAGGCATTTTAATATGATGTCACCAATTTATCGCACTTCAGTAATAAATAACTTTTTGAATTTTAATAAATACTTGCACTAAAACTGATTGGGCGAGTAGTTGTGTAAATTTGCAGATGCGGAGTGAGTATGGTGGTTATTTGTCTCTCCAATGCCTCGGTAGCCTACCTCTTCATTGGCCTCTTCTCCAATAACCATTCTTCTCTAAGCTCAGAACTCACGCTGGCGTACAAATAGTCCCAATTCCAGGGAATGGTCTCATCAGTTACTGAAAATGATTTATAAGTTGCTTGTAATATGTATTCGGGATGGTAGAATTCAATTCTTTCAGCAAATGCATTTTTACTATAGGGAATATGATGGCTAAAAATTTCAGATCTTACATGCTACTTTTATTCGGGCAAAACTTTTTCTTGTCGCTAAAATTATTTTTGTCTAATTTTGACTTCTAAAGAAAAACTTTTAGGTAAAAAGTCTTTCGATGACAATAATAAGTTCTGTCTGCCATAAAATACTAAGGGCGAAAGTTCACTGCATTTTATAAATAAAAGATTATAACTAAAAATCACCTTCATCTTCAGGACATATAAATCGAGCAAGAAAACTCACATCTACAAAAAAGTTTCAATTTTGAAAAATTTTGCAGTATTTATAGTAAAGTCGACCTAAATCATTAAATTTGCCCAAATTGATGTTCTTGATGTGAAGATATGTGGGCTCATTGGGGTATAGAGATGATACTCTGTGCATGTGGATGTGGGGAGCAATGGCTGCTTGGTCGCTCAGATCTGCCTTATATTTCAACTTTTAAGCAACAATTTGAGGTCGAAAATTGATAGTTTGAGTACCTGGAAATGGGTGTGCTCAGCCCCAGGAGTGTGATCTAACTCTGGAATGTATTAGTAAAGTAGGAGTGAAAATTATTATGAATACAACATTTGATATAATTACGCGGCAGCCGCATAATTATTCAACCTTCCATTAAGGCGCCACATACAACGTGCCGCAAACCTTTAAAAAAAATTCAATGATTTTTTTATTGGAAACGCTGCAAGGGTTGTATCCCAAAGAGTTGGCTATAATCAGAAATTTCTAATATACAGAAATTGCTAATTTAAAAACATAACTTCGATTTTCATCCACTTTTTACTGGACTTCCAATTACCAATTTTTTTGAAAGTTATTTTTTTGACAGGTGGGATCACAGACAGATTGATTATTTAAAATTAAAATCAAACCTGCAGCTCCTACAGTCTCAGTGCTGAACTCTTTGGCAACATCTCTGGTGGAAGATCTAGTCGGGGGTGCGTTACTTGCAGACGCATTACTCTGAGATCTCCGGAACAAACCTAGAAATGCTTTGGTCTACAAAAGCTTTAAAAATGGCAAAAACAACAGTCTCACTGGTGAGAGGTCTTGATAAAGTCTCCTTCAGGTCAGATTTTACCTCGCTAATAGGTCGTATGCCAGCTGGAGTGGAAGATGAATCTCCCTTGCTAAACAATGAACTCAGCCTGCTCTTAGGGCGCTCCGGCTCCCTTTCTTTGACTCGCACATTCAAGGATTGAATTTTTTCTTAAAAAAGCTGTGATCAATTTTATGACAGACTGATTGGCAGCCTTCAATCTTGTCAAAGATTAGGCGATGAAAATTAATTTTGGTAACATTATTTGATGATTGAATTTTTTGGTATAATTGATTTTTTTAGGAAGTGGGACGTTTCTTATTGGTACTTTAAAGTCCCAGTTGTACTGCTTTTAGTGACCTTCAGAGCTAAGAAGCTAGCTTTCCCTAGGTTCCCTGCAAGATTTAGCCTTAATCTAAGCGCATTGTGGTCTAGTGCTCAAACGTGCGTCCAAACATCCAAAATAAGGTTGAAATGTGCAGATTGAAAATATATTTTTGATGTTTTTTAGAATTTTTTTAAAAAATACGCCAAGATCCGGCGTATTGTCTTTGTGACTATTCTCAAAAAGTTTTCAAAATCGTAATGATGGGCATGCACCATATCCGCAATGCTAATTGTAGACGTTGTATGAAGTAGGTTGGAAAGTGCCGTTTTTTGTTAATTTGGAAGGAATTGCTTGGTATCCCTAAGTGATTTTGTTCAATTTTTTGAATTGTTTTAGATTAAACCTTGTAATTAACTGAAGTACTGAGGGTTTAAATATTTTCTAGTCTATATCCTCTCTTCTATGCTTTCACCGTATGTTTGAACTGGAGGGAGTGAATGTCACAAAAGACGGTCAAATGACTTTTTTGAGAATGTGACAAAATTTACCGTGTGATTAAAAAATCTATTAAAATACCTTATCTGATTCAACGATATAAAGTCTCTCCTCTTAGAAAAATACAGATTGTAGTTATATCGAGAGTCACGGCTTTTTTATGGCAAAAATGGTCGGTGAAAAGCGGTCGGCAAAATTGAAATCCTTGTTAATTTTGAGACTAGAAAAATAATGGCGAAAAAGTGGCGAACCACGGCTGGTAGCAGGTGATCGAGCAGGCGATAAATAGAAACTCCACTGTACTAGCAAGAGAGAGTTGGGCAAAAAAATTATTAAAAAACCATCAAACTTTTTTTAAACAAAAAGGCAACTATTTTCGAAATCGAGAAAAAAACTATAAAGTACATGCTAAATTTGTCAAGTTTTCAAAAAAAAAATTCCGAACAACTTAGTAAAAAACTAACCATCTGGATTTGCATTTTGCAGGTCTTCCGCTTTAGAGGCTCGATTTCGGTTGGCTCTAGCCGAGGGGGCTCTAGCTAAAGGAGGCTGTGAAACTGGAGCTGGGGGTACTACAGCCCTTTGATTCTTAAAACTGTCTCTTCTAGAATTCATTTGCGGAATGGAGTTGACAAATTTCAAATTATTAAAAATTATTAAGTTTTCAATTTTAGTGTGCATTCGTATACTTTTTTCTTATTTTGGTTGCCTTAGTTACAAGTTTTACTTGCTTAGTTTCAAATCTGTGTGTTTGTAAGCAAGCTTTTGTTATTTATGAAAATAACTAAAAGCAATATTAAATAGAAATATAATAATGAACAGGGTGGTCTAGGTTTCTTTCTAAAAAAATATTTACGGCATTTCGCTCATTGATGGGTCGATTCGAACTTATTCTTCTAACAAAACTAAGCATGTTACAACCAGTGCTGGGCACCCCATTTTCGCCTCTTGCTGACTTTGAAAGCATTTTTTCCACTTTTTTCGCAGACAAGGAATGACATTAAGGAGTAATATTGCTAAATTTCTTTTTATTTATAACTTATAACAAAATAGCAAGCTTGATAATAGGCTGCTCATCTTCGAAGTCTTTAAGGTTTCGTAGCCTTTTTTAATTTTTTTATTCAAATAGTCGGAATTTCGCCACAAATTTATGTTTTCCCTTTTTTCTCTTGAATAAAAAAAATATAAGTTTAATCGGAACACGCTACCGCGCGTTGGACTGCATTAGTCTTCTTCAAAGCTGTAATTCTCATTCTACACTACATGCGTACTCTTATACTTACATTTACCTTTCGCAAATTTGAAGCAACCAAAAATGTTCAGAAGAACACTATGAAATCAATTATCGAGTGTTTCTATAAAATAAAATTTTTCAAAGAAGTTTAAAAACTGATGTAAGAACCGACTTTATTTTAGAAAATATGTTTAACCTGTAGCTCCTGAATGCTTTTGTACAGGTCTTTGATTTCATTTCACTCTTAAGATGACTTTTTGTAAGCTATTTATTTATTTTATAAAGCCGGAAATATTTTTTAAAGAGCCAAGGGTTTTGAGTTGTGCTCCGCCAATTCAAAATTTTTTGCCTAATCACTGAACTTCTGTGCAATTTTTTCAACTTGGTTTCTAACAAAACAAGGCCCAAAATTAAATTCCAGGCCTTGTTTTGTTAGAAACCAAGTTAAAAAATCCGTACAGAAATTCAAGATTGGGAATTTTTAGTCTTTTTTAGTCATCCCCATTGTCGGAGACGGCAAGGGTTCTTTAAGTAGATTGTATCCTCAAAGAAATAATCGTAAATTTATATTATTTCAAACTTAAGAAAAAACAATTTCGCTTCCAATTATCCTCTTTGTTTATTTATTCACCTGCTTTTTGCAACTTCCTACTCTCAAAAATTAGCCGAATTCTTCAAAAAATTTATGGATAAAAAATAGGAATGCAGATACCAACTTTTCTTTTATAAAATTCAAAAATCTATCGAAAGTTACAAAAAATTACTTCCAAAATAGCATGCCAATTTTTTTTCAAATATCCGCCAAAATATTCTGAGTCCGAAAAGCACGTCTTGTTGGAGGGAGCAGTGTGTACACTCGTGTTCAGTGTAAAAGTATGCTCTTATACTCCCTGCTTTTATCAAAAGCAGAAAGTATCAGAGTGTATTTTTGTTTTCTGTCTATCTTTTCTCTTGTCTTTCTGTCCTGATATTTTGCCTTTTCAATTTCTCTCTAGTTTTCTCGGTTCTCCTGTTCCCTCTTGTTCTTTTTTGTTTTCTGATTCTTTTCAGAATCTTTAGTCATTCTGTTCTAACCTCTTGTCTCTCCAGTTTATTTCCTGTTTTCAGTGTTCTCTTGTTTCTTCTTGTTCTTTTCTCGCTTTTCTGACTCTTTTTTCAGTAATTCTCTTGTCTTTTCTGTTACACTCTCTCGCTTTCTTGGTCCTTCATCTTTCAGTCCTTGTTTGTCTGCTCTTTTCATACTAACCTCTTCACTCACCAAAGCTCTATTTCAGTTGGAAAAAGAGGGCGGTGCTTACTGCCTTGTGTGTGCTTGTCTCCACCCTTCTCTTCTTTCCCACCCAGACGGGTATATAAGCAGGGGCCAGCCAGGCAGTTTGGTCAGACGGCGGATTTGTTCAGCTCTCCTTAGCTGGATGGTTGCGTGTGCTGATTCCACTGCTGTTGCTGCTATTCAGCTGCTGGTCCTACAACCAGTAGGAGTAGGCAACTGCATGCAACAAAATCCCTCGTGTGCCGTTGTTGTTGACCAGATCAAGCATCAACTTCAACTGGTCACAGAAAACGTAAGCAACACACAATGTATATTAGCCCTTCGCATATATATAAATTTGTGTTTATTATATATATATAGTTGGTTATAAATACAGTTAACATTGAGATCAGGCTATTTTTTATTGAAAATTTTTACCACAAACCACAAAAAAATCTTGGCTAGAACTTTTTTGCCCTCTAGACAAAAATATGTTGCTTTTCTGCACCTCAAGACGATTTTTTTTGAAAATCTGTTGCTTTTACACCTCGATGAAAAATTTAAATGTTGCATTTTAATTTAAAACTTTTAAATTAATTTTTTCTTCTCGAGACAAAAATGTTTCGAAAATATGATGCTTTGAATTTCAAATTGCTTTTTTAACTGAATAAAATACTTTTTTCTGATCTTTTTGTTACTTTTTTGTCACTTTAAATATCATATTGATATAAATATAAATAAATATAGATCACAATTGCTTTGCTTATTGCACCTACACACGATTGAAAAATATAGGTGAATGTGTGTGTATTAATGGCTGTAGTAAAATAATCAAAGCAGTTCACAACAAATATAGTAATAAATCAAATTTTCCCATTTTCTTCCATCTCTACTGATCTCCTACTAATTTTTAGGAAGATTATGAACGACGAGCTCTGGACGCCATTTGTCGCTTGGAGAATCTGGCACTTACCAAGGAGGTACTTGAGGTAGGTTACCTAGTAGATACCCAGTTATCTGGGTATATCATACACACGCAATAACACGTAAGAACAGAAATAACCCAGAAAAGCCGCGATATAGAGCAACTACTAGTACTTGGGGTGTTTGGGATGGGGGTAGTGCCTGGTGGTGGTCGGAGATGGATGGGGTTGGGGAGGGTAGTAGAGTTAGTAGGTGCCTCCATGGTGGGCTGACTGACTACTTGGGATGGAGGAAAAAGTGGGGAAAAGGCGGCCTCCTCCCCTTCCTCAGCCCTCTGACCATCTGGCGTCTCTTCTACCAGAGTCTGGGGTTTGAAGGAGGCGAGCGGTTTTTGTCTAACCATCTGGATGGTCTCTTCTAAAATAGTGGTATTTTGGATGGAGTGGTGCTAGTTCTAGTTATCTTGGTTGTTTTGGGGCTTTACAGGCGTGCTCCAATTGATTTGTGTGAGAGGAGGGTTGTGGTGTGCTGAAAAGAGGAAGAAGAAGTCGAAGAGCACCCAACTAGAAGATATTTCGCAATACTACGATCATAGTAGCAGTAAACAAGCTGATGAAAATAGCTGTGTGTGAAGCACAAAATATGCAATAATAAACAAGCTGGATGGGAAGTGGAAGTAAACAATGGTGGTTCACTAAAATTTCAGTTGATTCACGTGTTATTAGGTGAACTTTAAAGGACGCTGTGGAAATCTGGACATTTTTTCGACTTGATATAATTCTTGTGCTTTAGCAACAGATCGTGATTGATTAAAGTATGCTGGATGACCTTTGACACTTCAAAGTTACAATTAATCAAAAAAATAAGAAAATTTGAGATAACTTGTTGCGTAGCTTTACATTAATTGATAGGATTGATAGTGCAGTGATAAAGATGTTGTGTAGCATTCAAACAAACTAACAGAAGATCGTGTTGCAATAACAAGTCTTCCTAGTGATTAAACACTAATAAAGACTCAAAAATAGTATAGCTCTCTCACAATGAAGGTAGAAAGCGTGATGTTTAAGTCGATGGATGTCGTAAATAGAAAGTCGGGAGTGAGTTATCAATAAAAAGTATCATGTTTTATCTAATACCCAATCTAAGACCCCCAGAAGTGACAAAACTTACGCTACGTACACAATAAATCCGCATGCGGAAGTGTATGCGGTGTGGATGCGGAACTGCGTTCAGAATGAAACTTGTTTTTTTCGTTCCGCACCTTTGCCGCTTCCGCACCACGCCGGTTTCCGCATCCACATCCGTTTTTTTGTGTTCACAATGCATCCGCACGTGTAATACTGAATTGTTTTTTGATTTATATCTTCACAAATATTTCATGCATAAATGTAAATATGAGGTGAGATGGTAAAGCCTTCTTTAATTTTTAATTATAACTATTCTAAAGTCTCAGAAAGCAAGTATCAGGCGAATAAAGTAAAAAAAGAGTATCTCGAGTTAATAATATAGGCGTCAATACCAAAAAATAATTCAAAATTTTCGAAAGCTTCCGGATCGGCCTCCGCACCACATCCGCATCCGCTAAGCCTATTGTGAACACGCTTCCGCGACGTCTTCCGCATCCGGATGCGGTCCGCATGCGGACAGCATTGCGGATGCATTGTGAACACTAAAAATGCGGATGCGGACGAAAAACGGATCAATGTGTACGTAGGGTTACCTAATATGTATTTTTACATGTAGCTTTGGGGCAGCATTTTGTTGACCACTCGGTGTCGCAGTGTCAAACAAACATGTTCACAATCAAAGGTTGGATCTGCAACATAAATTTCTTTGATTGAATTTCCATTTGAAAATTACAAAAAAACTTTTGAAATTCCATAATTGCTATTCGAAACAAAAAAGATTGTGTTTAGTAACATAGATGAAAATTTAGCGATTCTGATAGTATTGATGTTCCTAATTTAACTTTTGATCCGGCACTAGTTTTGTTTACATTTCCAAATCAGGTTGTCATATATCATTAGACATTTTATTGATTTTTATAGCAAATAAAAATCGATTCAAAGATTAAATTGTCGCTAGTTTTCATATTTTTTTAAAAGCTATTTTCATTTAGGCCACTAGGATAGGTGCCACAGTAAATGAAGTGCGTAAACAGTCAGCTGGTAAATGGCCGGAGGTGTCCAAGAAATGCAGGGCCTTGATCAAGTCCTGGCAAAAGATTGCCGAGTTCCACAGGCCAATTTCCAGCTGTGAGGGTTCCTCCAATGGAGGCACTCCTAACCTGGTGTCACCCGCTCTTAGAAGAGGGGTCACACCCAGAACTCCTGGCAAAACAAGGATTACATCCACTGGTTAGATCATTTTTGATGTTTTGTTGGAAAAAAGCAGCGATTGTTATGTTCATATTTTGGAATGGTTTTAAAACTAAGCCTTTTGTTGATATTCTTAAAATTTTATTTGGTTTTGCAAAGTACATAAATGGTGGTAAAAAAAGGTCATATGTAAATCAATAAAAGAACTTGGAAAATAATTTTTCACAATAAAATTTTGACTAACACAAAATCAATAGATTCAGAACCCAGACAACAGACTCCAAAGAGTGTCTACAGTTAGACCAGATCTTTTAGATTTTTTTTCCAAGAAAAATGACATTTCACAGTTGTGACTATTTTTGAAGGAAAATATAAATATAAATGGTCATTTTATCCAGTTCTTATTGCCATTTTGAAGCAAGAAAAAAGATTCGGGGTCTAAAAAACAAATCTTTGTCCTTTTTTTAGAGCACTCATTTAGACCCTGGACTCAGACCCCACTCATTATGGACCAGACTTTTTTTAAAGCTTACATAATGTCCTTGAAATACAGTCGACGCTCCCAATAACATACACCCAAAAGTTCGTTCCCGCCTAGTGTCCGACACTTTTTTTAGCCCCATTTTTTCAAATTTTTTCCATTTCTGTTTTGACAGTCTGGTCGCAAATATCACAAGGATTCCGATTTTGCCGATAATTTTTGCAGAAAACAATGATTTCGACATTTAAAAAGCAAAAACTCCCATCAACATACACCGAAATCCAAAATAGGTGTATGTTAATGGGAGTTTTTGCTTTTTAAATGTCAAAATAATTGTTTTCTGCAAAAATGATCGGCAAAATCGGAATCCTTGCGATATTTGCGACCAGAATGTCAAAATAGAAAAGGAAAAAATTTAAAAAAACGGGGCTAAAAAAAGTGTCGGACCTTAGGCGGGAACGAACTTTTGGGTGTATGTTATTGGGAGCGTCGACTGTAGCTAAAATTCTTCTTCGTTGACTCATTTCATCGTACTAATCGTCACTTTTTCAGACTCTAACAGCAGAGGACCGATCTCCAGACTAAGCGCGCAAGACGGGTCAGTGCAAAACGGTAGCTATGCTCCTTTTCAAAAAGGCAAATCTATCTCTCCTTACTCCGCTCAAGTGCATAAGTCAGTCTCGGTGGGTGGAGCTCTGTGTTCCTTGAAGTCTTCTCCACCTGCTGATGTGGTCAGTGCTCACAGTGATGAGTTCTCGAGAGACTCTTTGCCCAGTGGAACTGATGCTGCCAGTTTTGCAGCTGAGAAGAGGAAGGCCACAGATGGTTAGTTTTTCATTGCTTATTAGTCAGAAAATCCGACCCGACTAGGTTATACTCTTGGAAATTAGAAAGAGAAGTGGGAAGTGAGAATTTAAGCTAAGTTAGGTCTTCTTATTACATTATTTTGGAAAAAGAGTCAAGGTTGTTATTACTGCAGACGTGGTCTTCTAAGGTGGTTCTGGTGTGAGCTTTTCGGGTTCATCTGTAATATTTTGGTATCTCAACTAATTTTCCTTTTTTAGAACCTATCTCCATATCAGCAGCTTTAAAGAGGTCGAAAAGCAGCGGTGTGAAGCTTGGTGCTCCATCGACTACATCCTTTATGGCCGGCTCAACTACCACTCTGTCTTCCTCGTCAGTGGTAGCAGCTCGCAAGGATGTGCAATCGACTGCGGAACTATTGGCTCAGCTGTCGGAGAATTTGCCTCAAAGTATGGCCAAAGATCTCATCAAAGGACATGAAGCATCTGCAGATCATCCAATTCCTCGCGAGCGCTCCCTGCCTTATGCTCTAGAAACTGTGAGTTTAAAACCAGCTTTTTAAACAGGATACCCATATTTTTGAAAAAAAATGCTAACGGATGTTACAAATTTATCAAAATTTTGAAAATTCTTATCCTAAACTAAAATTTTTCTTTTTGGATGAAAAGTCAAGAAGTCTACAGTTGTCCACTACGTTTTCTTCTTCTATCAATTGATGCACTAATTTGTTTGGATAGAAAAAAATCTCGAAGCAAATCTAAATACAAAAATTATCGATTTTCTGTGAAATGCCCTATACCTAAAACTAATACACGGTGTTCTAAAAACTTTAATACTGTTTCAAGGAGGACATATCAAGGGGCGAGGAAAAAGGAGTCGATATTATATTCTAGTAGCTTCGAAATTTTTATAAAAATATATTATCCAGCAAAAAATGGGTTTAAAAATTCTAAAATAAACCCTGCTTTTCCTCAACTATTTTTTCTAGAAAATTTTCACAACCTAACTCATGTCATATTTTTCAGATGTCCAAAGTGTCTCCTCCAATCGAATTCACAGCTGGAAAACTCAAGAGAAAGTACACTAAAAGAGCAGCCAAATTTTTCCGCAACTCCTCCGATGCCCAACTAGCCTCCATGGATGAACAGGATGAAGAAGTGGCTGCAGTACCAGAACAAGCAAGGCCGACCACTAATGGGTACCTGCACAAAATTGAGGAAGAGGATGATGCATCCACCTCTCGCAAACACAGTCAACAATCTTCTTCTAGAGGGTTTAAGGCTGAGAGTGATCGGCAATCCTGCTACAACTGGTACAGCAAAATGCCCTCTTTGAAGTCCCTCGAAAATGCCACTAGTGAGTATGCCCAACCAAGGGCGGATTTGACTGCCTCAGTGGTCATCCCTATACGACAGAGACAAGTGTTACTGCTGCCTTATGTGGACATTGGTCTGCCCGACTTTGTAGAATACAATTTTCCAGAGCCCGAGCAATACCTGGCCAAACAATCAAACTCCTCCACAGTGGATTTCTCCAAGCTTCAAATTAATAAAAAATACTAGGGATTTAAAGTGAACTTTTTTGTTTATGACTTTTTTTTGTTTTTCTACAAGTATTACTGTTGTTGAGTTAAAATTTCTAAAGGGTATTTCTGAATTTACTTTAAAATGGCTGGTGGATGGTGTCAAAATTTAGTTTATTAGTCAAAATTGGAAATGTTCTGTAGTGTTTAGGGGATCTGTTGAAGTAGCTGTCTTACCTCAAATTATTCTCGAAAGGCGGTTCGACAGTGCTGATAAATTTATTTTTATTTAAAATCTGTGAGACACTTATGCGAGTAGTTTCGCTTATGGATCAAGCATTTTCGGTAAAGCTTTCTAATTCTTCGCAATAAATCGGAAAGGATAAAATTCCAAAAACAAAAGAAATTGCGGCTAAGCGGAATCGAACTAGTGATCGAGGACGGCACGGTTATCAGACGTACAAACCCATAAATAAGCCCTTTTTGGGGGGGGGGGGGTTATCTATGTGGTATCTTTTAGCTCTGGCTTACGCTTCGGTAGGCTAGCGCCCGTTAGGCCGTGCTTACTAGACCATCTATTCACTATGGATTTTCATGAGCCGACTATACTATCATATTATAGCTCCATCCACCAGTCAAATGTGTAAAAAAATGATGAGCACGGGTTCTCTTCTGCGTCTCTCTATCTTCTTCCTTCTGACAAAAAAATTCATAAAAATTATTAATAGCTAAAATTGACAAAAAAAAAGTGTCGATTTTCACTATATATGGAAGAAGGAAAGTTTTTTGTTATAAATGGCTTTATTTGTGTCTAAAAGAAATTCTCCTGGTTGTTATTACTTTATTTGGCAGTGTGTGTGCATGGCTTCCGAGGAATTTGAATGCGAATTTATTTCTTAGCTATTGATTTTGCTCTTAGCCATTGCGCATTGCAGTTGTTATTTTTTTTCACCACCACTTACTCAGTTGTTGTTATATGCCGTTGTTATCTTTCTTTACAATACAAAAACGGGTGTTTTTTTAATTTTATAAATTTGTACATTTTTTATTTGATTTTGAAAAAAAACAGAATTTTATTATATAAAATATTTTTTCTTAAACAAAATATAGTTTTGGGCCGCTTGGCTAATTGAACAAATTCAAATTTTTCACAATGCAATACATTTTTTACATCGGCAGAAAATCAGCCAGGTTCGATTTTCGTGGTATGCAACCACTAAATTCTAAATTTTTCAAGTAGGTTGATGGATTTGACATTAACCGAAAAAACTTTTTTTTTTCAAAAATTCTGTTGCCAAATACACCAATTATACAGTCATCAATGTTAGAGTTGAAAGTGCGGTGGACTCTGATATGAATCAAACTTGACAATTATTATTTGGAATTATTTTTTTATTTCACAAAAATAAAAATTTATCGAAATATGTGATCACTTGTAGAGCTGAATCTTAGCTATACTTAGTGCCGCTCGTCCGCAAAAAAGCTCGCAGTTTTTTTCTGAAAACACACAATGTAAAAAATTATTCAAACAGTACTCATAAGTACAGAGTTCTTTTACTTGCTTTAATTGTGTTTTTGACATATATTTCACTGATAGTTTCTAACACTTTTATATACCAAAATTTAGCTCTAACTCTTAGCTACTTTTTATTAAGGAACATGCTTAGAAGCCAGTCACAAAATACAGGTCAAAAATACAATTCCACAAAAGCGTCGAAAAAATAGTGTTCAAGTTCGACTCCTAGCAGAGTCTACCTACTTCTAACTGTACCAGATTTTAATTCTTTTCTTATAAATAATGTTTCTGATGACCATACACATATAATTTCGGCGGAATTTCGACCTTTCGATCAATTTCTCCTTACCCTTGATTCAGAAAAAAGAAACAAAAAATTTCAGTGCAAAAATCTTGTTTTCATACAACTTTTTAAAAAACTTCGGCATGTCTCAATTGTTCAAGTGGTGCTTAAATGAAATTTTTGTTGTCTATCCTCACGTGTTTTTTCTTTCTAATTATTTGCAGAGAATCTATATACATATATTTATGACTCATTGTGCTCTTGATTTATATATTGAATTGAATAAAGACAACTATTAAATTTAGCGATTGTTGCATTTCAATTCACAGGCAATAATACCCTTTGATTTACATCAGACATCTGACAGAGATCTCACTCATTACATCACAAAATTAGAGAATAGAAAGCAATATGAAATTTTATTCTACGCCTGTTGGATAGACACTAATATGGAAAGAAATATTATTGCTGAAGCTGATGAAATTTTATCACCCAATAGCAAGAAAAGTGGAGAAGAAAGCAGCAATTATTACTACACTGAAGAGGTCTTTTTGAAATTTTTATTTGGATGCATGTAAAAGTTTCAATCAGATCATGAGCTTAGTTTAGAATTTTTTTGACGCTAGTTTTTTCAAGATATTTTAGTAACTTTTAAAATATAAACGAGTAAGTAAATCTGATGAGGAAAATTTGGGCAATATTGCCAACTAAAAAAATCAGGTAGGGGTTTAAAAATTGGGAAAAAACATATTTTTAAATCAGGAGCTTAAACAAAAATCAGGAGGGTCGCTTAAATCTATCCACCTACATGGAGGCTGTCCAAAAACCAACTTTTTTGACCAATAAAACGAAAACCGCATTAATACCAAAGTAAAACCGAAAACTGGGTACATGCTGGTCAACCGACCGAAAAAATTTTGCTCCACAAATAACGAGAATGGTGAAGAGAAAGCGGAGAAATGAGTTTGGAAAATCAAGTTTGTTCATTGAAGATCTTCTGCCACTTTATTATATTGCTCTTTTGGCTTTATTCATCTAAAATATGGGCGGTACTCGATAATAAGCGCCCTCCACCAAGACTACTCGGGAATACTTCTTCGGAAAGCACATCATCGTCGGCAATATGCAGAGCGGTCTTCTTCTTCTGATTAGACGGAGCTTATCAGGGAAGAGACGGAAAAAAGATCGGGAGTCTGCAATTTTTGAAACAGCAAAAGAACAAATACCTGAAATCAGAACATTAGTCCCCTTCCTGATGCTGACTATACTACAGTCGGAATCAGGAGCCCCTAAAAAGTTTGTTACCGACTATGATTTGACACTGTTTTTGCCTTAGATTTTGAATTTTTTTGCCTGTTAACTTTGGATGGTCTAGTCCGGAAATGTAAGGATTTTGATTCCCTGTTAATTTTATCAGTGTTTTCGCGAAGGAAAATTAAAAAACATGTTTGAGTCCATCTTAAAAGACACTGGGCTAGCCTAAGCCTAAAAAATCCTAGTGTAGTCGAACCTCGATTTAACAATCCCATCTCAAGTTGGTTACCACCTAGAGTCCGACTTTGCCGATCGTTTTTCAAAAACCTCAAGCTTTTGCTTTCCAAAAAGCAAAACCTCGATTTGAAGGGGCAGGCCCACGCTGATACGAGGTGGTGTCTGTGAATTTAAACATTTTTCCTAATCATTGAACATCTGTACAGATTTTTCAACTTGGTTTCTAACAAAACAAGGCATAGAATTTAATTTTGGGTATGATTTGTTAGAAACCAAGTTAGAAAATCCGTACAGAAGTTTAATGGTTAGGAAAAAAATTTAAATTCCTGGGCACCACATTTTATTAGCGTTGGCATGCCTCTTAACGACCCTCTAATTTTTAAAAAGGGGTCGTTAAATCGAGGTTTTGCTTTTTTGAAAGCAAAAGCTTAAGGTTTTTGAATTGGATCCTTACGATATTTGCGACCAGGCTGTGGAAATAGAACTGACAATGCGCTTTTAAAATCTGCTTAAAAAGTATCGGACCCTAGGTGGTAACAAACTTGAGGTGGGGTCGTTAAATCGAGGTTTGACTGTAGTTGAAAAGAGCTTAAATTGCCTGGGTAAGCTCACAAGATTAATGCAACAAAATTTAGGTGAAATTATTGAACAACTTTGACTTAATTTAGCAACTTTGGGCACGAACTACGATGGAGAACTTCTGTCTACAGCTGCCAGCTCATCTAAACACTTGTTTTTGGACATCCTACTGCCCACAGGCTTGCTAATACCCGTCCAAGTTCAATTGTCAAGAACTCTGCTCCAGGTATTTTTAGCAATTTTCGCGCTACTTCTTTTGTCCAAGAAAAAATTTGCTGATGGGTTTTACTAGCCTCTTTTAGGAAGTTCTGTTTGATAGCTGTCTTATCATTTCATTTAAGGAAACAGATAACCTGGAGAGTATAGAAAGAGTCAAAAGTTTTCCCAAGGAAAAAACCGTCAAACTTAGCGAATCTTCAAAAAAATTCAGTCCAGATTTTGACTTTACATCCAATTTTTTATTTTTATTAAATCCCTCAAATAAAACTTTTGTAAAAAGAGTGACACAGATATTAGACACAACAAAACTACTGTACTTATCATGTTTCTTCACAAAAAAAAGACCCTAAGTGAGGAAACTAGGTTGAAAAATCTGGCGCTAGTAGCGAATACCCCCCCCCCTTAAGAATCCGACCTTATAAAATTGCTGTAACTACCCTTGCAAACAACAAGTTTAGGCTTAGCCCTTAGGCTTGGGGGTAGGCCAGCGTACGGAAGTTGTGACTAATGAATAGTTTGCGCACATTTTCGGGGTCTGGGGCATAAATTTGGGTACTTTTTAATAAAGTAAAAAAAGTGAAAATCATTGGGGGGGGGGGGTATTCGCTACTAGCGTCAAAAATCTGAATTTTTACCACTTATTATCAATATTTTGACCTTTCTTTGGGTTTCTTAGATTTAGAGTTTATAAAAAGAGGTCATGCAATAAGAAAAAACAATGGAATCATTTGTAACATAAATTTTTTGTTTGAGCATAATATTTTTTGTAAATTTGTTATTTAGCTGAAACAAGATGTATTTGTGCAAGCTAAAAAGTAAAATTTTTTTGTTGTAATACATAATCAAACTTTATTTCATACATTTTTCCAGACTGCCATTATACAATCGGCTTCGTGATATATCCAACTACATATTCTCCACCATTGGTAAATTGTTGTGAAAAAATTCGAAGTAACTTCGCTCTGGTGACACTCATGAAAGTTCCATCCACGGTCTTACTAAATCACCATTTTCAAGCCTTGGATCTACAAAAATCCTAACCCAGGCTCAGACCCCGGTCACTATAGAACTATAGCAACTAAAACTGTCCCGAATTTAGGAAGTCACCGTTTCTATTTTTGAGTATTCTTGAATTTTAAGTGAAATTTCTCGGAAAGGTCAGCATTTAAATTTTATGTTTTTGTTCCGAAATTTCGCCAACCACTTTTCCACAGACTACACAGTTTGCCAACTAAAAAGCCAAGCTTACCTGACCGTCCTAAAATTGATCCAGGTTTGTTGGTTGCAAAAAATAACAGTTTTTTAGTATAGAAACTATTAAGTTTTTTTACTATGAGAGATGAAATCAATATTCTTGCGATTTTTGGACCCACAATAAATAAAGACAATGAAAAAAAAGTCAAAAATGGCAGTCTGTTGAGCAAAAATTTGCGGTTATTTTACAGTATTTTTTTGCGTTCGTCCTTCTTGTTGATTACTTTAACTTTTTTAAATTTTTTTTCGAACTTAGGCTCATAGGAAAGGCTCATCGAACATAGGCGCAAGCCTGGTCAGCGTCCATTAGGATGGGAATTCAAAATTTCAATTAATATAAAAAGGGAAGCAATGCAAAAATCCTTGGTATTGGAAAAGGGTCGACTCTTCTATGTAAAATTTCACCGCAGAGGCATAATTACAAGACAAAAACGTCATAACTTTATGACGTTTTGTCATAAAGTTATGGCATTATCATTATCGCTTCAGATTTTAAAACTAAGTATAGTCATGAGAGCTAAGCTAAACTTTGGTTATGCCAGTGAAAGACCAAAAAACAGGTACCTAAGCCTGAAAAAACTTTGGCCCTATCCAACAAAGGGGTGGTTTTTTGCCTTGGTCCCCCCTGTTGAATTTTTTTCGTTATTTTTTAGGCTAAGGCTCAGAAAAGTAAGCCAGCGTATGTAAGGACGAACTTAAACACGAGTCTAAAATATATTTGAGTCCATCCTAACATACGCTGGCCTACCTTTGCCTAAGCCTAAAGCCTAAAATATATCAAAAAACAACAGTGGGGCCAAGGCGAACCCCCCCCCCCTTTGTTGGATAGGGCCAGAACTTTGCTGCATTGCAGGTGTGGATGGCGTACATGTTGAGCTCTACGGTATTTTTTGTAGCATCGTATATGTTTATATAATAACTACAATATTTAGATGAGCAAAAGCTTATCTCAAGTCTTCACTTGTCCTGCCGATCCTGGTGCTTATTGAGCCAGAAGGCAATACTACAGAGAAGGAAATGGCTCAGAATATCAGTAAATTTTAATTTATAAATTTAATAATAGAGGCAGAAAACGAGTTTCCGCTGGAGGTTTTATGGCCAAAATTCGGACTAGCAATCGGAGATTTCGGAAATGACTGAGCAGCATGACCTGAAACAATGGTTTTAAATAGCTGGCTTGTAATGTTCTCCTCAAAAATAGAATAACCACCCCACAAAATCAGCTTGGTCTATGAAAGGGATCTATAAAAATTACATCTTTTTGATAGTGTTTATGGCAACCATAATCCCTAATACTTTAAAGCTTTTTAGTATTTGAATGAGTTTCAATTCTGACCAAGTCTGAGAATAGTACTGTCTTCGCCAACGCCACTGAAAAACTGGTCTCAGACTTGGGGCAGGACTCCAACTAAATTTTCGAGCAAAACTTTAAAAAATTCGCCATGAGGGGTCAAAGAAGGCGACATTTTGTTAACACGCGAGAGGCCGACTGTAACTTTCGGGTGTATAAGCCTAACTTTTCACGCTGAGCACGATGGCGCACAAAATTTTCGTGAAAAGGTGTGAGTGTAAAGGGTAAAACAGCTTCTGAAAGTAGGTAACTTTCACCTACTCCTGACCACCTGGAATTTGAGAAAAACATCGGTGGTACTCGCTCAAATTGAAGCAGCACTTAGATGTGTGATATACCAAAATGGAGGGCGTAATCAGAGTTATCTATTGCGCGAAAACTTGTATCTGAGTGATTTCCCAGAGTATTTTAGATTTTTCATTACAAGCCAGTTTTCGAAAACCTTCCATTTTAACCATAAAATGGTCCTAGACATGTCATAGTTGCGTTTAACTTCTCAATACGTGGTCAACACTTGTAGAGAAATTCAAGAGCTTCAAGATAGGCAAAAGTCAGCACAAAAATTACGCAAAAGCTTTTCAGAAATTGCAGAAGAAGAGGTAAGACCAGCACTTTCCCAAAAATTGAAATTTGAAGGATACCTGGTTTGGCATATTCTTGGATAATTTTCTAAAGAAAATTGAGAGTATATATATAGCAAAGTGATCAGCGTGAAAAATGCAACAGAACTAGTGCAAAGACTCACAAGACAACAAGCGAATATAACAAAATTCAAGGCAAAACAATTTGACTCCAAAACCCTACAGAAAACCATGGTCTTTCGGACGAGAATTCAAGTGGTTGTGGCTTAGTTTCGTAATTTTTTCAAAAAATTTCAAAGAATTTTTTAGAAAATAAAATATCACATGATAGTACAAAAAACTGCATCAGATACAATGGTTAAATTACATGTGAGACTGTGTTCTCCCTCTTTTGAGAAGTTTGTAGAAGTATGTTGGAAACTTCGTCGTACATGGCAGTTTCTAGTTTATGCCGTTTCTAGAATAGTAATCACGGTCTTGATTCAGATCTAACCATTGTATCTGATGCAGTTTTTTGATGGTCAAGCACGACTCCTTGACAGAAAATTCTAAAATTTAGCCATGGTTTTCCAGGGACTAGAAAACTAGACTCTTCTGCAATTTTGAAAAAATTCCAAGCATGGCAATGGGACAAAAAATTCGACTAAAATTTGACCAGTGACTTTGGTAAATGACTGGACGAAAGATCGGAATACGATTTTTGACCAAATTTGTCTGTGGCGGGACCACGAGGAATCTTTTCTTGTTGTTTCCACTACCTTTTTATACTTATACACTTGTTAATCTCAGCAACTGTTTAAGGCACAGCAATGGGTGTATCTCTGACAGAAATTGAGAAAAATGCAACTGAAGAGAGCCAACTTTTCCGTCTGAAACTGTTTGAAGCTTGCAGAGATGCAGCTGAAGAAAGGGCTGTACTATCACTGGACAAATTCCAACACTATGCTTTCCTCAAGAACCTGTTTTGTTAAAGGCGACTTCCAGTGCTGACTTAGGCTCAGGTTGGGTTTGAGTGACAAGCAAAATTAAATTTAGCCATTTACCCCAGTAACTAATACTTTTATAAGTTTGAGTGCGAGTCTAAATGGCAAAAATATTGTTTCCACAAACAATTATCGCTGAAATCAGAATTCTTTTTATTTTCGGACTAGACCCAGCAGCCAGAATTAACAAAAGGAAAATTTCAAATCTGAATTAAAAAACTGCAAAAAAATGACATGACAACAGTGCTTTCCAAACCCGAACTCTAAACTCAAAGTTAAACTCAAAAAAAAAGTTTGAGTCTGAAATTAGCTAAACTCAAACTTTTTTCTTCAGTTCGATTTTAAGCTTGAGTTCACGACAACAACCGAAAATCGTTTTAAAATAAAAAATTGTTGAAAAAACGCAAATTGTACCCAGATAAGATGATACGAAAACCGGATAAAGTGCCGACGAACGTGTTTAACTATTTAACCCTGACAAACGTCAACAGCAGCTTTTCAGAGCCGCTGTTAGAGTCGATAGTCGATTGAGTAGGCAAGGCAATAAATTTTCAAGAAGCAAAGAAAAATGGGAAAAGGTGGGATCGAATTGAAGGGTATATATTATGGTAGTAGAAAATATAAATTTGTAACCAAAAAGTTTATAATTCGAAAATTTGCAGAAGCAAGAGAGATCCACGAAGAAGACTTGGATTACATACTCAATAAAGATGATCCAGAAGACAGCGAAGCTCGTGCCACAGAGAAGCTAAAGCGAAAGATCCAGTTTTCGGATGCATATTTGGAAGTGTGGTTTAGAGAATCCAAAACTAAGGACAATGAAGAATGCATGCACTGCATCAAGATTAGAGATGTCCTCGAGAAAACCCCTAGTGATATTCTTTCTCTGGTTATTCGAGAGCTTAGGACTCAGAAAGGAATCAAAGTTGGCAAAATTTATTTTTCAAATTCTTAAACAGCTAAATTATTATCTTAAAATTTATTGAGAAAAGCTCAGCCAGAATTATTTGTTGTTAAACTTATTGAAAAGAAAACCTGAGAAACGATTTGAATAATCTGATATCTTAGCTTCAAATAGTTTTTAAGCGTTAAGTCCGGATAACCCAAAAGAACCGATATCTTTTCTTAAAGTAATTTCCAATGAAAAAATATATTCAGCAATACAAATTCGTTGAGATTTGGTCGAAATAGTTCATAATTAGTGAGATATGACAATTTTGAATGGACTACCCATAAAATTGTAGAGGCTCACCATGCCTTTGTCATATTTCAGCGAAAAAGAACAAATTTGACCATATCTCAACGCATTCCCATTAGGGTTGCAAAAACACGGGAAATTCGTCCACGCGGGATCCACGCCCCGCCAATTCAAATTTTGCACATTCCACTGCGCGCAAAAAGCATGCTTCTTTAAAGAAGTCGATAATTTTTGTTAATAGCTACTTCTAGACTTAAAATGTCCTTCTACACGGGAATTAGGGTTCGCAGCCCCAGGGTCGATTCCC
Source organism: Ditylenchus dipsaci (assembly GCA_004194705.1). NCBI lineage: Eukaryota > Metazoa > Nematoda > Chromadorea > Rhabditida > Anguinidae > Ditylenchus > Ditylenchus dipsaci. The sequence goes on along the minus strand of SADC01001284.1, from coordinate 200,911 downwards.
GTCCCTCCGTCCCGCCGTTTTTTGAAAAAAAAATATAGCGTCACAAAGTGACGCAATAAATTTTTTTATAAATCCCACGCGAATTTTCCCCGTGATTTTTTACCGATCCCCCGTCCCCGTGAACATTTTTTCGGATCTCCTGCCCGCGCAAAGAATATGGTCCTTTTAAAGATTTAAAAATTTGCGAAAAAACATTGATATAAGCCAGAGTTGATAATTAATCTTTTTGACGTGTTATTTTATTGTTTCTTTGTTCAGATAGAGCAGCAGCCTACTGATTTTATTCTACAAATTGCTGGCAAAACTGTTTTTGTAATTAAAGACGTGTTTATGACTCAATTCGAGGTTGGATAGCTGTTTGTTTATTAGAGTCAACAAAAAATATTTCAGTACATCCGCTCCTGCTTTGAAAACTACCGCATCCCAAAGTTGATCATAAGGAACAAAGCAGAAGTGTTCGAAGACTATCCTGAACCACCAACAATTTTTGAAGTATACATTTTTTGAAGGAATGTTAAGTAAAAGTAGAGGAAAATCTGTGTGCCTAGGACCATAGCTAGGTCGGCAGGGCGCCAGCGCCACTCGTCAAACCAGGCGTCAAACCAAAACTTTAACTTATGATTTTTTTGTCGGCTTTTTTCGAATTCTGCTCATTGCTACGACTTCATGGGTAATAAGGTGCCTTAGAGTTATTTTTAGCTAAAAAAGTTACACTAATAAACAAAAACTGTCCTGTTACCATGTGCATCGAGTGAGAATCGAACCCACTACTAGCTGTCATTGGCTTAGGCTAGTATACTACTGGGCTAGCAAGCTTATCTCGACTCTTTCGTGTATTTCATTAATTATTTCTGAGAGTGTGTCCAACCAACCTGTTCACAATTGCAATCTCTCTGATAGACGGGATCCTTTGATTCAAAATCGTGTTTTTGACTTACTTTTGAAGAGTGCTCTTAGATAAGTAACTTGTAGTTCATCTCACTAGCTACAAATTGAGGGATAACTTGCATAAGAGCAGTCTTCAAAAAGTGAGTCAAAAACACAATGCTACAAACAAAATTTTGAATTTAGGAGATACCCGTCTATTAGACGAAATACACTATGAAATTTATTAGTATCTCGGATTATTTCTTGCCAAAAAGTTGATCTGACTTTTTAGATTCTTTACCACCGTTTTTTAGCCAGCTTATGTCAGAAAGGAGAAGCACAACCAGTATCTCAAATCTGAGCAGGAGCAAATAGCCCCCAGAAATTTTGGGACTTAGATGAAAACTTGAGGATTAGGTTTGCTTGTATTTTACTAAAATAGGAAATTTAAATGTTTTTAGAATCCACTCCGCATCCCAAATCAGCATGCTAGACATTTCAGAGAAGATATTTGTAAGAGTTGCGGTAGCTGTTGGAGTACATGTCCTGGATGTTAAAGACTTGGCGGCTGTTTCTCCCAATAATCCTAGATGGCAAGATGTATGGTTTTTTTTCGACAAACCTTAAATAACTTTCCAAAAGCTCAAATTGTTTTACCCCTCCAAATCATTCATTTATCCCTCAAATTGTAAAAATGAGTATTTCTCGGTGTTCTTATGTCGTAAAGTTTTTTTCTTTTGATCATCATGTAGCCTGAATCTCTAGTTTCTGATAAGCTATCAACTGACCCCTTGTTGTTAAAAAATTTTTAGAAATTTATTTTTTATGAAAGAATAGTTGTTTCATAAAAACGTGTATTTCTCAAATTTTTTTTAACAAAAAGGGGTCAATTAGTAGCTTATGAGAAACTAGAGATTCAGGGCTACATGATGATAAAAAGAAAAAAATTTTAAGACATAAGTCTTAAGACATAATACCCATTTTTACGATTTGGGGGATTGATGGATGATTTGGAGGGGTAAAAGAATAATTTGGAGGGGAAAGTACTTACAGCCCTTTCCAAATACTGCGAAAAAATAATTACCGCGAGTGGGACTTAAAATTTTATTAAGCAGTTACCCAAAACATAATTGATAGGACGTTAGGAGAATTAATTTTGCATTGTCTTGACCATAACTAAGAAAAAAAAATTTATTCGAGCCTTCAAAATATTCTCATCGGCGACGGGCATGCCCCTTTAAAGAAGTGACGAGGTTGGACAAAACGACTAGGCATTTTACTATTATCTTACCTAAGCAGATAATGGGTTTAGAGAGGAAATCTTATTCATACGGTCCAAATACGGTTTCCGTGTCTCGTCTCCAGAATGCAGATCTTCTCAATTTTATTTCATAGCTCCGATTTTGTAGCTCTGTGCCCTAGCTACAAAATGATGCCAACTGCATAAACTTTTAATAGAGAGTAAAATTATTAGTGAGGGGATACGAAATAAGCAGCAATCATCAATATGATAGCTTTTATGAAATCACGCTTGTGAATTAAAAACCATACCACGAAAAAGTCGTGAATTTTAGGGCTAGTTTCACAAAAGAGCTTTTGAGCTTTAACTAAAATCTTAGAAATACACAAAGTATCTAATTTGTCCAGGGACTGCTTGAATTCGATATCTATCTAAAAGATTTGCCGGAATGCGCTCAAGTCTCCTTCTCTCTGATCTCGATTAGAAAGCGCAAATCCAAAGTGCATATGGTTCCTGTTGGCTGGATGAACTTAAGGTAGCGACAATTCAGAAATCCAAATTGTGATCTAATAAAAAAACTTGAAAATTTAGGCTATTTGACTGGCGCCATCAGGTCTAGTTATCAATCCACAAAATTATGATATTTTTTATATATCAAAAAATTTAGTTGATACAAGGAAAAAAGTCCATCTATTTGTGGGCTTTTCCACGTGATTTCCAAGACACATCATTGGTCAACTTGGCTGGCACGCACGGCTCTAATCTCAACGAGAATCTGGCTAGCAGATTAGAGCTAGAGTTTCCGGAGTATGAAGAAGTGGTCAAATATCCTGAACCAGCAACTATTGAAAAGTTTATAAATATTGTACAGGTAGGATCGACTTTTTGAGATACAGAGAATAAGCAAGAAATAATTTTAGGAAAGAGTATCCAGAGCTGATAAAAGCCGAATTAATGATACAGCAAAGTTATTAGTTGGTTTTTCACCTGAAAATATTACAGACATAAAATATAAATCAATTTCAGCCCGGAAATCCAGATCTGGACAGAATATTGTTGCTCAGAAGATGCTTGGATCCAGCTAAACTGACTAAAGATGATCAGCAGTTTATATGGTCTATGCGACATAAAATTAAGGTAAGAATGTGATAGGGGACCAACAAAACCGGTTTCTCGAAAAGATGAGATCCACAAAAGCTCTGCATTTATTTTCTTCTCATAAGATACCGGTCACTTTATAGAAAAGACTTTAGGAAAAAAATGCAAAGTAGTTTTTTCATTGTTGAGATCTTAAGCCCATAAAATAAAAGTATTATGTGAAAAGCGCTTAGAAGTAGCAAAGACGAACGAAAAACAACGAAATTTTCGGACTTGAGGGAAATTTTTAAATAAAGTAAACTAATAAAGTAAAATTGATCCTTAACCTATGTTATACTTTAATTTTTTACGTTACCCTTTTTTCTAGGAACTTTTTCCCCAAATGCTAGTTGTGCTGGCAGACTGTGCTCTGATTTGGAAGGGAAGAGATACTATTTATGAATTCTATGGTCTAATCAGGGATTGGCCAGCTCTGCGTGTTTGTAATCACAAATAAGACAAAACGCCAACACGACTCACATTTTTTCAGGTGGATACTGCCATAGAGTTGCTAGATGGTCGTTATGTGGACGGCGCGGTAAATCTTGATCCACACATTGGACCAATTATGAATCGTTATTTAGCTTCGAGCCCTTGCAGTGGAGCACTTAGACGAAGCCTTGAATGATGACCAACTGCAATTGTACCTTTTGGTTCTGATACAGGTATTAGTTTGTTCAAATTTAAAATTTTGATATTCAAGTCTCCATATAGTCGGTTTACTGATAAAAATCATAAAGTCGACAATTCCTTTTCATAATTTGAGTTTTTTTGTCTTGCTCAACTGTAAACCAAAGAAGTCAAAATTTCAAATAACTCCAAAACCAAATGTTTCATGTTATAGTTTTTAGACTTAAAGATGCATGCCCACGCTAATAAGAGGTGCTGTCCGAAAATTCATTGAAGTTCTGCAATCATTGAAGTTCTGTACGGATTTTTCAACTTGTTTTCTAACAAAACAAGGCCTAGAATTCAATTCTAGGTATGGTTTTGTTAGATAAAAAAATTAAAAAGTCCGTACAGGAGTATAATAATTGGAAAAAAATTTAATTCCCGGGAACCACCTCTTATTAGCGTGGGTATGCCCCTTTAAATTCGAAGCGTAAAAAGCTTGATATAAACACTGTTCGCCATAAACAGCTCCAAGTTACTATATTGTGAGTTAGAAGCGAAACGCAGATTTGACGCACAGCGAACTTTCTTTATATCTCGGCTGTAACATAGCAGGATAATAGAATTTGCATGAGAACTAGGCAGCACACGTCTAGTATACAACTGCAATTACAATTAAAAAAGAAATGTTGCATGTAAATTTTTTGGTCTAATGCATTGAATTGGTCCTCTCCTTCTGAAAGTTCAAATTTAAACTTAAAAAGGCACGGGCATGCCCTTTTAAGCCGAGTTTTTAATATTTATAAAACGTAAAACTACAATTTAACAATTTTTTGAAAGAAAAAGATCAAGTGCTGACGAAAAAATTTAGGCTGTTCGTTTTGAGCCATATGCGGACTCACCACTGGCTATTATGCTCATCAAAAGGTCTTTGATGAATTTCAAAGTTGGCCATACAATTTTTGGCTGGTATAATTTTCCGATTCAAGATAAAGTTTGGAAAATTTTTATTTAGCTTCGAGCTGAGCTGGCTCATTTTCCTCTGGATTCAAAAGTGCCGTTTCCACAATTGTATGTAAGATTTGCCCTGATGCTTGAGGCTTATTGTCGAGGAAACTCGGTTAGTCAAATTGTTTAAAATAACAAAAAAAAATTTATTTGCAGGCTGATTTATTTTTTTAACCCATTTAATTTTAACCGTACAATTTTCATTTTTTAACATTTTGACGGTCTTGAGACCCAATTACGACCCTAAAAGATCCAAGTGTGCCGAATACCCTCATGTAAATGTTCAGCCAGTAAAACAGGTTGTCATCAGAGCTGTATACTTGTCGATGAACTCAGTCGGCTGCTTTTCGAACATTTATCTGATCTGCAGCCAATCCAGACTTTTGTCAGCTGTAGCTGATTTAGAAGAAGTCTGGAGTTCATATCTGGCTGAGTATACAGCTCTGGGCCGTAGTCAAAACATTTTTACCGTGGTAATTTTAAATTACCATCAGCTTAAATATTGTTTTAAATCTAACCAAGAAGACTAGCTTTAAAAATTAAAAGTTAGGTCCAGTTTTCTTGCTCAAAATTTGCACACTATTTGTGAAATAACCCGATATAGGCTGATAGTAATTAAAACAGTATGGTAAATGTATTTGAATACGGACCCTGGTTATAATAATTTTTTGGTGTTTAGCTGCACCTGAACTCTATGATAAAGCAAGTAGAGATGATTAGCACTTTGACTGTGAGATAGTTATTATAATTGGCTTGAAAATATAAACTTTATTCATTAGGCCCTAAGTGTGATCATTCGAAGCATGGGGAACAAGGATGCTGCCAACAAAGTAATTTGAGTTTTTTTATTTAAAAAACATTAAAGTTGGTCGTCAAATTATTTTCAGAGACTGCAGCAAGAATTGCAGATCAGAAAAGAGGAAATGCAACACATGTGTTCACCTTTAAATCCTACTGATTGTCTGGGAGAACTACTGTAATTTTTTTTCATAAAGCTGCAGGGCTGCATCATATACCTAATATGGGTCATTTTTTTGTCATAAGATATCCGAAAAATGGCCAAATTTTTTATAAAACCTCACTATTAGGAACCTGCTCTGTCTTAGGACCCTGCCCTAAAACCCTATCTGGTCAATCTAAAAACCCTGAAACTACGCCGTTACGTTGGATTTAAAATGAACCACTGAATCCCGATTGGGGGCATTTCATCTCTATGAACTATTGAAAATTTGGCAAGAAAAGAAAAAAAACCTTTTTGACGGAAATTAGAAAACATTTCCCAGAGTCACATCTCCAGTTGTGTATGACACTTTTTTAACGTATTGGTCAGAAAAATGTGGGAGCCAACTTGAAAACGAACCTTTGGAAAAGTCCCTTTATCAAGCTTGAATGGGGCATGCTCACCTGTTTAAATTTGTCCCGCCAATTCGAACTTTTTTGTGAGTCATTGAACTTCTGTAAGGATTTTCAAGTTGGGTTCTAACAAAAATACACCTAAAATTGAATTCTAGGTTTTTTGTTGTTGTTAGAAACCAACTTAAAAATCCGTGCAGAAGTCCAACGATTCAGAAAAACATTTGAATTGGCAAGGGACAAATTTAAACAGGTGAGCATGCCCCTTTAACTCTAGATAAATATGTTTTCCACAATTCACAGCAGGCACCAAGGCAATTTTTCCTATTTTCGCATCTTTCTAAAGTCTGAAGGTTTAATTTTTATTTTTCATGGAGAAAAGACAGAATATGCGAATCCGATTTGGTAGCTCGTGGACTTCCCTTGTTAAAAAAATTTACGACGAAATTAGACAAGCCGTTTAAATCAAATTTTGATCAAATACTTTTTTTATCTTATTGTAGAGTGGAAGAATGCCGAGTGCTTGGAAGTGCGAAATTGCCTTTGCGGTAAAATAAAAAAAAGTAGTTTTGGTTGCAACTTTCAAGACTTTCTTTTAGTTTAACTTGGAGAAATCCAGAAGTTCTGGCTCAAATCTCAACACCAACGTTAGATTATATTTTCGTCCATTTTTCGGGCATTAGAATTTTTTTAGTCACCAACTAATCTTCAAAAACGGGGATGACATGAGACAAGACATGCTAACCTTGCAAGTGATGAGGATAATGGACTCCAAGTGGAAACACCAGAACATTGACTTCTGCATGACGCTGTATGAAGTGCTTCCAATGGGCAGAAACGTTAGATTTTTAGTCTAAAATGCTTTTTAGGAAAAAAAAGTAGTAAACAAAAATCAGTTAGCTTGGTAATTATACCGTGACACCAAAGTGAGTATCACCACTTTTCAAAATTAAAATTACTTTAATGTTAATAGGGAAAACTATTTCAAAAACAGGGCGGCACATAGGAGTTGTAAGGTTTTTTTCCGAAAATAGTAATACAGTCGACTCTTGATTTAAGGACACCCAAAAAGTTCGTTCCCACCTAGGGTCCGACACTTTTTAGCCCGATTTTTGAATTTTTTTACAAGTTTTGTTTTGTTAATCTGGTTGCAAATATCGCAAGGATTCCGATTTTGCTGATAGTTTTTAATAACTAAATAATTTTACTACTCAAAAAGCAAAACCTCGATTTAAGGACAGGGCTTTTTAAAAAAGCCTGGCCTTGAATCGAGGTTTTGCTTTTTGAGTAGTAAAATTATTTAGTTATTAAAAAACTAACGGCAGAATCGGGATCCTTGCGATATTTGCAATCAGACTGTCTAAACAAAACTGCTAAAAAAATCTCTACATTAAGACAAGTTCTGACAAGTTTTATGGCTCATTTATAAACGTTGTCGTTGTCGTCGTCGTTGTCGTCGTCGCTGTCGTTGGAATATTTTTTTTATAAAACCCTTTTTTTCGCCAACGACGACGACAACGACAACGACGACCTATTTATAAAAAATCCAACGACAACGCCAACGACAACGACGACGCCAAGGACAACGACATTTTTTATTCAAAATTGGACAAATTCGCATTTTTAGTCGAGCTTTCGAGTGAAAACGTGTGGAGAATATAGTTAATCCTTAAAATTCTGACTTAAAATGCAAATTTGTCTGATTTGGAAGAAAAATTTTCCGTTGTCGTTGGCGTTGTCGTTGTCGTTGGATTTTTTATAAATATGTCGTCGTTGTCGTTGTCGTCGTCGTTGGCGTTGTCGTTGTCGTTGGCGTAAAAATGCCTTTATAAAACATTTTTTCCAACGACAACGACGACGACAACGACAACGTTTATAAATGAGCCATTACCCCAATTTTTTCGAACGAATTTTTTTGGGGTCCTTAAATCGAGAGTCGACTGTAGTACCGAAAACTAATTTTTCGCCATATTTTTAAACTTTTTATCGGGAGAAATTTTTAAAAATTGGGCATTTGCTTTATAAAGAAGGCGAAATGATCATCCTGCGTGACACCTCTATAAATTCCATTTCCTGAGAAGTGACAAAATATACCCAACAGAATTCCATTTCCAATTTCCTTTCAATCATCATTTGATTGATAATGCTTTTACAACTTCCTAAAAAAATATAGACAGTCCTATAAAAGTAATCGCGGTTTATTCCATTATCATCTTGGAATATCAGCCGACGGGCTGATGTTTAATTTTAATTTATTTCGTCTTTCTTGGTTTCTTCTTTTCTTAGCACTCTTAGAAAGCTTTTAAGACATTTTAAAATTTGAATATCTTTTCACTTGACGAAAATTTGCACTTTTGCAATATCTACCTTACCGTATTTTCTCTATTAATGCACCCGGGTTCATTATTTTTCAACCCTTCAAAAATGTTGAAATTGTAAAATTTACAATGTAAATCGAAAATGGCCCTAACTCTGAAATCCTTGTCAAAAAATCGAGGGGGGGTTCATTATTAGAGAGGGGTTCATTAATAGAGAAAATACGGTATTTAGTGTTAGGCAAAACCTACGTTCGGCAGATTTGGATTTTGGGAATACAGTTGACTCTCGTTAAACAGGGGGGGTGATTGTCGGTTTATCGAGGTGTCAGTTTATCGAAGGTAAATTTGTTGAGTTTTTTTTGTCGGCCACCCAAATCGGGCTCAGGGTGTCGGTTTAACGAGAGTGTCGGTTTATCGAAGTGTCGGTTTAACGAAAGTCAATTGTATCATTTTGACAAATTTCACCTAGCCAACAAAATCAAACACGACGAAAATTAACAGAGAAATTTTCCAATTATTTTTCAAATCAGAGTCGAAAGTTGGATTAAAACTAGGGTTGTGCGGTTACGGTTAATTTGGCCCTACCCGGTTTTCGGTTAACCGGTCTTTAGGGTGCCCGGTTTTCGGTTAGGGTTTATCACCAGTACCCGGTTAACCGACCCGGTTTTTCCGGTTTTTGTTAATTTTCGCCCCTTATTGCAATCTTTTAGGCTAAAAGCGCAAAGATAACCATATTAAAGGCTTTATTGACACCAAATAACATGTTTCATAGGCATTGATTGCAAGTGATGCATCATTTTTCTAACAGTTAACGAGTAGGTTGAAGCAGTTGACTGTTCAGAAGACAGCTAAATTGCTTTGTTGCAAAAAAACAACATCAAAAATCGGTACGAAAAACATACGCGACAAGTCTCCACATGAAAGGCTGTCAGAACCTTACACAACTCCTTGACAACGATGAAATCTTCTTTGCCCAATGGATCCAGACTTAATGCGAGGTGCTTTAGCTTGGTCTTCTCACTTTGGGAAACATCTTTAGGCTTTCTGCTGGTATTTGCATCCCTAAGCAACTCTTCAACTTTTAGCAAGGCTTTCTTGTTTCTGAGAAAACCCGCGAGCATTAAATAAGTTGAGTTCCACCGACTTGGTACATTCTGAGAAAGTATGGTGATATATCCGCAACTGAAATACACAAAACTACTAACTATTGGATTTCTTTTTTCCGCCAATTCCTCTGAGAGCTGATATTTTAAAAGAAGAATAGACAACCATGACCGATAAGTGCTTCCAACCCACTGGCAGATCTTAAGAATAAGCGTTGAGATGGCGTTTGACTTTAACGCGTCGGCAACTACTAGGTGATAGAAATGCGCAGAGCCTTCAAAACTGAAACCCATAAATGTAACAGTGGTACAACGAACGTACAAAAAACATGAAATCACAAACCTCACAATCTCGAGAAGGCGCTGAATATGTTTTCACTGTCCTTGTCTGCTCATCTGGATCGTCGAAAAAGCGAAGCGAAGCATTTTGGCGCACCATAATTTTAACCAACTCTTCATCCATTTTGCGCTGAAGATCATCTTTGCTCTGTTGTTCAGTAAAGAAAGAAGTGATTGGTGGAATCTAAAACATGATGTCAATACGATAAATTTTACGATGATTGTGAAAAAAATACTTTGCAGGGAGTATATAACCCATATTCCTGTAACTGCTCCTCGTGGCCCTTTGACTTGAGATAGTTAATCAAATGCGAAGTCGTCCCATCCTTTGGCACTGGTAGAAGAAGACTGCGGCATTCGAGACACTGACGCTTAAGTACTCCATTAACTGTAAAAACTCGAAAGAACATCCAAATTTTCGCTGTTTCAGCTAGCGGCATTTTCTGCAAATAGTCCAACCGGTAATAGAGTGACGAAATGAGTGTGAAAACAAAAACATTTTGCTGCAAGAATGTATTTGGCAGTTTTTTTTTGTTTCTGAAAAGGCGATTTTATCCAGTGCTTAAACCGTAAATACCGGATTCTCACATACGCGGTTTTCGGTTAACCGCGTTTTTTCGTACCCGGTTTTCGGTTCCGGTTAATTGGGGCAAAACCGGTCCGGTTCGGTTAACCGACCGTGCACAACCTTAATTAAAACTTGAAAAATTACTTGCAATTTTTTTACCAATTTGCAACGCAATATTTCAAAAATCAATTTGCAATATAGCAATGCAATATATTGCATTGCTATCATCTCTACATTAAGCTCACGATCTGACAAGTTTTACCCCAATATTTTCAGTTTTTCGCCAAATTCGACTTGTCCATCTTTTTCAGAAAAAAAAGCAAGGATTCCGATTTTACGAGTCATTTTTGGAATGAAAATAGTTTTTCTACTATTTTTCATTGTTATCCTAACGTTTGAACCATTTCAGAATGGCTTTGCTTCTTTTATTAAGCATAAAAAGGTGTTTTAGATAGGCTTGATCCATGTGGTTCAGAACTGCCAAACCATTTTCCATATACAGTGCGAAGCCAAACAAATGGGCTCTTCTTTCAACATGGATGTCAATTTGCTCAATAAATACATCTACCAAAAGTGTTCCAATGATAGCAAACAGTAATTTCGAACGATATTGGGTCATAGTTAAAAATTCCTATACTATTTAGATATATGGAGTGTGTAGATAGTAGGTTTTATTTGTCTGCGATATGAATTCGGCACCAGGCGTGGGCATGAATTCGGCACCAGGCGGTGACTGTGCCTTCCGGGTTGTCGCTTATCTATCCGGATAGTCCTGAGAAGTAGGACAGGCGCCATTGCGTGAAAAAAGAAGCATGACGGCCAATGAATTTGTACGAAAAAGACGGGACGGTTAACGGCGGGCTAAAATTTGGCAAGTACGGCAAAAAATTATACGGCCGGTGGGACGGACGACGAAAAACATTAGACACCGAACAGGACGCCCACAAATTCTGCTTATCGCGTTCACTATAGTTTGGGGCGCTGCTATTGGACCCAAATATAAAAGGGAAATGGAACTTTTAAAAGGAAACTTTAATTGATCCGTGGTTTTTTGCAGGATTCAAATTTTCACTTGCTGGTTACTGCATAGCCACCTATGTTATCGGTAGAAATATTTTTAGGATGTATTTCTCCATATTGCTATTTTTTGTGTATTTGCAGGTATCAAAGACCGTCACCAAGATAATATAATGTTGGCTAAAGACGGACGGGTAACTTCAAACGCTTATTTTCGGTTGTTTACAGATTTCTTTTTAGATATTTCACATTGATTTTGGACATTTTCTTGGTTTGTTACTGATTTTTAGAACTTTTTGCATAAATTAGCCTAAATTTGAAGATTACGATAGCAGATATCTACAAAAATACCGTATTACCTTTAATAGCTCTCCCTGCTCTAATAACTCCCCCCCTCAACTTCGAGGACCTATATCTCAGCCCAGAGAGAAATTTTTGCAAAGCTCTTTAATGCGGTTTCTTAACTCCCACGAGCTCTACCGATTCAGCTTTTTCGATTTTGAATTTTCACCCAAAAATTTCGAGATCGACCTGAAATTTTTCCGATTTTCGGGCTTCTAAAAAATAACTCCCCGGGGGAGCTATTAGAGGAAATACGGTATTTGAAACTAACGATTTGCCCAAATATAAACATATTTTACCAAATCTTCCAGGTCACACCAAGCGCAAATTAGGAATCAATCGAGAGCGGACTGAGTAAGAAAAACAAATTTTTATTCGAAATCTTATATATAGCAATATCTGCTAATTTAAGATTTGTGCTTACTGACCATTTCCTGTATGTAATATCACGAGGTAGAAGTGACTTTAGGTAGGTTAGGTTAATTTATTGGTTAAATAAATGTCAAGACTACAGATCCACCCACGACTATGAAAGGTTCAGAGAGTCCTGTGTCAAAGGTAAACACCGAAAATATCTACCAAAAATACTTTCAAATTGTCTATTCCACAGGCTTCATGATCATTTACCATAATGCCCGCTTTTTCATAGCCCTGTTCAGGCTGATGCTATGCATGGGCTTACCAGAATTGTTAGTTATTTATAGTTTTGAATTGATTGACTAAATTTTAACTGGATTAAGTTTTGAAAAAAAGGGTTTGCAGTAAAGTAGGCTCTGATTCTGCTGGACACACACACCCTATTTATTTAAAAATATGACCCTTTCACACAATCAAAGGAGAGGAAAAAGCTACTTACAAGGGAATGTTTGGTAGTTCATGCGATATGAAAAAAAACATATACAACATTTGATAAAGCGTCGAAAATCCTTATTTGACTTATAGATCTGAGAATCTGGCTCGATTTCGAAATGTAATTAACCGTTTTAAAGTTTTGTTTGACTTAATGAACTCTGAAAAAAGACGTTGGTAATCTTATTTCAAAACCGTACCCGCCAATTCAAAAAATCTCGCTCAATCATTAAACTTCTGCACGGATTTTTCAACTTTTTTTTCTAACAAAACAAAAAAGAAAAAAAAACAAGGCTTAGAGTTAAATTTTAGATGTAATTTTGTTAGAAACCAAGTTGAAAAATTCGTGCAGAATCGGCGGAGACAAATTTTGAACAGGTGAGCATGCCCCTTTTGAATCGGTCCTCCCTGTAGATACTATTGAAATAGTGATAAAACCAAACAACCTAATGTTTTTATGTTTTTTATGTTTATGTTTTTTAGATCTGTGCAAGATATTGAATTCCTGCGCACATCTCTTATGTAAGGAAATTGCGAAATCGTTTTAAGACTGCAACTATAATTCAGGTATGAGCAAATGGAGCGAAAAGACGTGCAAGTGGCTTTCCAGCACATTTTCGAGGATGTGATCAAATCGGGCTGGTCTGTTTGCACTAAATCTTAAAAGTAATTGTTCGGCCAAATTTTGCAGGTTTACAAGCATCAACTGGTTCTTTCACTCAGTCAAACATTTGTCCGCTTAAATCACCTGCAACAAGTTCTGTAACGAGTTCTCGTGGTCTACGTAAATGAATAATAAATAGATTAATATTAGATTGTTATTTTATGAATATGTTCTAAATTTTTAACTAAATGTCGTCATGTACGACTTGGACAATAAAAACAGGAAGCGGAAAACCAAATTTTTTAAATGAAGTCAAGCTAGGCAAGACGATAAAGGACGAGCTGCAAAATTAGGTACAGTCAAACCTCGATTTAGTGGCACCCCCAAAAGTTCGTTCCCGCCTAGGGTCCGACACTTTTTTTTAACCCAATTTGCAAAATACTTTATCGATTCTGTTATGACAGTCTGGTCGCAAATATCGTGAGGATTCCGATTTTGCCGATCGTTTTTTGAAAAGTAAACGAATTTTGGGTTAAAAAGTGAAACCTCGATATAGTGGCACCCCTTTTTTGAAAACAGGTAAAAAAGCTCCTAATTTTTCTGGTAGAAAATGACAGACTTTTTTTAGAAAATAAGCTGCTCTGCACATCAAGGTCTTTGCACGAAGTCTTGGAAAAATATTGAAAATGATTTTATTATACATTATTTTCAAAAAAGAGAACACATATTTCATGAACTATCGAATTTCTTGACCATATTCAGCCATCCTGGATACCTGTTTTCCTCATCAACATTGTTATCTTCAACAAATCCAAAGTTTCTATAGAGCTTAACGGCATACCGTATTTCCTCTAATATAACCACCGGTGGGTTTATTTTTCAAACCCCTTCTGAGGGTGGGTTTATTAGAGTCATTTTGAGATTTTTGTGGCTTCAACCAAAATCCAAAAAGCGGAATCGGTAGAGCTCGTGGGAACTAAGAAAACGCAAAAAACAGCTTTGCAGAATATTTACTCTGTTCAGAGATACAGACACTGGAAGTTGAGGGGGTGGGTTTATTAGAGCGGGTGGTTATATTAGAGGAAATACGGTATGTATTAGAGTTTCTCACAGACAAGGTCACTTGTTGAGCTCCACTTTTCTCGGCGTATCCCAGGAATTCGTCCATTATCACCGTGCCAACCTTGCGGTTCTGGTAAGCATCGCTGGTTTTGAGGTGGCCTATATGGTAGGTTTGGCCTTTGATGTCATACTGAAGACTGCCCATTTTGCTGTTCGAAGAGTCGGCACAGGAGAAAAAGCCGTGATCAGTTTGCGAATAGGTTTGCTGAGCTTTGCACGCACTAAAAATAATCTAGCCAAAGTTTTCGTTCGATGAATAAATGTTTTTTCTATTTATTCTAGAAGAAAATTGAAATATTCCGGCTAATGTCTAAAATATGCAAGTTGATTTATGAATTTTCTCGGCTAATTTTTAAAATGTTGTTTTTTCGGTAAATTTTATCTATTTTTCTATTTTTTTGAACTAGCTTTCAACCCCACTAATATGACCCACTAATATATCTAATAAGCCATCAACTGACCTGTTATGATTTGGAAAAGAATAAATTGTAGAACAGCAAGTTTTCAAAAGCCCTATTCATACTCCCGCCGGACACGGGACAAATTTTCAAACACTTTTTTGTCTCTAACTTGGCTCCCAGCCATCATTTTTCAGCGCTTATATCAAATCCAAAAAAAATCGACCCTGCTCTAAAATATAGGAAAAACAGATTTTCCGTAATTACTATCCAAAATGGTTTTTGGGCTATCCCGCAGGTCAATGTTCCGCGGGACAAATCACCAGATTTTTCCCGCGGGACAGGACCTGCGGGATAGCCCAAAAACCATTTTTGAATGTCTGAACAGTAGGTATACTAGTCTTAAGGCCCGCATGCGCGGGGCCAGCCCGGGCATCCAATTTCTTCTCTTTCTTCCCTTATCCCACACTTCTACACCGCCCTCCAACATTCTTTATTGAAGAGGTATTAAAGAAGTATTGAAGAGACCTGATGATTGTAAAAATCCAGATTAGTAAAACCCTATGATGATTGAATGTTGAATAGTGAAGTGTTATTTTAAATTCAGTTCTTCGCTACAACTTTCTTGGAAATTTCGGAAGAGAATAGTTCACTTGAAAAATATTTTCGAAGTATTTTTGGCAGAAATGTTTTGCAAGGAAATGGAAGTTACAGCTTTGCGGAGACCTTCGGTCCGCAAATATCTTAGTGCGCCACCTGGTTCTCAAGAAAGTGAGCGTTTCTTTTCAACTGCTGGATTCATTGTAAATGACCTCAGAAAAAGCGGATGCGGATGCATGTGTACAACATTAAATTTTGGCACTAGGAAATTTTTTGAATTTCTTCCGATTTCCGTCTTCCGATTTCCGATTCCCGGCAGTTTTTTTCTTCCGATTTCCGACTTCCGGTTTTGAGAATTTTCTACTTCCGGTTCCGGCCCCGACTTTTTTGTCTTCCGTTCCAGCCCTGATACCCACCCTTATGGTCGAAAAATATAGGGTACCTGGATACCCATGAAAAGACTAAAAGATGAGGTTGAATATAGTTTTGTTAAAAGGAGCCTAACGCATAAAGAAACTCTGCTATGCATACTGTTTTTATGCATCCAGAGTTACTTTCGAGTGATTTGTGTATAATCATCCCAAGCAACCAAAACCCTGTATCCCCGAAGGGGCCACTTGCCTTGAACATAATTCCGAGAAAGACTCTTAATCAAAAATGCATTTACAGGCTCTTTTTGCACAGCTATAGTATACAAAACATGGTAGAATACCTTCTCATGGGCATCCACGCACCCTATGTTTTTAACCATAAGGGTGGGTATCATGGTTTGGGCCAAAATTTTTGTCAAAATTTTTTATTCGGAAATGGTCTTCCCACTCGTTTTTTCGTGTTTTCTAATCATATAAAGCCATAAAACGATGGTAAGAGTTGAAAAACGCGTTTTTAGGCCAGGGGGTAAAAGGAATTCCTGCCGAGCTTTTCAAAGTACTTATTAGCATAAGTATAATATGCAAGAAATAACATTTTATATAAATTCGATATATAGACTCGGTACATGTATATCGACTCGAAAATGTTATCTCTGAAATTTATACGAAAGTTTCTATTCGGTACTCATGTGCTCGCATAGCGCAATTGGTAGCGCTATAGTGCTGAGAGAGATTGTCTACCCAGAGCACTCGGGTTCGAGTCCATACGTGAGCATTTAATCTTTTTCTCTTCCCTGATGTTTTATATTATTTTTTGGGGTGCACTTGGGGTACTGTCTATTTTTTATTGTTTTTAAAAGTCAATATTTTGAATTATTTTCAAAATAAGTTTGAATTTACGGCTAGGTGAGATTTGTCAAAAACGAAATTTGTCAAAACGAAATTTGTCAAAAACGAAACTTGTCAAGACAAAATTTCCTCGCTTGCAAAGTGTTTTACTGCGTTTTTTCACTGGATATACATATGACAAAGTATTCAAATAGTAAAAGCAAAAAAAAATACTGAAACACTTTGCAAACGAGAAAAATTTGTCTTGACAAGTTTCGTTTTTGACAAATTTCGTTTTGACAAATTTCGTTTTTGACAAATCTCACCTAGCCAATTTTACTATCCATCACTGTCCCCCGCTCCTAAATCGGCTGTTTCTAAAGTTATCCCAAACACCCTATATCGACCTAAAATCGCTTCAAAAAATCAAAAAAGCATTATTTTTGAGTTCTGGTCTATAAAAACTTGGCTTGCCTATAAAAGGAAATTAGAGATTGCGAAAATCGCAAATAAGGGAAAAAAGACTAATGGGCAATTGAGGGTTTGGGCAATTAGTCTAAAAGGGCAATCACTGAAAATGTTTATAAATGGTTTGGCACATCGTCTTTTGGACAAAATACATTACGACAATCGCTGTTTTGACCAATACTCGTGGCCTTTTTCTGCCTCTTTCAACCTGGATTTACTTTTGCATTCTTTTTATGAAGCTTAGACCAGACGACATAACAGTCGCCCTTATTGTTTACAGTTTGTAGTTCTGACCTTTTTGGTGCTCACTTGATTTTTTCCTATTTAAGTTAAGTTAAAAGTTTGTGGTGAATAAAGTTTTTTAAGACTAAATTTATTTTTTACCCACGAAAAACCCGAATACCTCAAGTAGGTACCTCCTGGTCAGGTGGATATGAACCTGGATGGCCTGAAAAATCAATTTTTTTGTAAAAATAAAATAACAAACCATGCTATCATAAGCAAAATCTTGTGGTAAATCCTGCTTGACAGGACCAAAATTGTTAATTTGGTCACCAAAACCCTAAAACCCGGATGGATACCACCTGGCCAGGTGGATATCCACCTGGATAGCTTGAAAAAATAATATTTTTTAAAATTAAAAACAAACCACGCGTTCTTATGTTAAATCGTCTGAAAAA
Source organism: Ditylenchus dipsaci (assembly GCA_004194705.1). Lineage (NCBI taxonomy): Eukaryota > Metazoa > Nematoda > Chromadorea > Rhabditida > Anguinidae > Ditylenchus > Ditylenchus dipsaci. Next base: position 183,087 of record SADC01001284.1, on the reverse strand, counting down.
TCATTTTTAATAAGACCAAAAGTGCGATTTTAGCCATGGAACCTTGAAACCTGGGGTAGATACCTCCGAGTATGTGAATATTCACGTGGATTATCTGGAAAAAGATTTCATCTTAACCACAAACAAACCATCTTTCCTAACTTAAACTTGTGTAGGAAATCGGGTTTGACAGTACTAAAATCCTGATTCCACCCACCCAAACCCCAAAACCCGGGGTGGCTACCGTCTTGTCAGGTTGACATCCATCTGGACATTCTAAAATATTTTCTCAGTATCAAAACAAACTATTCTTTCCACCCTAGAATTGTGTTTGGAATCAGGTTTTTAAGACTAAAATTACAATTTCACTAACCGAAACCTAAAAACCGTGCGTGGCTACCACCCAAATTTAGGACATCATTGGATATTCACCTGACCAGACGGTACCTATCCTACCTCTAAGGATTTGGGTGTCTGATATTACTGTTTTTATATTATGAAACAAGATTCGCTACACAATTTCATCGCAATTTATCAGATAATTGTACGTAAGATAGTATGGTTTGTTTTTAATTACGGACTATCCAAACAGTATAAATTCATTGGAACAACAATAAATAATAACTAGTGATCACTGTGTGGTAGTTGCAACTAATTTTTACGCTTCTTTTTCTTAAGTTTTCTTCCTTGGCTGAACAAAAAATCACACAAAAAGAACGGTCAAAACTGAAAAATGACGTCTTTTAACTGAAAAGTGCCAGATATCTGAAGTAATCAAATATATTGGGTTGTAACATAAGTTCTGTCGGTTTTTGTTCATGAAGATTTTGTTTCAATGAAAAATATTTCTACCATACTGTTATATGTCATTTTGTAGAAAAGAATCTCCTATTTCATCGCTCTATTTCAGATTTCACAATTTCACAACAAAATGTTGATTTTTAGCCTTCAAGAAATGAAATTCAATTTAAAAAAATAATTATCTCCGACATCTTTAGAACTAGTCAAAAGTTCAGCCAACTGTTAGGCGCATGATTTTTGAAAACTGAGTATTGAGATTTGACTGTTTTAAAAAAGCAAATTCTTCAAAAAATGATTGAAATTCAAGTTTTCTTAATTTTTTTCCGGATTTCCGGATCATTTCTTGAAGGCTAAAAATCAACATTTTGTTGTGAAATTGTGAAATCTGAAATAGAGCGATGAAATAGGAGATTCTTTTCTACAAAATGACATATAACAGTATGGTAGAAATATTTTACATTGAAACAAAATCTTCATGAACAAAAACCGACAGAACTTATGTTAGAACCCAATACTTCAGGTCACTCAGGAATAAATATCCTGATAAACCTGATTATGAAAAACTCTTAAAATTATTCAAAATGGAAACTCTTCAAAAAAGACGACTTATAGCTGAGCTTATTTTCTATCACAAAATAATTTTGAAAAAAATCGACATTAATGTAAATATTTCGTCTTTCCAGTCATCCTATAATTTCCGAAAACATAAAGCTATTGTACCCTTTTCCAAATCCGATTTCCGATTCCACTCTTTCTTTGTTCGGACACCAAAAATTTATTATGCTCTTCCAGCTGAAATCGTTGCTTCCCCTACTATAATACTTTTCAGGAAAAAACTCAAAGAATGTGATCTAAACGCTTTTGTATTTTAATTATTTTTAAGGAAATATGTATTTGTTTTCGTCGCGCACTTGTTGCGTAAACAATAAATAAATATCTAAACAACTTTACTCAAAGTGATAACATTATCAAGTATCCCTGTGACTCCAGTTTATAAAATGTAGAGTTAAGTGCTAATTTTAGTTGCTTATTTAGTTTCTCTCTGAGGAGAGCCGATCGGGTCGAAGGGCAATTTGCCACACCACCAACCACATTCCAGACTCTCTCCCAGCGGCTAGCTTATCCCCTCTAATTGTGGATATTGCCCCTGTGTGCTTGCTAGCCGCTCATCACCCCACCACATTCTCACCATCTATTTGTTTGTGTGCCCCAGCCTATTTGCCCAACCCCATTGCCTGATCTCCGCGGAGATATACGTATTGTATTGTTGTAGTTTGTAGTGGAAAATGGCATTAGCCATTTTTCACAATTTATCATCATTGTGTTCTTACGAGCTAGCTGTATTTTGTTTGCTCCCATTTAGCTAAATAAACCTACTTCTCTTATTCCCTTTCTACAACATAAGGGTTGGATTCACCCCCTCTGAGGAGATCCCTAAGAAGTATTTTTGGTGTCTGCAGCACCGGGATTACTATTGGAAGGGACATATTTTACTAAAAGCGTACTATTTGCTGCAACAGCTTTAAAATATCAGCGCAAAAATATTGAAATATGAAGCAAGACAGACAAATTAATTTATTTCTTTTTTCTATCTTTTTTTTAATACGGGGTTAAAAATAGAGTCGCAGGGTTACCTGATATTGTTATCTTTTTGAAAACAATTGGTAAAATATTAACCTGTTTGAGTAAAAGAAAAAAGGCGGCACTTTTTAGCTAAAAGATGGCATTTTTCATTTACAACTAAAAGGGGGTATAGACGTTTCTCGAAAATGAAACTTTTTTCATTTTCGAGAAACGTTTCTCGAATTTGAAACTCAAAAGAGTAAAATATCTCTAGGTGTATACCTTATTTAGACATATCAAGGGTATTTGGCTGAATGTGATGGCCAAAGTCCAGCATATTCCACATTGCGGGGGTTAGGGGTTAACACATGTATGTACGCTTATCCCTTGCAATGTGGAGTGTGCTGGTCTTTGGCCGCGAAGCGGCCAAATACCCTTGGTATGTCTAAATAAGTATCTTTACAGGTATACATATATACCCTAGAGATATTTTACTCTTTTGAGTTTCAAATTCGAGAAACGTTTCTCGAAAATGAAAAAAGTTTCATTTTCGAGAAACGTCTATGCACCCTAAAAAGGACAGGGAGACCAGAGCAAAAAAACACTCCTATTTCGATGGAACTCTGGTCCTATCCCCCCGCGTAGTAAGTGCCCGAATCGATTCAGAATTTCTCGCTGAACACGATGGTGAAAAAAAATTCAATAAATGTCGGTATTTGCAGGTCAGCTGCCCCTAAGAACCAACCAAGTCAGAATTTTCGCTTATGCCACTTCAAAAGGGCATATCTCATGAATTTTTTCTTTTTTAGCGATTTGAATTTTTTAAGAAAGCGCAGATCATGGGCTTTCTAATGAGATATCATGCAGGTATTTACAATCATTATATACAAGAATTTTAGTTTGAAGAAACAATTGAGTCATTTTTCAAAAGTATAACCACTGTATGTAATGGTTTTCTATATTGATGAAGATTTTGATGTGTTTTTTAACGATTTTGATGGATTCGTTATGGTTTTCTTGAATAAATTCGGTTATTTGGAGACAAAAGATTCGGACTGAATCAAACCAAAAAAGATTTAGACTGAATATATTCTCGAAAAAGCTTCGAGATGGCTGCAATGACTACGAAGAAGCAAATCTCGAGGAAGAAATAAACGAAGAAACCAGCTTTCGAAGTTTTAATGAGGATGATATTTTATTGTTTAATGACTGAAATTTTATTGAGTTCTACCGAATAAAGATTTTTGGTGGGACATGGGCGTTTGGACGACCTGCGACTCGCTTCAAATTGTGACTCGCTACAATTGCGACTCGCTACAGATTGAATTTTCTATTGTTATGTGGGTACAGATTGTTGTACCAGACCAATTGTTGGCCGCTTCGCGGCCAAGACCAGCACACTCCACATTGCAAGGGATAGGGGAACATGTAGTACATGTTTTTGGGTGAAATGGACAAAAAAGTTAAAGTGTAGCGAGTCGCAAAAAGTGTAGCGAGTCACAATTGTAGCGAGTCGAAGTTTTACCGGGCGTTCATTAGAAGGTGGGCTTTTATTTTTCAACACCCCTCGGACATGGGCGTTTATTAGAAGGTGGGCGTTCATTAGAAGGTGGGCTTTTATTAGAAGATATACGGTATTTTCAGAGACAACTACCGTATTTATTCTAATAGAAGGCCAGTCTCTAATAGAAGGCCACCCCTGGGGCCAAAACTAGGGGGTAAACCATGTTTTATTGCATTTTTAGCACAAAGCCAAAAAAAATTTTGGAGGTTGAAAAATAGAAGGCCATGGCCTTCTATTAGAATAAATACGGTATGTCTGAAAAGGCTAAACTTTAAAGTTGTCTCGCCGCGAAAATGTTTCTTGTATTCATCTTCATGGTTGAATGGCTCATAGGGGGTTTTCGGCATTATCTCTCAATGTGGGTGTGTTTTTCCTTGGTATCCTCTAAAATACAATAAATTCATGTTTTTCGGTGGTTTAGTACGGAGATCCTGTAAAATGTTTGTGTCAAGTTCGGGTCAAAATTTATTTCTTTCTTGGTTTTTTTAAGTAATGCTAATCATATCGGTACATGGATATGGGTACTCTTGGTGACCAGGTTCCGGTTTATCGACGGTTTTTTTCTAACTCATTTCTAGCCAACCAAATCAGTCTCTTTCAGAGCTCTGGTTTATCAGAATGCCGGTTTGTGGAGGGGTGAATGTATTGGTATCTAGTCAGTTAGATTTTGGGCGTTTATATCGCAGTATTGTTATACCACTGGATTACTAAATCTCTGAAGCCCTCATCAGACTCCCGCGAGACAGGAGACACTGTCTCGCGAGACATGAATGTGTCTCGCGAGACAAAGTCACGTAACATGTCTTGCGAAGCACGGTGTTTTTGTCTCGCGAGACAGACAGAACTGCGGGGGATGAGACATAACACCGCGGCGACAAAACACCGCCTACGACAAAACACGCGAGACAAACACCGCGAGACAAAACACCGCGGCCCAAAACACCGCGGCCCAAAACACCGCCGCGACAAAACACCGCGGGAAAAACACCGCCTACGACAAAACACCGCCGCCACAGTTAACTGCCTATATAACAAATTCTTACATGCCCTACTTGATTATAACCATATTGGAATCGAGGAGTGATAACGTGGTAGCTGGTTTTGTTTCGTACCTGGAGTTTTGTATGTGGGGCATTCCCTGCTTACCGTATTTCCTCTAAAAAGCGCCCCCCCCCTTTAATGAGCGCCCCCCCCCTCTAATAAGCGTCCCACCTGGGGGTCATCCAAAAAATAAGCGCCCCGGGGCGCTTTTTAGAGGAAATACGGTATATTGCTGTTTATGTTTATAAATGTTTTAGCTCCTTCTTTCTTCGAACGAGGAATATTTAAAAAGCAATCATGGGGCGAATGGTATGTTAACCCTAGATGCATCTACTTTGCTGGTATAAATAATTGTTATTTTGCAGCACAATCCCGGTAAAGGTATTTCGCGCTCTGCTCTGCCTTATCGCCGTTCTGTTCCGACCTGGCTGAAGCTTGCGAGCACTGATGTGGAAGAGCAGATTGTCAAGCTGGCCCGTAAAGGTCTTCGTCCTTCTCGATCGGCGTTATTCTTCGTGACTCTCATGGTGTTGCTCAGGTCCGTCGTGTCACTGGTAACAAGATTGTGCGAATCTTGAAATCAAAGGTATTTCTTTCAAATTTAATTGTCGTTAATTCTTTAATATGATCTTTAACCTTCAAGGGAATGGCTCCTGAAATTCCAGAGAATCTCTACCACTTGATCAAGAAAGCCGTCAGCATTCGCAAACATTTGGAGGTTGGTTAGCTGTATTCTGTATATCTGATACACTAATAATTTATGTTTAGAAATAAGGGATAAGGACAAGGGACAAGGATATTGGCTCGAAGTTCCGTCTGATTTTGGTGGAGTCGCGAATTCATCGACTGTCTCGATACTACAAGACCAAGCGCCAGCTCCCACCCAGCGAGTCCAGCACTACTTCAGCTCTTGTGTCCTAAGTATCACCGTGGATGATTTGTTAAGTGTTATGAAATAAATACGGTGTTGATTATAGTTATTTCTATTGTGTGACCTCAGTTTTGCAACAAATAATTCCTTTAAAAGGGCTTGCCCACGCTAATAGGAGGTGGTGCCCGAGAATTCAAAAAATCTCAAAAAAAATCTCTATCATTAAACAATATCTCTTGCACTTCCTCGAGATCGATTTCTTGTATTAGCTCAGCCAACTTCTCTCTCTCTCCACCTTGCCTCGACCACTCGGAACCAGCCCAACTTTCTTGAAGGAGTGGATGGCGTCGTCCTCACATCCATTGGTGGTATTGCAAACTCCGCACGATTTGAATTACTCAACGATGAGCTGCTTCGAGAGCTTCTCCCAGGCTTCGACAATCCATTGGAGGTAGACTGCCATTGGCGAAGCTTGAGAGAGTGTTAAGGGGTGTGGTTCTATTAGAGAGTGTGGTTCTATTAGAGAGTGTGGTTCAAATAGAGAGTGTGGTTCTATTAGAGAGAATACGGTATTTGTCTATTAATTGATTAGAGGAGGTGTCAAAACATAGAAAATAAGCCAATCTTACCCGATCTTAATTTTAGCCGAAAACAAGCCAATCTTAATTGGGACGATGGTGACGTATAACCGAGAGTGTTGACCATATGTTGAGTGTTGATCATATGTTCGTGAACCGTTTAGTCATATGCCGTTTCTTAAAAAAATAGCCGTTCTGGTTTTTTAACCCCCAGAAAAGCAGAAAATTTTGAGTCAATCTCTAAAAATTTGGAGTGGTCAGCCAAAATAAAAGCACGGCCATTAGTAGACGACCAAAACTCCAGGTACGAAACAAAACCAGCTACCACGTTATCACTCCTCGATTCCAATATGGTTATAATCAAGTAGGGCATGTAAGAATTTGTTATATAGGCAGTTAACTGTGGCGGCGGTGTTTTGTCGTAGGCGGTGTTTTTCCCGCGGTGTTTTGTCTCGCGGTGTTTTGTCTCGCGGTGTTTTGTCGTAGGCGGTGTTTTGTCGCCGCGGTGTTATGTCGTATACCCGAACTGCGAGACAAAATCTTTTATAGTAAAATTTTTTTTGTTGGGATAGAAATGATCAACCGGAGACTTTCTATCTTCTTGGCGCGATCTAACTATTGCAATAGATACCGTTGAACAGCTTACATTCATCAAGTTGACCTCTTTTCACCTGATTAACAAATTATTCTACAATTTTATTGTGAAGATGTTTGACTTCTCTTATAATTTTTTGAACCCGCGCCCTTTTGTTTTTCTAAACATGTTTTAGCTTTTGTTACGTGAATACTAAAACAGATTTGAAACCAGAATTTTAACAGCTCTAGTAGAAGTCTAATTAGACTATCTAGATAGATAGGTAAACACTAGCTAAGCGGAAAATTATGGATTTAGCCAGAAAAAGATAATAAAAATTAGGTATCTTTTCGAAATCATGTTCGGGACATTATTCGGTGACATTAAAGCTCAAACACAATGAGGAGTCTGTTTGCGGATGCTAAATCAGATTTGTAACTCGGAAAAGGCCATAACTTTTTTTCATTTTTCAAAAATTATTCTGTTATTACCATCTTGTAGCTAAGATTCAGGGCTACCAGATGAGCATTTCATAAAGTAGATGTCCTTCAAAAAATTGAGATAAAAATGTAAGACTCCGCCCAAGACTCCTGACTCAAATTCGAGTTAGGATTCTTAGGCGGATTCTTAAAATTTATCTGAGTTTTTGAAGCAATATTTACTCAGTCAATAGCTCATTCGGTAGCCCTAAACCTTAACTATATGATGTAGAAACTATATAAGCAACTGAAAACTGAAAAGACCGCACTAACTGAATAATTTAGAAAAAAAATGAAAAAAGGGAGGATTCTGTTTCGGAGATTCTTAGTGAGTAATCTGTTTTACCATCCGCAAACAGCCTTCTCATTGTGAATGCGCATTAAGACATTGCAAAACATTTAAAGTAATTCAGTGTTTTTGTCAAATTAATAATCGGTATGCAGCTCATAGGTAATTTTGCCAACGAAAAATTCATCGAGAATTCATTTTTCGCTGTTTTTGATATTCTTGCTATTTCGCAGTTCAAGAAACAAGCTTGAGACTATCCTGGCATACACTAGCCTACCATGAAGCCTAAAACTAGCCTAAAGATTTCCGTAAGTGTGCTCAAACATCAAAAAAGGAGAAAATTTGAACTCCCGCACTTTTTGTTGGCGAAATCGCTGTGTGTGAATTTGCGTTGGTCAAAGCTTTCCAAAATAATCTTTTTGGTTGCATTGGTTAAGTTACGTAACTTAAATGGATTAAGTTTTGAAAAAAACGGTTTGCAGTAAAATAGGCTCTGATTCTGCTAGACACACACCCTATTTATTTAAGAATATGACCCTTTTACACAATCAAAGGAGAGGAAAAAGCTACTTACAAGGGAATGTTTGGTAGTCCATGCGATATGAAAAAAAAACATATACAACATTTGATAAAGCGTCGAAAATCCTTATTTGACTTATAGATCTGAGAATCTGGCTCGATTTCGAAATGTAATTAACCGTTTTAAAGTTTTGTTTGACTTAATGAACTCTGAAAAAAGACGTTGGTAATCTTATTTCAAAACCGTACCCGCCAATTCAAAAAATCTCGCTCAATCATTAAACTTCTGCACGGATTTTTCAACTTTTTTTTCTAACAAAACAAAAAAAAAAAAAACAAGGCTTAGAGTTAAATTTTAGATGTAATTTTGTTAGAAACCAAGTTGAAAAATTCGTGCAGAATCGGCGGAGACAAATTTTGAACAGGTGAGCATGCCCTTTTGAATCGGTCCTCCCTGTAGATACTATTGAAATAGTGATAAAACCAAACAACCTAATGTTTTATGTTTTTATGTTTATGTTTTTTTAGATCTGTGCAAGATATTGAATTCCTGCGCACATCTCTTATGTAAGGAAATTGCGAAATCGTTTTAAGACTGCAACTATAATTCAGGTATGAGCAAATGGAGCGGAAAGACGTGCAAGTGGCTTTCCAGCACATTTTCGAGGATGTGATCAAATCGGGCTGGTCTGTTTGCACTAAATCTTAAAAGTAATTGTTCGGCCAAATTTTGCAGGTTTACAAGCATCAACTGGTTCTTTCACTCAGTCAAACATTTGTCCGCTTAAATCACCTGCAACCAGTTCTGTAACTATTTCTCGTGGTCTACGTAAATGAATAATTGTTATTTTATGAATATTTTCAAAATTTTTAACTAAATGTCGTCATGTACGACTTGGACAATAAAAACAGGAAGCGGAAAACCAAAATTTTTCAATGAGGTCAAGCTAGGCAAGACGATAAAGGACGAGCTGCAAAATTAGGTACAAAGGACACTACTCACTGAAGCGATTTGTTGTTGTTGAATTTGTGATTGGATTTGTTGAATAAAAATTCGAGAAGAATTTTCGAATAGTTCATAGGAAGGAAAGATAATTTATTATTAATTTGTAATTTTCATTATTATATGCTTTAGCTTATTAAATCAATAAATTAATGTTTAAATGTACAATGCACAGTAAAATTAATGCCGGTATGCATACTTGCTCGAGCGCCGAGGCTGTTTTTCCGATTTTTTGGGGCAGTGTGTTTTAAAAGGGTTTGTCAAAAAAGGGTCTTTTTGGTATGTTACAGATATCTGTCTTGTAAGTTACTTTGCTAAAAGCGGGCTTTAAAGGGCCATGACCACGCGTTCTGGAATGTCCCACGCCAATTTAAAATTTTTTTGTATAATCATCTAACTTCTCTATGGATTTTTCAGCTCGGTTTCTTACAAAAGAAGGCCTAGAATTCAATTTTAGGTATAGTTTTGTTAGCAACCAGGTTAAAAAAGCCGTACAGAATTTCAATGATTGGGAATTTTTTTGAATTAGTGGGGAGCAACCGTTGTCGTAGACGGCAATGCCCTTAAAAGCATTCCTCACAAGTATCAGAGTGTTAACTTGGAAAATTACCCGGACCATATACCTAGATCCGTCAAAACCCGGGTGGAACCGTTTTTTTATTGCTGGTAGGGTACGCGAGTGTATATCCAACCTTTTCGGATACCCGCACATTTTTTTTTTTGGAAAATTGCCCGAAACTAGAAAGAATCTAGTACCTAGGAACATTGTTGATTGAATAACAAGCTCCTAATTTTTCTGGTAGAAAATGACAGACTTTTTTAGAAAATAAGCTGCTCTGCACATCAAGATCTTTACACAAAGTCTTTGAAAAATATTGAAATCATTTTATTATACATTATTTTCAAATAAGAGAACACATATTTCATGAACTATCGAATTTCTTGACCATATTCAGCCATCCTGGATACCTGTTTTCCTCATCAACATTGTTATCTTCAACAAATCCAAAGTTTCTATAGAGCTTAACGGCATATGTATTAGAGTTTCTCACAGACAAGGTCACTTGTTGAGCTCCACTTTTCTCAGCGTATCCCAGGAATTCGTCCATTATCACCGTGCCAACCTTGCGGTTCTGGTAAGCATCGCTGGTTTTGAGGTGGCCTATATGGTAGGTTTGGCCTTTGATGTCATACTGAAGACTGCCCATTTTGCTGTTCGAAGAGTCGGCACAGGAGAAAAAGCCGTGATCAGTTTGCGAATAGGTTTGCTGAGCTTTGCACGGCACTAAAAATAATCTAGCCAAAGTTTTCGTTCGATGAATAAATGTTTTTTTATATTTATTCTAGAAGAAAATTGAAATATTCCGGCTAATGTCTAAAATATGCAAGTTGATTTATGAATTTTCTCGGCTAATTTTTAAAATGTTGTTTTTTCGGTAAATTTTTATCTATTTTTCTATTTTTTTGAACTAGCTTTCAACCCCACTAATATGACCCACTAATATATCTAATAAGCCATCAACTGACCTGTTATGATTTGGAAAAGAATAAATTGTAGAACAGCAAGTTTTCAAAAGCCCTATTCATACTCCCGCCGGACACGGGACAAATTTTCAAACACTTTTTTGTCTCTAACTTGGCTCCCAGCCATCATTTTTCAGCGCTTATATCAAATCCAAAAAAAATCGACCCTGCTCTAAAATATAGGAAAAACAGATTTTCCGTAATTACTATCCAAAATGGTTTTTGGGCTATCCCGCAGGTCAATGTTCCGCGGGACAAATCACCAGGACTTGCGGGTTGCCCAAAAACCATTTTTGAATGTCTGAACAGTATGTATATTAGTTCTATCGTGTAGAGTACCCTATTTACCCTGAAATATGTCGCCAGGATTGAAAAATGTGTGTGTCCCGTGGCTTTCCTAGCACTTGACACGTGTGCCGTGTCCAGCGGGAGTATGAATAGGGCTAAACAAGAAGTAGTTATTTTAGAAAAACTAATTTTCGTCGCTAAAATGAGTCCAGAAAATAGAAAAATTTATAAGAAACCTATTCAGAAAAAGGTTTTAAAAAGTAGGAGGGAAAATTCAGAAATTAACTGGAACGTTTTAATTACACCCTTTATTTTACATTTAACGATAAATTAAAATCTTAGCTATTTTGTACACCAAAAAGAGGGCGGAAAAAGCTAGAAACAGATGTTTCTAATGATTTTTTGGCTAAATAGGATAGTTCTGAGTCTACATTATAAACCAAGAATCGGTTTGGCTTCTAGCCATTTTTAATTCTTTTCGCAAAACTTTTCAGAAAAATAGAGAGATCAAGCTGATTATGAAACTACAGACGAACAAATAATACACAAAACTGACCACAACATCCATCATTGCAAATAGGTGCATGGCTGAAGCTATGGCATTGAGCTGCAGTAGTGCATTGGGGATATACCGTCCCATATTTTAAAATTGGGCATTGGTCTGAATGCTTCAGAACATTTTTTAAATTCCCTCTCTTTAACGCACAAAAATCCAAATTTACTTCTGGTTTTTATTGAAGTGCAAGTTGCTTGTCCCATTTGATCACCTCCAGATCGATTTTTGATTGAAGTTTTGCTTCTTGTACATTGCTTTTTGCGCTTGCAATCCCGGGGATACTTGCAAACACCGTCGCCTGGAAGAGATCTTAAAATTTAGTGCGGTCACTATGGTAATAATTTTGTCGAATAGAAGAAAATTTCTAAATTACCGTATTTCCTCTAATAAGCGCCCCCGCTCCAATAAGCGCCCCCCCTATTTTTTGACTAAAATTTTGGAGTTAAGGCCATTTCTGATTGACAATTTCAAAATTTTTAGGGGTTTGAAAAATAAGCGCCCCGGGCGCTTATTAGAGGAAATACGGTAGGGTTACTGACATGAACAAAGACTTAAATTAAAAATGCATAATTTCAAAATATTTTATCGATTCTGTTATGACAGTCTGGTCGAAAATATCGTGAGGATTCCGATTTTGCCGATCGTTTTTTGAAAAGTAAACGAATTTTGGGTTAAAAAAGTGAAACCTCGATATAGTGGCACCCTTTTTTGAAAACAGGTGCCACTATATCGAGGTTTCACTTTTTTAACCCAAATTTTGTTTACTTTTCAAAAAAACGATCGGCAAAATCGGAATCCTCACGATATTTGCGACCAGACTGTCATAACAGAATCGATAAAATATTTTGCAAATTGGGTTAAAAAAAGTGTCGGAGCCTAGGCGGGAACGAACTTTTGGGGGTGCCACTAAATCGAGGTTTGACTGTAAAAAGTTAGATGAAGGGAATTCCAAATAAATTATCTTGGGTAAATTTTGTTACCATCGGGACGGGCAATCAATAGATAGTTATTTTTGATCAAACTTAGATAATTTTTTAGAAAATTTGGCCGAAAATAAATTTAAGTGCTATTATTATTTTTAATTATAACGAAATCGACTGTACACATGATTTGTCAAACATTTATCAATAAGAATAGACTCAAACTTCTGACATCAATTAATCTTACACCTATCTATGTTGAACGCTTACGTCTGCCCTTGTAAATGGTGCATATCCTAAGCAATGTATTGCAATAAATACAGCCTTTGACTGCGTTCTTACAATGCGCTTTCCTGCTGCACTTCTTCAAAATGCATTTGTTGAAACCCTTAGGTCGGTTCTCAGGTGCCCGCTCTTGTTTCCAGGTGTGTCTTCTGGACACTTTTGTAAATTTATACCGTCTTTTTTGTGTGGATCTTAATTTAAGAGTGGTCATCTTGCCGATTTTAAGCGTGGTCTTTCTAGGTTTTTTGATTGGAGTAGGACGAGTTTTAAATGGCCTTGTCACTTTCCAGTCTAAATTTGTGATTCTTAAAAATAAACTTTCTCTATTATTTTTTTTCGAATTTCATTCTTCTGTTTCAAAAAGCTCAAATATAACTCTGTTATATTTTAAAATCGTTCTGCCAGCTGTAAGAAAAATTCGTCTTTTTGAGATTATGATTCACTATGTTTCAGATAAGTGACGAAAAAAATTAAAACATTGAAAAAAAGTTTTTTGCGATTTACCGAGGTAAATCAGTAATTGACTAGTGCCAAATAGTAATTTAGTCAGTGAAAACAATTTGAGCCGTCAAAGAAAACCCAGTTTTTTGAAACTTTTGTCAGTCCGCAGTTACCTTTCACTTCAACTGCGTTCAACATTAGGACAAAACCGAAGCCAATAATAAGTGCAGCCATAAAATTAAATTTCATAGTATAGCTTTACTTATTTAAAAATTAAGCATCCAAAGCTTTTATGACTTCAGTTGGTTAGGTTATCAAAATAATTGATTTTTTTTATAAATTCGATTTACTAATCATGTTCATTTGCATATATCATTAAAAGTCAAATTTTTCGGCAGTATATTTTATTAATTAGGCTTTTTATTTATTACACTGGAATTTTTCAAAAAAACCTGTGAAAAATAATTTTGCCAAATCTATCATAGAGATATAGTGTTCACATGCACATGGTTTTCATGGAAAGGAGGGCATTCGTTGCAATTTTTCATGGCTCAAATTGTTTTCCCCCGTCAAATTATTCTTTTACCTCGTCAAATTTGAAAACATTCTTTTATTTCAAAAACTTTTCAGCCTTTTTAGACATATTTACATCAAAATGTAGCCCTGAATCTCAGCTTGATAGCAAGCTATCAGCTGACTCACTAAAATTTTAAAAAAGTTAGAGAAATTTTTTTTGTATGAAGCAAATTTTTCAAAATACATGCGTCCATACAAAACCTTTTTCCTGCAACTTTTTTATATATCAATTACTTTGTTGAAAGATCGCTAAAAAGCTGACATTCACGGTTCACTGTTAACATAAAAACTTCGTAAAAGTTAAAAGAAAAAATTTACGGTATACTCGATAGAATTTTTTTACGATCTGACGGTGTAAAATACATAAGGCCATTTTTTATTGATGCAGTGATGCTGTTTGCATTAAGCTCTTTTTCCTTTTTTAAGCGACCAAACTCCTTTGGATTTCCGAGAAATTTTTTGCTAATTGATGCATCAGAATAGATCACACATAAATAAGTATTTTTATAAAGAAAACATCCAAAATTTAAAAAAACCGTTGCTAAATGTATATCCACAAATATTAGGCCCTCTCTAACATCTGAAAGCAAGAGTGAATCACCACAACTTGCGCATGTTTTACTGGTCATAGAAAACCCTAAAAAAAGAAGAGATCCACTGAAGCAGCATTGGGTAATCACCATCGCATGCGTAATACATAGCCGCAGGCAACACTCTCTACTTTTATTATTGCGAGGTGGGTAGCCAGTCAGACCATCTGGTCGGTGGATCACCAGCAGCATCCAAGCGAAAATACGGTAAATTGGATTACCTCCTTGTTGAATCCAAGAAAAGGCATCGATAATTGCTGCATCGAGCATCCCTTTTCCCTGTTCTCAATTTGATTGTTTCCACTTTCATTGACTGACTTGTTCCTTTGCAGGTTTGGAATATGCTGAGTGCTGGTCAACGATCCCTGTTTTTTGTGCTTCTAGTAGGGATCTTGGGTGTGCAAGTAGGGGTGTGGGGTCAGAATGTCAGACCTAATCATGTGGCCATCAATGAACCAAGGAAACATATTGATGTGGACTCTTCATGGTTAGACAAAACCGGCCAGCAGGTTCAGCAGGTAAGCTCTTGTAAGATTTATGGAGAATTATAAAAAATAGGATGTCAATGGGTGATCACAGCTTCAAAAAAATATTTGGAGATAGAAAAGGGCAGAAAATCAACTCGTGGCGTTTCATGGCCTAACTTTTGAAAAATAAATCTACATTTTTTTCAAAAAAAATTTTAAAACTAAACTCAAAATTACTTGAGATCAGTGTCTATATTCAGGACGTGAAAGGTCGTGAAAAAACCTGTTTTGGTACAGACTTCTGTTCCCAAATAAAACCGATTTCAGTACAAATTGCACCCTGAATATAGGCACAGATCCGAAACTCAGAACCTTAGATATTTTTAACTATGTGAGTTTTGTAAATTTTCCAGGTGGCCCACTCGAAATAGCTATTATAAGAAAAAGAAATAAAACGAGCCATATCTTAGCTCGCCGTTTTTTGACCCGATCTTAACGGATTAAGGTTCAGGAACAAATCAAGACTACTTCGAAGAATTTCGCTCCACAAATAATCGGCTTTCAATTAAAAGCTTCCAATGTTACATAAGGTTTAACTAATTCATTTCGATCTGAGTAATCATCTGTAGAAAGTAAGGTCCATCCGAACTGAAGATCTGAGATCTTATCCCGTTTTTGTTGTATCTTTCCGATAGAATTCTTAATTACCAATCACCGGTTGGTGGCTCACTACACGGTTTACTTGTAGACACAAAAAAGCCTAGTTTCCGGGCCTTATCAAATCCAGCATAGTCCATCTTAAAAAAATAAGCCTAAATTCACATTTTTAAATTAAATTTTTGGTTAAATTACAGGTCGGCTTGGATGCCAGTGATAAGGAAAAGGTGTTTTTGGATCTTTTGACTGAACGAAAGCAGCTTCTCGCCTCTGCTCATGGAAATGTAAAAATTTTCAAAAAGAAACCTTGAAATCCTTCCAAGTCCACATATTTTTGTCTCAGGTGGCAGTGGCAGAAATAGCTCAAGGAGCTCGAGCTCAGGTTCAGCGCTTTGGAGACAAGGGAGGTCTGGCTCAAGTGGAGGGACACAAGTAGGCATTCATTCAATAACACAAATTTTTGCCCGAAAACTGACCATTTTCAGTGCCCAACTAAAGACAAAAGTTGACGAAGAGGGTAAACATGCCCTTTTAAAAGCAGATGGCCAATACGAGCTGGACACCATAGCCCATGGCTCACTCAAAGAAGCTAGTGACACTGATTTCGAGGCCAGAAACGATAGGTTCAACTTCAAACTGGACCCTGCATCCCACTCCAAAAATGAAGGCCAGGGAGTTCTGGGGTTTGAGGACAAGGTATGAATATTTTTAGTTTGTGCTAAAATCCTTATTATGCAATAATTGTAGGAAAAAAACAAATCTGGAAAATACCAGTATGCAATCACGCAAAATGGAAAAAAAACTGAGGCTCAACTGTCAGCAAATGATGTCTCCAAGAATGATTATGTGAGCTCTCTGTTTGGACGCAGATCCGAGAAGTACTATTGCACAGGTTTCTAACTTTTTCGTAAAGTTGTACAACACTTGGGGTTTGTCTGATTACTCACGAATACTTAAAATAAAAAAAACATAAAAATACATTAGTGGTTTGTTGAACGTAACACTTTTACACGTAAATCTACCACGGTGAGCACGAATCTGGCCTCAGAATTGGCACATCGGCACACTAAAAATTGAAGTTGGTTAATAATTTTTTATCAAAAAGTCAGTACTTCTGAGCAACTTGATTTATTCTTTTAGCCATAACTTTCGGAAGGACTGATTTTTCTCATTTTTTTGCTCTATTCAACGTGAAGTTTACAGCGCTTTCCATTGAAGTTAGAAATTTTCGGGGCGCCCCTTTATGGCCTGTGTAGACGTGTTTTAAGGTCAAAAAAGTGTTCGAGAAAAAAGAATTTTCTATTTAGAGGTCTATTGCTCCCACTTTTCAGTATCATTTGCATAGTTTTTTTCTGTAACATGAAAGCGCTGTAAATTCTGTATCCAATAGTATGTCGTTTGTATATTAGAGTCGAGACATTGACTTAAAAATACTTACTTTTTAGAAATTTCGAACAACACTTTTTCTTAAAAGGACGCCTTTAAAAAAATATGTCTACCAAAATTAAAGTTTTTCAGAATCAGTCAGGGAACACGATGATCCGAAAAAAAAAATTTAGGCCGAAAAGTGAGGTAACAATGATATTATAGACGTCTCCAAAATTACAGAAAACGTCTTTTAAAAATATAGCACAGTTCAAAAGTGTTGTACAGTTTTTCGATCCTAACGAGCGATATCCATCGCGAATTAAACAAATGAAAAATAGTAAAAAGAACCTTTTTATAAATTAAAGTCGACCAAAAATGTTATGGAAAATTTGGCAAAACAAAGTTTGCCAAAAGCCTTTTTTGTTGCTTCAAGTCAGCTTAAAAATATCTATTATGACTGCAATTGAAATTCGGGCGGCGTGGTAATATTTGCGCCTGGGGATTTTCGGAACGTCATTAGCGGCCTGATAAATAAGGATCGACATTCACTGCCCGACAAATGCGGACGGTCATTTGCAAACGTGACTTCAGCGGATGCGACATTTGCGGACAGGACTTTAGCGGGTCCGATATTTGCAGACATTTTTGATGTCAGAAAAGGCTTTTATCTGAAATATTGATTGTCAAAATTAGGTTCTATTTTTTGGGCCACAAATTTCACTTCCGCCCAAATGCGTCCCTACTGTCGTGTCGGTCAAACCCCAGACGCAAATGTCGCTACGCCATTCAAACCTATTCTCTGCTACTTTTATGTACATATAGTAAGCCAACCCTTCAAGTTGGACTGTTGTTACCTTAATTTTAGTAGCTTTTGCCAGTTTTGTCGTTCTGGTGCCAAATATTGCACGGATGTCGATATTGCCGATTTTTTTTCAGAAACCTAAGAATTCTGTTCTAAAAATCAAATACTCTACACAAGTAATTTTTTTTGTGTCTTTGTGTGAATTTTTTGCTTTTTAGAGGAACAAATTGTAGTTTTCGAAAAGTGATCAGCAAAATCAGAATTCTCGCGAAAGAATTTGACTGTATTTTGACTCTATAAAAAATGTTGTAACTGAAATGCAGTGTACCCAATAAAATACAACCCATTTTTAATATTTTCATTGTAAATTTCATAATTTCTCGATTTTTAGCCGAGACTCCTGGAATTTCTCAGTGCTACGATGCCCAAGGCAAGAGTGCCGGAAAAGTGGTGGCTGACAAAAACGGTAACACAGTCGTCTACAACGACAAGGATGTGCCTATAGGTACTGGGTCAGTGCGAAAAGTTAGGTAGGTGAAAAATATTTTTAAATCCCAAAACAAAAATTAAGCTTTTAAAAAAATTTTAGCGATAGATCCTATGAGGTGAAAAGGTTTCTGATGAAACATATTCGTTAAATGTTTTTTCTAGGCGATTATTAGCAAAATTTGTTTATTGCGAGGTTGAAGGATGCCCGTCATGGCCCATGCTGTCATTTGCTGACAGGGAGCAACTGTACTGAACCAATGAAGGTATTAGAATTCGGGATTATTGCGCATGAGACTAATAAAAGCAATTTAGTTAGCCAACCCCAGTTCAGCCATCCCAGCCAAAGGAACGAGGATGGAGTAGTTCAGTTGACGTAAGAATTCTGTTCTCTAATCCTTGAAACCAGTTGAATAAACCTAAGTATTGTTAGTTTAGCTGTAGAAATATCTATGTGGTCTATAATCTGACTCAGGAGCGTTTGCCTCCCTTTCGCCCTGTTTCCAAAAATTTGTTTTGCTTGGATTCTTTTTATGATCTTGGCTTGTAATCCCGATCTTATTCAAGTCAAATTCTGAATCAAAGAAGTATTCTTAGAAATTCTACCCGCTCGTTTTCAAAAGTGCTAGTTAAAAACTTTGACCGTCGTTTCAATTTGAAAAAATCTTGCAAGGCTGTGTCTAAAAAATTGACTACAATCTTGTTTCAGATGGCCAGACTGCTTCGACATGTCCATCGACGTAACTCTGCCACCCAGTGAGCACTTTCTATTTTTATAAAATGTAAAACTCAGCCAATTCACCGATTTCCAGACGTGCACATCAGTAGATTAGCAATGAAATTGGACATAAATGTGCAACCAATTGGCAAACTCAGATGCATGGATGTGGCCACTTGCGGGCGGGAATGCTATTATTGTGACTTTTGCAAGAATTCGAGGTTTTTACCAACTTTTCGAGAATTAAAAGCAACTTACAACCTAGGAAGCTGAAATTACTGGAAAACACAGATGGAAACCTGTGCAGAGCCACCGAAGAAAGGACCTATAGACTGACCACCAAAGTGTGCCCCCTCCTGAAGATCCTGACTTCACACTCTGTTCCGCCTTCACCAAGAGTGTCTGGCAAAAAGACTATTGGCAGAAGGAAGGAGCAATTGATGTAAGGTGGAAACTACAGGGTGGCGCGACTTTTTCGCCCTAGTTAATTTTTGCCATAACTTTTTGAATTTTTGTTGTTTTGACAAGTTCTTTTTTTTTGTTAGATAGAGGAGACTCTGAAAAATTTCTTGGTACCAAACATTCATTTTTTCATGTTAGCTTTGTTGACAATTACGACCTTTCTAAAAATGTATCGTTTCAGATGCCTTATTCGCCTGAAGATCGAGCAAAGTGCGTGGAATGGTTTATCGAGGAAGGAAAAATGCATCTGGCGCAGTTGCATGGTGGTTGGACGGTCGAAATTCCTGCGATATCTTTTCTGGAAGTTTGCCACGCTTTTTCCTTCCTGAATGTTTAATGAATGTTTGGTACCAAAAAGTTTGCCAGAGTCTCATCTATCTAACAAAAAAAAGATCCCGTCAAAACAACAAGAATTCAGAAAGTTATGGCAAAAATTAACTAGGGCGAAAAAGTTGCGCCACCTTGTATATCTTTTGAAATGGAAAAGCCATTTGCCGTATAACCTGCAACCTCCCAATAAGTTTTCGACATTGTGTTTTTGGTCCGCTTTTAAAAACTGTTCTAAGGAAAATTGCTGCTTATTTAATAGCTTATCTCACTGGCTATAAATTGAGACATCAATGCTAAAATTTAAAAAAGACCGTAAAATTGACCAAGTGGAAGGGAAGGGACAACAAGATGGTTGTATTTGAAACCTAAATCCCAAAAACAAATGAATCCCTCCTTATAAATGTTTTTTTTCCTATTTTCTAGGTATGGATGAAGTTCTACGAACGTGGTCCCAACCGCCCAGAGGTATGAAGTTATTTGTTCAAAGATGTTTTACAAATCCAAATTTAGCTGGAAAAAGAGTTTTTCTCTCAACTGGACAATCCATTGCTTGGAAAAGCTTTTAAACTAGCTATCATCGGAGAATGGCTAGCTGCTAACAGTCTAGATGTAGGTATTTTTAGTCTAGATGTAGGTATTTTTTATTTTAACAAAACAAGCGAAGACAAATAGAGACGGTAACAGACAGGGAATTTATGGAAGTTGAAACGGGTCTTCATCGCAAACTTCTTACAAAACCGCGAAAAATATGCTGACCAAACAATTTCAGCAAGGCTCCTACACCCATCCAACTCTGAACTTCTGGAGTACTGGGTATCCAAGCGACATCCTGACAGATTGTAATTCTTCTTTGATCAATAGAAAAATAATAATTGTCTTAACATATCTTTACAGACTGGCTTGTGAACATGCAGTAGTAGACTATGAAATTGAGGGTGCCAAAGTCAAGACAAATCTATTGTTTGAAGCTGCTACTACAGCAACAAACGTAAATTTTAAAAAATGATAATCCGTCTGGTTTGTGAGTGCGTGTTCTAATTTCGCCCAGAAGCATAATAATGTTTTGCACATTTCATGGTTTTAGTAGTAAATTTAGATTAGCTCTTACGGAAATACCCCACTAATTTCTTAATTTCCACCCCTTTTTAATCAATTTCTCCTCTTTTTAATTAATTAAATTTATTTAAATTGACTGAAGTTTCCCCTTTAACGTCTGAACTTCTTTCTTTTTATTTTATTTCCGCTTTTCTAGAAATTGAAATAAATTGATTAAAATTTGGTATGATTAAAACACTAAAGCCGCTTTCACAATGGGTCTTGTACTCAGTGCGCGACTCGGCTTCCTTTTCGCTGTAATTTTTTTCTTGATTGCGAAAAAAAATTCTGTTAGTACCATTTTGTAGCTGAGATTCAGGGCTTCAACATGACCCATTCAGAATTAACATGTAATTGTAAAATTTTAGATAAAAATGCCCAGTCTGACACTGAGTCTGACACTAAATCGGACACTCAGACCGAGTGTCAGACTCAGTGTCAGACTGGGCATTTTTATCTAAAATTTTAAAATAACATGTTAATTTTCAATGGCTCATTTTGAAGCCCTTAATCTTAGCTACAAAATGGTACTAACAGAATTTTTTTCGCAATCAAGAAAAAATTACAGCGAAAAGGAAGCCGTGTCGCGCACTAAGTCCCAGACCCATTGTGAAAGCGGCTTAAAGGTTATTTTTAAATCTAGTTTTAGGAATAAATAACTAGGGTAAGCCACATTCAGTGATTTCTTCTAACCAAAATATATGAATTTTGAACCAGACTAAGAGCCTCAAAAATACCTACTTTGAAGCAACTTTTTTTATTGAAACCAATTTCTAAATACTTAAAGCCAGTAAAAAAATAGCATAAAACTTATACGCGGCTAGGCAAAATTAAACCAGAGACCACAATAAACCAGATACCGTCTCTAATATTGCCCCTCTCCATTCAAAATCATGTTGTTGGCATTGTGTTTTTAGCACTTTTTGAAGACTTGTCTTTGGCAAGTTCACTATCAGTTTGTAGGAGGTGAAATGAACCTCAAAATTTGTGGTAAATTGCATGAGACTAGTCTTCATGAAGTAAGCCAAAAATACGATTTTAACCAGGTCCGATAATTATGTTTTATGGCAAATTATGATCGGTATCTAAAGACAATAAGAATTTTTTAATTTTTTTCAGATTCCTAATATTTTCCGCGACAAAAAGTGCGCCCAATTTGAGAAACTACAAGAGCAGCGGTTCCAGACCGAAGTGCAGGAGTTTAAAAGTCGGGGTGGAGGAGGTGGAATATTCGGAGGCATAGGAAATCTGTTCCGCAATGGAGGAAGATAATAAAAAATATTTATTTGTTTTTTCTCGTTATTTATTATTGTAAATAAAACAATGTGTTTTTCAAAAAGTTACAGGTCCAAGAGCACCTGAACCAGGAGTTAAAATATGGTTTTGATCGAATATAGCATAAATGGTCAGCGTGTCGAATTTTTCTGCCAAAATTCAATATTTGATTACCAACACAATTATTCGACCAAAATTAAATACCCTGCTGCCAAAATTCAGTATTCTATGGGCAAAATAAAATACCGTCTTTTTTGGACCGATAAATCTTACAAGAGAAAGGCCCTACTACCGCTTAATTTATCAAAGAACGAACCAAACCACATAAAATCACTGTAAACAACCGAAAACGTAACTTATCTATATTTAAGATGGTTTTGGGTGTCTTAGGGTGGTTTGGGCCGGTTTGGGTGGTTTTTGGATATTTGGGTAGTTTCGGGTGGTTAAGAGAGGTTTTGGGTGTTTTGGTCATAACCTAAGAAAAATTTAAGTTTTAAAAGTGTAGCTTTGTAGAGTGAAAAATACGAAGCGCAAATTTGCAAAGTGCAAAGTGATTTTCTGTTCCACTAAGAATTTGCACTTTTTTCACTTTGCAATCATACATTGCAAATTTGCAGTTAGTGGAATAGGCCTAAAATTTACGTTTGATCTAACGCGGCTCGCGACACAACGCGACTTTTGACCGGTCCTAGGGGTCGCGTTATATCGAGAGTGAACTGTATAACCATCCTTGTGAATTATAAACTATATTGAAGCAACAAGCAGATTTTCAAACCACGAATGCGAGAAAAAGTTGACCAACAGGAAGTAGAATGTGCAAGCATGATGCTTACCATGACGCCGAAAAATTTCAGCCGAATTTTTTTTTGCCGTATAACATGCAAAATATTAGCATTTTTCAAAAATCCTACGAAATACAGAATTTAGTTCCTTCGTATAAACACTAAAAATAATTGATATCATTGTTGATATTTTAGTATATTTACAGCAGCAGAAAGCACAGATTTTGAGCGTCATTTCATACCAAAGAAGACAGCAAATCATAAAAGAAAGCAGTGCCATGGTCAGCAAATTGATCTTTGACCGAAATTTGAATTTTTGCGTTGGTGGATCAAGGTAACTATACTTTAAAGGGTACGCGGATACCCCACAAATACCGAAAAAGATAGAATTTGAACATAGTTTTGTTAACTGGTGCCTACTCCACAAAAAACTCTGGTATGCATGCTTTTTTCATGCATGCAGATTCACTTTCGAGTGATTCGTGTCTGAGGTAGGTGGGTGTGCGCATCTCAACTCCAAGCCCAAGTGATGTCAAGTGTTGACACAAAGTCAAAAAAGTTTTGGTGGTTGAATAACGGCGGTTTATTAGAGAGAATGCGGCATTGACTACGAATTGGGTAGAAATTTGTTTTAAAGTAGTCTTCAAATGCAGCTCCAAAAAACAATGCAACAATCACAATTTTAAATGAAGGCATAATAGTATAATTAGCACGAAGGCATAATTGGCACCCTTTATTAAATAAAATACGGTGGTCCAAAAAATTGAGATTTTTTAAATGTCCGTTTACAACTTTGTAGAAATGATTTCGCTTTTCTTATATTGCTGATTCAAATCCAATTTTCATCCATGATTTTTAATTATGCAAACGTAACTTTCTCAGAATAAATTCCCAAAAATATAACATAAAACAATTATTTTCAAAAAAAAAATTGCAAAATCTTCAGATATAATTTTTACATTCCACATTTTTTTATTTTGTCATTACAATGCGAAAATTCGTTATCGCGAAATCCAGCCACATCTCCATCTAGTTTTAATCCCTAGTCCATTGTACAGGAAAAGGGGATAGAGTCACGTGGATAGCATGTGATCCTGCTGCTATACTCTCACACAAATCCTCCACTCTAAAAAGCAAAAGAAGTCGATGTGCAGAGGCTGAGTATTCCCGCTTTTCTCAAAACAGAAAAAGAACTGGTCTTTAGTTAAAAGAGGCGAGAGCCCGCCCTCCAAAAATCAATATAACACAACAGGGTCACCTGGTCTTCTACCCCTCGCCTGGTAACATTAGAGAATAATCTCCATAAGTACCCTTACCACTCCGCCGTCGACTCCCCTATTCTCTTTTGGAGGGAAAGAGGGTGTGTGGTGTGTGTCAGCCGACCATTGGCTGCTATGGCAGCTGCATCCACTGCAAAATCAATATGTGGGCGGTACCGTAGTGTGTGTGTATGTGGAATGAGTGGCAAGTCGATGGGCAGGCAATGTAGTAGTATCTCCTGAGTATCCCTTGAATTGTTGTCGAAGATTAGCACTCACTCACATTCTGTTTCTTTTGAATTCAGCGAATTCAAGTCGGCGGCTCTTTTTATGTTTTTGAAGAGATAAAGTAGGGATGAAAAAAGTTATGTTTGTGTCTTATAGTGACGATAAAAATTGATTCTATGAGGATTCAGAAATTTAAAAAAAAGTAAAGGATCCGAGACAGATGTTATTCTAACCACTGAACTGGGACTGTCCCTTAGACCTAACAACAAATAGCGTCTTTACGGTAGTGTTTCTGAATTTGAGAGCCTGAAGTAAAAATTTTTGCGTTGCTGTGTGTTGCGAAAATGAAAAGTAGTAAATGGTAATTTATATGACTACTGTACTTTACAATATAGGTCATCCAGCAACCATGAAATTATTAGAAAGACAGTATTAGTATAGTGTCCCTTTCTATATGACGTCACCCTTCCGACTCGGTTGGTTGGTTTTACAAAAAAAGCTCATCCCTTAAATACTCAAGAAGCTGGCTAAGGTTTTTTTAACGCTCAGTAGTAGACTCTCTTTGTAACAGGGCTGCATTGTTTCTCAAAAGAACATCGGATACTGGATATGAAAAAACATCTGATCGGGTATCTGATGTCAAAAAGTGCCACATATCGAATATTTGATATCCGATGCCGCCCTGCTCTGTACCCTTTAGGTAATTGCTAGTGGTTACGTTGTAAAGAGAGTCTCGTTGAATTTCAATTTTTTAATCAAAAACTCAAGTACCGTTTTTCCAAAACGACCCCTCTATATAGAACGACCTTCTAATGCCCTTTTTTAACCCAGTATTTGTAAAGATGTGAGAAATTTTTAAATAAAAAACTGTGTCCGTCCCGGAGAGATAGTCCAATGTGCAATGAATCAAGTGGTTTCACGGAAGAAGTCGATGTCGATCAAGAAGAGGAAAGGCTGCATAAGTGGCAAATCTCCAGATTTCGAATATAAATGTTGCTAACTGTTATAAAAATTTCTGTCAATCATTGATGTTTTTGAATTTTTGCGGCGCTGAGAGATTTAAAAATAAGCCGACCCCTGCAACAGAATGATCCCTTAACTAAAGATTGAAAAAAATCTATCGGTCGCTCTATGAGAGACAACAGCTGGTCTATTAGATGTGAGAAATTTTTAAATAAAAAAGTGCGTCCGTAGTTTGAACAGCATGACGGAGATTTATAATAGCTGGTCTATTAGAGACCAGCATCTGTGGATTGCTGGTTGACGGCAGATTTCATGGGCAATATGGCGGTTTACACATCTATAATTCTTAAAGGGTCAAAATAAAGCGGGCAGTTTTTTTTCTCTATATTGACTACTTTTTATTAACGTTCTATCTTAGCCGACAAAAAATGTTCACCTAGGTCATCCGTATCAGATTAAATGCCTTAGCCACAATGGAGGTGTGAAGTGCGAAGTCGAAGTGCGAAATGTGAAGTGCGAAGTCGGCAAAATTTCGTTTTTTTATGACCGAGATTTATGTACGAAAAAGGGAAGCTGGAAGCTTTGATCCCGTATTTTCGAGCCGAAATGAGCTAGCTCTGACTAGTCAAAGATTTCACTGTTCCACTTCACACCTTCATTGTGGCCACCGCATAACATGGGGACAGTTCAGAAAATCTGTCCTGTCATTGTAACCCGCTGGTATGCCACTTTAAAGGGCATGCTCACCTGTTAAAAATTTCTCCTCTCAATTCAACAATTTTCATAATCATTGAACTTCAATACGCATTTTCAAACTTGATTTCTAACAAAAAAATGCTTAGAATTTATACCGTTAATACAGGGCTCCGAATGAAAAATTTCAAAAAAAGGACATTTGGGTAAAGAAGGACATTTTGACTATTTTCGAAGTAAAAGGGTCATTTTATCCAGTGCTTGTTGCCATTTTGAAGCGAAAAAAAAGATTTTGACTAAATTTCAAAAATAAAAAAGATTTGGGTGCCAAAAAAAGGACAAATCTTTTTAAAAAGGACGATTCGGAGCCTGCGTTAATACCATTGATGGAATCCTTATCTTGCACATACTCACAAACTTGACCAATTATTTGGCTCCAGCCATTTTCGTCACGCATGACTAATCGATAGAAACCATATTGTGGTGTTTGTCAGTGACGTCACCAGCATCTTGCTGACTTGTTAAAAGTCATTCAGCAATGTACTAATGAATCACCACTTATCGCGATGGTTTTTTGCTCTGTTCTAGAGCTCAAACTAGTTTTTTAATCTCGCACATTTTCGTTTTACATTTATTGGTTTTCTGTTGATAATCATATCGGTTTTTGTAAATTGGTCAATTTTTCCCAGATTATTGGCTTAACTATGGCACTTACTCCGAATATTTCAACTACACGATTAATCTTGTTAAATCGTCAAAATTTGTGGTTCTATTGGAACGATCTATGGAACAACGCATACTGATTTTTTTCTTGGCCCCTTGCTTATTTTTCGGCTTAGGATTAGGCCAGGCTTAAGCATATATATTTATCTTTTCTTATATTTCTCTTTTCTTTTTTTTTGTAGTTTGAACAGCATTCTTGATAGCGCCCCATCGTACACTGGTCTATCCCGAACCTAAGAAAAAGCCGCACGAAAAGCAGGAGGATCAAAACAAAAATGAGATTTTTTCGAATTCTGTAATATTACAATATTTAATAAATGTCTATAGTGGGACTGCGTCAGATATGAAAAATATGAAATCGGATATTAAAAAATGCTGAATTTTCAAGAAAACCCGAAATATTTTTTGCATGCAAATAATTCAAAAATTTCGGCTTTTCTTTTTCTGATATCGGATGTCTAAAAATGCGAATATAGGATGTTCGACTTAGCTTTGTTCTATACTCGACCTTGTTCTATACGCATCTGTTCCAAAATCAGAAAATTGTTTTCGGGCATAAATATCTGATCCATCTCTGGTCCTTTTCGTATTTGAAAGCTTCTGATACGCTCCACATCTTCCTCGAAATTAGGCACTTTTCGGGGTTTTTTTTTCATTTTTCGCAAGAGTATAAATTTAAAAAACTTTTTCTACGGAATCTAGAACTGTGTTTTCTCCAAAAGCCCAATTCCGCTGAATTATTTCTGTTACTTGTATTGTCATTAGCCCATCTCTATTTCGCAATCCGTATTTTTCATTTAACTTTCACAAAAACAGTAACCCCAATCTGTTTCCACATCTGTTGACTAAGCCAACTAAAATAAATTCATAGGACATCTGGGCGGTCAATAACAAGCCGACAAAAATCAATAAAATTTAAGTGTGCACGTATTTGATGGCCTAGATTCCCTCTTTGTTTCTACTTATCTGGTGCATCCATCATCTGCCGGTGTTTGCACGCTGGCCCTTGCTCCAAAACCAGTCCATCTAGTGTGTGTATCAGCATCTATCCATCTGTGTGTCGGTGTGTCCCCCCTTATCCACCCACTTTTCAATCAATTATTATTTACGACCACTCCGTCTGTGTGTCTGCCCCACCCATTAGTGTAATAAGGGCATAGAGAGACTATTTCTTTCTCTTTCTCTTTGTGTCTAACCTATGTGACCACTGTGCTATTTCCTGCTTTTTAGACCTCTCTGGTCTCGTCCTAAATGAGATGGCAGAGGCAGTGAAGCATGGAAAATAATAGGCGCTTTTTTCGCTCTTTTTCTTTTACTACTTGTAGTCGTTGTTGGGGGTGCAGAATTGCTGCAACATACTACGCGTACACGACCACTGTGTTGCATGTTGCGTTGTTTGCATAAGTATAAAAAGGGATGTTTGGAAAAGGGTTTGGTTAATAGAGGAAGGCGAACCCATATGAAAATTAAAGGGCATGCAGCAAGTGGAGGTCGTAGCCCGTAATAATTACCCCTCCCCCATAATAATCCCCCCATCATAATTCAAAATTGTGTTATTGGCATTGTGTTTTTTAAATACTCTTTGAAGGTTGCTTTCGGCAAGTTACCACCCAAATCGTAGCCAGTGAAATGAGCTTTAAATGAAAGCGTTACTTCCCCTTAAGTAACCCAAGAGCTTTGAAACACGACTCTCAAAAAAATAAGATTTTGAATTAGGTGAATGGAACGTTTCTTTATTCCGCCTTTGGTTAAATAAGTACAGGATACATACAGCATCTTAAGAATAATGGTTGAGCCCAAACCTTTTTGAGAAAATACGCATTGAATGGTCGGTTCAAAAAAATCTGCTTAAATTCTCCCTGTTGGTTTTTTCGTAACTTTTTGAACAACTAACATGCAAGTGTTAGTAGAACTTTTACCCACGACCAAATTTTTGCACACTTGAAGTAAAAGTCGACTTTCTTATTTTTATATTTCAATTGCACATATTCTGTTATATCAGCTATCCATAATTTATACTAATTAGCATTGGTATTTGTATTAGTAGTTATATCTTATCATCTTTGTGTGTGTACTATGCAATTAAAATAATACATCTTTGTTTTGGCTCTATGTAAATTCATCTACAGTAAATTCATCTACAAGCAAATTCATGTAAAAATTTTAATCATCGTAGCTGACACCAATTTTATCAAAAAGTTTAAATTTAAAAATTTAAAATCTTATATATATGTAAAGCCTCCCCGGATGGTCTTGCTACAAAATTATCGGGATCGGTTCAGTTCGCTATGAACTTTCGGCTCTATATGTGTTCGAGGGTACGCCCGAAAATTATGTCTTAGTCCCATGTTGTTTTTTCGGCACAATTTTTTTCTCAAAATATTGTTCTTTTTTAGGATTTAGGCTTGGGCAAGGGTATGCAGGACAGATCATGAAAGACAGACTCAAATACAGTCGACGATCTCCATAACGAACCTTTCCATGACGGACAGCTCTTCATAAAGGACAAAAAAGTTGGCTGATTTGGTTAGTATTAGTATAATTTGAACGGTCCCTTCAAGTTCGTTGTGGAGAGCGTCAACTACATGCGTGGACTGTTTTTGAGACTAAGAATAAGAAAACATGTTTGAGTTCGTCCTAAAATACGATGTCTTACCTTTGCCTGAGCCTAAATCAGCTTGTAGGACCAAGGAAAATTTATCGTCGTTTCCTATTTGGCACATTCTCGAAAATTGGGTCAGGGGAACACGTACACCAGATCACCCTGCGCCTAAGGCTTCGCCTAAGTTACAATAAAGACAAAAAGTAGGCTTGAAATGTAGTTTTCACATATAGAGGAGGGGAAGAGGGAAGGGGTTTTGCAAATGAGTGGAGCCCAATATGTGCCAACGAAAAGAGGTGCTTTTATGGGATTCGAACTTTTTGATAAAGATTAGAACTTTGTAGAGGAATTCACTTGTAGATGAATTACTGTAGATGTTTTTACCGTCGCCCCTTTGTTTTGGTTAAATATAATTTAGGGTGCATAGACGTTTGGCGAATATGAAACTTTTTTCAAATTCGCGAAACGTTTGGCGAATTTGAAACTCAAAAGAGTAAAATATCTCTAAGGGTATATATGGAGATACTTATTTAGACATATTAAGGGTATTTGGCCGCTTCGCGGCCAAAGACCAGCACACTCCACATTGCAAGGGATAGGGGTACATACATGTGTTAACCCCTGACCCTTGCAATGTGGAATATGCTAGACTTTGGCCATCACATTCAGCCAAATACCCTTGATATGTCTAAATAAGTATCTCCATATATACCTTAGAGATATTTTACTCTTTTGAGTTTCAAATTCGCCAAACGTTTCGCGAATTTGAAAAAAGTTTCATATTCGCCAAACGTCTATACCCCTAATTTAGTATACAAGCTTTTGCATCGGACGTTACACATCTTCGTAGTTAAAATATAAGAGCAGTTTTTTTTTGGCGAAAACGACATCAGTATGTATGGAAAAAAAAAAAATTAACTTGGAAAAAAATCAATAGTGTAGGAAAGAAAAAAAAAGGTTAAAAATATTCAAAGTAGATTTTCTACCTATAAATACATGTATAATGTAAAATACTGTAGCTTTTCGCATTTTAACGGAGATTTTCTTTTTTAGAAAGCTTAAAAATAGGGCGTCATCTCGAGCCATTGAAAAATGTTAAAGCATCAGCTACAAAAGTGAATAAAAGCTGTCTGTCTGTCAAAAATTTGATTTATATCTATAATCGCTAAAGTTATCAAAAAATGTACCATTTCATGATTTTTATCGTTTCCATTTGATTTTTTGTGATAAACTTTTTTTGATAAATAATAACGGGTGTAAAAAAAGTTCCCGGTGGATTTTCAAAGCCTTATCTTTTATCATTGTACCCATTTTACAGAATGTTTTTTGAAAATCTCAATGTTGAGATATGGCTTTGGGAAAAATCAATTTCTTGAAAAAATGACCAAAATTCGAAAAATTGAAAAAAGTTGCATTTTAGTCATTTTTTTAAGAAATTGATTTTTCCAAAAAGCCGTATCTCAACATTGAGATTTTCAAAAAACATTCTGTAAATGGATTTTGTAGCTATTGAGCTGCGCTACAATATGAGGCTAAGAAATAATTGTAACCTTCGAAATTTTATTTTGATTGTTATCATTGAAAGTGATGAATACGCTTGTCAACTTCCTAAGATGGCCTCATAAGTGTTTGATGTAAAATGGTGACTTTTCCGAAATAATCAAGCTGACTTCAATATGCCATTTGAAATAGGAGGTGCAGTGCTACAAAATGGTATTAAAAGAAAAGAGATACGATGCCAACAATGATAAAAGATAAGGCTTTGAAAATTCACCAGGAAGTTTTTTACACCCGTTATGATAATTTAAATTTGTCATATTTTCCTTTATCAACTCCACAACAACTGAGACTGACGATCATGCCACTGAAAGGGGCAACATTGGCTCATCTTCCAACACAGTTGGCTCTCCCGACAAAGCTCACATAACTTTTCAGCCAGCAAAAATTATAATAGATTGAGACCGCATACTGTTTACTTTACTCTCATTATTACTCTAATTATGCCCCACTTCAAGGGGCCGAAATTTCTACTTTCATTTACTGTTTGAGCTGTGTAAAAGTTCTTTTAGGGATTGTAAAAATCTAACAGGCTTTTTTACATAGCTGAAATATTAAATGAAAACAGAAGTTTCATCTGTTTAGACCACTTAAAGTTTAAAAAACTTTTGTCCACTTTAAGAAATCGCCTTTACAGCCAACTTCCTATTAAATTTACTCTTCATTTACATCTTGGGCGGCGGTTTGTTTGGAGATATATTGATAATATAATCCCTCATCAACATAGCCACTCATTAACATATTTCTGAAACATATTTCTGAGTGATGTAAATGAGGTAGTTGACTGCACTAGACCACTTTTTAAAGAAAAAGGCAAAACTCCAATCCATAAATGGGTGTCGGATCATTATGATTCGACTATATACCTACAACACGTATGAATGCATGAAACTGCCACCTTTAACCTTTTATGTATGCAATCATCTTATGATAAAAAAATATTATTATTATCAAAAAGGGTTTCGTTATCTTGACAGATCTTTGGGTCTTTTTTTAGCAAGGCTGTCACAATTTTTATAAATGACTTGTTAAATCGGATTACACCAAAAATTATTGGGAAAAGATCATAGTTGCACATCGGGCCTCCAAAATATGAGCACTGTCACCCAATGAGTGAAATCTTGGCGCTGGAGCATAGACAATATGCAAAAATGTCAAATGTAGGGGCCCGGAAATCGTCAACCGTTCGGGGCAGCGCCGACCTGCCTTCATTGGCGCTTTTCAAATTTCGGCGAAAGATTACAAAAATTGAGGGAAAAAATGAAGGACCACAAGCGAGAACCAACTGAGGTGAATTACGTATATTTTTATATCCTTTACGAAATATTTTTATTGATAGTTTTGAATGCTCAAAATTTAGTCACAAAAAATTGTAATCTTAAAAAACCGTTTTTGCAGATCCTATCTTTGATGCTATTGTCATGCCTGTTCCATTTGCCAAATAATTATATTGCTAGAGTCTTCAATCATCATCCATTCACTTATTGGCTGAACTCACTCCATAGAAATGCCATATAAATGTGATTTTTGTCATGGCGAAATCACAGCTTCTCCAAATGAAGCCAGCTCTACCATTTCTTACCTGCCCTGTTTCCATGCAATTTGCCAAAGGTGTAAAGGTATAGTTTTGCTTGTGCCATGAATTCTTTTTGGTATTCTTTTTGATTTAGCTGCTCGCTTCCGCAACCAAGAACGTGTTGCATGTGCCGTGTGCAATTGCCAGCCCCATCAAAGCGAGATTTTGACTTGGTGTTACCGGACCCAGCCAAATTGTAAGTTTGACTGAAAAGTACGTTTGCCGCAATGTCACAGTTGATTGGGTGGGTAGTCGACCCAAGATCTTGGTGATCGTCCAAAATATCCAGGTGGTAGTCCTAATATCCAGGCAGTCTACCTAATATCCATATGGTTACCTAAGTATTACCACTAAGGTAGGACATATTAAAAAAGAACTACGCAACTATCAAGCAGTTCAGAGTTTTTTTGCTCTGAGATAATTTTTATTTTTATCCAAATATATTTCATGTGGGCAAATGATGAGTTCGTAAATTCAGAAAAAAAATTTGTTTTAATTGAGCTAAATAACTGATTTCGTTGATTATCAGAGTGTGCGCATTCTGCAAAGACCAACACCCAGGCCGTGCTGAATGGTGCTGCCATCACTGCAATGGACATTCTCTTTGCACCACGTGCTCCATGAACCATCGCCAGGCTGGTCACAACATCACTCCGGTAAATCTTAATCTTCTAGGTTTGTTTGTAATTTCTAAAATCGATTTCAGTTAGTGCAAGACGTTCCACAAAGATCACAGTGCTCCAACCATGTCAATGTTCAGGCCAATTTCCTGTGCTCCTGTGGGGTGGTCAGTTTTAATATTTCTTCCTCATTAAATAGGGATTACACATTGCTGTAAATTGCTCCATAAAGTACTCTAAGGACGTTTATTCGACCTTTCAAGACCTGTTTTAGGACTATTGAAAAATCGGGTGTGTATAGCGGTTATACTATTGAAATATTGAAAATGCAATAAAAATATTTCGGACCATTTTACTGTGGTCTAAATTAGTACTGACTTTGTTCAATAATCATGCTGCAGTTTTTAGCGTCTCTGCAACAATTGTGTAAGTTTGCATGCGCATGGAGGCAATGAGGCAGCTCACAATAGAAAGTCTTTCGGAACATTGGCTGATCTTGCTAGGCAAAAGCTAAACAGGTAAGTCTTCTTATGGAAAAAATTCATTATCCATCATATAGCCAAAAAAATATTCTGAGCCACAGTAGTACGCAAAATTTTTCCCAGAAATGCCAATTATTAAGCAGAATTTAGATAAAAAATTAGTCGCCTTTGACCATATCTCACTGACCATAATTTTCCCACAATTCTGCTAAGTGATTCAGATTCACGAAATTTTTTTGTATTCTAATCAGTGTGGTATCCTCAGCTGGCTGAGTAAAATTTCCGGAAGTCAGCCGGTTGAAGCTGACTGGTGAGGCAATTAATCATCGAGTTTTTTCAACCCTCGGTTTACCACAATTTTTGCCACAAAACAAAACTTTTTTTTAGCTAAAAACGGGTAATTATATTTAAAAGTACAAAAAATTTTGCAAAAAAACAGCAAAGAACTGTCCTATGTCCGTGGGAATGAACCCACGGCCAACCTTTGCCTGCCCTTTTTTGTTTTTCTATTAAGCTACCGAGGCTACTTAACGCAAATCTTGTTCTAAATTATTATCAGGAAGACGCCTAACAAACATTCCTACATCTGAAACTTATAAATAAATTCGGAAACTATACCCGTTGGTAAAACCTCTTACTCCTTTCCACCCGTTGTGAGTTGTACTATATGTCACTCCCACCGAAATATATCAAAATATTACTTATGGGATGCCCACAATGCATCCGTGTCCGTATTCACGCCCATGAAAACGACCATTGTTGGCAAGAATATGGTCTGTGACGGATGTGCACACGGATGTATTGTGAGCATCTCATTACAAATATTTTTAAGTCTAAAAACGGCTCAGCACCGGGACAGCCTCGGCATACAAAAGGTGGCACCCACTTTGGCTCAAAACAAGAAACTAGTCAGGGAAATGGCACAAAGGGCAAGAACAGCAGTGGCCAGTGAAGTAGTGGAACTATGCAATGCCTTGATGAGGAGAGGCAATGACATCGTCACTGCAATCGATATGGTTGAGGATGCTAAGCTAAAACAATATTCTAGGACTGAATCTGATCTCAAGTTTGCGCAGGATCGCCTGAAAAAGGTTTGAATATTTTAGAAGCTTTTATTAGCTTTGTTTATTGAAAAAGTTTGTATTTTCAGATTGAGTTTTTCATTGACATGGCCACAACGAGTATGCCCCATGATCCACCTGTTAGTTTTTATTGTTTTCGAATGTTTGGCAATTTGGAGGGTGCCCCTTAGTTTTATTCAAAATAAAAACCAGAAATCAGCAAAAAATTCAAAATTAAAAAACAAAAAATCAGAATTTTTTCGAAATGTTTTTTTTTCAAAAAAAAATTCAAAAAATTCAAACTTTTCAAACTCTGATCCACTTCATAGTGATTTTCTAAATTTTGAAATCAGAACTAGAAATCAGGATGACCAAAACCTCGGAAATTTTGTGGACCTCTGGTTCAGAGCATGCATAACTTAGAAGTTTGAGTTGCGGATCACTGCGTAACTGGTCATAGCTTTCACATCTATAGCTATTCTAAACTTTTTTGAAAAATTACTAATTTCAACCACATTTTATCTTGATACTTGTGCTTTGTTTGACTATACTTATACTTACTTGCGCATTCATTCATCAGACCATTTTGTTAGCACCAGGCGCATTTGCCGACTTTCGAGAACCATTGACTTTTAGGGTTTTACGCAATCATGGTCCAAATCCATCTGTCAAAACTTTTGAAACAAAATCTTGGGCCCTGAAAACTGCAAATCCTCTCTTATACCCCAACATAGTGGTTTATTTTGGTCTAATTGTTAGTGAAATCTGTTCCAAATAAACTAACTTTCTGCCAATTCAGGGAATCGTGTCTGCCAACGTGTTTGCCGAATCCGCCTACAACTTATTCGGCAGCAAATGGGAGCAGATCCAAAGAGGACTAGAGATTTCGCAAAGGACTCCGAATATCCAATACTTCTCAGACCTTCCACCTATAGTCAACAGGTAATCTGATTTTTTTTTTAACATTTTGTTGAACCCTTAGAAAATTGTAGTCTTCGCACGCTGGGTCAGTTGGATGTAGATGGAGTTGTTAAGGTATGACGTTGCTCTTTTAGATTAAGTAGTTCAGGTTGATATTAATCCAAAGCTTTTAGACGCCCAGCTCAGCTACCCAGAGAATGCTAGGATGTTCAGTGTGACCAGCAACCCATTTTCATCCCCTCTCCCACAAATCGCAACTTGGTACGCAATGGAGTAAATATGAACACTCAAATGGCGTCGACTAGCAAACCTATTGCTTTCAACAACAATAACAGTGCTAAATCTGTTGGGCCGATTCCAGCCAATAATGGACCGGTAAACATATTTTGCTTTTTTGAATGTGGATCAACGTCTAGTTTCACTATTTGAGGGGACATCCGATTTTGAAAAAAATGGTCAGACTGGTTATAATCAAAATAGTAAATCAATTAAAAAGGTTGCTGAGCACTGTATGATTTCTAAATGACTTCTTCCGGCAAAAGATAGTTGAAAAAATAGGCTGCAAGAATCTTAGCGGAAATCCCACTCCTGATTTTTGTATCAGCTCATTCTTTCCTTCAAAATGACAATTACTTAAGAATCTCAATTTCAGCCACACCTTCACTTGGCCAATGCCTTCCCTCCGCCTCACAACATGCCACCTCAAGTGCTCTCGCCCCAGTTTATGCATGCAGCTCAAGCCCATCAAGCAGCCCAAGCTCAACACCATCAAGCTATGCACGCTCAGCAACATCACATGATGGCGGTTCAGAGGGTTAGTTTGGCGATAGATTTTTAGAAAAAAATGAAAACCTTAATATTTTCGTCAAAACGAAGTTGTTCATTTGTTTTGCTTATCAAAATTACTGGGTTTATTTCAATGATCAATGTAAAATTTTTGAAATTAAAAAAAAACTTTTTAGACCACAGTAAAGACCAAAGCAAATAAGTTGTCTCTTTTATTTTTCCGGCTATTGTAGGACTTTTTATTTGTAAGTTGCACAAAAAGGTGTGATTCTTATGTCAAAATTAAAACATTTTGCTCGGAAATAAAAAATAAACCGAACTTATTGAACAACCCAATATTTCTCAGCACAAAGTCAAGTATTTAGAAGCTATGATGATCAATAGACCACCATATTCACAATCCAACTGCTCGGGTGCTCAGTCCATTGCCTCTACCTCCTCCTGTTCCATGGGCATCCAGGTGGACATGGTCCAAGAGCCATGGTACCACCCTTTGGCATGCATCCTTCAGCCCTTGTAGCAGCAGCCCAACAACATCACCAACGACATACTCTCAACCAACATCAACATCAGCAAATGATCCACAATGGCATGCCCATTACTCAGCCAAATGGACCAATGACACCCACCAGGCCGCATATTACTGCCAGGATTTCTAATTTGAATAGTGCTTCACCGGTGGTCCACGTCTCTGTTCCTGGGTAAGTTTATTTGACTGGCATAGACTCAAATTTAAATGCACCAGCAAAAGTATGAATATCACAGTCGATTTACAAAACTTAGGTTAGTTAGGTTAGGAGAATTGGCCGGGGGTGAATCGACTAGATGTGAAACGGCTATAGGGGGAATTGTCTTGTGGATGAATCTTTACGTATTATCTAGGATAGGACCGGGGTTTGCAAAACTTTGTATCCGGTATTGAGAATTGGACTGGTTGTGGGTAAAAAGAGGACTGTAAAGACGGGACCGGTAAAAAGGGGCCAGATAGTTAACTCTATTCTGTTATCTGAAGCCTTCTTTTCATCAGCTCTAGGTATATTCCCCGAGGCAATATTCTCTCCTCCGGTGAATTCCTCCGCGGCAAATTCACCCTCCGACAAATACCCCTCCAAATTTTTGAGGTAACAGGTTCAAATCATCGTGGTAGTAGACATTATTTTTCCTTCAATAATAATCATAAACTAGTTTTTATAGGACCAGTACTGGTCAGTAGGGCCAGTAAGCCTCAGCCTGGGTATGGGAACCACCTGGTACCAAACCTAAATGGGTATCCACTTCCAGGATCCAAGATTTTGGGTTCAGCTAAAAGTAATTAAAGGAGGAGACTACTCCCTTAGGGGTTGTTTGACATATGTACATGTAACGACATGTAACGATAAAAAACATAATTAATTCATGTTATACAGAATTTTCTTAGGCTTACTTCAAAAAAATGTTAAAATGCTTAAAAATAAGAATTTCAAATGGCCGTAATCATAGTCGGGGTCAACATTTAGGGTCAACATTTTTTTAAATTCAAAAAATATGGCTGAAATTGATTTCACGCACCAAAATACTGATTTCCCCCAGTAAATTTATTTTTTCCCCCAGTAAATTTGAATTTCAAACAAATTACTGATTTCCCCCAGTAAATTACTGATTTCCCGCAGTAAATTTTGTATTTCCTGCAGTAAATTTTGCGGGAATTTGAATTTTCAGATCAGAAAATACATTCAACTGGTCAGAATCCCACCCCAGAGTGGCCAGAAGCACCTGAAAGTTGGTTTTTTGGGGGTTTACTAAAGGGGGAGTAAACTTTCTGCAAAAAATCGATTGGGCGAATCAGATTTCGGGTCATATGGGGTTAATCGCTCAGAATTTCACCCTGGACTACTCGAAACCACCAGAAACCTGGAATTCTGAGCGATTAACCCCATATGACCCGAAATCTGATTCGCCCAATCGATTTTTCGCAGAAAGTTTACTCCCCCTTTAGTAAACCCCCAAAAAACCAACTTTCAGGTGCTTCTGGCCACTCTGGGGTGGGATTCTGACCAGTTGAATGTATTTTCTGACCTGAAAATTCAAATTCCCGCAAAATTTACTGCAGGAAATACAAATTTACTGCGGGAAATCAGTAATTTACTGAGGGAAATCAGTAATTTACTGGGGGAAATCAGTATTTTGTTTGAAATTCAAATTTACTGGGGGAAAAATAAATTTACTGGGGGAAATCAGTATTTTGGTGTGTGTTTTTAGTTACAGCCAAAAAATATTTATATTTTTCTCAATATTTTTTATTTGATATTTATGACCCTCAGGCAACTTTCTGAGCTCTACACGAAAATATAAGCAGCTTTGCCGAGTTATTTATGAAAATTTGACGTATAAAAGTCGGTGGGTAAAAAATGTTGAGGGGTCAACTAGGGTCAGCATAGGGGTCAACATTTGCCGAAATTTTGTAGAAACAAAATTTCAATTTCTCTTAAAGCCATCTTGTAGAACTCAAAAGTTGATGGCGGGTCAAAAATATCAGATTTGGTACTTTTTTATGAAAAAATCGATATTTTTGCATTTTTGGAAAATGTTGACCCCTAAGATGTTGACCCCTCAACACGACTATAATTACAGCTAATAACCAGTGTTTGCAAAACTCATACTCATCCTCATACTCATAGACTATGAGGCTCATAGTTAGACTCATCCTCATAGTCATAGTCATACTCATAGTCATAGTTAAGTATGAGTATGAGCCTCATACTCATAGTCATACTAAATTATGACTATGAGTATGACTATGAGTTAAGCTATGAGTATGAGTTTAGTCACGACTATGAGTTTAGCTTTAACCATGAGTTTAGCTCTGACTGAGTTCAGCTGAGATAAGCGTTTCGCGTTGCTTCTTATCCAAAAATGATTTTCTGATTTTTGATCAAATCTACGCCACAACAAAAGTATTTTATTTTTTCACTCTCAACCATGAATCCGATCACAAATTACAACTTTCTACATACATATTACAGTAAAATACAAGCTGTGAATTAAGTAGTTCGAATGAAGTTCTGTTTCGGTGACGGGCTGTGGCTAATGAGAAAACACCCTTTCTATTGGAGCACTTGTAGCTGGAATAGACAGCACTTCCAGAGCTAGTGTTGCAATTTGCTTTGAGTTCTAAACGAAAACTTTTGAACAACCTGGCTTCAAGTAAGTCTACTCACGGAATCGATCAAATTACACCACCACTTGAGAGGATCTACGCCTATTGCTGATGCGTTTAGAACACGGTTCAACAATTCTCGGATACGCGACTTTGCACTAGAGACAATGACATCCCTCTGGTTCCTAGTATTTCTGTTTTCCGCAGCCAATTCTCCAAGAATCTGATCCAGTGTGGCATTCAGCAAAGTATTCGGGTTTTCTGGCAATTCGGTTATAGGCTCCTCAAATTGCATCTGAAAAAAGTTAAGAGTTATTGAAGATCGACGATAAATAAAACATGTTCTGTATCTCACGAGCAGCGATGATACAGTCTTTTTCGCTCAAGAAGTTAGCCGTGTTTGGGTCGAGAGCTGTTGCAACCAAAAAGATAGGATCAAAATCATCCAAATCACTGTCCATCCACTTCTCAAAACGCCTTTCCAGCAGATTTCTCAAAGAAGCGACTGCTCCACTTGTAGACTTTTCCTATAATGTAAAAAACTTTTGTAACAATTTTATTCGTTAAGCACAATAGACATACCTCAAATTTGTCGAGAGAACGATACAAAGCCTTGATGAAGCAGTAGCAGTTTGAGACGGTCACTTTCTTCTCAGACTGCACACGATGAAGAACATCAATGAAGATCTTGGTTAGACTGTAAATTTCTTGGATGAACTAAATACCTGGTGTAAGATCAGAGAAAGTATTAGTGACTAACCTCAATCTCCGATTCTGTTGGACATTCCCACTTTCTATTTCGAGCAATCTCAATAACATAACATCTTATTTGCAAAAAGCGGGAAATTACAGATATCTGAGACGCCCAACGAGTTCTTGAAGGAGACACCAAAACTTTTCCACAGGCATCTGACAGCTCATTTGTTGCAATTTGAGACTTGCTGTACTTTCCAACGAGATTAATCAATGTTCGGTATCCCTCGTTAACAGCCACTCTCGTTTTGAAAAACTCCATAATTACTAGCTGCAAAGCATGAGCAAAGCATCCAACTCTGATCGGAAACGCTGATCTAAACTCAGAATACAGCGATTTCGAAGAAAAAATATCTTACTGGAGCAAGAAATCAATGTCGGTAAGTTCCATGTTGTCCTCAACGTCTTCAACTTCTTCTTCCAATGCTCCTTCGAATTCCTCGAAGAGGGACAATCCATATTCAGCCAGAATTTTTTCAGTCTCACGCCGGATGAGTTGACCAGTATGTGATCTTTTGAGTTGCTGCAACCCCAAAAAGGCCCTGCGGAGAATCGCACTTGCGTCACAGTAGTGGAGCGTAACACCTGAATGATGTTGAAAAAAGTAGCTCAGATAAAGTTGTTGCAAAAAATTGCCTAAGTAGCCGCTCTTCATACTGCTATCGGTCCAAACGTCACATGTTAAAGAAAATCGATGCGAAATTTTGCTGAGCTCTTCCTTAATTTTGACCTTCTGATGCTTGAATTGATTAAGGACCAGACTTTTTAGAGTGTTGAAGCTAGATGGCAACTTTAAAGTTAAAATAAAACACTTATTAAAACTGCTCAACATTACCTCATAACTTGGGCACATAACGTGAAACAATTTACGGACTAATGGATGCAGAAATATGTTTATGGGCAAAGAGGGTATCGACAAAACTGCGGCTAGAACGCTCTGAATTCTCTTGAATCTAAAAATCTCTTATAGATACCTAAATACAGCAAAAGAAAAATAGTTACTTTTCTTTTGGCTCACCGCTTCCTTCATTTTGGGAGAGACAGATCTTCTTAGCTGGCTGCTCTTTGTCCGTATGCTTCTTCACCCAGTGATTGGATAATGCTGTTTTGTGTCTTGCAATTATCTTGAATTTACAGACGTGTAGAACAAAGCTGAAAGTAGGAAAAAATACCAGTTGGCACTCGTTGCATTTCATTTTGAATTCCCCCAGCACTTCGATTTCTGTGAAGTTCTCCCATACGGCATCACGACTGCGCTTCTTTGCAAAATTGCTGGCTTGAGACGGTGAATTATCAGAATTCGTTGACATCTACAAGAAAAAAAGTAATTTCCTAATGTAAGGCAGACAAACTGAGCAAAAAGAACAGGATAGAGTCATAATCATAGCTAAACTCATACTGATAGTTAAACTCATACTCATAGCTTAACTCATACTCATACTCATAGTCATAATTTAGTATGACTATGAGTATGAGCCTCATAGTCATACTTGCTATGACTATGAGTTTAGCTATGACTATGAGGATGAGTATGAGTTTGCACTATGAGTATGAGGATGAGTATGAGTTTTGCAAACACTACTAATAACCCATCATAGTGTGTCAAAATCGAAAACGTGCAAATTCGTGGTTTTCATGTCGAGACAAAATATGTTTATCATTTGATTTGTTAACTGTTTTTACAGATTTTGACTATTTTTTGTCCAATTTTTTTATTCTTCTTTACGACTTCGAATAATGTCAGTCATTTATCAGAACTTTTCATACCATTGGATAGCTTAGACTTTCGCTATCAATAAGGGAAAAATTCGCGCAATTTTATCGGAAGAACAAAAAGTTTGGTCGAAAAGAAGTTCAAATTTACGTTTGGCAGAGTCCACCTGTCAACTTCAAATGGCTTTTTCTCGGGAATTTTCTGACCAAGAAATTTTTTGTCTGGCCATAATGTAGCATTTTTCTCCAGCTTTCTTTTAGTGTATTTAGTTGTTTGATTCGCTGTCGACTTTTGGATTAACCAGGTGGTTTTATGAAAATTTTGGTTTTGGTTAATTTTGCCATGTATCCTAATCAGGGAAGGCTGGATGCCATAAGTGCTTCTGTCGACACTCACTTTGCACCAAAATGGTCCTCAGGAGTTGGCACGTCTATTGCAATCTAAACCTCGGTCGATGTGCCCGACTGGACTGGGCTAGATCTATGGGGAAAGTTCAGGTGGAGTATTCAGGTTGAGGTTGAATCCAACTGGACTTTGGTTAGTTACTCAAAAATTCTCTAGTCAATCGTCGATTTTTGTGATTTTT
This sequence comes from Ditylenchus dipsaci, assembly GCA_004194705.1. Taxonomy (NCBI): domain Eukaryota; kingdom Metazoa; phylum Nematoda; class Chromadorea; order Rhabditida; family Anguinidae; genus Ditylenchus; species Ditylenchus dipsaci. The sequence goes on along the minus strand of SADC01001284.1, from coordinate 140,544 downwards.
TGGCTATCAAAGCCTATTTGAATGCATTTGTAAAAATTTAAAACAAAATTTTGTCTTCACAAAATTTCGGGTTTTGTAACCACGTGGTACTCCCTTAAGGGTCAAAATGACCAAATTTAAAGGTCGATTTTGAAATTTTTTTAAAATGTGATCTAAATTGAGCTATTGCAAATTTTATCTAATTAATAACATAAAAAAGCGAAAATTAAAAAAAAGCGACAATTTTTCACAGAAAAAAAGAAAAAATAAAAAATAAGAAAAAATTCCGTACAAAACAGAATGCCACAGCGAGTTTTCGACTTTTGAATTTTGAAGTAAGGAAGTAATCTCCTCCTTTAAAAATCGATATACCGTATTCAGTGAATACTATTCACTCTATTAACTACCCATGGAGAGTTATTTTTCAACCCCTAAAAAATCTTGAAATGTCAATCGAAAATGGCCCTAACTCTGAAATCCTAGTAAAAAAACCGAGGGGTGGGGAGTTATTAGAGGGTGGTGAATTAATAGAGTGAATACGCTATCCAGAATCGTGTCCTGAACACGGTTTGATAATGCTAAGACAGTGTTTTAACTTGCAGGAACCCTAGTTTTGGAGTTGTTTTATATCTTGTAAGGTATCCAGGTGGCACCCAGGTTGTTGAATCTATATAAATATGCCCAGGCGTTAGTACAAAGGCATTGCCTAAGTATCGATACTCAGGTGAAAGTGCCTAGGTAGTGGTACAGAATGCCTAGGTGGGCTATGTATATAGAGGTATTTTTAGATGGGTGAATACCTCCAGTGAATGGATATCCACGCGGATAGGTTAAAATAAGGAAGTTAACTTTTTGCTTCACTCAATCCATACCCGGCGACAAGTGGTGAGTTTGGATGTCCGCCTGGCGCAAATTTTTTCTTAAGTTTTGGCTTCAAAAAGCTTTTTCTTGCAAAGTTTACGATAATTTCAAGATAATTTCTAAGTAACAAACTTCTATTTGAGCAGTTTAACAAAGCTCAAAAAATACCCTGAAAATTACATTTGACTAGTATCAAACCTTCTTTAGAATGCTCAAGTTAGCACAAAAAAGAGATTTTGGGACCCCAATAACATTAAAAATTTGCACAAAGTGGACGACGAGTAGAACTGAGGATGGATTAGTATGGATCCCAATAGTAGTGACTACAGACCAAAAAAATAGCTTGGAAGAAGTAAAAAGGTAGACAACAGAAGAGAGTTAACTATCTGGCCCTCTTTTTACCGGCCACCTTTTTGCAGCCCCCTGTTACCCAGTACCATTGTACTCTTTCAGCGAACTTTATAGTTCAATTAATATTTTTTTCGAGATTCAGAGTTTCTGAAAAGCTGTCCTGTTTTTAATTTTTATACTCCGGTATACTGCCCGGTCATTTAAGGGTGCCTAAAAGCTGATCTGCAACCCTTTTGATTTTGGCATTGCTAACTCCAATAAAAAAGTACCACTGTAGATTCTGTTCGCTGATTTGATATAAATAAAAAGATCGTTTCAGTGAGCAGCACATGGACAGTCCTATACTCACAGCACATCTGCTTAACCAGAACCCTTCCTCCAACACACCTCCTAGTGCAAACCTTTCCAATAAACAAGCCAAAGTCAAAATATTTGAAAGTTCACACCCCGAAGAAGATGATGAAGAAGACAGCCTCAACCACCAAACCGCACCAAAAGAACAGACACAATCCGATTCCCATGCCCAAAAGTCAAGTGAACCAGTCCCAACCATCCCTGCAATCCCAGCCAATCCAACCACTCCTGACTCCACTGTTATCATACCTACCGCTTCTCTAGTACTGGAAACCGCGCAAACCGCAAACCCAAGACTCCAGAAAAGGCCTTCAAGTGATGATTTAGCTAGCGAGGATCAACCACTGCCAAAAAGAGCTAATATTATAGTGGAGGGTGAGGAGGAAAATGGGCAAACCTCGGTAAGCCATGGACCAACTGCAGATGTTAATTCTTCGGAAGCGGTGGAAAGAAATGAACTACAGGGGGATGCCCACGCCCAAGGTTGCAGCAATGCTTCCCCTCTATAACTACCACAACAACAGACAATATGTTTGGGGTGAAGTTGGAGATCAGGAGTCCAGCAGAGTCCTTGGAGGTGGTTTTAGAGGCCGGATGTCAGGAGAATGGAATTGGCAAAGAAAACCACAACTCACCTATGTCTGAGATGCAACAAGTTAATATGACGGCGGCTGAGCCTTTGGAACAGCAGTCGACTGCGCAACAATCAAGTGTGGACCAATGGGAGGATTATTGCTATGTGTGCAACCAGGGATGTGATGAATACACAGGTTTGGGAATTTTTAAACATGCTTATAGATTTAAAAGGCATTTTCTGTAAACTGGACCACTCAATTTTTGACAGGCATACAAAATGAACTATTCAAAAAGCATATATTATTTAATAATGTGGATAAAATGGAGTATATCTGCACTCTGGAGCCTGAACTTAGCTCCACACCATCCTAGTGCGACTTCAAAGTGCAATTACGCCCGACTTTTTTCACATTTTTTGGTCTTATGTATCTCCAGGGTTGGCAAGAGGTGGCCTTTCAGGCCAACAGCTGGCTTTTTGAAAAAATCATTTTCTCAATTTCATTGCTTGTTTTCTCGTGTATTCTATCAGCGCATCTAATATTTTTATATACCAATCTGAAGACATTTTCCGACGCTACTGTCATATACCCTTTGTGGCCTGAAAAGCCATTTTTTGCCAACCCTATGTGGCTCGCAACTTATTAATTTTGTAGCGGTGCTCTTTAGCTACTTAATGAAACCAACTTCAAATTTTTTTAGTAAAGTAAAAAAATATGGCTACTTTCGAGCTATGAAAAAGAGCCGCACTCATTGGGACTGAGACAAAATGTTTTGCTTCTCTCATTATTTTCTAACCTCAACTCCATTGCAGGAGAGCTGGGGTGTTGCTTTGGATGTCCCAAAGTGTTCCACAACTGTTGTCATGTGCCTGCTATAAAGCAACAAATGGTAGATTTGCCAGACGATTGGAGATGTAGTATGTGCACATCCTGTGACCATTGACCACTCCCTCCACCAAGTTTGGCAAAACAGAGAGATTGGTAAGTTTATTTACCCATTTTGAAAAATATTTCAAAATTCGCCGTCGTTTTCAGTTGTGTTCCAAAGTGCTTCTAGCCTGTTTTAGAGAACACCAGCAAGCAGAACCCTTTCTGCATGAAGTGTCCAGAAGCAACCTCAACTACCATGCCATCATCAAGGAGCCGATAACACTAAAGGATGTCGCCCAAATGATTTCCCTGCGTAGATATGAGCAGATAGAAGAGTTTATGGAAGATATGAACAAGATTTTCAGGAATTGCTCCACTTACAATGGGTCAGTAATAGATTTGTTAAACAATTTTCAAACTTTGATCTAAAATCAACACGATCTGTTACAAAAAAAATCACGTGGTTAGCAGAAGCTAAAATTGCTCAATTTCAACCCCAAAACAAATAAAACAATTCTAATTTTAACCTGATATAGATTTGTTCAGAAGAACCTTAGAATTTATCAAAAATAGCTGAGTCCGACCCTTTTTATAGCTCGGCTCCAATGGATGTCGGAAGTCGGTAGTCCAATTTTAAATTTTAAGTTCTCTTGTCCAACTATTGGAAAGTTATTATTTTTTAGGAAAAGACCTTTAGAATAGATGAAATCACTTAACAGAATGAAAAAATGTCGAAAACTCGCAGAGCTACGACACCTCAAAGACCTCGACATCCGACTACTGACATCCATTGGAGTCACCCTATTACATTTTGCCAATTTTCTTTATTTAGTCAAGTTGCAACCGCCTAAATAATTCCCTTTTGCTGTTCGTTTATCGAAAATAAGTCATTTTGTTCGAGTTAGAATTAGAGTTCGGATCACTGGTGTTCAGGTAGCCGAAAACCCGAACTCTAATTCTAACTTGAACAACGTGAACAAGCCATTAAAGGAGGGATTTGCTGAACATGTCAGAAAAGTGGACTTGAACATAAAATCCACCCAAAATCCAGGGCGAAATCCACCATCTCCAATTTGAAGGGCGGGAACAATTTTTTAGAGGATATTTCAATTATACGAATTCGTGCTCGAAAGAAATCCGGGCAAGAAGCCGGGGTGAAAACTGTTAAGGAGATAGTATCGACACGAAAGAATTAATCCAAGTTTCGTTTTTTTTAATGTGGTTTTAGAGCTATATTTTGTCAACAACTTGGTGTTGTGATGCCAGGCAAACTTGTGCAGAATTATAAGTTGTATTTGCATCATCAATATCAGAAATTTCAAATTCCTTCAAAAAAATTCTCTAAAAATTGAAATGCAATATGGAACTAATGAACCGTTTTTCGATGGGTTTTTCTTTTTGCATTACATCATGGCATTCTCTCAAGGAATTTAGAAATTCTGATATTGATGATGTTAATACAACTTTTAATTCTGCGCAAGTTTGTCTGACATCACAATACCGAGTCGTCGACAAAATATACGGACAAGGACAATTCATCGTCCTTATATAAAAGGGACGATTCATCGTCACTCGTAAAAAAGGACAGTTCATCGTCCCTCTTAAAAGAGGACGATTCATCGTTTTTTCTGTGTGTCATTAAAGTCCTGATGTAATGTGCTTCAGTTCCCAAACCAAATTTTGGTGAAGTAAAAGCACTTTCTCGGCCAGAGCTGCTGATTGATTTGTTTACCACGTTTACCACCCGCCACTAGTCTTTTGATAGTGACCCGGAAACACGTCATAAACCACTTCTTTCTGCTTACTACTACACAAAAACACATTTCAACAGTTTCTGGTCGAAATTCATGATTAAAACTCACTAAATTTTTTTTGACTTGTACTCTTTAAAGGACCATGCTCACGATGGTCTGGTGGTCCCCGCCAATTCGAAAAAATTCCTAATCATTAACCTTCTGTTCGGATTTTTTAACTTAGTTTCTAACAATACAAGGCCTAGAATTTTATTTTAAATTTAGTTGCGTTAGAAACTAGAAATTTCGTGTGTGAATCCAGCAATCAAGAAAATTTCTTGAATTGGCGTGGAACCGCCAGACGGCTTGAGTTCAGAATCCCCCCACGGGGAGTGATCAGGTGGAAGAGATACCATCATATTCGTGTTTCTCGACCCTGATTTCATGAGAAAGCCGCGCGTTTTTTTGATTCTGAGAAAAAAAATTTCGAACCAAAGGAGGTATCATGGTTTTTTAGTCAAAATTTGAAAAATTTAAATTGGCGCCTTTTGAATTTTAAAGGGATTAAAGGCTGTATAGAGAGGGGAAGGGAATAAAAGGGCCACTAATAAAACAGGGCCCACTAACAAGAAGATGTTGAACATAGTTTTGAATACTGGGGTTGGTTGGAAATTTTTTTTTCTCAGAATCATAAAAACGCGCGGCTTTCTCATGAAATCAGGGTCGAGAAACACGAATATGATGTTATCTCCTCCACCTGATCACTCCCTGTGGGGGGGGGTATTCGTCACTGCAACCCAACAGACCGCCGTGAGCATATTCCTTTAAAGATGGATGGTTTTTTAGATATTTTCAGAGTCCTTTTTCAGTGGTTTATTACATATACAAAAAGACAGGCCATCATATCTTATGACAGACACGAAAACGTTTTAAGAAGTTTGAAAAAGTTAAAAAGACATATTTGAGTCCATCGAAACACACGCTGGCCTACCTTTTGCCTAAGCCTTATCTTGAAAAACACGTACGGGGACTTTTATTGTGGACAAGAAGAAGAAAAGCCAAATATGATTACAATGGTTTTCATATGCAGTAGACCCTAGAGCGATTGATATGAGCCAGACATATTTTCAGGTCTAAAACTTAAAAAGAAAGACGATGAATTGTCTTCTTTTTGAAAAGGACGATGAATTGTCCCCTTTTTACAAGTGACGATGAAACGTCCCATTTCACGAATGACGATAAATCGCCCCTTTTTACGAGTGACGATGAATCGTCCCTAACGATGAATTGTCACGTACCGCAAAATATATCTCTAAAACCAAAACGCAAAACCTATATTAAGCCTTTCGTGTTGAGACTGTCTACTTAACAGCTTTCACCCCTCCCTTAATGGTGCTAATGGTCAAAACCATAAAGTATTCTCAAAACTGGCCGAGGAAGGCCGAGGAAGTGAGTATTCTCCATTGGCAAAAATCGGAATTTTTTTCGATTTTCGGTACCTAAATATTTTCAAGACTGCACCGAAAGATTTCACTCAAAAAACATTTTTAGCCATCTGATCCAATAGCTAGGGCGGGAAGAGCTGTGTACTCGCACTATCTAAATGCTGTTCGCCAATACCTGCCTGCTTACATCAATAATGTTTGGGTGTATATTGCTTTGTATGACACAAGGGTGGGTAGATCTTTAATCTAAACTAAGACACAATTTAAAAAATACAAAATTCAGAACAGTGAAGAAGCAGAAAGAAGCAGCAAATCTCCTTCAGCAACCTCATCCAGGATACGCACCTTGAAGCGGTCCAAGCGAGAACACAGTATGACAAAAGGAGCAATTTGAGGAGAAGGCGCTGTTATGAGCTTTACTTACAATGTTTCAAAACCATAGTTTAGCCTCATGTTTCCGAGCTTTTCTACTTTGTTTTTGTTGATAATTGTTTTTTTCTATTTTTTAAAAAGAGGTTTTTGTTTGTATAGATTTGCAAAAATATTCTCAGAGGCAGTTTGCGCAGGTATAATAAACAAAATATTTATCGATAAGATGTTTTGTTTAATCAATTCATATCAAATGCAGTTTGAAAAAATAGGATCGTACAAGCTGCAAAAAAGGCTTAGAAAACTATCGTTTAGTTCTGGAGTATTAGATCTGGTATGGCTTGTTCAAGTTGTTAGAGTTTGAGTCAGAGTTCGGGTAAAAGGTGTTCATGTACTCAAAAACCCGAACTCTAACTCGAAGGTGTTTACGTACTTCGAATTAGAGTTCGAGGTCGAGCTTGAAATCGCCTATGTATACAGCTTAGATAGCTCAGAATCTCACCTAAGAGCCGTCTAAAGTCACTAAAAGTAAGTTTCACGCATGAAAACCTTCGACCTCGAACTTGAGCTCGAGGTACGTGAACACCCTGGAGTTAAAGTTGGGATCAGAGGTGTTCACGTAACCAAGAACCCGAACTCTAACTCGAACAACGTGAACAAGCCAGTAAGGATGTAGTGTGTTCGTATCATCGCAAATTAAAAAAAAATCTCTAATAATACCTCACCCTTGACTTTGAGGATTTTTATCTCAGAAAAAATATCTTAGAAAGATGCTTGTTGCACTCATGGTGAGGAAATCGTACAAAAACGGTACATTCGTACAAAAAAATTCAAACGACAATTTTTCGCGAATTGTACAAGAAACGTACAAAAACCGTGCAAAATTTTGTACGGTTTTTGTACATTTTTGTACGCTTTTTATTTTCCTTTATTTTTTTGATCAAACCCTTCTTTTTTCGGCAAAACCCTCCTTTTTTGGTTTGTGGCTATTGTTTTAAAGGTTCCGTCAATAACTCTGTGGTCGGATAGCCTCTAATGACATGATTTGGTGATTATTTGATGTGTGATATTGCAATCAAAGTCCTATATGATCAATAATTTGCAGATAATTTTGGCAACCATTCAATTCACGTAATGCATTGGCCACAATGGAGGTGTGAGGTGCGAGGTCAACGTGTGAGATTTGAGATGCGACGTGCGAGCTCCGTCTTTTAAAATTTTATTTTTATATCCAATAGTGGGAACATTGATTTCATTCAGTAGTGGCCTTAAGAATAGGTCAAAAACTTTTCAGATCATAAAATGACAAAATACGGCTGAGCTAAATCACCTCAAAGACTTCGACCTCGGACCTCCCACCTCCATTGTGGCAAGACATAATTAATGGGTTATTTGACATCTGAAACAGTAATTTTTTTTCCAATCCAGTCATGCATTCAGAATCGCAGAAATTCGTTATAAGCAATGGGTACACAGTAATCACTAATCAAACATCATTTTTTTCACTAAATGGACCATTCTTTTTTTTATTCTTCAAAATATTCGGATAAAAACTCAAAACCTAAAAGAGGAACCGGTAAAGATTGTGAAAGATATAATATGCTCAAGAATCTTGCTCGAAATTATGTCTAAGGTAAGTGAGTGCGCGCATCTTGAAAAAATTTTCACAAAAAATTTTTTTGTGAAAATGATCTGAATAATATTATAAACACTTAAAAACACTTTTAAGACTTTTAGGAAAAAAAATTCGAAAAAAATCAACAGGGGTGGGGGAGCCAAGGCATCTTTTTTTTCAGAGATGCGAATGCATATAGAGCCCATTTTTCTCACTTCAAATGAGACTAAAGCTAAGCCAAAAGATACCATATTTCTCCCTTTATTGAACAAACAACACACCATACGTTAAACAAAATGACCGACTATTTTAAACTCAACAAATATTTCCTCAATTGAATCAGAGCAGCGGCTTTCTTCGGATAAAATATGTTTCTGGTGAAGTCAACCAAAATGCGTCGCAGTTCCTTAATTTATTAGCGTACAAAAATGTACAAAAAGCGTACAAAAACCGTAAAAAATATTATAATTTATTTTATGCATCATTGAAGACCAAATGACCCTGAATAAATGATCAAAGTGATGATCAAAATGATCAAAGTGGAAACCGAATGCCTTGTTGATCCAAACGACTGTTGTGTGCATGCTTGGGTCATAAACCACTTGAAAATGACTAGGAATCCAGTGACTAAGTATTCGCTGATCAGTGGAAACCATGCTGCTAGTAGGTTTTCGAGAAGTAGTTATTGAACCTATAAATTAGCAAAAGTTAATGTTGAAGGGGCAAAATCCAGCTAATACGAGCAAGCAATATTTTTTGGTTGTTATTGTTTTCGACCCTGAAATAGCTCCTTTTCTACCGGAAATGTCTCTTTTCCTGCCGGAAATTCGAAAAACCCTTTCGTTCCCGATAATTTTTGAATCAACTTTCAATATTTTTCAACTCTTTTGTAGTTCTGGATCTCAGCTTTCTAACAAGTTACAAAATGACTGACAAGGGAGGGAGCCTGACTGTGACCTGGGGGAACTTCGATGACAAAAATTTTTCTGCGTATTCTTGTAGAGCGTGCCCAAGTTCCTGACAAATCTGGCTCTTCAGCTCTGAAGGTCCAAAAAATGTAGTAGAGTTTTACTAAAAGTTCTAAAACACCTCGAAAGACCCATATCATGGTTTTATACGACTGACCCATGTACCATGGGTCATTCCTAAAATTTTTATTGAGTAACACGCGGATAACTTTTTTTTTATCGAAAGCCCAGTTCACAGTCAGGGTCCCTCCTTGTGAGAGCACAAAGAAAATGATTGTTTCGAAATCTGTGATTTACGAAAATTCACATGTATGAATTTTGCGTCGGTTTAAAATTCATTTTATCTTAAACGGACAATTCAGGAATATAATTTTAAATTGTATTTTTCGAATTTTCGAAAGGCTGGTACTGGCCTTGATTTGCTCTACCGAGCTCGAACATGAGACTGGCCCGTACCTACTTGACCCGAAAATTACGGAGAAGTATTCTAAAATTTAGGATCTAAATGGCAATTTAACACCCGCAGGACCGACTGTTGACTTTGACAATCCTGGACCAGAATTTCACGCTGAACACGATAGTGTTTTCAATTTGAAAAAATTTTGGCATGAAAGTTCGGCAGGAGCCCTTTGAAAATTTTAAGTTTTTTACTTTTTTGTCTTGCCACGAAAATGCAAAAAAGAGTCATAACTTTTTAGGTACGTCATATTTTAAAAATCTGTAATATATATCTTGAAGTGGAGATGCAGGCTATCTTTCGAGTGGTCATTTATCTAGATGTCATGGAAACTTATAGCCTACGAAACCCAAAGTTTACTAGGTCCATTTGCTTAGAATTGCTCTAGAATCGGTACCGGTCAATTTTGTACCGACATTTTATGCCGACAATTTTTCGCCGCGACAATTTTGTGCCGACAATTTTTCGCCGCCATAATTTAAATTTTATGTTCTTTGTCTTGTGAAGAACTCCTATTATTTTAAATGTTTTTTTATTATCCAACCTAAGTTCTACTGGATGATCCATTCACCAACCAAACCACGTGGTCGGTCGTCCACTTAGTGCAATTTTTTATGTCTTTCGAGTTCAAAAGCATGTTTTATGCACTAATACGAGCCTTCTAAAGAAGGTTTGACGATAGTAAAATGCCATTTTATAGGCTATCGTCTGAGTTTCATAAAATTGTTCAAATGACAGTCTTTTACCTACAACTATCTTTAGGTTATCGGTATTGGTGCATTGAAATGCTTTTTGAAGCCAAAACATAAGAGATTTTTTTTTGCCCCAGGCGGACGTCCAGATTCACCACATATAAATCCTCAATATAAATTTTGATAAAAAAAAGGAAAATCAAAGAATTTTAAAAATTTGCACAAAGTGGACATGCAGGTTCGACACTTTACCCCGTCCTGGATTTAGTGGAGCAAAAGAGTTAACTTGCTTATTCAAACCTATCCATTAGTAAACCATTCACCTAAGTTATCCATTCATCTTTAGATATCTCCATCCACCTGAGCCACCTGAGCATTGGGTACCACTAACTAAGTACCACTACCACATACTTAAACCTGAATACCATTACGTAGGTACAACAACCTGAGCACCATTTGGACACCCCACGGGATACGAAACTACTCCCGACTTGGAGTTCCTGCAAGTCAAATCGCCGGTTTGGTATTATCAAACCGTCTTCATGACACGATTCTGGTTAGGTTACAGTGATTTTAATTACTTCCAGCCAAATCTGAAATTTTGGATTCTATAGCCGGGATGCCCATTTAAGGGAGGTACCAGGTGGTTCTCCACCCACCTTGAGGCCTAAAAGTCTTATAAAAACTAGTTTATGATTGATATTCAAGAAAAAAAGGTCTGCTGCTCGTATGATTAGAACAAAATTTGGAGGCGGAATTTACCACAAGGAATTTACCACTGCCCCATTAGGAGTAGTAACGGGGTAGTTAGGATGGTGAAGAACCATTAAGGGTCACATGCTTTGAAAGCTTTAAATTATAGCGGCGCAGAATTGACGGCATAAAATTGTCGACACAAAATTGTAGCGGCACAAAATTGACGGCACACACAAAATTGTTGCGGCACAAAATTGTCATGTACACCTTAGAATTGAAAAATTATTGTCCAATTTTTAATTCTTCTCGAGACAAAAATTATAAAAACATAGAGTCATTGAAAAATTTAAATGTTGTTTGTCTCGAGAGGAATTTAAAATTTGACGATAATTTTTTAAAGGGGCATGCTCGGCGCCGATGGGAATATTTTGAAAAGCGGGTACCAGCGAAATTCAAACGAGAAATAATTTGACGAAATTTTTGGAAAAGTCGAGGAAAAATTGTAACTCCATATGGAATCGAACCGACGACCGACTTTCTAAGAGACCGCCGTCGCTTTACCACTAGGCCACGGATGCTATTAAGTATTGCCAATGTTTTTGATTACTTATTCCCCGTCAAATACTCAACAAAATGTTTTTGAAAATAATTCTTTTTTGAATTTACCTGGTACCCGCCTTTTGAAATTTTCCATCGGCGGCGAGCATGCCCCTTTAATGGCTCAATTTGTTATACCCCGTCAAATTACTTATTTATAGAGATGGGCATTTGCGTTTGCCCAATACCAATACCAATATTTTTTGGCCCTCTCTAGACCCAATACCAATACCAATATTTCAAAGATGTGGACCCCAATATATTGCCCAATACCAATATTTTTCAAAAGTCTATTTTTTTCACCAAAATATTGAAAAAAGTCCCTAATTCAGTCTTATCTCGATTTAGTAACATGCTGGAACTGAATTTTTGGCCTAAAAAAACGAAAATTGATTTATTTCGGTTTTTATTAGGTTATTAGTTGAAATGTGCTCGGAAATCGAATAATCGAGCAATTTTTAAACTCAAGTTTTTACGAATTAAATTTCGGACGATCTGAATTTCGGACTAATTAACATTGGGGGATCGGATTTTGGACGAAAAATTAATGTCATTGCACCAGCTGTCGAATGTGGGAGAAATCATTTGAAATAAATCTTGTTATGGTGTTGCACAATCGTGGAAAAGAAACTCTATTTTGTCGAAAAAAATTACTTCTGGGTCACTTTCTGGTTGTAAGAAGTTCCGAAATTAAAAAAATGAGTTTCCTCTGAAGCTATGCGGCAGTTGTTTTATTTGCCTTGCCAATTTTTGAAATAATTGATGTAGTGATTCAGAAAATTGTGAGACTGTTGATATTTGCTGATAAAGATGGTGTTAAGAGGAAAAACAAATTTGTTTGCATTTTGTTTTCCGCTCGAGATAACTTTTTAAATATTCCGAACCTAAAGTACACACCCCCTTCAAGTTTTTTCTTTGAAAAAAAGACAATTTAACTGAATCAATGAAATAATAATAAATAAAATTTGTTTAATGTCATCCATTAGGCCAAAAAATTGAGAAAATATGAGTGAAAATTTGAAATTTCCATTAAAAAAATTTCATTATTTAGCACCCAATATCTTTGTCGAACCCAATACCAATATTTTCGAAAGTCACCACAGGGTGGTATACTCGACGATTACCTCAGCCAGCCTCAGCCTCAGCCGGCTGAGGTCTGAAAATTTTCCTCAGCCTCAGCCGTCAGCCGTGCCAAAATTTTTACCTCAGCCATCAGCCTCAGCCGGCTGAGGTCTGAAAATTTTCCTCAGCCTCAGCCGTCAGCCGTGCCAAAATTTTTACCTCAGCCATCAGCCTCAGCCGGCTGAGGTCTGAAAATTTTCCTCAGCCTCAGCCGTCAGCCGAGCAAAATTTTCACCTCAGCCATCAGCCTCAGCCGGCTAATGGCTGAGTTAACCTCAGCCGGCTGTAATATAAAACTATTAAAATTAACAATTTTATTGGTTTGTGTATAAGTAGCCATAAAATAGACAAAGCTGGCTTTTGAGGTAAAATGACTTATGTTTGGTGAAAAAAATCTTTTTTGTGCGAATTTCAATTTTGTGAAATTAAATTCGTATTCTTATATTTTGTTTTCAAAATGATGACACCATTAAGTAGCTGTGCGATTCTGGTTACTGATAAAGTATCAATTATTGCATAACGTCACGAAATGTAAAATAATAAGTTAAAGTTATGAACTGAATTACTTTTCTGACCCCCCTTATGCTTTGGTCCTGCTGTTTACAATTTTTTAAGAGAATGCAATAGATATATTTTGTAAGAAACCAGAATTGCAGCGCTACCTGATGGCATTATTACTATAAAAAATTGGAAATTTCAAAGCTTTTTAGACAAAAAGTTAAGTTTAAAATTTTTTCTGTTAAGGAAATTTTAAAAAAATTTTCTGCCTCAGCCGTCTGCCAGGTCTAAAAATTTCCTCAGCCGTCAGCCTCAGCCTCAGCCGGCTGAGGTCTGAAAATTTTCCTCATCCTCAGCCGTCAGCCGGGCCGAAATTTTTACCTCAGCCATCAGCCTCAGCCGGCTGAGGTCTGAAAATTTTCCTCAGCCTCAGCCGTCAGCCGGGCCGAAATTTCTACCTCAGCCATCAGCCTCAGCCTCAGCCGGCTGATGGCTGAGTTTAACCTCAGCCGGCTGAAGTCAGCCGGCTGAGGTTACCACCCTGGTCACCAACCAATATCCCAATACCAATATTAACGCCTTTATTTGACCCAATACCCCAATATCCCAATACCAATATATTGTTTGTTCCCATCTCTACTTATTTACCCCGTCAAATTTGAATTTTCGGTGAAATACTGCCGTAAATTTTGCGGGAATCCGAATTTTGTAGTCAAAAATGACTAGGATCGCTAAAAATCCAACCCAGAGTGACCAGAAGCCCTGAAAGTTCGTTTTTTGTGGGTTAATTGAAGGAGGAGGTAAACTTTTTGCAAAAATTCAATCAGGCGGATCAGAATTCCGGTCCAATCGGCTGAATCGCTCAGAATTCCACCCTAAACCACTCACATCCACCATGAACCTGGAATTCTGAGCGATTAAGCTCATCGGACTGGAATTCTGATCCGCTCAATTGAATTTTCGCAAAAAGTTTACCCCCCCCCCTCAATCAACCCTCAAAAAACCAACAGGGGCTTCTGGCCACTCTGGGTGGGATTTTGAGCGATCCAAGTCATTTTTGACTATAAAATATAAAAATTCGACTATAAAATTCGGATTCCCGCAAAATTTACTGCAGTATTTCACCGAAAATTCAAATTTGACGGGGTAAAAAATAATTTGACGGCGTTAATCAGTAATTTGGCGGGTTAAATTAAATACAGCCATTGTTTAACTCTAAGAGCAGTTTTCTAAAGCCCCATTTATACTCCCGCGGGACACGGGACAATTTTTCAATTTTCATCTCGGCTCCCAGCCATAATTTTTCATTACTTGTAATAGATCCATAAGGGAACAGACCATGCTCTACAACATAGGGATAATACGGTGGCCACAATGGAGGTGTGAGGTAGAGGTTTTTAAGGTGATGTAGCTCAGCGAGATTTTGTCATTTCACTGATCTGAAAAGTTTTTTAACCTATTTTCAAGGTCCGCTACTGAATAAAATAAACTTTCCCACTATCGGATATAAAAACAAAATTTTAGGAACGGACCTCGCACCTCACACCTTGACCTCGCACCTCACACCTCCATTGTGGCCAATGCATAACAGATTTGCCATGATCATATCGAAAACGGATCGTGTGGTGAAACCTGTTTGTTAGGACTACAATTACGATATCACCCACCCGAATCCCGAAATCCAGGGTAGGTACCACCTGACCGGGTGAATACCCAGCTGGATGGCCTGAAAAATGAATTTTTTTAACCAAAAACAAACCATCCTATCATATGCAAAATTGTGAGGGGGATTGGGTTTGTTAAGACCAAATTCACGATTTTCCCCACCGAAACCCCAAAACCTACTACCTAACCAGGTGTATACCCACCTGGAAAACCTGAAAAAATATTTTTCGATAGTTTGAAAAACAATCCATGCTATTATATGTAAAACGTGTTAGGAATTAGGTTTGATATGACCAAAATCCCAATTTCGCCCACCCGAACCCAAAATCAGGGAGAGGTACCACTGGTTCAGGTGGATATCCACCTGGATAACCTGAAAATTAAAGAAAATCTAAATCTAACTAACCTTGCAATCAAATGTAAAACCGTGACGTGAATAAGGTTTTATAAGACCAAAATCCCAATTTCACCTCCCCAGACCCCAAAACCCGAAATAGGCACCTTCTGATCAGGTGGATATACATTTACGGGCGTTAAGCGAATTGATCCACACCGAATTGGTCCATACCGAACTGGTCCGCACATGAATTGGCCCACACCACACCCTTTCAAAATTTGAATTTCCTTGTAGTTCAACTTAAACAAAACGCCAAGAATTAAGTTGCCGTTTTTACGCGCCTTTTTAATTTTTTTGTCTTTTCTTCACCGAAATGGTACTGTTTTTTGCAAAAAGCACAGGGTCTTTTACTCCAAAAGATCTTTTGTTTAGAAATTACATTGTATGCCTTTTTCAAAATCTTGTTTGTCCATTACATAAGCTCCGTGAATAATATTCTGGCATATCATAACTAGTTATGCATCATGTCAATAAATGTACTAAAAAAGTCAGGAAAATTATGTCAGGCAAATTTTTCGGTGGGGACCAGCAATTTTTTGCTTGCTATTTTTTTGTTCTCGTTCTACCTCATCCGGCGAAAATTTTCTGTATACTTTTTAAAAGTAGGATAAGGTCATAAATATTAAATTTCAGTTGAAACAAGTGATTGGTGGTTTTGCCTCAATTTGCAGTGCAACGCGCTAGTACTCCCATTTGGACAGTCTGGTTGCGAGTTAGACAGTCTGGACCTCAAGCCGAACGTCTACGAAGAAAAGTAGCGGGATACAATAATACGAAACTAAGAGCACCAAAACACTTTATCAAAATTTATTCAGCGGCGGTAACATGAACGAGGAGGATAACACGGGAATTCCAATCATGAGAGTTCTAGACAATTCAGATGGTGCTTGGATAGAGCATCACATAGATTCGCTTTCCAATGGCATGCGGCGGCAGGTTGTAATGAAACTTCCCTCGGACGAAGCCAGAATTGCCATGAACACGGGTGATGCGGCCCCAATGGTACGAATACGCTGCCCCTTGCGACCTTTGTAGACGTAGACCGCACGCTTGTCGACGTAGAAATTAGCATCTTCCTGAAAGGCATAGGGTAAATTATTATAACGATAGAATCGACATACAGTCAAATCTCGGTTTACCAACATCCCAGAGCTCAGGCATAGGGAGGCGGTTAACTGTGGTGGTCAACAACGAGGGTCGACTGTAAAATATTGAAAAACTGACCTTGTTGAAACCCCATCAAGAGTCAAAAGCGCCGTGTGCGGGATCAGGACGTTTGAGTCCCGGGCCGTTTGGGTCCCACGGCCGTTTGTGTCCCGGCCGTTTGTGTCCCGGCCGTTTGTGTCCCGGCCGTTTGGGTCCCAGGCCGTTTGGGTCCCAGGCAGTTTGGGTCCCAGGCAGTTTGGGTCCCAGGCCATTTTACTCCCCAGCGAGCAACCAATGCTCCCCAGCATTGATCCCGCATTTGGGCCCCCGCATTTGGGCCCCGCATTTAGGCCCCAATTATAAAAATTTTATATTTTTCAACGCAGATGTGTTGTACGTATTAGAACTGGTGCTGCACCAAGAAAAGCTATGTGGGTCATCAAAGGGTCAGCCATTATCCCGTACCATGTACCCCAAAGGGTCAGCCCTTATCCCGGACCATGTACCCTCAAAGGGGCTTCCTATTGAATTAGGTTGCCTGCCGAAGGCAGGCAGGTAGAAAATCTAGAAAAGTCAAAATTTTCGATGGATTGTATGCGGAGGGGCCCAAACGCGTAGTAACCAGAAGTAGTAGGTTGTTTTCTTCATCGCTTGAATAGTCACTGAGGCCATTTACAATTCTTCGGGCCAGTTTTGTAGTAGCATCCAACATCAGATCTCTAGATAAATATCAGTTCAATTCACGAAACAATTTCTTTTAACAAAACAAAAACATTTTTTGAAAATGAATAATAGTTGTGCGGGGACTCAAACGGCCTGGGACACAAACTACCGGGACACAAACGGCCGGGACACAAACGGCCGGGACACAAACGGCCGTGGGACCCAAACGGCCCGGGACTCAAACGTCGCGGACCCGCCGTGTGCTAATGCTGATTTCTCTGGCCGCGCTTGTGCCCTGTGAAGATTGCCTAAAAAGCATAGTCAACGAATCACTGTACTTGGACATAGCTTTGGTTCCCTCCGAGATAGCGTGCTTGGCCAGCTCTCCAGGCATGACGAGACGAACGGAAGTCTGCATTTCGCGAAAAGAAAGCGCACGAGTCTTGCCATAATTGACCAGCGGGCGGATTCATCCAGCATGCGGTCGAACCTGAGAAAGTGACTAAATTACTACACTACATTCGCAAAAATACCCACCATAGAATTTATGACAGCCATGCCTTTCGAGTGATTCGCATCTCCGGGTGAACTTGCTTGAGCACTCGATTAAGGTAGATCTGAAACAGGTTCTTAGCAAATCGTCGGTAATAATAAAGTGGTAGAACCTACACCATAGCTTCGCTTGTTTTTACCCTTGCTCGAGCTCTTCGGCTTGACATCCTTCGACTTCTTCTTGGTCCTTTTCACAGCTTCCTTCTTTTCAGTGAAAGAGCTTTGAGTAGCACATCTTGTCCATTTGGATTGCTTCACTAAAGCAAAAGCGCATCAAAAAATAGGTACAACAAGGTAAAAAAGCTTACGAAGGCGAATATATTTGTGGCAGCCCTAGCTTGGCTAGCTTGCTCACTCGCCATATTCTCGCTTGATTTCTCTGCTCATTATATTCCCATCGTTTCTTGACTGCGATTGAACGAGTTTCGGAGAGAGACACTTCATTTGGCTTAACGCACATTCTTCTGGTGGAGACCATCTTCAGCTCTAAAAAAACACTGAATTTATTTTTGTATGAGACACGCCAATTTTGTATTTTGGGGCTTTTTTATGCACCAAAAGAAAGCCTACAATCTCTTCTACCCGAAAATCCAGACCGATTTTTGTAAAACCAGAATTTTCAAAACTAGAGGCTATTTGAAGCAAACAACTGCCATTTTCCGAGTAAAATAGGGGTGTTTGCGTTTTCCGTCTAACTTTTGTATAAAACACCCTAAATTTGTATTTTTGTATACATCTTTGGTACCAAAATGTAGCAAATTTACTCCTTCATCTAGTCTCCGGTTTTGTTTTAGAAAAATTAGACACAAAAACTTGGCAGGACCTCAATCATGTCAATGAGGCGAGGATTTTTTTCTAAAATTTTCACAGAAATTTATTGTGGTTTCGAAATTTCAACTGTTTCATGGGCAAGTGATGGCTCATTCGAAAGCCCTGAATGTGAGAAAATTTGGGTATGAGAATGCCAAAACCAAAAATATAAAACCTCATCAGAAGTATGAAACAAAAACGCCCTCAAATCGACCATTTTCGATAAATTTCTTTTGGCGCCAAATTTCCCTATTACACTAAGATTCAAATTTTGAAAAGGAAATGTGACACATGAATTGTTCCACACTTTTCAAATAATTTGAATTTTTCAAATTTGAAAATTTTTGCGAGAATTCAAATTTTTTTAGTCTGAACCAACCAAACCAAGTGCTCATCCACTTGCTGCGATTTTTTTTTCGTTTTTCATGTTCCGAAACCTGTTTTCTGGACTGATTCGGGCATGCGGAAGATGGTTCGATAGTGGTAAAACGCTGTTTTGTATGGTTATTTTTAAGTTTTGCAAAATAATTGTCTAACTTTATGTCTAATTTTATGAGTATTTTGAATATGCAACTTGTATGAGGTATTTCTTATGCATATTATACAGGGTGGCGCAAGAAATTCGGCCGATTTCAAGCGGTCATTACTTTTTTTCCAGATCGAATTTCAAAATTCTGTAAACGCCATTCGATTCAGAAAAAATATACATTTTGTTTTTTGCGTCTAACTCGAAAAAAAAATTTCAACATTTTTTCACTTTTTTACCTTGGTCCCCCCTTTGGTATAAAACGGTGTTGTGATCATTATCAATTCATAAAAAAGCACCGTTTTTATACCAAAGGGGGACCAAGGTAAAAAAAACGTAAAAAAATTTTGAAATTCGATCTGGAAAAAAAGTTATGGCCGCTTGAAATCGGCCGAATTTCTTGCGCCACCCTGTACTGTTGGTAGCAAGTACTTTGAAAAGCCAGTCACGGCTTTTCAAAATGTCCGAAAGAGGTCAAAGAGGTCTTGATACATGTCATGTATTACATGATGCAGAACCGATACAGGTTTGTGGCGGGAATTCAAATAGCAAAAAAATTTAAAAATACAGCTATTGTTCTATTTTCCACCACAATCATGTATCGACCTCTTTCGGACATTTTGTAAAGCCGTGACATCCTTTTCGAAGCACTAATTGCTATGAGTATAATATGCATGAAAAATACCTCATACAAGTTGCATATTCAAAATACTCATAAAATTAGACAGGTTCAAAAGTGGGCTAAAAACCATGATACTCATATCATGGTTTTTCGGCAACTTTGGTTACCCCGTTCTCTGCACAGTTTTACAAAAAACCTGGAACTATCAGCAGCACTTTGTTATATAACTTCGGGTGCTCTACAAGAACCTTCAAAAAAATCTCTCAATGAAGTCTTTGAAAAAAAACACTTCTGAAGGTTCCCTGATCAGGGTGAGCCAAATTATATTATGTAGAGTTATGTTATATAGAGAGTCGACTGTATTTTAAATCCTTCAAAATATTTAGTTGGCTGTTTGGAAATAATCTACAGTCACTTACCGAATTTTAGATATATCGCTAGAATATGGTAAGAAGCCAAAATCGAAAGAAAACCGACAGAAAACGCGATTCAAGTGTTGAAGAGGAGCCAGTAGCCAAGAGGAGAGCTTGCGAGTGGGCAATGAAAGCAGAAGTTCCTTCCACTAAATTCAGCTCTATCGGAGGTGTTTCAAACTAAACGCGATTGATCACCATTTATTATGACCTTTAAAATTTAGGTTGTGAAGATCAAATCTTGGTGGGTTACCTGTCTTGACCCTCTTCATCTGATGAATGAATTTCAGGAAGCCTGTGGATTCTTGAAACATCTATATTTTCCTGAGTTATACGCTAAACTTGGAATCATCGGTAATAAGTCGTTTTCATAATCTGTTGGCTGTCCATTCCATAGAACCTCATAATTTTTTGTCATTTTCAGCTCCGAAAGGGTTTATTCTTCATGGACCACCAGGAACTGGCAAGACGTTATTCGCGAGAGCTTTGGCCGGGCAGTTCAGCTTGAATCTCATTGCAGTATCTTCAACAGAAGTAAGTGTGCCTTTTTGGAGAGGCATATTATTCCTGAAGCAACCGCTTGAGCCGGTTGCGAATTTTGTGCAGACGACTTGTCCGGTAGTATCCACCCTCCTTCTATATACCACATTTTATTTGGTAAAAGGTGCGAGTAAAATTGGTATCGTGCCCCTCTATTTCGATATACTTTATGAGAACTGTGAAATGCTGAATATTTCAGCTTGTTGGCGGAATCTCGGGAGAAAGTGAAAGACGAATTAGAGAGCTTTTCGCCCAAGCAGCCGACCGTGCCCCAGCTATCCTTTTACTCGATGATGTTGACGTGATTGCTTCGAAAAGGGAAATGCTCAAAGAGAGATGGAGAGAAGAATGGTGGCCCAGCTTATCGCATCTCTAGATGGTAAAATTCTGCTGTTTTCGAATGGGTGATTCATTCGATGTTTAGAGCTTGAGAATAAAAAGGTGCTCGTTATCGGAACAACAAGTCGTCTAGAGGTGCTAGATGGCTCGCTGAGAAGAGCTGGACGCTTCGATAAAGATATAAGGTAAAATTAAACCTACTAGTCTCAAGAAAATTTTTTAACTTTTAGCCTTGGAATCCCGGATAAGATGTCTCGTTTGAAGATACTTGAGATTGCGACAAAGTTGGTTTTTCGCTTTGACAGTATCGTTCACGAAATTTTAGCAATCTTTGCATTTAAAGTAGATACCTAAACTAATTACCCTGTAAGATAGTGAAAAATTGCTGTCCAACCCACATGTTCACCATCTAACCTCAAAACACAACGAAGTGATTGAAAAACCTTGACTTTTATGTTTTTGAGCAGAATTTTTCCTTTTTTAAACTTTCGTCCCTACCGGAGTTTACCCCCCCCCCCCCTAAATGAATTTTTTTAAAGTGTTTCCAAACCGCCTATATCGACCTAAAATGGCCTCAGGAGTTCAAGAAAGACATTATTTTAAGTTCTGGTTAATAAAAAATTGAGTTTTGGACATTTTGAAATTTCGACCATTTGCCTGTTTTGGCATGTTTTGGTCACTGGAGCTGGTCAAAAATAGTCTCTAAATGCACTTTTGTTCTAGAGTCTTCTCGGAATTATGTCTAAGGTAAGTGAGTGCGCGCATCTCAACTATACTCCGGTATACTCCGGTAGCGCCAACTTTCCTAGCTAAACCAATTACCAAACAGCTGGCTGAAAAAGTACATGTCTTTAAAAGCCTTGACATATTTTTTGATATGGCGAAAATAATGAAACCTGTTTCATTTCTAAGTGGTCATTTGACAAGTTATATTGTCTTACGGACTCTTTTGCCAGGTTATTAAAAATCTCAAACAATTTTTAATCATTATTCAGGGGTATGAAGATGCATTGCACTGTGTCGCTCGAGTCCTTGGCAAGTCTAACACCGGGCTATGTGGGTGCCGACTTGGTGGCCTTTGTCCGACAAGCTTCTCTCAGTGCGTGGACAGGTAATGTTGCTAGCGTATGATCTGAGTTAATTTTGTAGTTCAGGGTATTCAAAACCTACAGCTTGCCTCAGAAATTCAACGGGTTGCAGTCATCTAAGTCAGAAAGATTTGCCATAGAGTTGGAAAGAAGTGAGCTTTAATATGTGACTAATGCTAAAAAATTATTTTGCAGTTCAATCGTGGTTTGACTCTCCAGCCAGCTTTATCAATTCAAAGCTCGATGAAGTGTCAATAGAAGAGTGTGATTTCCACGAGGCCTTATCTGTGATCGTTCCATCTGCCAAGAGAGAAGGCTTTGCCACCGTTCCCGACGTCCGATGGAGCGATATAGGTGCTTTACAAGATATACGAAAAGAGGTAGGGTTTTTTATTATGTTAAATTTAAAAGATGCTGTTCTAATTTCTAGCTTGAATGGTCGATTTTGGTATTTTTTGCCTTTAAGCCTCACGGGTGATTATTTTATGTATCTACTTTATTTAGAAACCTATAAAACATCCAGAACTCTTCGAAACGCTCGATTATAGCCCAAGGCCGCAAGGAATTCTTTTGTGTGGTCCGCCTGGTACGAATTTTACAACCATATGCTTGTTGGTACAGTTCTGGTATACCCCCAGCACTCAATTCGGGTATACCCCACGATTTACCCTGTGATTGATAGCTGAGGATGTTAGCTACACGATGGTGTACAAATTTCTTGTTTAGTTCACAAAAATGTATACCTTTTATTAAAATAAAATTGAATCTTTTTGAGTGAAAATTGAGCACTTAAAAATGATTCGATTCCATTTTAATTATTTAAAAGATATACACTTTGGTGAACTAAACCATCAAATTTTACACCATTGTGTAGCTAACATCGTTAGTTTCCCTTTTAAACCATTAACCAAGGCCTTATCTGTGATCGTTCCATCTGCCAAGAGAGAAGGCTTTGCCACCGTTCCGACGTCCGATGGAGCGATATAGGTGCTTTACAAGATATAAATGTATACCTTTTATTAAATAAAATTGAATCTTTTTGAGTGAAAATTGAGCACTTAAAAATGATTCGATTCCATTTTAATTATTTAAAAGATATACACTTTGGTGAACTAAACCATCAAATTTTTACACCATCGTGTAGCTAACATCGTTAGTTCCAATTGTGGGGTAAAGTGTTGGGTTATACCCGAATTTAGTGCTGGGGTATACCCGAATTGAGTGCTAGGTGTATACCCGAATTGAGTGCTGGGTGTATACCCGAGTTGAGTGCTGGTGTATACCAGAATTTAGCCGCTTGTTTATTCCTTTCAATTTTACTAGCTTTTCAGGGTGCGGAAAGACATTATTGGGCAAGGCTATCGGTGACTCCTCAGCTTTTATTATGTTTTTATATGGCTAATATTCTAGCAAATGAAACGGGAATGAGTTTCATCAGTGTTAAGGGTCCAGAGTTATTGTCTATGTATGTGGGCGAAAGTGAACGGGCAGTCAGAACAGTTAGTTTGCAGGTTACGGTTAAGTTTTCAAAATTGTAGCTTTTCAGATTTTCCAACGTGCCAAAGACTCATCTCCATGCGTGATTTTCTTCGGTGAGTGTCTTCAGTTCAGGGCTTGATCGAAGTAATGATGTTTTTACTTATTTTAGACGAGATTGACGCACTCTGTCCGAGGCGGTCACATAATGAGGTGCCATTCTTTTGCGATAAATAAAAAAAATAAAAAAAAAAAAATCAAATAAAAATGTTTTTATTGCCAAATTTATTATAGAGTTCTGGAAGTTCACGACTGTCAATCAGCTGCTTACGGAAATGGATGGAATAGAGAACCGGAAAGAAGTGTTTTTGATTGGTGCAACGAATAGACCTGGTTTGTTGATTTTAGGCTGAATTTTATAACACACCCTCACTCAAGTTTAAAACACCCCTTCAGTCGAATCAGCTTGTAATACCAAGGCATTTTTTGTATTTTTACAGGGTGTTTCAAGAATTTCGCCCACTTCAAAATAGACATAACTTTTTTATAGGTCCTTTTTTGAATTTCGGAAACGCAGATCGACTCAGAATTGAAAAGCAATTTTTTGGTATATAAAGTCAAAAAACACGATTTTCGCTAGGTTCCCCTCTGTGGTTTGGGCCTTGCCCATCCAGAGCCCATTCACAGTCCAGGACCCGAAATACAGGGCGGACCAGCGAAAACCGTGTTTTTGACTTTGTATACAAAAAAATTGCTTTTTGACTCTGAGTCGATGTGGGGGGGGTGTTGGGTTGTTGTTGTGTTAAACTTGAGTGAGGTGTGTGTTCTAAAATTGCTCCGATTTTTTTACATCTGACAAACCATTAATTCAAAATTTGCAGATATGGTTGATCCTGTAGGTTTTCTACTCCTATAAGTTCTGAGATATATTTTTTTTATTTCACAGGCAATTCTTCGTCCAGGTCGCCTAGATCGTGTGCTTTACGTAAGTTTGTTTACGTTTTGCCCCTAATATTTGCACATGGAAAGTGATATGATAATTATAGGTCGGATTTCCCAGCACTGCAGACAAAGTAGAGATCTTAGGAAAAATAACCAAGGTTCTTTGCTATTCTTATCTCACTCTCAATGCATGGTCGCAAGACATCGATTTGAGTGCTAGTATTCTATTTCACGGCAGGTGTTTTCAATACTGCCGTAAAATCAAGGGTGTTTGAAAAACCGGGTTGGTGTATATCGAGACTTGCGTATTGAGACTCTACATAGAAGTGAGCGTGCATGTTTCGTGGAACTTTTGACCATTGTTGTTTTTGCTATTTCAACCGAATTTTTTCGTTGAGAATGGCTTGTCTGCTAATATATTTCTTAAACAACTTTTTACGCCGAATCCGAAAATGTTATCAGAATAAAATGCTTTTTATAAAGCTCAAAAAAATATAAAATTTGACCAGAACATTTATACCGTATTTATACACCTACCTCTTTAAAATTTCTGTGATACGACTTTTCGTTTTGGTTTTCATTTTTTAGATAGCCATTAGGCAACATACCACTCAAAATAAAGATTACTGTCTTAGCTACTGTCTTAGCGGAAAGATGCCTATCAGCGGTATGAAAAAAATAGCCAAAAACACAATATCAAGACAATATCAAATCACAATATCAAAACAAATTTTCGAATAGAAAAAGGGTATGTGAGGAAATGGTATGAATGTCCTGGTCGATTTTAGGTATTTCATCAGATTTTTCTAAAAAATTTATGATAAGATAACATTTTCGGATTCAGTGAGAAAAATTGGCCCGAAAATGTGATAACAGAAGAGACATCCTTAATATAAATGCGGTGAAAAAGAACATAACAATTGTCGAAAAATTCCACGCGACATGCATCCTCCGTTTAAATTTACTGCTCATAAAATTTTATTAATGTGGGTGTGCGCATCTCAACCACAAACCACCTAGTTCCCTTCGCCCCCAAGGCCCATGTAAAAAACATGGTAAAACAAATAAAAAGTCGAAATTTCAAAATGTCCAAAGTTAATTTTTTTAAGACCGGAATTTGAAAATAATGCCTTTTTTTCAAGATAACATCAATTTTCATTGACAAATGTGGTGTCATATTGAATCTGAGACCCAGAACTATCTTTTAACACCAAACTTGCAGAAGACGAAAATAATAGTTGTGAATAAAAGATGGTAATCGTCAGTATCATATCAACATGATCCTCAATCCTCAATGGGGATCATGTTGTGGATGAACGCAATTTTATATATGATTTTATCTTCGCCTTCGGCAAGTTTGGTGTCGAACCATAGCCAGAGCTGCCATATGTCGTTTTTAAAAAGAATTTTTGGCACAGGTAACGAACAAGCACCCCAAAAAATCAATAGGGGGGACCAAGGCAAAAAATTTAAAAATAAAAACAATCAACAGGGGGGACCAAGGCATCTTTTTTTTTTGCCTTGGTCCCCCCTATTGATTTTTTTGGGGTGCTTGTTCTTTACTCGAGTGGGGTGCTTGTTCTTAACCTTGGCCGAATTTTTAAATTTCAGTCAAAATCTTTTTTTCTCTTCGAAATCGCAATAAGCACTAGAAAAAATGCACTTTTTTCTTCAAAATGGTCAAACCTCTTTTTTGCCCAAATGTCTGTTTTATTAATTTTGAGATGGCAGGCCTGTACTACCCATTGCATCATTGAGACATATTTGGCCGAGTCGTCAAAAAATATATATACTTTCAATAAAACTATATGTTTTTAAACTTATTTCAACCCCTAAAAATCGCTCAGGCCGAAAATGGGTGTCTATGATACTTGATACGCAATAATACGTGTATAATAAGGGTTTTTTGGAAGAGCTATCGAATTATATGCAACGTTTTTCAACAGCTCTAGGACACGTGTGAGGTTCCCTTGTGGGACTTTCTTAACAATATTTGATGATTCGTGTGGGCAAGGAGCCGACTTTTTCGATATCATACTGTGGTCACAAAAAATGAGTTATGATTATTTATAGGACGGTAAGCACCCAAGGATTTCTCCCAAATTTTCATTCGCATTAATCGCAGAGAGGCTAGAAGTTATACGTGAGTTTTCCTGATTTGCTATTTATTGAAACTTAAAGTTGATTTACAGCGGAGCCGATCTCGTTGCCCTGGTTGGACAAAGTGCCAAATTTGCTGCTCAAGAAGTTGCGGATGGCATGAAAGTTGAAGCGATAGGGTTGGATCACTTCGAAAAAGCCATTGGATCCGTTAAACCTTCAGTCAATGCCCTTGATTACGAAAAGATGGAGAAAAAATACAAGCTGAAGTAACATTTCGTTATTGATGCCGCTATTGAATTGTTGAAACTACGTTTTTGATGCTATTGTTAATTTTTGCAAAATAAAACCGTTTGCAGAAAATTATCTACAAAATGGGACGGCTGGGATGGTGTGACGAAGTTTTCGCCTTTTCCGTCATTTTTTTCAATCCGCATGTTCGAGGACAGTTTTCTATTTTCTCACAAATTCATTTTAAGCCTTTTAAAAATTCTAGCAAATTCGCCCACATACATACAGCCTCTTTCTGCTTGATATAATTAATGCAAATCCTTGCTTCTCCATTTTTACTTAATGTTGTGGGCGTCTTTTTTGTTTCTAAGGCCTGTGAGAAAAGGCGTCAAGCGCCTTCTTTTCAGCTCATTTGAAGTGCTTGGCTGTTGTCAGAAAAATTTAAATTTTATATGTCGGTGTGTTTTTTCTGGGGTTTTTACACATGGTGTCTTTCACTAACATTAAAGAGCATTTTGAAGGGTTGCGTTTCAAAAAGTTAAGGCAGGGAACCAGCAATTTTTTCCCATCATCCTATTTTTGATTCGTAGCGCATTGAATCTGATATAGACCACCTTATGAAACTTTTAAAAACTTACAGGGGGGGGGTGCAAATCATAATGCGAATATTTTGAACTGTCAAATTGGTATCCCCCTGGGTGCACAACCTTTTTTATCTTCTTTGATTTACAAGTTTGTAGTCAAAATGATCCTCACACTCTTGGCTATCCGATAAAATTATCAGACCGTGATTACGAAATTCCTGGAGCTGATTAGGAGGCTATTATGACCTACTAAATTTGCGAAAATCGTTCATTTAGGGGGTTTTTCTGTGACTGGTTCGATTTATATTTCTTGACTTTTTTCTACAAGTCACGCGTTTCATATACCAAAATGTAGCCAAGATTCTAAGCTTTCCCTTGTGCTATCAAACAGAGTAAAAGTTAGTACAAAGTTAAAACTAGGATTCAAAAAACATACAACCATGTCCACTTCCATGCCATTCTATTCTATCCCTTTAAGGAACTTGAGTACCTTTTGTTTGATTCCAACACAGTTGTTGCAATTTTAAATTTTTACCAGCTATTTTTTGGCAGTGTATCCTTCCATGATTTTTTGTTATGACAATCTTACGAAAATCTTGTACTTTTTGCACAGAGCAGTTGTTGGTTATGATGGTATTTTGCAGGTTTTACAGAATTTCTTTCCAAAAACCCAATAAAAATAGTGTTCTTTTTTGGCAGCGACACCAAAAAATGTAGCCATATCAAATGAGTGGGATAAAAAGGAAAGGAATTTCCTCTTTTTCTAATAGTTCTTAGGCTCATTCATATTCAATTTTTCCGTATGTTTGTTTTTGTCTGATGGACTAGATATAGCAATGGCTGGGAGAGGAGATGAATATTAGGATGTGGGTAAGTAGGAGTAGTGCTTCTTTGTTCACTTTAGACACAACCTTGAGGGCATCCCTCTCTATCCTCCCACTAGCATTCTCCCAAGCACAAAGTTTTCCTTGCCCAGCTCGACAACCTTCACTTTGTTTAAGCACTAGTAAGAAGAGCATATACATATTCGTTTGTTAGGGGGGAGAGTCGGCTGCCTTGCCTCAGCTAAACGTAGTTGAACGCCAAGAAAAATCTATATTGCAAATGGAGAGGGAAAGGGACCTAGTATAATAGTGCTAGAGCAGTACGTGTGTGCTTCGCTTTGTTAGTCTGGTGCATGGCCGTTTCCAAAATTTACACTTTTGAATATTTTTGGAAAGCGTTCGAAAAATAAAACCGGAGCATATTTTGTTGAAAATTTGTGAAAAACCGGCGGCCCCAACTTTTCAGTGCCCGGCCCGAAAATTTGTTATTAGGCCCAATCCATGAGAAATATAAAAGCTAAAGCCTTTTGATGAAATTTAGGTAAATTTTGGCAATTAAAACTAGGAAAAAACTGAAAATGCAAGATATGCCCTACTTTTTCTAGTAGTGTTTCCAAAAGCTTTTGTGAAAGGAGCATACCGTATTCTCTCTAATAGAACCACATGTGGTTCTATTTTTCAACCCCCTTGGGGGGTGTGGTTCTATTAGAGAGTGTGGTTCAAATAGAGAGTGTGGTTCTATTAGAGAGAATACGGTAGTTTTGAGTGAAAGATATGATCTAGTTGGCGACATACCGGGTGGTCCAAGATTTTCGGACACTTTCAAAGCGCCATAACTTTTTTCTGGGATCGAATTTCGAAATTCTGTGAACGCAGATCGACTCAGAATTTTATGCAGTTTTGCTTGGTATATAATGTCATCAACACGATTTTCGCTTGGTCCCCCTGTGGTTTTGGTCTTACTCATCTAGAGGCCATCTACAGACCAAGACCAAAACCACAGGGGACCAAGCGAAAATCGTGTTGATGACATTATATACCAAGCAAAACTGCATAAAATTCTGAGTCGATCTGCGTTCACAGAATTTCGAAATTCGATCCAGAAAAAAGTTATGGCGCTTTGAAAGTGTCCGAAAATCTTGGACCACCCGGTACATTCTTTTTCGTAGAGTATACTCCTTACAGGGGCATGCCCGTGCGTTTCAAAAAGTTAAGGCTGGGATCAGAATTTTTTTTTGAATCGTTCTATTTTTCACTCGTTTTGAGTCAAATCTAATATTAATGACCCTATAATACTTTTAAACTATTCTAACTATTCTATTAAATTTCCTCGAAATTTCCAATCAAATTAAATACTACCTAAACCCAATTGTCCCTATACATTTTTTGAAATGCAGAAAAAGGAGTGGGAGGTTTTCCTTGAGAATTCTTAAAATCTTATCTCTTAACGTCTTCGAGTTATATTTATTTGTGTCAAACGATGTCTTTTTGCTCTTTAATTGTTAATTTTGTGCAATTTGTGGCAACGAATTTTCGTTTTTCAGTGACACTTTTGAAATGGATAGATTTTCGTGGTACCAGGCAGGAGAGACTATGGAAGACATCCTTATTCAATCCGGCAATGTAGGCCTGTATGATGGGGATTTGAAACAGGTTAGAGCAGGCCTCTTACTATCACTGGAATTTTCATCATGTGTAGGCCTAAATTTAAATGCTCGCCATTTGAAATTTTGGTAGACTGGACCTCAACAATGTTTTTAAAATCCCTTTTATGGTTCAGATTTCTGAAAAAATTTCAACTGCTAGGGGCCTCAAAAAATATTTTAAACATTTTTATTACTCAGTACTCATACTAATGATGATTGTCTACTTGATATTATGCGCATTAGATATTTTTTAGACCTTTTCAAAACCAATGTACATTCACTTTTGCGAATTTTTGACGCTACTGTCATATACCCTCCCCCCCAAAAAGCTACTGTAATATAAACCCCCGCCCAAAATCGGACCTACTGTCATATACCCCCCCCCCCAAACCGACTTTTTTGGGAGTGTCTAAAAACCATTTTTATGCAATAATTTGCCATAAAGGGACCAGAAAGCCCCCTGCGCAAGCCCCCTGCGCCCCTTCGGGGGCGCAGGGGGCTTGGTTGCTTGGCGTTGAGATGCGCACACCCACATACCTTAGACACAAATCACTCGAAAGCGACTCTGGATGCATGAAAAAACATGCATACCAGAGTTATTTATGCGGTAGGCCCCAGTATTCAAAACTATGTTCAACATCTTTGTTTTTTCGCCGAAGAGCACTGCCCCTCGTTCTAAAAGGCCGGGCCGGAGGCCCAGCATCCAAAAATTCAGCCTAGCACTCAAAAAGTGCTAGGACTATGAGTAAACCCGCGGAGTCCACTACGCTGATCTGCTTGGTCCATGAAAAGTACTCATACTTATGCCTGCACCACAAGTTCCTGGGTTTGAAAGTACCCTTAGACGCTTAGAGAATTAGTACTCTAAGGATCCCAACCATCTCGAGAAGTGGCCCCTGTATTATTCCCTTCCCCTCCCAATACAGCCCGCAATCCCATTTAAATTGCTTTTCTGGTCCTTTTATGGCGAAATTATTGTGTAAAAATGGTTTTTGACCATCCCTAATAAGTCGGTTTTTGGGGGGGGGTATATGACAGTAGGTCGATTTTTTGGGGGGGGGTATATGACAGTAGGTCGATTTTTGGGGGGGGGGTATATTACAGTAGCGCCGAATTTTTATGTAGTGATGAGAATGAAAACCGGTCAAACATTTTCAAAAATTAAGCGAAAAGCCTGTGGAATTTTGAACAGCTATTTCATGCGGAGATTTTCCCCTCTTTTTTACAAAGATTTCCATTTTAGAGCGCTTTTGAGCAGGGAACAGTGTCGCTGACTCTGCAAAGAGTTATTTGGGCAGATTCAACCACACCTGTATGATGAATTTTTTCGTTTTTTAATATCTATCTGGAGGAAATTGTAGGATTGTCGCCTGATTTTACACCACTCTTTGGTGGAAAAGATAGACAAACAGAATAAAACCATGTTTGGAAAAGGAGGCAAAATTATTGCGACTGTGAAGCCAGGTGATTTGCCAAAAAAATAATTTTCATTAATCGAAAATATTTATAGTGCCAGCAGGTCAGCCGCCTGGTAAATTTTTGACTTTTTTGTAATATTGAGAATTTTCGAATGTGGATTTTGCAGGTCCAGTAGCTGCATCTGGATTCCATTCTCTCAGATTTGTTTTTCGCAATGGAGGCGAAGAAGAAGTAAGTTTTTTTTGGAAACTCTGGTTATTTCTGTTAACCCTTGTCAAAAGCAAAGGCCACTTACATTCACATTAACACGGAAACGGCTATACGTCCTAATGGTATGTCCTTGTGCAGAATTTTACGCTGAGCACGATGGTAAAAAAAAAATTGAAAAAAAAATTATCATTTAAAAAAATTATAGAATTTAGGGTTTAATTGAAGTAACTTTTTTTTCTTTTTCTTTTAAACCCCGAATATCTACTTTTTAAAAATAATTCGGTGGAGTTTGATAGCTTGTTGGAAAGCTGAGATTATGGGCTACACGATACTATGAAAAGTTTAAAAAAATCAAGGCGAAATATCAATTTCGCTTTTTCGTGGCATATTTCAGGTTTTTAGCAAACCAAATCAATTTATGCCGATTGTGATAATCAAAGGACAGTTTCTCAGGTAAATCAACTATGCTGAACACGAATCCGGTGTCAGAAGTTCAAATTTACTCAGCAAAATCAAAGTTTCAGGTCAAGATGTCTTTTGGTATATACTTTTGAACGTTTGTTAAAAACCCAAAAGGCCTGGTTGCAGATTACTTTAAAGCACTATCTGGTGCAGTTTTTCTTGCTCTGTCGAATAGTATCAACCATTAACTAAAAACGTCGTTTTTACACTTTTTGTTTAGTCGACTCTCGATATAGTGACACCCCCTGGGACCTACTCTTAGGTGTCACTATATCGAGAGTGTCTTTGTATCGATCAGGGTGGTAAATCGAGGTTTTTGTGTTTTTTTGCCACCGGCAGCCATATAATTTGCTCGAAATTTCCATAGAAATATGGATTATATATTATTTGTAGAGAAATCCCTCTGCTACAAAATAGTGGTCACAGATTTGGTATATGAACCCGTTTTTGGGATGTTTCAGAGTTGTTTTATGAACAAATGGCCGGTGGCTCACCGGCGCCGATGCTTTTTTCGCCACCGGGCGCTATACACAGCACCTAATCACGCTGAAAAAAGTTTGTTATACACCATTTCATAGAAGAAGTTTCACGCTACAAAGCCTAAATAAAAGTTTCTGAAATTTAATATGTTTTTGTGGATTTCTGAGCCCCGGTGGCGAATTTTTTTACACTAACTTAAATTATGCCACCGGGGCTCAGAAATCCATGAAAACATATTAAATTTCAGAAACTTTTATTATTAGCGTGAAGCTTCTTCTATAAA
Organism: Ditylenchus dipsaci; assembly: GCA_004194705.1. Taxonomy (NCBI): domain Eukaryota; kingdom Metazoa; phylum Nematoda; class Chromadorea; order Rhabditida; family Anguinidae; genus Ditylenchus; species Ditylenchus dipsaci. Next base: position 107,944 of record SADC01001284.1, on the reverse strand, counting down.
ATGGTGTATAACACACTTTTTTTAGCGTGATTAGGTGCTGTATATAGCGCCCGGTGGCGAAAAAAGCATAGGCGCCGGTGAGCCACCGGACATTTAACCATAAAACAACTCTGAAACACTCCAAAAACGGGTTAATACGGGAAATCTGTGAGCACCATTTCGTAGCAGAGGAATTTCTCTACAAAATGGTATATCATTCATATTTGTATGGCTGTTTCGAGCAAATTATATGGCTGCCGGTGGCAAAAAAAACACAAAAACCTCGATTTACCACCCTGGTCACTATATCGAGAATTGGGTTTTAATCAGTGTTCGAGCTCAACATGTCACTTTATCGAGGGTGTCACTATATCGGGAGTGAACTTTGTTTAGTTTCTCTGTCGGACAACCAATTTTCTTTCAAGGTGTCACTATATCGAGAGTCGACTGTATGAACAACGTTTTTGAAAAAAAAACAGTGGTTTCTGTGAGCCGAAACATTTTTAAGCTCGCCATCTGCGCTTTCTTTTGTACATGAAAATAATAAATGTATTAAAAAGGTAGCATGTTTTACGTCTTTGAAGTGGAATAGGCAAAAATCGTGACATTGATGGTTTACAAAGGCCGCTGACCACTGCAGAGTTACTTTTTTTTTCAATCTTTTTTTCACCATCGTGCTCAGCGTAAAATTCTGCGTAAGGACATACCATCAGGACGCACAGCCGTTTCAGTGTTAATGGCTACTTCACGACGTAAGTGTAAATTTAAGTGTAAATGTAAGGGGTCTTCATGATGCCAAAAACATTCACACTTTCACTTACGCCTTCACAATACGAATGTTAATGTAAATGAAATTTTTGACTTATCCTCACTTTTATTTCCAAAAGTCAGTTATTTCACCCAAATACCAATTTTTATAGTTTTTATAACTACCATTGAATAAAGCACTTTTAGTATTCTCTGAAAATACTTGAATTGAATTTACATAGTATCGTGAAGGGGTAGAAAATGTAAGGTGTCTTCACGATTCAAAATCATTTACACTTACGTCGTGAAGGAGCATATGCACTTTCAATTATGATAGGGCCATAAAGTTTCTCCCTAACTTTTAATCATAAGACATAATTTTTAGTAACATCTTTAGTCATAGCTGTTTTTTCGAAAAAAAATTCGATTTTTTTGTCACTTTTAGCGCTGTAAAAAATAATTATAGTGGTTGGAAAGACGAACTCAATTTTCATAGAATGTAAAGAACCATAAACTCCAAAAGCGCAGCAATTTGCAAAATTTGAATTCGCGCAAGACCACCTGATTTTGTCAATAATATTTTCGAATTATTTTTGTTAAAATTTAAAAAAATTCAAAATTATCGACCATCCACTAGTCTAGCCCGAAGTAGCTTGACATTGCTAGTTCGGACAACTTTCATGGCCCTACAACTATTCTATATGAGTGTGTGTTATATATTAAAATTCAAATTTTAAATGCACTCAAAAAAATAATTCAGCTACATAAATGACATAATCAGGGTGGTGTCGCGCGAATTCAAATTTCGCAAATCGCTGCGCTGTTCAAGTTTCATGATCCTTTAGATTGATGAAAATTGAAAATCTATGCTTAATTTGAGTTAATTTTTTTGCCTTTTTGGGGAGAGAAGTTATTGGAGAAACAATAGGTTAAGTTTGGCTCTCGCCAGAAGCCTGCATATTTTCTTTAATTTCAATCATGCCAACAGTATTTATTTCGGAAAAAATAAAGTTCAAACACAAAATGGCATATTGTTTATTTCGTTACACACCTAAACAACAATTACGTGTTTTGAGCAACCAATTCCACCAATAATATCATTTTCAGTTCTACAAACGGTATCTGGAAGCGTTAAGCCGACAGACTTGGAAACGTACTTCTTCCAGTTCTTCCTCAGCTGGATCCAGGAATAGTCATAGTCAGACATTTTCCCACTATTTTAACAACTTTATAAAACAAATTAGCACATTCAGTGACCAATATGCACAATACCAGTGGCAGTGGAGGCAGCGCCAGTGGTCGCAATGTAGGCATTCTAGGGATTGAGAAACGTTTGGCCGAGCAACACCAGAAAGCTCATGAGTCCATTAGCCAGGTGAGTGGTGTTGGCGACCCTTGACTTAATGATTCTCACTACTTTCAAGGCATTTGAAGATATGAGCAAGTTGATGGAACAAGCTAGGGAAATGGTCAATTTGTCTAAGGTATATCCATTTTTTTGGCTAAAAATTTTTGTGAGATAATGAAAAATTATTTTTTTGCAGAATATTACTGAAAGAATTCGCCTCAAACAAGGAGAAATAACTGATGATGAGGTAGATTGTTTTATCGAATTTCAGTGCAAATGAGTTAACTAACAAGTAAGAAATAGTAAATAGTTGTAAAAATATGGGTTTTTTAATCAAGGCATAACTTTTTCTGCATATAAATCTCAAAAAAATTAAGCATATTTTATCGCTTTGGGAGTGGTTTAAACGCCATTCCGGGAGAAGGTCACATTGTGCACTTTAGCCGTTGTCTTAGGTCAGTTCAGAGCGACAAATTAAAAAAATTTAAACTTGACACGTGATATTTACTGATAAATCTGATTTTGTGTGTATTATGACCCTTGATAACCATGGTATTTGTTTTTCAGACCATCAAATTCAAGTCTTATCTGTTGAGCCTTGGAGTTTCCGATCCTGTAACTAAAAGCTCATTTGGCACGGGTGCAGTCTACTTTGAAAAGTTGGCTCAAGAATTGACCAGTGTGCTTTTGCAACCTATAACTGTAACACATTTTCCACCATATTCTAACCCATCCCAGCATACTCTGATTTACAGGACTGCGGTGGAACCATGACTTTACCAGAAGCTTTCTGTCGCATCAACCGTGCTCGAGGTGTAGAGTTGCTATCTCCTGAAGATTTGCTCAATGCTTGTCAGAAGCTGGACAAAATCGATTCCCCTCTTGGGTATTCATGCGACTCTATATGCGTGTGCGCAGCTCCAAAAAAACTCACAATGAAAAGGGACATGGCCGTTGCCAATGGGAATATTTGACTGAATTTACACAAAAAATGTTTTTAGGCAGTGAAAAAGATGTCTGCTTTTTTAATGGAGCTGTGCAAAATCATATATAGCAAGCCCTTAGGCTCCACTCATACTCCCGCGGTACACGGGACAATTTTTCAAACACTTTTTTGTTCCTATCTCGGCTCCCAGCCATCATTTTTCATCGCCTTTATCATATCCATAAGAAAATCGACCCTGCTCTATAGCATGGACATGACAGATTTTTTTATAATGACTATCAAAAACGGGATTTAGGCTGTCCCGCATGTCAATGTCCTGCGGGACAAATCCCTAGATTTGTACCGCGGGACATTGACACGCGGGACAGCCAAAAATAATTTCTGAATGTCTAAACAGTATGTATATTAGTTCTATCGTGTATAGCAGGTCGATTTAGCCTTAAATCTGTTGACAGGATTAAAAAATAGCCGAGACCCGTGGCTTTAGGGGCACATGTCGCGTGTTCTGCGGGACTATGAGGGCAGCCTTACAATGTCGGTATTTTTCATCTTAAGCATTTTATTAGATTGTTCACATTTGAGAGTGGGGTCACCGTGATTCAGCTCAGAGACACTAATCCCGAACTGATTACCGACGAGATTTCTCAAGTGGTTGAGTCTCTAGGGTCAGCAGATGCTGCACAATTGGCCAAAGTCTCGGGTGTTTCTCTAGTGCTGGCTACGGAGAGGTTGGTTTCAGTAGATTCTAGATATTTTATCGAAAAAATTAGGAGAGATAAAAATCACTAATAGGCCTTTTTACAGGAAAAAGCTGGCTGGGGTTTTTTTGTTTGAATGTGAACAAATAAGTTTTCAAGGATATAAAATTTTTAACATTGGATTCCAAAAATAATGCCAGTAAAAAAATTCGTGCGTGAAAGTTGCAAAATATGAAATTAAATTGCACAATTTTTAGACTCCGAGCAGCTGAAGCACAGTCTAAAATATGCCGAGATGACTCAATAGAAGGGTTGGTGTTTTACCCCAACAAGTTCCTGTCTCCACCACTTGAGCCGAATCCACCTGCATGACAAGCTGTTTATTTAAAAAATATATATGAAGACGGGTCTTATTGTAAAATGCTTTTTGGTAGCTACAATTGTACTTTATTCATGTGTATTGTTCATGTTGATGTAGATTATAGATCGATGTATATAGATAGATTTCGTTTCTAACATTTTAATCGGGTTTCTGGGCAGGATTGTTTAAGCGCCGGCGCTCCACCGGCTTGAAGATAAGCGCCGGTGCCGCGTTAGCATCGGCGCTTAAGACGCCAGCGCTCAGACGGCGCTCCGCCGGAACCAGGGTTAGCGCCGGCGCCAAGTAAAGGTTAGCCCTATATTTTCTAAAAAGAAATATATTTTTAACACAAAAAGTGTGCACACTTCTTCTGTCACTGTGTCACATTGTGACACTTCAATGCCTTCTGAGTCATTTAAGAGAAAGAATCGTAAAAATCAGCTAAAAACAACCGTCTTTGAGATAATCGCTAGAGCCTCATAAGCGACGGCAAAGCGCTGACGCTTGACCGGCGCTCCGCCGAAAAGACGGCGCTAAAACAATCCTGCTTTTGGGGAGTCAATATATGAAGACCTCACGGCACAAAAATATGGTTTCCAAAGTTAACAGGGCTATCAAGTCAGTTTTGGGTCTGCAGATTCCATTTTTCTGTCTCTTGGCAAAAAAATATTGTAAATCGAATAGCAAATTGGCTGTGCTCTAAAAAATTATCCTGTAGCACCGGTACGTGACAATTCCCTGCCGCGCCAATTCCCTGCCGTGGCCGATTCCCTGCCGGACAATTCCCTGCCGGACAATTCCCTGCCGGACAGTTCCCTGCCGGACAATTCCCTGCCGGACAATTCCCTGCCGGGAAAATCTACTAGTAAAATCATATTCAATTAATATCCCAACTAAACAAATTACATTTTTTATTGAGAATCAACTAGAACAACAATAACAAACAACAGTAATACAATATAACATTTCAACGTACTACTGATCTCCAATGAAGTTGTGGGCCAGACCACGGAGATACTCCAGCAAGTTTCTTTGATCAAAAAGCTCCACCAAAGCAAGAATCCTCTTGTCCGCTTCCGAATAGACCCTTCTCTTCTTTGGCGCTGGCTGGCCTCGGATGCATTGTTCGTAGGTGTAGTCACTGAGCTTTTGAGCCTTCTTCATTTCTCCAATGAATCGACCAATAGTCGGGTGGTCAATGCCCAGAATCGTCTGTAATCGGCGGTGCGTAGCTTCGGCAAAATTGTTCGTACGGTCTTCCCCAGCAAGCGTTCTCTCATAGCAAGACCACAGTCCTGAACCAAAGTAGTTCCTTGTTGGTTGGTTCTCGATAAAGATGCAAATTATTCTGTTGGGAAATTTATTATACAGTCAAACCTCGATTTAGTGGCACCCCAAAAGTTCGTTCCCGCCTAGGGTCCGACACTTTTTTTAACCCAATTTGCAAAATATTTTATCGATTCTGTTATGACAGTCTGGTCGCAAATATCGTGAGGATTCCGATTTTGCCGATCGTTTTTTGAAAAGAAAACAAAATTTGGGTTAAAAAAGTAAAACCTCGATATAGTGGCACCTGTTTTCAAAAAAGGGGTGCCACTAAATCGAGGTTTTACTTTTTTAACCCAAATTTTGTTTTCTTTTCAAAAAACGACCGGCAAAATCGGAATCCTCACGATATTTGCGACCAGACTGTCATAACAGAATCGATAAAATATTTTGCAAATTGGGTTAAAAAAAGTGTCGGACCCTAGCGAGAACGAACTTTTGGGGTGCCACTAAATCGAGGTTTGACTGTATATGGTTTTAATAGTAGATTTTCCCGGCAGGGAATTGGCCGGCAGGGAATTGTCCGGCAGGGAATTGTCCGGCAGGGAATTGTCCGGCAGGGAATTGTCCGGCAGGAAATCGGCCGCGGCAGGGAATTGGCGCGGCAGGGAATCGTCCGTGGCCGTGTAGCACAGCGTGTCAAACACGTCGAAAAGCGAAATCGATATTTTTCTTGTCAAGACAAAAAAATTCGAACACGATAAAATTTTTGGTTATTTTCTCATATTTTCTTAACTTTGTATTCTAGATTGTAACCTATGTTCATCTGTGTCCTATATAAGAAATTTTTCAATTACTAGATCGCCCAGGAATCGCTCCACCGATTGGAAAAAAACTTCACCGAATTTCATTAGAAATTCAAAAAGTTTGAACAAAAAAAGTTTGAATGAACGTCTGTCAGAGTCTTTGAGTATTGAGAGTCTCCGAGTATTTCTCATCGAAAAATTTTCTGGCCGACTATAGGATAGAATTTTACCTCATCATTCTTATGATGTATTAAGTTGTTCAATTAGCCGTCGATTTTTAAATTAACCGAGTGGTTTTATGAAAATTGACGTGTTTTAGTAAGCTAATGGACCTCATATCTCCGCTTATATAGCGTAATTTCGAAAAATAAATGACAAAATCGAAATCCTTACAACTTTTTGGGCCAGATTGATTAAGAACAACTGACGAAAGACAAGAAAAAAAACTTAATCTGGAATAAAAAAAGTGTCAAACCATAGGCGGGAACGAACTTTTTGATCTGTCATTTAAAAAAAACAGCAGAAAAGGTCTTATTCAAAACGCTCAATGACAGAACGCCAACCTCGATTTCGCCTTTCGACGTGTCTGACACGCCGTGATAGACTCAATACAACAAATCCACGCTTTTTTTAACTGTTTTTCTATTTCGGTCATTAAAGCAATTTATTTCATGGTCATGCTCTGACTACCAACCGCGCCTCTTTTCCCGAAAAAATTTGTTTTAAACTCAAATTGCACCTCATTAGACAATTTGAAAGCCGTATTCTCGGCGGTTTGAAAAGCCGCGTTGTGTTACTGCCGTTTTCATTATTTTTCGATCTTAACAATTACTGTATTATGGCGGCAAATCAAACTTGTATTTGAAAACAAAAAGTGTGATGTTATTGATCGATGTGTTCAATTATAGTGACCTATGTGTACATTTTGATGGGGCTGCATTTAGAGTGATATCAAATAGCTTGTTTGTCAAGCTCTTCCACAGAGACCAGTGTTTTACCTCGGTGTGGCTTTTAAAAAAAAGGACGATACTTTTCCTTCTTAAATTTTCCAATTTTTTTATAATTCATGATGACATACTATGGTGACCATAATTTAGACCCGCGATTCTATAGTTAAATATGATGAAAAATGTTTGCAAAAGTATAACAAGAGGTTAAAGTGTAAAATAAGTTTGAAGAACTCAATTGAATGATTTTAAAAAAGTAAATATTTAGTGGTTTAAATGTTTTAACTTTTCTATTTTGGTAATCTCATTCAAACCCCCAAATCTATACATTTTTAAAACTGTAAAATGAAATTTGGTAGCTTGTTGGGAAGCTGAGATCCTGGACTACACGATACTGTTAGAATAAAAACTTTGGCGCATTCAGGTTTTAAAAGAGAAGTTCTGTAATTTTGTAGTTTGGTCGGATCCCTCAGAAAATGGGAAATCGAGTGTTTGGGCTTAAATGAAAGCCTACGATGTGCTGAGTACGATAGCACCGAATTAGGCCACTTTTTATTCGCCGAGCTGTGGCCTCCCGAAGTTTGGCACTCAGAAAAACCAGTACATTTCTTATAACGACTTATACTCGATGAAAATTTTATGACGCACAGTCTTTTAAAAGCTTATTCAATGCAGAATGAGTTGCTCTGTCTAACAAGCACTTTGAATGTCATATTTCAAATTCCTATCAGGACAAAGAGCTATCAAACAACACAATAGTTGGTAATTCAAATATTCATTGTCCTGAGACACATCGTGTCAAAAGAAGAAATTTTAAATGTCTAAAGATACCATCCAACCAGCACAACAACCCACCCTCTTACGTGAAGTTTGAATCTCCGGAATTACCGCGGTCAATATTTTTATTATCTTCTTTTCAGCAAACGTTTTTAATCTTTCATCGTTTTCTCTTTCAACCTTAATTGCTTATTTAGCAATCATTACGATGAGTATGTCACTAGTTATAATAGTTCCACGTGGATCCTCTGTGCAGTTCTACCAATAGACCGTGCCCTCCTCAACTCGTAGCAAAATCTTCCGTTGTTGCGAACCCTAATTGACATCCAATTTTTTCTTTTTTCCAATAAATGTGATTTGTTGTTATTTAATAAAGTCGTGATTTCGAAATAAAATCTTATCTTACTATCAAGTCCACCAATGAAAACCTTTTTTCTTGATTACATGTCTTCATACAAATTATTTCAAATACAATCTTATCCTATCGAATATCTCTGATAATATTAAATATTTTGTTTCCCTTGCCTTGAAAAAATTTATTATTGATCTGTGACAAAAAATTTCAGACTACTTAAAATGCCTATCCGTGAAGATGTGTGGTCTCATGATACTTGCTTGGTACCTACTCTTTAACTTAAATAATTCTTGATCCTGATAGAAAATTTGTGTAAAATTTCAGGTTTGCCAAACCCAACACTCCACTCCTGAAGAAAAAGAGGAGCATGAAAATGAAAAAATGCACAAAGACGTAAGGTGTTTTGTCCATTAGGGTGCAGGGTGTCCCAATAATCATGGAGCTTTTGTTTTGGCGCCATTTTTTCGTAAGTCGAGAAAATTAGAGAAAAATATTTTGACATGAGTCTCATAACCTAGTTTTTGGCTTTTTTGAACTAGATTTGTTTAACTTGGCAAGAAAAACTATTGAAGTGGCATTGCCACCTGTTTTGAATTGCCCCCCCCCTCCCGCCAATTCAAATTTTTTTGCCTAATCATTGAACTTCTGTACGGATTTTTCAGCTTGGTCTCTAACAAAACAAGGCCTAGAATTTAATTTTAGGCAAAGTTTTCTTAGAAACAAAGTTGAAAAATCCGTACACAAGTTCAATAATTAGGAAACCTTTTTGAATCTGCAGGGGACGACCGTTGTCGTAGACGGCAATGACCCTTTAACTTTGATGAAAATTTCCAAGATTCCGCAGCCCTGATCCGTAACCTTGTAACCTCAAACAATAAGTTCCCAAAATTATTAAGACACCCCGTAGTCGTTAACTAGGAAGATGATAATGGATGGTTTAAATAAATCTTAATTTCAGAGAACCGTGGTCTACGACTTTCTGTCCAAAGAACTGTCCTGCCTAGTGCCTAGTTCCAGTGAATCCATTCTCTACGAGCGCTACTATAGGGCCAACACTTCTGTTGCTGGTAGGTTATTTTAGATTTTCACCAGGCTCGAGCCGTGATTTTCGATTGGCCATAACAATAATCAAAGGCATGAGCCTCAAGATTTATGGGCTAGTCCTGAAAGTAACTAAGCTTACAAAATGCTATATCATTTAACCCGATTTATATCTATCTAAGTGGGAAGCTGTCCCAAATTCTAGAACAACATTTTTTATCTCAATATCAAGATATTGCCAAAAAGACTAACTAATTTCTGACCTCGATAAAGTCAAAAACTATAAAAGTATAAGCCAATGGCAACCACTCAGAGTAGCCTGTAACTCCAAAAAAACCTGCTACATAACCGCTACATAAATTTCGTGTGATCTGTAATTTTCTATGGTCTACTTACCAACAACTCACCTCCCTCAATTTTCAGGCCTGGACTGCATCTGTGAACTGAACTTCTCCTGGGCCAGCTCTCCATTCTGGGCTTGCACCATCTGCTATGTGGCTGGGAAGACCTTGGAGTCTGCTGATGCCCACTTGTACAGCTCTTACCATAAACGTACCTATATCGTAAGCTGCTCATTCTCTGTGCCGGTATCGTTTCGGTAATACATTCATTTTAAGAGTGAGTACCACCCAGATCGTTTTGCCGCCTTGATCAAAGCCCAACAAAGAAGTACTCCTGACAAGCACTCTATGATTGAACAAGATGCAGTTTTGGATGTGCTCTACGACTCCAAAGGGCTGGCTCCTCCTGATGTATATATTCTGCATGAAAAGGAGCGTTCTTGGGCTTTTCAAAAGTTGGGTATTTCGGAGGAAGAGGTGCCCGCTGAGTATGTGGCCGAGCCAATCGATGATCTCCACTCTATAGTACATTGCTATGTAAGATTTTAAGTTTGAGAGGTTGTAAGAGACTTTGATTCGCTGTTTTAGATATGCTGCGAAGACTTTGTGGCATATGAAAAAGAGGAGCTGTTGCAGAAAGCGTGGAGCGCACATCTGGCAACCACAACTCATCAGAAGTGCAGATTCATTCTTACCCTGCTAAATGAAGCCAAGTTGGAGGAGAAACAGGGATTACCCTCGTTCTGTGAATACAGATCCACTAAAACTACTGATCTGGGTGCGTTCAACTGCGTAGAGGGAGCATTTTATGGAAAATCGTGTAGTTTTGAGCATCTAGTTCATTTCAAAGGTTAGGATTACAATTTTTATCTTCCCAAAAATTTCACAAAATATTGTTTCTCCTTTCTCTCTCTGGTCTTTTACGATTTTCTTTTATTAGTTCAAAGTATCCAGCAGGAAAATAGAACTGGAGTAAAGAATGATTGATGGCCAAAAACTAATAGGAATGTTCCTATGAACTCGCATGGCTTACTGGATACCGTGATGCGAGGCAAAAAAGAAGTCGTCGGCTCGACTCTCCACTCAGGGGTTCAAACTTTATTGCTATTGCCATTTAGCGATTTCTAGTTTACTGTGAAATTTTTTACGATTTCAATCAATTCAATGTTATTATTTTATACCTATTTTGTTGTGGTCCATTTGTGTGTCCAACAGCCCTCATAAAATTTATGTATTTACTTCAGGAAGTAACGACTCTTTCTGCAAAATCTGTTTTTGCGTTGTTTCGAACCGTGATGTCACTGACCATTTCGCTAGTGAGTACCATATTGAGCGATGTGTGGTACGTGTGTTTTACATGCACTTTTTACATTTTTGACCCAATAAATGCACGTTTCAGCGCAAAAACAGTCCCAGCAAACTTCTCAACGCCCAATTTTTGAAGATAGAGGATCGCCATGCAATTTTGCTAGCCGGGATTACGGATGAAATGAAAGTCGGAAAGCATCATACCTGCGACGCTCATTTCCCCCAACTACTCAAGCGAGTTGGAAGTGTGGACAAACGAGCCTTTGAGGCTACCAATGTCGAGGAAGTTTGGGTGGCCTCTTTTAAGGCTAATTGGTGTGAAGTAAGTAATTTTCCGGGAAGATGGCCAGTTGGATATCGTTTTTCAAAACTTATAAAAAACGAGAATCTCTAAGAAAAACCAAATATTCCATTCATTGCTTTCATGGGCTTCTCCGTGGTTCAAAAATTCAGTATTACCTAATTCCCGCCAAAGTAAAATTTTGTATTTTTTCGTATTCCTTTATTTCAATGATGAATGACACTCAATCTAGTGAAAAAAAGTTAAAACCATGTCCAACTGGCTTTTTGCTATTCTTTTTCTGTATGTTGCACAAATTTGGCATGCTTTTATCCTGCAAAACCATTTAACTTTCCTTAGGATTGCAAGCAATACGTCAAACTGACGCAGAAAGACTCCTGGCAAAACCATATTTTTGAAGAAGATCACTTCGACTGGGCCGCCAAACGGGCACTTTGTTATGCTGGTATTCAAATTTTGGATCTTTTACAGCAAATTTAGCATTTTTGTCATATTCAGACGGAGCTAATTTTGTGAGCAAGTCGGCTGGCAAGTCTCTGCCATCATTTAGAACCGGTCAAAAAGGCTGGGATGATAGATATTCAGTCGCTCTAGGTCTGATCCCGATTCAGGACCATTGGTTTGTCATTATTTGGACTTGCTTTTTTCGGTATTTTTATGGTTTGTTTTGAAAACTTTTAGTTACTTCGGTCTGCAATATATTGTGAGAGATGAACTGAACAGACAAACCACCTGCTTGTGCTGCTATTTAGTGTGCAGTTACGAGGACGACGATGTTATGTGCTTGCATGGTCAGTGTTTAATACTGAAATGTGTGAAAATGACACGAAAAATTATTTGATACAAAAGTTTCTTGGGTATTGTCAAGATACAGTTTTTAAAGAAACCCCAATAACTTTTTGTGCATTTTGGTTAATCACGAGTTATAATTTGTTCGGTTTATGAGTCTAAAGTTCTATCCTATCTGGCTGCATGTCTATCTCATTGACAGTATAAATTAACGGACGGTCATAGTTCAACCCCCAGCAAAGTTCGGAATTTTTTTTAATTTTTTAAGTTCCGTTAAGATTCTGCCACCATTTTTCAAAAACCTAAATTTTCTTTTTCTAAAAATCGGTAAAGCGACCAAAAATTTAAAAAGGTCATTTTTAAAGGTGGTCACTGGCCTAACTTTTCAGTAAGTGGCGAACAATTTTATTCTCAGAATTTCTCAGAAAGGCTGCTGAAAATTACAAAAAAAAAACCTCAATAGTTGAAACCAATGTTATAATATCAAAAAGTTATGCAGCCAGACGGAGCCCATCCTCACGCATCCAAGACCAGTTTAGTAAAACACGAAAAACCATGAGTGATTTAACGCCACAGTAGATTTTGTTTTCAAAACAAGCCCAAGAAACTTTTTGACAAATGTTTTGCAACTTTACAAACACGATATTGATCTATTTTTATTTTCAGTTCGTTCGTATGACCACATTACTCGAGTAATCGTAAGTTATTTTTATCTTTGAATCATTCTGCTTTTTACTATCACATATGTGTCTGTTGTTAGCTATCTTTATGTCTGATCTATTTGTTGACCGAATTTTTCAGTAAATTTTCGTGTTTAGCACCTGATTAACAAGAAACTGCTAGGAACGTTGTGGAAATACACCGATGTGGACCAGAAAAAGAATTTAGTTATGGATTACTTGAAGCACTGCAAACTAGACATGTCAATACAGAGACTTTCTATTTACGACCCTGTGATGGCTTGTACTTCAAATTGTTTTGGAACTGTTCCAAGATTGCTGCTTCAATTGGTACCAAAACGGTTTTTCAATTTCCACATTTATTTTTTGCTCTTCTAGGCTGCTATTCCACCTGAATTGCGTCAATCCAGCCTTCTGTCTATTGAAAGTAGACCTAACGAGGATATAAACGGTATGATTTTTTGCTGGAAGGTCAAATTTTGATTTGGTGAAAAAACTTCTCAACTTTGATTCCCAGCTGGGCCCACCGCCTTTTTTGTATAGTCTTTGATGTTATTTTAAAATTGCAACTGTTTTCAAAATCTGATGTTTTTAAACAAAAAATGTTTTGTTTTTCACGATTTTTGTTAAGCATACACCCTTTCAAGTTCGTCTCGCCGGTGCGTCCGGCACTGTTTTTATCCTAATTTGAATGTCTTTTGGCTAATCTCATTGGCTGGTGTAGTCTTATGCGGGATCAAACTTGAGTGTTTTGAGTCAATTTCATTTGTTAAAAAATTGTTTTCACCAATTCTATTTTCAGTTCCGCTAAATATCGCTTTCCGCTCTTGCAATGTTGAGATCAAAGGGTTAGAGAGTGACCTCGTGATTTTCTTCTGCCAGGTAGATAAAAATTTCATGAATTGATGTGCTTTTGTGAAAAAATATGCTGTTTTTAATACTCTCAATGTTGACTTGTTCATATTTTTACATCAATTTTACAGGAATGTAATCAAGCTTTTTCGTGCTCATTTGAAAAGGTGGATGTTTGTTTTGCCGAGCACTTGTTGAGTCCCAGTCATTGGGCCAGACAGCTGGCCCTCAAACAGAACCCATTCGGTACTTTTCCACAATTTCCGCTTATTCACTGGTTACTTATTTAAAAATTCAAGATGAAAACAAGCGAATCTACAATCTGTCATCCTCCTTTGAAGTCAGCCGTTTTCAACAACCAAATGAAAAGAAGGCATATTTTACTCAGTTTCTTTTCCATGTTTCCAACATTTTCAATTTGTGAATTTGTTTAGAAAATCACTTGGAAATGGAATGAAGCTCGCAAAGCCTATGAATTCGTCTATGCCCAACTTGGTTTGGGCGATGTCCATGAGAGGCGAAACTTTAGCAGTAAACGCGATTTGTATTGTACTCTTTGTGCTGAGACTCTCAAAGCCTCCAAGATTGAGCTGGAGCATCACATTCGCTCATTTACGCACATCTTTTACTATGTGGTTAGTGTCTTTACTAAATATGAATAGTCTCCTGGTTTGGAAGACCATGCGTTTTTACCAGCAATACGGTTCGAGTTCTCGCTGGGAACCAACATTTCTTTTCCATTTTTTCATATTTTTAACTTTGCAGTAGTAAGACATACCATTTTTTAGCACAAACACCGTCCGCAAACCATCGGTGATCTGGAAGCGATGCTGCTAAAAGAAGAAGACCTTGCCACCAAGCAAAAGAACATCCGCAAACTCTTCAACAAAGCACTCAAGGGACTTGAAAAAGAGCAGGAAGTAGTCTTATTAACACTTTTTTCAAATCTTCAATTGGTCATATATTTTTTAGGAAATCATCATATTCGACTTCTCGCAGGGAAGGTTCTGCGAGTCCACCGAAATCAAGGCTGTTCTTGAAGATGATCACCCGTCTCCATTATCGATGACCACCTCTCAAACGCTGCTCCGATGGCCATTTACACTGGAAAAATGCAGAAGCGGAGTTTGACAGAGGGTCAGCAGTTTGTACAGACCGCCTTGCATAGAAGCACGTCTGTGGAAGAGGAGATGAATTTGGAATTGGCTAAGCAAAAATTATTGAACACCTCCGAATACAGTGTGCATCCTGACGCCGACACTGCCAATGAAGAAGCTGAAAGCGAGAATGTGTCCAGCCATGCGGTCAGTCACAGAGGCAATTCAGTCACCAGCAATAACAGGAAGTCCAAGTCGCCTACTCCCTCTAGAGAGGGGTCTCGCTCACCTACCTACAAAAAGTTTCATGCCTTGCCTGATACTCACCAATATGACTATAGAGCTCGACCCGCTTTTCACTCGTTTCACGCCAGGGCTTCCACTGCCAGGTTGGTCTTTACGCTTTAAATTTTGCCTGAAAACAATTAATTTCACTTCGCGGAGATGAGCTTGAAATGTCTTAAATAGCATGACAAATTTTCTCTGTGAGCATTTTTAAAATTCTTACACTAAATGGTCTTTTGGCCTACATGCTGGAGTTGTTCTAAAATTACTTCAACTGTAAAGCGATAAATCTGGAGTTTTTGTAGTTTTTGCAGGATTTTACATGATAACATCAATTAAACTAAATCTCAGATGAAACCAGGGTTGCCAGATGTCCTGATCTATGAGGAATTTTCTGATTTTTAGATGCAATTCAATTTGGATTCTATTTGTGGATTTAATTCCTTATTTTTTTTGTCCGAAATCAAATTTTTTAACTGATCTAGACTGATGTGTCTGATTTTGGGGAAAAAATCTGATTTTCAGGACCTAAATTCTGATTTAACTTTGGGGCTACCCTGGGCACCACCAATATGCATAGCTGAGCTAAATGCTTGCGTCATAGTTGAGACTACAGGTCAATGTAAATTTTGCAGAAAATTCTTAAAAAAACCCTCTAGTTTTAAAAGCTCTTCTGTAGGATCTGCTCGAAGTTCTGATTCTTGCTTGAATTCTTGCGATTCTAATATAATTTTTTTCGATAAACAAAATTCAAAGGCTTTGGCCGTAGTAAATGTTTGTATTCCACCTATTAATACATCCTTTTCAATTAGAACTGGGAGTCAAGAGGCGGACACTTATGGGCTCAGCCCAATGCTTCAAGGTTAGCCATTCCGTCACTACTTATTATTATGTCTGGTCTTAGAATCTTTTTCTCTCGAAAATAGTCTTAAATCTCCATTCCAACCAATGTCTTCACCAAAACCACTAATCTCAATACACCATTTACAGATTTGGAGGTGCCTACGCCTATGCCCAGCGGTTCGCAGCTCCCCACGGAGGTGGCACTCTGCATCCCCATTTGTTGAGAAGATCAGTCTCGCCTGAACGTCGTCCAGGCGACGTAATTGAGCCCAGGAGTAGAGAGAAGTCCAGAAGAAGCAAATCCCGCTCTCCGGTTCAATATTACAGGGGTCAGCGCATCAACCGCAGCAGATCTCCTTCCAAGAAAGCCAGTCACCGAAAAAGAAGCAGATCTCGTTCCCGTAGTCGTAACAAGTCTCGCGGACATGAGCGCTCTCGCAGATCTCGCTCCAGATCTCGTTCTAGGTAGATTAAATTTTCTTATTCAAATACAAGAAAAATCTGGGTAAAAATTGTTTTGGTCTTAGGGTTACCGTATTTCCTCTAATTCAAGACCCCCCCCTAATAATAGTCTCGAAATTTTGCTTCTCTGTAGTTTTTCAGCTTTGTAAAAAGTGCCTGATAGGGTTTTTAGCAATCTAACAGACACTTTTTACGTTCATACTTTTGCGACATTCAAGCTAAAGACCACTCAAATTGTATCTATGATCGAGTAGTACATTTTCAGTGGTCAAGTGTATGTAAAGAGACATCATTTAAACTGTTAAAAACTCATGACAATAAAATTTTCCTTAAGAGTACTCGTGTATATTTAAAAAAAAATTGTTCTAGATCCAAGACCCACTCTAGACGTCATCACAGATCTCGCTCTAAGAGCAGAGGGCACAGATCTCGCTCCAAGAGCAGAGAGGAAAGATCTCGCTCCAGAAACCGCAGAGACAATCGCTCCAGATCCAAGTCTTCGGAAGTAGATCCTTCCGCCATCCAGCAATCTCTAATGAATCGGCTCAAGAAGGCTCCAGCCAAGATCCAGATCAATTTGCCCATCGGGAAGGAGACTCCAGCTCCAAATCCTGTGTCAAGCAATCCTTACCACTTCAGAAACGCTCCGGACGTCAGCAAAGTCAAAGCGGAGATAGAAGAGACCGGCAAGAAGGCCAAAAGCCGGTGGGACACATCCAGCGACATCAAACCAGTTCTGCCACCGCCAACTCTCAGACTTGTGCCCCCAATACCGGCCAGCATCGCCCAAACCGTCCAGGAGAATGCAAAAAGCAGGTAGAGAGCTTTGCCGAAAGGTTGCTCAAGGAGCGAGGAGTGGACCTCCATGCTATTCTCACCAATGAACCGGCCAAAACCGCCCCTCCAGCGCCAGACCACAACAGAACCATCAGCGATTTAATGGCCACTGCTGCTTCCATGTCTTCAGCAACTACAGCCAGTGGTATGGTTCAGTCGACTACGTCTGTGACCACTGAAGCCCCGTTGGTTCTACCGCCAGTGAATTTGACTCAACCCCCTCCGGTCATGGCTGCACCCTTTGGAATGCCCCCACCGGCATCTATGTTTTCCATGTTTCCGTTTGCAAATCCTGCGATGATGACCTACCCACAGACTCAGTTCGGAGGTTAGCTATTTTGTATAGTTTTAAGATCATTTTAAAAGGAGATTTCGAAATTTTTAAAGTGCAAACTTTTAACTGGCTGACCATCTAGCAACGTCTTTTTCAGAATTTTCGATGCTTTTTTAATAAAAGTACCCTATGTACAATTTTTTTCTCCTGCGCCACAGCAGCTATAAAATTATCATAAATTTCGAAAAAGCGTTTTCTTTATGTTGTTATCATTTGGTTTACCGACCCAAATTTAGCCCCTCCACCATTCCCGTTCATGGCTCAATTGAATGCTGCCGGCATTCCCGCTACTCCAGCTTTTCAGCCTGGTGTAGTTGCTCCAGTAGTTGTGGATCAGGCAGAGTTGGTTATGCGCGCCAAAATGGAGCTGTATTCAAAGGATTTGGTCAATTTGAAGACTGTAGAGGAGCTGATTGAATACTGTATAATATTCTTTGATAATTTACGTGTTACATGGTTTTACTTTTCATTTTAGTGTGGAAGCAAGGTTACGACAAGATTCCTCCAGAAGATCCTGCACTTCTTTTCAACGAGGTAAGAATTTTCGGATGTTACATAGAACTGATCTGAATCCACTGTAATAAATCCATGGTTTATTTGCATACTTTATAAAACCGTGAAAAAAGTAACCGAGAAATAGACACGCAGCCAGGTGGATTCGAACTTAGGACACTAAACCACCTAAAAAATTCGACTTTTATATTCGAACCAAATTTTTTAAGGTTTTGAAAAAGCGTAAAGGAATTCTGGGTGCATCCACCCTTTACCAGATCATCTGCTATGGCCATCCCGAGCTAGAGACCTACTATTGTGGAATGTGCAACCACTGGACGACTGTTTCAGAAATGTTTAACCACATGACTGCGCCGATGGTAACTTTATTTGCAAAGTTCTATATTTTCAACCATTTTAATTGCTTATTTCAGCATCGTATGAAATACATGGTATGCATTATATCACCGTTTGACACAAATTTCAGTATCGAAATCATTATGATCATCATTTTTTCAGTACCGCAACTATAGAAAGTACTACGAGAAAGCAGAGGCGGAGACTGACGAAACCATCAAGGACATTTTGCTGCAGAAATTTGCTGAAAGCATTTGGCAGATTGAAGGAAGTGGACAGTGTGGTCATCGAATGCGCTGTATTCTTAATCAAGGTATTGTCTAAAAATTAGTTTTTGATCTAACAGTGGTTTTAGAGTGGACAAGTATTGGGCATTGAAGCCTAGACTTGTAAACCTTAAATTTTTTATGAAAGCCTTATCTGAACGCTATTTCAATAAATTTTGCAACGGGTCAAATATCCAATAATTAATTTAAAAGAATAAGAAAAGTTATTCGTCGGGACTATGTGGTAAACACTGAGGCTTACCCACTGTGCTACGACTACACAATACTCTAAAAGTAATAAATCTAACTTTCATTTTTTTAGCCGCCATTGCTCGGTTATGGCCGGAATACGTGACTTGCGTAGATAATTCCTGGAAAATACTTGATTTGGGTAAGCACTCTTATTATGATTGATGTTATTTGTTTCATATGAATTCTTCAGACGATGAGGCTAGAAGGCAGGAACGACCATCTTCCGGGCTGTCTTCCACCAACGGAAATCAAAATCGAGTGGCAATTAGCTCCTCAACCGCCAGGCCAGCTGACACAACCATCGTCTGTGACGAGCCGATGGCGATCTCGCCAAATCGGACTCCTGAAAAGCGTGAGTCCCAAGCAATACTTCATCCTGGAATTCCTGCTGATCTGCAAGAACAACTGATCAAGCAGTACCTGGCTAGCCGATCTCAGAATATAGCTGAACAAAAGGAGACTCGGTCAGTAATTTTTCATAAAATTATAAATTAGACTGTTCTAAATCTCAGGAATAACCTGTATTTTAGTGTTTTCATAGAATGTTTTTATAAAACTTAAAGGGACCACCTTTAGGGGGGCAAATTGACCATTTTGATTTTTGTTATTTTTTATTTTTTATTTTTTTGTCATTATTTCATAATTTTTTTTACTTTTAAATCTTTTTAATTCGTCAATGTTTTGAGATATTAATATGTCAATGTAGACATTTTTTATTTGTATTTTCAGTAAATTCAAAAGTAAAGAAAGGGTACATCCGAAGTGCAATATCAAAAAGTCTAAATTTCATAAGACAATCTTGTATTAAAATTTTACTTTGGACTTTTATCGTGCTTTTTTATTTCTTTTGCACTGGCTTGTAGCCCTTGATCTCAACTTTCTAACGAGCTATCGAACTCTGCTGAGTCATCAGTCGAAATATAAAAACTCGTGAGTCTGAAAAAGATAAAAAATTTAGGGGTTTTGAAAGAATTAGCTGTAATTTTTTTCCAAGTCATGAGTTTTCACATTTCGGAAATGATTTAGCAAAATTTGTTAGCTCATTAAAAAGCTGAAATCAAGGGCTACAAGCTGGTGAGAAAAAAAGTACGATAAAAGTCTAAAGAAAACCTCAATACAAGATTTTCTTCTGAAATTTAGACTTTTGATATTGTACTTCGGATTTACCCTTTCTTTACTTTTGAATTTCATGAAAATACAAATCAAAAATGTCTAGATTGACATATAAATATCTCATAGTATAAACAAATTGAAAAAAGTAAATTTTTCTATGAAAGAATGACGAAAAAACGGGCAGGAGTAAGATGCGGCAAATCACATTGCGACAAATCAAATTGCGGCAAAATCAGATTGCGGCAAATCAGATTGCGACAATTCAAATTGCGACAATTCAAATTGCGGCAAAATCAAATTGCGGCAAAATCAAATTGCGACAATTCAAATTGCGGCAAAATCAAATTGCGGCATAAGTGGGAGGGTCACATTGGGCTGCTATTTGGGTTGATCGTTATTTTAGGTGTTGTATACATGGTTAGCTATGTTCTAATGTTGAATTTAGTAGATTTAGTAGGGAAATTATGGTGCTGGTCAAGATTCGACACTTTTGCTGTCAAACAGCACATTATGCTGTTCGATTGTTTGCTGATTTTTGTACAGCTAGTCAATTTTTTGGTTTCTAGCAAAATCTCATCTCACAAACAAGCCTGTTTAGACGGCAGCTTATTGAGACCACATAGTGGTGGCAGATTAAGCATTACTTGAAAGTTTCAAATTGATTAACGCAATTTAAATTGTCGCAATATGATTTGCCGCAATTTGATTTTGCCGCAATTTGAATTGTCGCAATTTGATTTTGCCGCAATTTGAATTGTCGCAATTTGAATTGTCGGAAATTCATTTTGCCGCAATTTGAATTGTCGCAATCTGATTTGCCGCAATCTGATTTTGCCGCAATTTGATTTGTCGCAATGTGATTTGCCGCATCTTACTCCTGCCCGAAAAACATAAAAAAAAAAAAAATCAAAATGGTCAATTGCCCCCCCCCCTAAAAATCATAGTCTCTTTGAGTTTTATTCAAAGTTAGTCAAACTCAACTATGAAAACACTAAAATTTACAGTTTATTCCTAAAATTTAGAACAATCTAATTTTTGCTATTCTAGCTTGGCAAATACTTTTTTGTCACAAATTCTAGCCAAAACCACAAGGGAATAGGCTAACATTTTTTCTATGGTGTTTCTACCATGTTGAAATCATTTTTGACGGGAATCATATTTTCGCACAAATATTGCACTGGGTGACACAACACTTTTTTCACCCTAAAACGCAACTTTGGCTCACCATGTCAATTTTTCTGCGAAAATGATAAAATATGTTGAAAGTTTTTACTGAAACACCGTAGAAAAAAAATTGAAAACAATTATTTTGAAATTACTTGACACCCTTGTTATTTTGACTGAATTTTTAGCAAAAAAAGTGTGTTGTTTTCATAGTTCTATTCAAACCATTTACAGTATTTTGATTGAGTGATTTTTTCTTTATAGAAAACAATAATTAAAGCGAATGCTCATTTTCAGATCAAGTGACTCTCGCCGAAGCCGTGAGAGGAGCCGTGAGCGATCTCCTTCGCGCAGACGTTCGCCTGAAAGACGACGAGGTCAGTGACCTTACAAATATTAAAATACTTTCTTACAATTTTCGGCTATCGTTTTCAGAGAGAAGTCGGTCTAGGTCACGTCGTTCCCGCTCCAGATCTCCTTATAGCAAGAGTTCCAGAAGAGATCGCAGACGTGGGGAGAGAGAATCTGAGAGAAGTTCTCGCCGCAGTCGTTCCAAGTAATTTTTTTTAAATTTTTTACACCAATTTTGAGTCCTTTTCTGCAACCCATTTTTAGGTCCAGGTCGCCCAAGCCCAGCTCGTCCAGCTCCAAGAAAGGTGAGCCGAAAGTTGAGAATTGGGGAGCCAAAGCAGCCGCCTTCTTAGACAAGATCGGCGACAAACGAGGTGCCATGGAACTATATGTGTCGTCTCTAGGTGCCGAACAGGATGTACCATCTCCTGCCTATGAAGCACTGCCGGCCACTGAACAAGCTGCACCAAACACTGGCTCCTTTGAGGATCGATCGCGCAATGCTCCATCAACCAGAGACCCTATGAACACGGCGGGAAAGGCTATGGTATGATTTTGATAAGCAAATCGTGAGATGGCTGGTGCTCCAAGCAAAGGTCCGGCTCAATTTGTCACGCTGTATTTAAAGTGCTTGAAATCACCTTAAGTGCGCGCATCTGCGCACAATAAACAATCTCAGTCATCAGGAGATTCTAACTATTAAAAAATTTTGAGCAGTGCTGGTTCAACTAAAGAGTGCTTTTGCTTTTTGCCTTGGGCAACCAAGGTAAAGCAACCTGAAAGGGTATCCAGATACCCTAAAAAAAAGAAACAATCCGACATATTCAAAAGTATTCTACCCCATTTTAGTCACTGGAGCTGGGCAAAAAGAGCTCTTTATGCATTTTATGATCAAGAGTCTTGCTCGGAATCATGTCTAAGGTAAGTGAGTGCACGCATCTCTGACCAACCAAGCCCCCTGCGCCCCTTCGGGGGCGCAGGGGCTTGGTTGCTTGGGATTGAGATGCGCACACCCACATACCTTAGATAAAAATCACTGGAAAGTGACTGTGGATGCATAAAAAATATATGCATACCAGAGTTTCTTTAAATGCCGAAGTCGTACATTGAAAACCACTTCAGTATTTAAGAAAAAACGATTATACATCAAAGATTATTAAATTTTGGAAGGGAAACAGGCCAAAAACTTTATTATATTTTTAATCAATAAAAATGATCTAGCAGCATGCCTGCCTAGACTTATTCTATAACTGAGATTTCAAGCTAAATTTCTAAGCCAAAGCTTCTAAAACCTCAGCTTAAAAAGCACGCAAACCACATGGAGCAGTCATCTAAAAAGCCGTTTTAAAATCTCAAAATTTTCGTCTTTGGCTATTTTAACTCATTATTTTCATGTTTTTTTCAGCTGGCTTCTGACTTGCCATCGAATAGTCGTCAACAAGCCTCTCCCAGACCCATGGATGCACCTACTCGTCCGTCTCGCAATGCTCCCAAAGCTGACGATATGGCAAAGAAACGCAAAGTTATGGGTGCCATGGTAGAGTTGCAATCAGTCTTCGATGAGGAAGGGTTTATCTCGGCTCAAACAGTCTTCTCAGTGTGTCAAGAAATGGGCATCCCTCCAGAAGATGTGATCACCCACCCGCTACTTCGTCAGTTGGCCATCACCTTCAATGTGGACTTGGACACCGTTGATATCAGTCAATTGAGGGCTAGAGGCGCAGCCACCCCTCCCCCTCCAGTTCCAAACTATGGTCGACAATATGAGGACGGCGCTCGTCAGTCATCCAGCAATTCTAGTAACAATCAGCAGGACAGTCATCAGTTGGGTGTTCTCTCCGCTATGTTGCAGCAGGCCCAGCAGCAACAGCCTCAAGAACAGCGAAGCAATCCGTCCAACATCGACTTTAAGTCTTTAGGAACAAGTCCTCAGGAGTTGATGGACATTATGCGCAAGATTGGAGGCGGAAATTCGGCTACTGCTGCAGCTACAGTTAATCAATTGACTGGAGGCGCTAGTGCTTCCGGTTCGCGTCCTCGAGCCGGTTACGCTCAGCCAGAGTTGAATGAAGAGGTTAGTATATTACTTAGTCACAACGATATTCGTTGTGGCTCACTGACTTGAGCTTGGTGCGTCTTTTTTTAATGAGATAAGGACACAAGTTCGATTCATCCTTGGAAATTTCAGCTTTCTAAAATTTAGTTCAAACTTGCATACACTTACTATTTCTGCCTATTACAGGTTGACTATGTGTACCCTGGCTACGACGACGATCAAATGGAGGAAGAAAGAGACCCGTGCGAGATTGAGTCCTCCATTAACAGACTGACCTTTGCGTTCAGCAATAAGAAGCAGCCCATGCCACAACAACAGCAGCATCAATCGCCCGTTCCAAGGAGGAATACGGTGACTCAGAATCAGCAACAGC
Organism: Ditylenchus dipsaci; assembly: GCA_004194705.1. NCBI lineage: Eukaryota > Metazoa > Nematoda > Chromadorea > Rhabditida > Anguinidae > Ditylenchus > Ditylenchus dipsaci. The sequence goes on along the minus strand of SADC01001284.1, from coordinate 84,120 downwards.
AACGAGAAAATTTTCAACAGCAGAGGCAGCAGCAGCAATACCAGCATCAGCAGTACCAGCAACAGCAGTATAATGAGGAGGACATGGAAGAGGAGGAGGATGAAGAAGATGAGGAGGAAGAGCATGAGCAACAGGTAATTTGGATAGCTTACAGCTATTTAAAAAAAAATCGTTTTCTTATGCAAAAAAATTCCAGGAAGATGTGTCCTATTTCAATCGCCAATCTGGAGCCCCTCCTCAGCAGCGTCAAACCAGTCAAATGATGGCTGGCGGTCAACGTCCTCCTGCCCATCAACACCCTCCGATCCAAGATTCTCGAGACAAGAACCAGCGACAGGTGCGGACAATGCCCGCTACTGGCAAAGGCAACAGCAATTTGCTGGTGGAAAGCTCCGCAAATGGGTGGGAGGAACGGAGCAGCTGCTGCAGCAGCAGATGGAAAAGGCAAGCCTGTCAAGCCAAATGCCAATCTGGAGCCTTTGGGAGCGAAACGAGTGTTTGGTAATGTGAACCCTGGCAATTCAGCTCCGGGAAATGGTAGGCTTTTTGTAGTCAAATTTCAATATTTTCATTAGGTTCTGTTTCAGACATGAGACAACAACCAGCCGCTAATTCCAAAGCCTACGGAGAATACAACTTGAATGCGGCTGATCCACGTTCTAATCAACCTCCTGCTGCTCGAGGCGGATATCCGCCGCAAAGGAATGTCGCTGAGAGGTGAGTATTTGGTCGTTTTTTTGTTGTCTTATGAACAACTGAATTTTTTTAATTTTTTTGGTTTTTGTCTTAGTAAAAGTCGATAAAGAGAACATACCTCGCGAAGGAACCGAACGTACGACCAAATTTTAACGGCTTGCACCGCACTAATACTATGCTATCAAACCTTACCGGAGTTTTCATTGCGTGGAAAGGAATCTACGAGAGCGGCCAAGCAATCTCCTTGCATTTTTCAACAATTGGCGTTTGGTTCGTAGACTGAAAATGCATAATTATCGATTTTTAAAATCGATGTGTGGATCGATCTCTGTCGGGTGCGTGCAATGCGTCATTTTCCTCGATTATAATATTTCAACACTATTACCGTATATTCTCGATTAGAAGGCCCTCTCTAATAGAAGGCCTCTCTAATAGAAGGCCCCTTGAGGACTATATATCAGCCTAGAAAAAGAATTCGCAATATGTTTTTCGCGTTTCTTAGTTGTCCACTTTAAAATTTTAGTTGAGCATTCAAAAATCTCAAAATCGAAATATTTTTTTCCGACTTTTTTAGGGTTGAAATAGAAGGCCCGGGCCTTCTAATAGAGAATATACGGTATGATGGTTCGATTCCTGCTCTGTCCGAGCTTTTTTGCATATTTAGAACAAATATTTAACACGGGGCAAAAAAAATCACGCTCGTTCGATTCTTACTTCTTAAACACACATTTTTATGTCCGTAAATTTGACAGATGTCCATTACGTTTTTTCAGACCAAAAGCTCCACAGCAACAATACGACTTCACGGCAGATGATGACTATTTGCAAAGCCAAGGAAATGCCCCTCAACAAGGTGGCCAGCCGAGAGCAGGCAATCAAGGTCCAAGAAATTCTGCTGCTGCCAACAACTACATGCATGTAGCCGAACAAATTGGGGATGACTGGAATTCGGTGGACAGCGCAGTGCGAAATTTGCTAAATCCGCATAAGAAATGAATATTAGTTGTTTGTGATATTTATTTATTTTAGGTTCTTGAGATAAATAAAATGAAAGGTTGCATGTTTTGTATTTATAACCTTTTTTATTGAATGTTACTGATATATAAAATACTTTTCCTGCATCTTGAAGTTATATACCATAAAATTAATGATGAAAAGCCTAAAATGCACCAGAATCTGAGCAACAAATTGGACCAGACAGTTTTTATATGAATTTGGGCTCAACTTTTACCTAGGCTTGGGTGGTTGCTCCAACAAATACTTTTAGAGCGATTTTGGAGCAAATGCCTAATTTCCCAGCAAATCTAAGAATTTTTTTTTATTTCTTATAATACTGAAGAAAAATGTTTTGGCTAAAAAATTCGAATGGCAGTCAAATAATTCACAAAAATGACCATATTTTGTTAATTGAGATCAGAAAATTGAGATCAAAAAATTGAGATCAGAAACGGTAAATTTTCAATTTGAAAAAGTGCTTTTTTCATTATACTGCCCTTGTTCCTGCGTACTTAATTTTTTATAATTTAAAACTCATATTTCACAACTAGAGAGAGGATTCCCAGATGATGACGACGAAGAAATAGTCAACAAGGTTTATGAAATTTTTATTTATGATATTACATTCTACAAATAATAAATTTGTTTATTATGACTGGTCATCAAACAAGATTTACAAATCGAATAATAATATTCACAACAGCACCAGAACAATAAAAAATATACCACAGTCGTCAGCTAAAACTCAGAGATACAGTCTACTCATAACTTACACATTCAATAAGATACAGGTCGCTTCAAAAAACTCCAAAATCCTTAAAAAATTTAAAGAGGGCTGAAACTTCAAATTTTTCAACAATTTTAAAGCAAAGTTTTTTAACTATTTAGTTTAGTCGGACCACTTAAATGCCCATTATTTATGCGTAGGTTAGACCGGGTGTTTGTTAAGACGGACTTAGACATGATTTTTATTTTTGTAGTTTAGCAAACACATGTTCCAGCTCGTCCTAACATACGCTGGCTACCCTGCGCTCAAGCATGAGCCGAAAAAAGGGGCAAAAACATAACGCGTTAATTAGAGGAAATTCGGTATTCAAAAAGGGTACCACTAGCGGCTCATATTTACGAACTTTTAGCCGTCGTTCGCAAGTGCCTCAAAAATAACTAGAACGACATATTTTTGCTACGTAAACAAGCAAAATCTACATTGAGTTTTTCTGTTAGTCAAGCATGTCCATGTGGTTACCCAATCCCTCCAAATAGAGCGGTAATGATTTAAAAGGATGAGGCAGTCTGTTGCCCGCACTAATCCACTCCCTTCCACTTCCATTAATATCCAATCGGGCGGCTGTCCTTGCCATAGTCTGCAAAGTGCCTTTGGATTGCCTTTGACCCAAACAGCTACACATTCTTTCTCACATTCCTTCCACTGGACCACCTTTCTAGTTAGTTTTTTGGTTGAGTGGAACAAAAAAAGTTTTTCAGCGGGAAAAATGGTGTTTTTAGCTGGTGTAGTGTTTCTTTTTTGGTTAGCAAAGTGAGGAATTTTGGAGGAAAGACGACAATTTTTAATTGGGTTAGTCAGCGAGTTCTTCCTCAGCCACTTTACACTTTGTTTGCTACCGCTGCACTTTAGTGTGACTTTGCTAGGAAGTTTTGTTGGAAAATGTTTTCTCGGACTTGGGACTAGGGTGAAATTTTTGGGACAAAATTAGATTAAAAATAGTGTCGGATCATAGGCGGGAACGAACTGGGGGTGTCTTTATATGGAGACTCGCCTGTAAAACAGTAAAAAACAGTCTCTTCCAAGCTTAAAAATTCAGAAATTAAAACACAATTGTCAAAGTTCTCATCTCTCGCTTGCAACTGCCACTGATCCATACTTTGGTCCAATAAAAGGGGACTCTTGGCTCTTGCTGTTCCTTAGCTAGAAGCTTCTATTTGCTACTCTTCTAATCCTGGCCAACATGTGTGGGTCACCTCTCAGTCCAGTCGCCAGCTGGTTAGCTAGCTACTGATCTATGCACTAGTTATGTCCAACAATACCTTCCTCCCTCACTCACATCCGGCCAATCAATCATTGTTTCTATTAGCTGCTCCAGCTGCTGATGGATTGAGCCAAATAAGTTGCTTAAGAATTTGACCAGTTTCAAAAATTTTAATGAACTCTTAAGTTTAATTTGTGAAATCCTTCTGATTTATTTAGTAATGCAGTTTTAATCAAATTTTATTATTTTGATTATTGAAATTTCTCTGTTCCTATTTAGTTCTAAATGCTTGAATTGGGTAGAAATGACAGCAAATTTTACAAAAAAAACCAATATGGACACTTTTTTAGAATTTGGGAGGGATTAATTATGAAAATGGTTTCGGTGAATTACCCGTTTTGTTTCTCCACGGTTTAATTTTGAAATTTTCATGGTTTTTCATGGAAGTGTAAATCTTTTTCTGGTGCTTGCTAGAATTTGCTCAGAAAGCTGAGTCACAAAGCATAATTTTAAAGGAATTCTTTAGGAGGCGGGGGGTTCTGACTGAAGTTGTAATTGCTGAAAATTTCAAATAATGACCATTTAACTTGAAGTCATATCCGGGCGAATAAGCTTTTTCAAATTCTTTTTTAAGGAAACGTTATGTACTAGATGGTTACTCTCATTACCAAACATCGAAAATTCGGACCTAGTGTCAAATCCAGTCCGCCTTTGCCTTGGTACCCCTATTGTTTTTTTAGTGTGCTAATTAGCAGTTCTGTTGCTTTTTTACAAATAAAAATAAAATTTACTGCTTAGCCTAAGACTCTGACCTGCGATTTTGCCACTACTAAAATACATTCCCTCGCATTAAAAAATAAGTGTTTATAGCTAGCCACTTCCACTACTACTTGTATTAGTGTTTATTTTCAGTGGTCAAAAGAAGAAGCCTTTGTGCTGCTGGTATACAGATTATGCTAGCAGGGGAATAGTAAAAGAAGAGCAAACCGAAATCAAGTGGAAAAGGCGACTTTATTGGGGGAGGGGGGCAGTTGCGCACCTTTGTTAACAACAGACTCTAGGCGAATAGTGACGGAAGCGAGTCACCCATCTACCCCTCTGACTAACTATAGTAGTTTGACCATCAATTTTACTACTACTTATTTTAATTGTTTCACTTCCTCTTCCCTTGTTATGTGATGGGGCATGGATTGGGCGCGGAGAAAGTTTCGTGGATGAGAACTCTTTCTTTTGCTGTGTTATGTTGTGTTTTACTGCTGACCAGGGATGTTCATATACGGCCTATCAGTATAAAAATAGGCCGTTTTTAGGACTTTTTCACGGCCTATTTTAGGCGGCATAGTCCTTTTTTAAGTAACGGCCTATTTAGGCCGTATACCGATTTTAGGCCGTTTTACTATTTTAGTACACGGCCTATTTTAGGCCTGGGTACCGTTTTAGTTTCTCATGGAATACACGCTATTTAGTTGGTTTGGATCAACAACTTGCTTCTTTCTATGCGTGAAAATGTTTTGTACACAACGCTTGCGTAAAATAAGCATTGAAAAATTAATGGTTTTTTTTAAAAGTCCTCAAACCTGGTATATCAGCAAGCACATTGCTATTTGGTATGAGCTGAACCCGAAAAGCTATTATTCACATCTGCCTGGTCACGAGTAGTAATTGCTGACATAGGCTGAGAAGTTCTTGCTGATTCTTTTCAAATTTTTTACTGGAGCTTTTCGAAAAAAGGTTTAATAATTTAATTGGCAACCGGACAAAACAGATTTTTAAAAGTATTTGTCGCGCGACAAAAATGGTTTTTTATCGGTCAATTCGGGCGAAACAACCGAATTGACCGAAAAAAAACCGAAAAAAACATGTGATTTGTTCAAACTTTACAAATAAAATTAGTCTATGCTTACTACTATCAGATAGCTAAACTCTTCGCGGTCATTTTGGTGTATTATGAGCGTGGGTGCAGTATGACAACCATGGCGCACCACTTGAAACCCTGTGGGCATCCACCTGGATTTTGAACATAAATAATTTGTTACCTCTAGGACTTCTTTTAAGGTATATGTGCGTGCGAGCATCTCAACTCCAAGCTCCCAAGCCCCCTGCGCCCCGAAGGGGGCGCAGGGGCTTGGGAGCTCTTTTTTTGCCTAGCTCTTTTTTGCCTAGCTCCCGTGACCAAAACGGGGTAGAATACCCTTACATACGCGTGTTTCCATCTTGTTATGTTATATAAAACACACTTTCAGGTTGGTTTACTTAGAAGGGCCGACGCAAAAAGTCAAACTATTCAACTATAATAAATATCGAGGTGCTTTTTGACCAGCTTTAATAACCAAAATCTAGTGAAAAGTATGCGGCGATTGAGCGCGACGAAATTTTGGTCCGGTGGACATATGTCACGTACCGTAATTTATAAGTGACAAATCACCGGACACGGACATTTCGTCATATATTTTTGAGTGTTTGTTAAAGTTTAGTGAAAGGTGACGAAACGTCCCGTTTTTATAGAAGGTTACGAAACCTCCCGGGTGACTAACCGGCCGAGGTGATGAAACGTCACGGATCGCTGTGCACGCCTATGTCCAACGGGGGTTTTTTTATTACAAATGTTATACAATTAATATTATGTATATCAAAAATTTTGCTTTCCCGTGTCACCTAGAAGCTAAATATTTTTCCTCAGAAATCTGAATCACAATATAGAATTTGCAAAAAGAAATTTGATTGCAGTGACATGACTAGAAGTAGGAGATCCAATATTTCAAAGAACGATCTTGCTACTTTAGGAAATATCTCGGCAACCAGGAATGTCTTTGAAATTATGTTTGTGATTCGGACTTATGAGTACTTTTAGCTAATACATGCTGTTACAAAAAATTACACATAAATGATAATCTATTAAAAAGCGACGCTATTTGGCTTTTTTACTACTACCGTATTCACTCTAATAGTAGCCCCCTTTTAATTATGCCTCCCCTCTCTAATAGAACTCCCCCCTTAGGAGGAGGAGGGGGTGTTGGTTGGAGTTGAAAAATAGTAGCCCCCTGAAAATCGGCCTATTTAGGCCGATTTTGATCCCCCTAATTATAGCCCCCCCCTCTTATAGTAGCCTTTCCCCCAAAGAGGGTGGTTGAAAACTAGTAGCCCCGGGCTACTATTAGAGTAAATACGGTATATAACAGGTAAGTGTGAGGTAAAATGTTTTGTAGTCCGTGGATCTTTTTTTGTAATTTAAGTTTTAAAAAATTTTTGATTTTTTTAAATCTTGTAATCTATGTATTCCTCAAACTATTCTGCGGAGTTTGGTCAAACTACAGTAACATCAATAATTTTCTACTTACATTTTTTTGACCGGGTTCTGCCAGAAATCGCGCAGTATTTATTGATCATTATTTTTTCGGGTTCACCAATCTTTTTTCCACCTTGTGTTATTGCTATGTTTTACTTAAAAAAGGTGTTGGTGGTTATGATTTGCTTAGACAAACAAGTTCCTTAAAAGCAACTTTCCCAGCAAAACCACACCAAAAAATAGCTTGTTCAGATGCTTACTTTCTAGTACTGGTCCGATAATAATAATTTAAAAGGGTTGCCCCCTATGTCTCTGTGTTTATTTAGGATGGGTGGGTGTGTGGGAGAAGTAGTAGTGAGGGGAGAAATTGAATCTGAGAGCTGCAGCAATCTGCACCACTCATCTCCTTTCCCCATTTTCCTTAAGGGAATTGTTGTTGTTATTGTTTTGGGGTCGGCAGTGGGGAAATTAAAATATTGTTTCAACTTGGATTGAATTAAAATTTTTAAGTGACCTTTGTGTTCCTTTGGTTTAAAAAAATATATTATGGTTTGTTGACCAAGACAACGATGACCAAAGACGATGACCAAAGACCATGACCTAGACAAATTTTGGCAACCGCTTCTGCACTAGGGCCCGTGGGTAAACCGAGAGCTGAAAAGGAACAAAAGAGAGAAGATACCTAAGGCCAGAGCGAAGGCCTCTTGTGGCCTACAGTTTCTAGTAATGATATTTTATTAAAAACTAGAATATCAGATTTGAAGGTTTTTTCACTGGGAAAAAAGGTTAGAAAAGAAAGAGAGGAGTCAAAACTTAAATTTATGCCATAAAAAGTATTTTCCAATCGAAAGGAAGGCTGTACTGATGACCTCGAAAGATGACCTCGTGACCTCGAAATTTTCCGTTTTTCATAGGGTTGAAAAATTATAGACTCGGGTCTATAATTAGAGAAAATACGGTATATTTCAATACCTTTTGAAGGACCATACTTGTTGACGCAAATAAAAGTTTGGCAAATTCAAATGCGTGCGGGACACTTCTCTTTCGTCTCTCCTCTACTCTTTGGAGTTATTTTGAGCGGCTCAAAAGAGTACGGTAAGAGAAGAAAGAGAAGTGTCTCGCGTGCATTTGAATTTGTCAAATTCTCATTTGCATCAACAAGTATGGTTCTTTAATAGTGTTTTAAATGGGTCTCTAAAGGGTCACTTGTTTAAAATTTGTACCCGCCAATTCGAAAACTTTTCCGAATATTTGAACCTCTGTTCGGATTTTCAGGTTTGTTTCTAACGAATGAATACCTGAAATTCAAAAGCATGTATTTGACCATCTCTTTTTGAAAGAAAAAAATTTATGGGCGGTATTCGATACTAAGGTCGATATTTAACCATAAAAGACTGAAGTTTGTTTATAGAAACTATATTTTTAATGGCATAAATTTTCATTTTTTTATGCATTTTTTAACTTATGCAAAGCCTTAGGCGCGGGGTAGTCCAGCGCCCGTAAGGACAGGCTTAAGCGTATGTCTCAAACAGGTTCATGTGAATAATTTCATTGAAAACCGTACCCAATCGCAATTGTACCCAATCTCTGTACCCAATCACAATGTGTACCCAATCGCTGAGCAGTCCATTTTGCGGTACTTGTTCGTATAGTAATCAACCTTTCAAATTGCCTCGGTCATCCTGCTGTTTTAGGTTAAGTCTTAGAGCTTAGACGCAAGCTAGCCTACGCTGGCATGCCCTCCAAGCTCACGGACGTGTTTTTCTTACCTTCTTTTTAGTTCAGGGAATATGTCAGAGCCAATAATAGATCGATATCACTTTTGGCCTATTGATTGAGATCGATTCAATTCAGAATAATGTTCTTATCATTCAGTTCAAGATTTAAGGAACTTTTATAGTCCCCCCCATACTCGGCCCCTTCGGGGGCGCAGGGAGCTTGGTTGCTTGGGGTTGAGATGCGCGCACATACCTGAGACACAAATCACTCGAAAGTGACACTGGATGCATGAAAAAGCACGCATACCAGAGTTCATTTATGCGGTAGGCCCCAGAAAGTAAAAATCTGTTCACAATCTATCATTTTTACCTTCATTTGACTTTAAAAAGGCCAAAAATTGGTGAAAAATACCCTAAAAAGACCATCTTTGCCTGAGGGGTGGGAGGCAATTTTTTGACAAACTTTCAATTTTTTTATTCAGAAAATATTTAGAAAAGCTTCTCGTATTTTGTTGTGCAGAAAAAATGAGTGGTGATTCGGGAAATGATTTTGGGTCACTTTTCAAAAAATCCGAGTATGGAGGGGGAACTATAAAAGTGCCAGATTTAAAATTTAAAAAATTCATGCTGATTGATATCTCAATCAGATTTTCATTGAGATCAGTGATATTTCTATGAAAATAGGTTGAGATTGAGATTATTTGATCACGTAGAATAGCACCGGAATACACATTTCGAGCTCAAAAAAAGTTAATGAAAACAAAAGTTTCACACTACTCAAAGTAAGAGGGGCTGTTAAAAGAAATACGATAGCAGTCTATGAATTTTTTACAAAAAAATATTTACGCCACACGAAATTTCGAAAAAACCTGAAGAAGAACTGCTGCATGTGCAAAACAAAGTTACGAACCAGTGAATTTGAAATTTTTCTGTGCCTAAAAGTTTTGCGTTTTCCACATTTAATAGTGGTGTGCGCCTTGCACATACTCCAAAGCAGCAAAAAACAAGGAAAATTTGGAATAAATGGCCGAAAAGGCCAAATTGTTTAGGCGTAGTTGAGGAATTGGGTAATTCCTGCTCTTCCTCAAGGCACTGAATCCCCTGGTCTCTCCTTCCCCTGGTCATTTATCAATCTGCTTGGGTTGTTGGTTTGCCACCACTTTCTCCCCTTTGCCTTGCTCCCTCTGTATTTATACATAAAGCTGGTCAAACAAATAGTAGGCTTTGCTTTCAATGTTTTTTGTTTCAAAAAATTATGCAGGGAGGGATGATTTTCTGTGTGTGCGTGTTTTAGTGCTTTAAACGGCATTTAGATGCAGTTTTTGATTTATCCACTGTGAAAATTTGGATCAAGTATGAAAAAATCTCTGGAACACATATCCAGCGCCTTTGCCTTAGTCACGTAATGTAATATTTTTGGAAAATTTTCACTCTTTCTTATTTAAAAAAAAAATTGTAAGCTAAAATAAAAAAGCTCAGAAAAATTGAAAAAATCAGCTTGAAGGACCAAAAAACAAACTGACTTGGGTGTGTATTCTAGAGATGAATTCCATACTGTATTCACAAATTTGTGCGAATCTATAATTTTCAGCAAAATTCATGTTGGTTTGAGTCTGTGATAATTGGGCTTTTTTGAAAATATAGCTTAGTCTTCCTGTGGTTACTTTTTAAATAGGAAATTTTCTTGTTTTTTACTTGTCATATACAAGTTGGGCTGAGAAATTCGGCCAATATATTAGAAAAACCGTGTTTTCGTGTAAAAAATATTTATTGAAATTGGTATTAGATATTTAAAAACTGTAGTTAAAGTTATATGTGTATTGCAGAAATGATGATGACCACCTCAACAGTGCTTTCTAGAGATGAACTGGATGGTCCCAGTCCTGGCCCGTCTTCTTCTTCTTCAGCTTTTGGAGTGGGCGATGAAGAGGGTACTCATGGGTTCGGCACACTCAGACGCTCCCTCCGCCAGATCAACACCTTCAAAAACCGGCTCTTCCGCTTGCCGGCTACTCCCAGGCTAAGCCGATCGAAAAAAGGTTCGAATTTAAAATAATAAAAAATAATAAAATAACAAAAAGATGAATACTTTTGGGACACAATTTTTTATCTTGCAAAGTAATGGCAAGAAGCACTTGTTAGAGAGACTTTTTATTCGGTGTATCAAAACTTTAGAACATAGATTGATATGGTCTATTTACTAGGATTAGCCAGCCGTTTTTGAACAAAGCCTTTGTTCAGTTTTGGCTGGTAGGAGCCAGACAAACAACATACAAATCAACAAGAAAGACTGATTTGTTTTAATTTTTTATTTGTTTTTTTTGTAGTGCTGGTTGGACGCGGGAAGAGGTGACTGGCTGGAATTTTGAGCGTGGTAGTGGCAGCATAAGCAGTGGTCAACAGCATCCCTTGTGTTCGACACCACTTCACCAGCCAAATCAAGGGGTATGTTTGGTTTGCTGACGGTTGTAATGATGTGTGATCCACGTAATCATGCCTCTTTTTAGAAATATATTTGTCCAATATTACAAATTCATTTTTTTTCTTCTTGACTAGGGTTGTGGGATATCCGCAAATATCGGATTCGGATATCCGATCCGTATTTTCTCTGTATTGCTTTCGGATATCCGACCTGATATTCTCGACCTATAGTTTCTCATATCTCGACCTATGAGCTCCTTTACTTGCCATTTTCGACAAGAGATCAATCATAAAAATATTTATTCAGAAAGTTCGACAAATCTTGTTCTGATCTCTGATTCTCTATTATGAAAGCGACCCCTTCCCCCTAAGTACAAAAAAGGAATAAAACGTGTTTGAATGGCCCCCGGACATTGTCCATTTAAAAAATTTTCACGCGATTATTATTTTAAATTTTTCACGCGCGTCCCAAATTATGGACAACGTCGCCTGGAAAATATCGCGCGACAATGTCCATTTTAAATGGAATTTGTCGGGCGACATTGCCTCTTTTTTATTTATAAAAGAACCAAAGATACAGAATGCTAGAAAAGTATGGATGAATAATAAATAAGAGATAGGTATACACATACATTAAAAAATGACCAGTGTCGCTCAATAAAAAATAAAAACCAAGGACGACGTAGCCGGACAAAAGAAAAATAAAAAAGGGACAATGTAGCGCGACATATTATTTTAAAAAATATCTTGTCGCGTGACAATTTCTTTTTAAAATGGATGGGCGCCCTTTGAATCCATCCTAGCATACGCTGGCCTGCCTTTGCCTGGGCTTAAAGACACAACAGGAGAACCAATTAAAACAGGCGAAAAATCCCAATAGTTCACTTCACAAATATGAACTTGATTTTATTTACCCTATATTAAAGACAATACGGTAAGTAACTAAAAATATATTAGACCATATGAAAGTTCAAGCCAGCCTAATATTTGTTCCATTTTCAGCAGTCTCAACCAAGCCTTACCAGTAGATCTGCGGCTAGGGCGCCCATAGCTACAGTAGACGAGGCGAATTTCCATTCCGGTCGATACTCTCTAGCTTCTTCGTCGATGTGTGAGAGTGGTCATCTGCCAGATGGATTCGTGGGTGGTGGTAGTTGCAGGCTCAGTAATGCAAGCAGCAATACCTACTCTAAGAGAAGACAAAGGCCAGCGCTTCCATGTTTTGTGAGTATTACTCACTCTCTCTTTGCCAATTTGCTTTTTAATCCACTAACTTACTATATTTACAGGACCCCCAGATGCCAGCCAAGCCCGAAACACCATCCATGAGCATCTGAGAACCCTATTGCCATCCCACCCCCGATCCTCAACACTACCCAAACGGGCAACAGTAAATGCAATAGCAGTAATGGTCGCAATCAACAGCAATTCCTCTTCCTGCCCAACACATCCTATTCAGCTAATGGAGAGATGTACTCTGCTTCCTGGCAAACAGGTCTAATTTTACTTCTTAATTAAGTTTTGAAAAAAAATGTTTTTATTTAAATTGGTCTTTGTTTTTTTTGGGAACTTGGACTTAGCTGGACTTCCCAATGAATTGTGAGGAGGAGTGGTTAATTAAAAGAAAGTTTGTAAAGTCACTTGGACGGGGATTGGTTAGGTAGATAGGATGAAAAGTTAGAGTATGGTGATACACTCATTAGTTTTATCGGCCACGCATGTCTCATGCAGAAGATTTCCATCCACGACAGTCTATTATAGTTGGCAATTTGCTTCAAAAAGAAGCACAATTTAAAGTAAAAAGCAAAAAATGGCAAGAAAAAGAAGATTAATCGTAAAACTTAATTGAGATCACATAGCTACTACCAGACTACCCTCTAATACAGACGCATTTATTTTAGTAAATAAACAAATTGAGATGCTTTATAAATTTTTTGCAGGAGTCATTATTTTTTGAGACACCTGAGTGAGAAAATTATTATTTCGGATGTGTGGTTTTTGATTCAATAACTGTCTAAAGCTTAGCAAAAAAATCAACAAGGAGGCCAAGGCAAAACTAGCAGTTCACTAGTTTTTATGAATTTGCAAAAGACTGGCGAAACTTTTACGCACCAAAAAGACATGAAAACTTTTTTGTACTTTTTTAGTAAAAGTACCAATTTTTTATTAATTTTTTTCAAGAATCCTTAGCAGACAAAGCGTCCTCAATCTGTTCTTTTATGATGCAAAATTAATCATTGGTTTGACAGCCTCATGAAGTAACTCTTTTTTCTTTGCCTTTACCCAAAAACCTTAACCTGAAACCCTGAAAATTCCTTCATAAATTTGGGGTTCAGACTTTTGAATGGTAGGAATAGTTTTTTTTTCTCAAAAGCTATATGTAAAAGACATTGGGGACTTGGAGCTCCCGTCACCGCCTCCCCAAATTTAGTTAGTGTAGAATAAAAAAAGAGAAACTAGTCATTTGTTAGTGCTGCAACCCCACGTTTGTTGTTTTAGCCAAAGTGGGGTTGTCGATGAAAAATATTGGAAATGGTGTTTGCATAAATGTGAAATTGCAGCAAGATTTATACTACTCTCTTTTATTTCATCTAAACAGAGATGAAATACCATTGGCATAATGATTTAGAGCTCTCTTTATGGACTCCAAACTTTCATCCCCTTGGTTTCAAACAAAGGTTTATGGGGTTACTGGTTGAAGAAAAATAAAGAAATAGTTCATGCAAACACACCAAAACAAACAGGCGAATAAGTTCAAACATTTTGGTCTTAAGAAGGTGTAGGTCGATTATATATTAAAGAGATAAAGAGAATATAAAGCAGATAAAACACACAATTGGAAGCAACTATTATTTATAAGTGTTCTAAATATTGAGCCGCAACTATTTTTATGTTCAAATCAGCACTTCAAATTTGTTTTCAATGTCATGGAAAAAGTGAGATTTATTTTTTTAGGAGCAGTCAGTAATTTAACCGAATATACCGTATTCACTCCAGACCTGTCCACGGCCGGCCCGGATTTTTAAATTGTTTTTGGGACGGGTCGGCGTAAAGAGCCCGTTCAACGTAGAATTCATCCCGCTATTGTCGAAATTTAGTTTATTTTCGCTAGTTGGCTCCTTAGCACTATCATGATACTTTTGAGTTTTTAGGGTGCCATCTAACTAGCATCAAAAAATATTGATCAATAAAATTGATGATGATTATATACAGTTTACTGTATAGCCTCTTTTAATTCCCCTGGGGGATTATTTTTCAACCCCGAAAATCTGAAAAATTTGGTGTCAATGTCGAAATTTTTGGGTGAAAATCCAATATCGAAAAAGCGGAGCCAGTAAAGCTAATGGGAGTTGAGAAAATTCGAAAAAAGATTTGCGAAATATTTACTCTAGTCTAAAATGTAGTTATTCAAAGTCAGGGGTGGAGATTAATAGAAGTCATACGGTATATCACGAGCCATTAGGACCAGCCCGTCCCGGGCTTGGGACGAGCCGGGCCTGAATTTTAAAAATTCATCCGGACCTAAATATTTGGGCTGTAAACAGGTCTGATTTAATCTAATAACCTCTTTTTCAAACGCTTCAAAACGACCCTGATTTATAATGCCTCTGAATATTACGAAAACTGCTGAAAGAAACAAGAAGTCAGTCAATGATCGAAGATCTACATCGAATCGGATCCGAGGTATTCTAAAATACGTAAATTTTGTGCCTTTGTTAGCACTGCAAGAGGGATTATTAGAGGTTATACGGTAGTTCAGCTAAAAGCGTTTGCAAGATATTTTTGGTTACTCTTAAACCATTTTAGACCCAAAAAGGTGTGACCGGTTTCAACGGAGTAAATTAAGATAAAGTTGTGTACAAGAGCAAAACAACCAATGACAACCTATTTCAGATGAAGCTAGTGAGAAGGGTAATCGCCTTGGTTCACCCACCCAGTCCACCATTTCGCTGTTGAACACACAAAGCAATCGGGGTAATATGCGCTCCTTATCCTCTAGTTCAGCGTCCATGCAAAGAAGACAGCCCAGACCTTCTTATCAGTTAAATGGTAAGGTTTTCGGTACAAATCTACGATTTTGCTGATTTAAAGAGCCATGCCCACGCTAATAAGAGGTGGTGCCCGGAATTTTAAAAATTTCTCCGTATCATTGAACTTCTGTACTGATTTTTCAACTTGGTTTCTAACAAAACAAGGCCTGGAATTGAATTTTAGGTATAGTTTTGTTAGAAACCAAGTTGAAAAACCCGTACATGAGTTTAATGATTAGTCGAAAAATCGAATTCCCGGGCACCACCTCTTATTAGCGTGGGCATGCCCTTTAACGGTCCTTTCCGATTAACCTTGATTTGGTTGGAATTTGCTAAAACCTAAGGAGTTACACCCCCGATCCAACAGGAAGAGGGGCAGTATTTGCAACAGTAATATGTAATTGACACCATTACAGGTCTATTCCACCAGCCAAGTCTAAAGTCCATCTGCACAGTACCAACCATGCTGCTTCCAGAACCTCCATTTTAGTGCGCTCCAATGAACAACTTAGCTTTGTGGAAATGGTCACATTTTTTCTTTTTCTCACACCCATTATAATAAGTAGTGTTTTAAGAAAGCGCCTCCGCCCGTAGTCTTCTCCATGACTCAATTCCACAAAGAGGGCGAGACGGACTTCTCGTTTTTGGGTCGTGAGTGGCTTTTCAAGGAACTCTATCAGACGGTTAGTATATTCGGTGCATAGACGTTTCCTCAAAATGAAACTTGGGGAACGCAGGCGGCTTGGTGGCTTGGGTTAAGATGCGCACACCCACATACCTCAAACATAAATCACTCGAAAATGACTCTGGATGCATAAAAGCATGCATAACAGAGTTTTTTTTCACGAAGTAGGCCCCAGTTAACAAAACTATGTTCAAATTCTATCCTTTTGTGGGTTTGGGTATCCACGTACCTCTTTTGTGGTGGTTCACTGTGGTTTGCTTTTAGATGTTTTCAGTGATTTAAGCTAGTTTTGGAGTGTTTGGGTGTTTTAGGTTGTTTTGGGTCTTTTAGGGTGGTTCACACACAATCTAAAAATGTTCAAAAAACTTAAAAAATGCCTTGGCTCCCCCCCCTCTCTTTGTATGAAACAAGTTTCATTTTGGGAAACGTCTATATCCCGTATATTCTTGTGCTACATGTGTAGTTACTGATCATTTTTAGGCAGTAGTCGAAAAAGCACCAGTCACATTGATCCAGGGCGCAAATGGCAGTGGAAAAAGTGCTGTGCTGAATCAATTAGTGCTCAATTCACCTTTCTTTTTGCATAAAGTGGGTTTTGTGACAGTAATGAATAAATCTATCGAATTGGGACCATTCAAATATTTATTCAGTTTTTGAGCCCTGTTTATTATTATTTATGTACCTGGTTTGTTTTCTCATCCAGAAACTTGTCAGGGAACCAATGCGGACACCGTGGATTCAGGAATTGTGGTGGGGAGCACTGGATCTCAAACCTCGCTCAACTCTTCCACCAACTTCAGCTCCAGAAATTATGAATGGTTGGTTTGGAATCATATTTTAATCCTTCTTAACCTATCCCGATATTAAGGCTGCGAATGGTGGCTTGCCGAGTTATTTCCTTCCATACTTGTCACTTGTACTGCGCCTCCACCTGCTCAATTCCAGAATTCGTACGCAATCTATGTTCTTACATGTGTGCATCGCCATTGCTCCGTCCCTACACTGAGAGAATAGGCTCGGATGACAGGCTATATCAGTTGGCTACAAGTGAAGCTGCCAGTTTAGAGGTGGATCCAGTAGAGCTTTTCCGTTTGTTAGTCATTCAACCACTGGCTCAACTCAATGTCAATCAGCTGAAGTGGGACTCCTGCTTTCTTTCTACAAATGAACCACGTTTAAATGGCAAGAGTGCACATGATACTGCTGATACTACATGTCTAATTGTGAGTTGGCTGATATTTATGATAATACGGGAAGATCCGAGCTAATCGGGCTAAAAAACCCACCTCCACCCGCCCTCCAGAAAATTTTGGTGTAAAATTTGCTGGCAAAATTTAGTGATTTATTGGTGAAATTTAGACTACGCTGATGTAATTTAGTCACCATTTAAAGAATCCTTTGAAATCGGATGATTTTTTAGACCACCTGTATAAAAATTCACCAAAAAATATTCCAAACTTTTTTTACTCATGAATTTGATCCTCATACATATTTTCAAAACTGAAAAATTCCGACGCTTAGCTAGAAATTGCCGCCTTTTTCTCGATTTGCCATCAGTTTTCAAATTTTCTGTCATTTTAATCCAAATTTTTTTATAGGTTGGTTTTTGACGCTACTATGATATACCCCCCCTAAAATCATGATTTTTGGGAGTGTCTAAAAGCCATTTTGACTAATAATTTTGCTATAAAAGGACTGAACCATGGCCTTTAACAGAAGCCGATATTTTTTAGTTTCGACTTATTTTTATACAATTTTTTTCTCTTCACCAACCTTACTAACCCCTGTTCAGGTTTAATTGATGGTGTGGACGAGGCTGGATTCCATCGCAACGATGGTGATGAATCCATTGGCTGGTTGCTCAAACAAACTTCTGGTGAATTTCCTCCCTGGCTGCGATTCATTGTCACCTCCTCCACAATAACCCCCTTTTATGGGTTGGATCTTCGCACCATCAGGTTGGACGATGTGGAGGTTGACGAAAGGGTGTTGCGAGACTCCAGGCTTTATATTGACTACCACTTCACTATCAATCCAGCTGTAAACTTTTTTACATTTACTTTTTTCCTAGCGATTAGAAGCGATTTTTAGTTGGAAGAAAGAGTGCGTGAACGAAGATGTAGCACCAGTAATCCGGAAGATGGTCTCATGGAGTTTGTGGAGGAAATGCTCAAAAAGTCCAGAGGCAACCATCTTTTCTTGTCTTTGCTGTTGAAGATGATTGAAGAGGACAGAATTAGATTGAAGGCTACCAGTTTGTCACTTCTACCTACCGACTTGAACCAATTATACCTGCTTCACTTTAATTTGAACTTCACGTTAGTGATTTACGGTTTTTTTTAACGAACGATCGGATCGACAAACTCAGGGTTTAAAAAAGCCCAAACGTGATCCACACGAAGACCAAGGCGACCAGCAAAGTTTTTTTGAGCATCATAAAATTTCGCATAAATTCTCGTAATTTTAAAGCAAACTTTTGTTTTTTGACTCTTTCAAAAAAATACTATCAGATAGACCTGCGATTCTAGTGACATGTCATCAGTGCAACCATCTTTCCAAAATAAAGAACGAAAAGGTAAAGTTATGAACCAAATTATTTTGTTATTTGCTTCATACTTTCCTTTTTGTTCTACATTTTGCAGAGATATTTCACTGATCACTATCTAGTTTGAAAAAAAACCAAGAAATTTTACTGCAAAACATTCTCTTTTTCGAAAAAAATTATATGGTTTCTTTTTTTAATATTTTGCCGAATTTTAACAAAGCATCGAAAGGTCGTCGTTCGACAGAAAGACGCATACTAACAAGATTTTAAAACGGCGTTTTTCACCCATATTGTGACCGGGATATTTGATGTGGACTAAAGAGATCCCAGACCGAGATTTTTCGAAATGGATTTAAATTTCAATCCAACGACACCATGTCTGTCTTTACCTTTGAGGCTGCATTAAAATTTTTCTTAAAATTAATACTTGAAAAATAACAAAAAAGGCGCTACTATAGAATACCCCCCCCCCCAAAATCCGACCTTTTAAAAATGCTGTAACTACCCTTGCAAACAATAAGTTTAGGCTTAGCCCTTAGGCTTGGGGTAGGCCAGCGTACGGAAGTTGCGACTAATGAAGAGTTTGCGCACATTTTCCGGGTCTGGGACATAAATTTGGGTACTTTTACTTAAGTTTTAAAAGGTCGGATTTTTTGGGGGGGGGGGTGGTATTCTATAGTAGGGTCCAAAAAAGTAACAAACCAGAGGCTAGCAGCAAATTACCAAAAAACTACCCTGCCTCAATCAGCTTACTTATTTTTAGTTCACCTTCTCAAATTTAGTTCGCTGTCCCTGTTTCACATAGTAGCGCCTATTCTAAGCGTCCTTCTAGCCTCACTCAAGCCGATGCGCTTCAAAGAGCTTCTCAAGGTGTTGAATGCTGGCCAGAGTGAGCCAAGGGTATCTGAAAAAGAGCTCAATCAAAGGTTTCTTTTCATCTCTTTTTTGCTTCAAAAATTTTCGAAATCAGTTTTATTTAGACTAGGTCTGCTATCACCTATGATTGTAAAACTGTCGTCGGGTGTGTATGTGCCGTTGCACCAGTCATTTCGAGAGTGGCTGCTAAAGGAGAGTAGTGAGACTGACTACTTTGTGGATGTTAGGTTGGTAATTAGGGCTTTTCAAATGAATTGCTATGATGTCTAACTTATTTGCTATACCACGGATGCACGTCTTCTAATTACTTGTTCCTTTTAGTATCAGGAATAAAAACTGGGTACATCCTGCTGATTACACTCAAATACTAATTTATTTTGGAACACTAGGGCGAAAATAAGAGTGGCGTAGGGTCAATTAACCGACCCAGATTGATTTTTTTAGTAAGTTAGCCGAAACCGAAAACCGTATACGAAAAAATCCGGTGAACTGAAACAAAATAATCTGCCCGGGTCCAAGACAGCGTCCATTCCAATAATTTAATCGAACGAAAATTGAGAACCCAAAAAAACCAAACAGTAGTTCAATAAAGACCGAGTAAGGTCCAGTTAGCCATAACTGTGTCACCCTACTCAAGAGCTGAAAAAAACAGTATTTAAATTTGAAAGAGTTTAAATTCAACCTTAACACTAGAACGGTCGAGCGGCCACTTTGTGCAGTTGGAGTCAGTTTTCGACGCTGATTCCGAATATGGTCACAGAATTTGCTAATTCGTTGTTTTGAGGTGGTAAACACCCCTTTGAATTTGGACACCAAAAATCAGTAACAGCTCGATAGTTTACTTGTTACTCGAGAAGTATTTAATCGTGAGTCAAGCTTGATAGCTTGTTTGAAAGCTGAAATTCCGGCCTTTCTAGCTGTATATTACACACGGGTTGGTTGCAATAAAAAGTGTGTTTTTTAAAGTCTTTCAAAAACATATTCAAATTTTCAAATTTTAAACATCTAGAAAAAAGTGCTTGTATTTTTATTATAGAGACACCACTCAAAAATCGGATACGATAGGAAGAAAGAGCAGACAAAACTGGGTCTAGAACGTCTATTTAAAAAAAGTTCGTTAGTTATTTGCTTGGTAAATTACATCAAACAAAATTGTTGCAAAATTCGAAAAAAATAAAACCGCGATTTGATCGAATTCAAAGTTTTGGACGAAGACAATTTTTACGCATATGTAAAATATGATTTTATAACATGCAACAAAAATGAAAAGCATCTTTATATGAAGCATAATTATGGTAATGTATTTTAGAATGGTAAAGTGCAGTTTGTATTCCGTCAGAGGGAAACTCTTTTGAAGTTCCAAGTTAGAGATACAAAGCAAGTTTCGCTCTACTCCACAGCTCACCACAAAAAGAAATGGATAAATCAGGGAGCCAAAGATGATCGCTGTTTACAATCAAACCAAATTCGGTGTCGATATCTTTGATGAAATGATCAATGGGTATTCTTACAAGCCCGCAACAAGACGCTGGCCGCTCCGACTTTTTATGGGCTTAGTTGTGGATGGGGCGCGCAAAATGCCTTTGTATTGATGGGGGAAAAGCAACCAAGACGCGACTTCCTGCACAATTTATCCGATCAGCTAATGGATGGTTTGAAGAAAGAAAGGAGCAAGGAGAAAGGAGGTCACTGGAGCACAAAAGAATTTGGAGAAATATCAAACTTATATGCAAGGTATATTTAGACCAAATGTGTATAAATTTATCATCTATCTATAGCGTTCACGCGAAAATGGTCTCATCCGCCAAGCTTGAAGAAGAGCATTGCTACATCTGCAGATCAACAATCCGTGGGTCAAAGATTATTAGCTGTGGAAGTTGTCAAAAGCCAATTTGTGAAAAGCATGCAGTGACGAAGACCATTTGTATATCCTGCGATGAGACCGCTCGTCAAGATCGCCCGACGCTACGCTCAATGACAACAAGAAGTCAGTCAAAGCTTATATTTGCCAAGGGACGATGCTACGCCTGCGACAAAAGATGCCAAAAAGAATGCTTCAAATGCCATAGGCCTTACTGCGAACTTCACCGGTCAAAGAAAGAAGTTTCTAAATGTGATCACTGCAAATAAATGTTCTGGTTGCATTTTTGTGTGTATTTTGAAATTTGTGATGCATAAAAATATTTGAATTCGATCAAATCGCGGTTTTATTTTTTTCGAATTTTGCAACAATTTTGTTTGATGTAAATTTACCAAGCAAATAACTAACGAACTTTTTTTAAATAGACGTTCTAGACCCAGTTTTGTCTGCTCTTTCTTCCTATCGTATCCGATTTTTGAGTGGTGTCTCTATAATAAAAATACAAGCACTTTTTTCTAGATGTTTAAAATTTGAAAATTTGAATATGTTTTTGAAAGACTTTAAAAAACACACTTTTTATTGCAACCAACCCGTGTGTAATATACAGCTAGAAAGGCCGGAATTTCAGCTTTCAAACAAGCTATCAAGCTTGACTCACGATTAAATACTTCTCGAGTAACAAGTAAAACTATCGAGCTGTTACTGATTTTTGGTGTCCAAAATTCAAAGGGGTGTTTACCACCTCAAAACAACGAATTAGCAAATTCTGTGACCATATTCGGAATCAGCGTCGAAAACTGACTCCAACTGCACAAAGTGGCCGCTCGACCGTTCTAGTGTTAATACCCAATTCATTTAAAAATTTAGATACGGCCACATTCTTCTTTCACTATCGCTGGTCAGACAAGGCAATCTGCAGTCAGAACAATTATTTGAGTTGGGTCATCACCTACTAAAAGCCAACCCACACAAATATTTGCAATTGGGGGTAGCGCCTGATATGCCTACAGATAGAGGAGCTCAAATAGCTTGGATAAGGATGGCTGTTGCAGACAATAATATAGCTGAAGCGTTGCTCTTTTCTCGCAACACTTTTTACCCCAATTCAAAGGTAATTGGCAATTTATGACCTGTTCACATACTAACAGTGGGCATGGGCATAGTTGCACGGGCGCCGGCGCCAGGCGCCGACTTGACAAATTTCGAGCCGACCTGACAATTTTGGGTGCCAATGTTGCTGATAAATTTTTTTTCGAGACTGCCAATTACTTACTTATAGATTGAAAAAAACTTATTGGTTATATGCTATTACCGCAGATGCTAGGAGTATTTTAATAAAAATAGAAAAAAGGCGGCGCCGGCGCCCGTGCAACTATGGGCGTGGGAGTGAGAGTAAGTTGTCATTGTGAACACCCTTAACTCTCACTTTCACTCCCACGTTCTAGGGTTTAAACGACCAATTTTCTGCAGGTGACTCGGCTACTTCTCCTCGCTGGAGCCAATCCCAATTGTGTATTTCATAATGGCCAAAGTCTTTGTGTGGTTTTGCCCGGTCTGGGAACTGTGACATGCTCCAACTTCTCCTACAACATGGGGCTGACATAGAGTTTGTGCACCCCGAGACCGGAGAGACCCCTCTGATAATAGCTGTTCAACACAAGCACTTTGAAGCCACAAGACTACTTCACTCTTTGGGAGCTAGACTAGATGTGGTCGACAGGCAAGGCAGCTGTGCTTTGGTGCATGCAGCTCAGGTGGATGCCCTACCTTTGCTCAGTTTTTGCTGGAAGTTGGCAGTTGGGGCATGAAGAAGAGGGAAAAAGTAGGATTAAAATTTTTTCAGTAAAAAACTTCTATTTTTGTGTATCTAGGCAGAGTGACCAAAGTACCACCTTTAGGTGGCATTTGCCACCTTTTTCAAAACTTCGCCATCTTTTTGAAAAGTGAAAAGTGGCATTTTTTCAACAGTCTTCTAGATTTTTTTGTCTTAAATGCCACCTTTTTAGAAAAGTTTGCCTAAAATGCCACCTTTCGGAAAAAAATTGCCACTTTTTTCGTAATTTGAGTTGGTCACCCTGTATCTAGGGTCGACACCGACCGCAAAGGGTGCGGGACTGTACCCGATTTCAGTCTCAAATTGCAGATTTTGGACCCAAAACCGCATTTCCCTTTTTCAAAGACCACGAGCACACGACCGCTATTAGTCAAATGCAGAATCCTAGCTCTTATATTAGCCCATGCTGTAATATAAACCTGCTCTAGAGGGAAGTGGGAGAATACAAGCACGTGCTCCAAATAAGACTCCTATTTAGGTACGCGTCTTGATAACCGCTCCTCATATCTGAAATTTAAGTGAAATTTTGCGATTTATTGCAAAATTGCATGATTTTGCAAAAAAAAGAAGAGCGATTTCGGAATCCTTGCGATATTTCAAACTAAACTGACCAATGACAGCTGTTAAGAGCTGCAAATTCTCATAACTGAAGTCCTATTATCGCGCTGCGAAATAAGTGACCTTGCTTAAAATAATGGAATTTTTACAAAAAAACCGACATAAATTTTTTAAATTTATCATTTTCTACTCAAAAATCTAAAATGTTTTTTGCAGACACCCGCAAGCAGTCTATCAAAAACGCTTTTGAAGCAGCTGCCGATTGGGCAAGGTGCGCATCTGCCGCTACCTTCTGGACTGCACAGATGCCACTCTTGATACCAGTTCTGCCATGTGCATCGCGTGTGCCAGTGGTCAGTCTGAGGTGGTTCAGTTTCTGCTATCCAGGTTTTTTAGTTACTTTTTATGACCTTATCTCAAAGCTTTTTTTCCAATTGTAGAGGAGCCACCCTGTCACCCAACCAGAGTTGGAACGGCAAATCAGCCTTGATTTGTGCAGTGGAAAGTGGTTCGTGGGATTTGGTGGTAAATGTGTTGAACACTGCTTTGGTGGATCTGAACATCACAAACCTCTCCACTAGCGAACAATTAACTCCACTTATGGTGGCTGCAAGGTAGGCCTTACAAATATGCATTTAAAAATCTGGAAATTATTAATGCACCCTATAGTTGGGTGGTGTTTAAAATGGATTCTTATGAATCAGTTGCAGGAACGGTCATGTGGGTCTGGTGGATCTGCTCATTAACAGAGGTTTGTGTCATGTTTTTAACGTCTAAAACTGATTTCTTGACACTTTTTTTGTTGTTGAAGGAGCAGCCTTAGACGTGCAAGATGCTAATGGCAAAACAGCAATAATGCATGCCATCGAAGGAAAACACACCGAATCGAAGGCAAACACTGCTGCACTTTTAATTGACAGAGGCTGTGACATAACTGCTAAAGACCTGCATGACAATACCTTGATCCACTTGCTGGCTAGAAGTCCAAACAAGTGCTTGATCAATCGACTGCTCAAGTTGGGTTTGTCGCTGGAAGACAAAAATTGTGAGGGTTAGTGAACATTTATGAGACTTTTGGTGCAAGGAACAAGTACAAAGAAAAGCCTATGTAATACACAATACGGTTTCCATATTCCAGTAACTCCAAAAAGCTTATGTGTTTTCCACACTGGTACTTATTTCCACTTATTTTGTGAATATTATAAATATTTTTATGAAATTAAGTATCAGCGTCCCTTTTTTACAACTTTTCGCATGAGGACAGCTTAGCGTTCAGTCGATTTTTCATTATTCTTTGAGCTTCTTTTGAAAAATATGCTTCATTGATTTCTGGAACTTTGGCCTACCTTTCAAGAATTATTCGCTAAAATAGACAAGCCAACAAAATTTGGGCTTTGACTTATTATTCACCCGAAACCAACTTGTCTGTGATTTGAAATCTTTAATCAAATAACCGACTTTTTTAGGATATGGGTGTAAAAATCTTATTAATTGATGACCCAAATTAATAAGCTGAAATAAAAACATCGCAAAAGTACCAGAAAAAATTACTCAAAAAAAGTTGACGCAATATTGAATGAAAATACTAAAGTTAACTAAATAAATCGATTAACAACAATTACTTTAATTTATATTCAATTTTAGAACTACGTGCTATTGAAGTAGCCATCAAATTCAATTCCCAAATAGCCATTGATGCCTTTTTGGCTAGTGGAGCTCGTCTTCGCTCCCTTACCTGGCAAATAGCTTTAGAATGTAATCCTGAGCACTTGCTAGTGCTCACCAAAAAGCTGTTAGATGATGCCGCAATTCTACTCCGTAGAAAAGGCCTCATGAAGCTCTTCATAGGTACAACTACGCTTTGCAGAAATGCACTGAATTGCTAGACAAATGTGAGCAAGAAGGAGGTGATCAAGAAGAAAGCAGTGAACAGGAAGCCAACATTATAGTTCATTCCGTATCCAAGGAAGAGTTGAACAAAAGTTGTATTCAACTGCACTTTCCACTGTCATCTATCCAGCCTCAATTGAAGCAATATAAGCTGCAAACACTCTTTTCAGTTGCTTATTTGAAAAGAAAGAACAATGAATTGAGGTAAAAGTCTAACAGTAAAACACTTGATTGTACCAGAAATACTCCTTGGTTAGCCCCCTTTTTTTAAAGCTTGGTCCTTGCTGTCGAATTTCTCAAAAAAGTTACAAGTTTATTTTAATGGTAAATTTATTTACGGCTAAAATTGATTTCACACGCCAAAATACTGATTTCCTGCAGTAAATTTATTTTTCCCCGCACTAAATTTAAATTTTAAACAAAATACTGATTTACTGCAGTAAATTACTGTTTTTCTGCAGTAAATTACTAATTTCCCGCAGTAAATTTAGGATTCTCCGCAGTAAATTTGGCGGGAATTTAAATTTTTCAGTCAGAAAAGGGTAGTACTTTTTTCTAGTACCAAAGTACTTAATTCTAGTACCAAAATTTTCATTTTTTTGAACTTTTCTCTTTTTCTCCTCTTTTTGTAGGTACACTTTTTAAATTTTTTTAAACTATCGGCTAGCCCTCAGTCTCAGCTACTCAACAAGATATCTTTTTTCAGTAAAAAATTGAAAAAGTTGAAGATTTAGGGGTCTGAATAGAGGAATTTGGTCGAAAAACTTACATTATACAAAGCTCAAAATCTTCATATCTTTGAAATCTTTCACAGGAAATTGAAGTCTAGTTAGAAAGCTGAGATTCATGGCTACACGTTCATCTGTCAAGGAAAAAATCTCTAACTTTAAAAAGAGTTTTTCTATGCATGTTAAATTTTGGTACTAGAAAAAAGTATTTGCTACTAGAAATAAGTATTTTGGTACTAGATTCAAAGGACTATGGTTTTTGCGCGCAGCGATGTGCGCAAAATTTGAATTGGCGGGGCACACTTCTCTTTCATCTAATGCTGTACTCTTTCGAGTCGTTTCGAATGACTCGAAAGAGTACAGCATTAGATGAAAGAGAAGTGTCCCCCGCCAATTCAAATTTTGCACATGCCGCTGCGCGCAAAAATCATGGTCCTTTAAGTATTACCCGTCAGAAAATATGCTCAACTGGTCAAAATCCCACCACAGAGTGGTCAGAGGCCCATCAAAGTTAATTTTTGGGGATTTTACTATTGTGGGGGTAAACTTTTTGCGAAAAATCGATTGAGCGGATCAGAATTCAAGTCCGATGGGATTAATCACCCACAGCCTTTATTTAACGATTAACAAAAATAACAAAATTAAATTAGGGGCGTATGCATTTTTTTAGCAAAACAACAGGAACACCATGGTTTGAGTTACTGCACCTGGCACTAAGACCAACTAAACAACGGAGCCATGACAGTTTCTGTCGCCTCATAATAAAAAATACTTGTTTTAATAAAAACACTCACATAAACTGACAGAAACTGTCATTTGAATAGTCAGGGAATAAATGCAATTTGAATAGTCAGCCATCATGCAAATAAGTACTCGAGTTAGGTTCAGTGTGTAGGTAGAAAATTTTCTTTTCGTAGACTTGGATTAAGCAGTGAAATTTGTAATGACAAAAACCAAGTTCTTTTTTAATCATACATTTTTTCCACCATGAAAACATTTCAGCGATGCCCTAGAGCTAGCTAATGAAGTTCTTCCACTTATACTCCCTGACGATGATGACACCAGATTTGAGCTTTACATGTTCAGAGCTAAGTGCTTTTTTGACAGCCGAGATGTTTCTAGCGCTAGACAAGATGCTCAAATGGCCGTAGTGTTAAAACCAGACAATGTGGACGTTCAAAACCTGTTGGCTATACTTAACACTCCTGTTTGTGTCCCTCTTTTGTAGATTAGTTACTCATGAAGTGCCGTAACTCCTCCAATAAGCTTCCTCCCCCTGCTTTCTTCTTTCTCCTTTTCTTGGGATTTTTTAGCAAGCTTTCAAATCGTTTGGTCACTTTTAAGAAGAGGAATTTATAGAGGATGTACGGTATGTCTACACGGGTATTTTTTAAACTAGTTTGAACCAAAATTGTACTTGCTGAATCATTTAAACAAAAAACAGTAGCGTTATGTATTTATAATTGTATTATATTACCCATACTTTATTGTCTAATATTCCGAAATCTGTTGTATTCCATCCATTCAACTAATTGAAATTCTAGAAATTAGATTCGAAAAATATATGCTAAAGTATTTATTAATTAATGTTATTTATAATAATAAAGAGTCAATATAACATAGTTAAACAAATTTATCCTTCTTGTAATTCAAAGATCCTCACAAAGTTAAAAACTTACACAAAACTGCAAGCTTAGACAGTCGCCGTAAAAAGGTGTCGAACCTTAGGCTGTAACAAACTTTTCAGGAATCTAATGTACTTAAACAATTTCTAAAAAAACCTGGCTATAAGAATTCGCGAAGATGCTACAACATCATAAAACTTTATTGTCACTAACATGACTAAACGGACATACACTGTCATTTACGGGACACCCATCGGGATGGTTGAAATAAAACCAGCATGGACTTTTTTGAAAGTTGTCTTTGATGTTTGGCTTTTGTAAAAATTCTTTGTATACCACAGGCCAATTTCTGATTTCCACACGCCCACTTCTGGTCAGAAATACTTGATGCTGATTCTTCAAAAACGTTTGCATGCCTCCATCTTGATTTTTCATCATGTTTTTTTCTTGATCGGAGAGCAGGTTAGCTAGTTCAATCAATGGAACAGAGCTGCCACTACGCCA
This sequence comes from Ditylenchus dipsaci, assembly GCA_004194705.1. Lineage (NCBI taxonomy): Eukaryota > Metazoa > Nematoda > Chromadorea > Rhabditida > Anguinidae > Ditylenchus > Ditylenchus dipsaci. The sequence continues at coordinate 55,878 of SADC01001284.1, read as the reverse complement.
GTTGCTGAAATGAGTACTTTCAAGGGTTATATAAATTAAGTCTTATAAATAAAGTGGTAGGAAATCAACTAGTGACACATTATAGCACAGCTTTTAGAATATTCGATTAAAAGTCGACAATTTTAAATATAACTTTCTTCCGGAATATCGCTTTTCATACCAAAACCTCTTTTTTAAATTGAAAAAGTTAAGATAAAAAAAGTTAACCTAAAAAAATACACCCAGATGCGATATCCTATAAAGTAGGACTACTCAAAATATTTATAACTCAAATCTATAGAACTATTCTGAAGTGATTTCAGCGGATATGGATTTTTAAAATTTTTTTAGATAGATATATGTCGTTACAAAAACATTTTTTCTTTAAAAATTGTCAATTTCTAACAAAAAATTCTAAAAGTGAGATCACAAAGTGCCCGGACTGATAGCCGTCCAAAAAAAGTACTGTGAGTCTTTATTTTCCGTGTCTTCCAATGCAAGTAGGTATTCAAAAAACTTTCTTGTTGTGGCCAGTCGAAAGTCGTGTGGTATAGCGGAGCAGTTACGTAGCTAAAATTAAAAGAGTTAAATAAATATAAAAAGCAATCAGATTATACATAAATTTTGTGATTTCAAAATATTTAAAAGCAGCCTGCATCTTGATTTGGTAAATTTTGAAACGGACCAGTCCTATGATTACCTTGTTTGTTCTAATAATATTTATGGATCAGGGTTAGAGCAGGGGTTGTCTTGTCGGAGTAGATTTTCGTTCTGAGTGATGATGAAAAAGTCTACCACAACTTCGTTTTTACCTCTTTTGGCGTAAATTTGGGTAGTGTTTGATCGGTTTCGAATACATCTTGTGGTTTCGGTTTTTTTTAGTTATTTTGATTGGTTAACCGAAAAAATAGTTTTTGGTTTTTTAATGAAACAAGATTTTTCTGCAGCTGGTTTTCTAAACCCGGTTTACGGTTAGTCTGGTTGATGGTTTTTGTTAAATGTCTGGCCTTATAAGAGAGTCAATAAATGCTCTAAAACTCACTTGCTGTATAGCTGGCCGGGCAAAAAATGTCGGCTTGACTTGTCTGGCGACTAATAGAAGTTCTTCGATTATTTCTTCCACATTTTCAGGTAAACCATTGCCCGGAATTGTGCCAATAAAGCATTTCTAAAATGAATTCAGCCAATTCATTTAACGACTTTTGTTCAAAAATACCGTTTTTCTAGACGGAATTTTCAGTTGGTCTTCTTTCAAATCAAAGCCAAGCTTTTGAATAATGCTCTTGATGAAGTTGTGATAGGTATCTGGAACGCCTACTCCGGTTATTTCTTTTCTTGAAGTTCTTGAAAACTTAGAGAAGAAATCATATGCGCAGCAGGGAAGGAGGAAAAAGTTGCATTTAAGTCTGAAAATAAAAATAAAATAGTATTAGGTGAATGACAAGCTGTTTGTGATAAAAGACTCAGTTTTTTCTACAACGTTTCACTTGAAATTAATTTTTCTGCTCAATGCGGATGCGTTGAGAACTGGTCAAAAGTGTATTAGGTCGCTGGGATATGACCATTTTGAGTGGACTACCCATCAAATTTCACCGCTTATCATGTATCGGTTATATCTCAGCTATAAGAACAATTTTGACCAGATCTCAACGTATTCTCATGAACGAGCCTTTAATTGCCGTACAAATGTTCTCAGGAGTCGGAATTTACTAGGAGAATTTCGAAATATGTTTTATACTATGATACTGTCGAACCTCGTTCATCCGGCACGCCAAATATTTCGCCATTTCAAATGGGTAATATTTAATTCTGCCCCCTAATTACTGAAAAATGCCCCTAATTTTCTGAAAATTGCCCACAAGTTTTTTTCTTGTCGTTTTTAGTCTAAATTTTGCGGGAATCCGAATTTTCAAAAAAACTTGGATTGGTCAGAATCACACCCGGAATGGCCAGAAGCCCCTGAAAGTTGGTTTTTTGGGGGTTGACTGAGAAGGGGTACTTTTTTTTGCGAAAATTCGTTTGAGCGGATCAGAATTCCGGTCCGATCGGCTGAATAACTCAGAATTTCATCCTGAACCACTCAAAACCACCATAAACTTGGAATTCTGAGCGATTGAGCCCATCGGACCGGAATCCTGATCCGCTCAATCGAATTTTCGCGTAAAATTCACCCCTCCCCCCTTTAGTAAACCCCCCAAAAACCCACTTTCAGGGGCTTCTGGCCGTTCTGGGGGGATTCTGACCACTCCAAGTTATTTTTTGACTAGAAAATTTGAATTCCCACAAAATTTAGACTAAAAACGACAAGAAAAAAAACTTGTGGGCAATTTTCAGAAAATTAGGGCATCTTTCAGTAATTACGGGACATTTTTCAGTAATTAGCGGGCAAATCAAATTAGGGGGCATTTTTCAGTGATCAAGGGGCGTTTTTCAGTAATTAGGGGGCAAAATTAAATACCACCCATTTCAAATTGTGCCAAGTCAAATTGGGTCTTTTTCTAACTGACGTTTGACCCTCTCTTCATTTCAATACCGCCTTTGAAGTACTAAAATTTTCGGTTGCAACATAATAGTTTAATCGCGTATCTGAAATTCATGGTATTCAGAAATGAAAAGTTTCTTTTCTGCAGTCAAAATGTGGCCCAATTTGAAACGGCGCAATCTTTGGCGTGTCATTTATCCGGCACTACCAAAAGTTCGTTCCAACCTTAGGTCCGACACTTCTTTAGCTCAATTTTCGAAGTCTTTACCAAATGTGATTTGGCAGTCTAATCTAAAATATCGAAAGGATTCTGATTTCGCCGCTCGTTTGTCCAAAATATTTAAATCTCGCCATAAAGACCCGCGGACCTCGGTTATCCAGCACCCTTTTTGGAAATGAGATGCCGGATAACTGACGTCCATGGATCTTTATGGCGAAATTTAAAGATTTTGAATAAACGACTGGCAAAATCAGAATCCTTGCGATATTTCATATTAGACTGGCGAATCACATTTGGTAAAAGACTTCAAAAATTGAGCTAAAAAAGTGTCGGACCCAAGGCTGGAACGAACTTTTGGTAGTGCCGGATAAACAAAGAATGGCTGTACTGACTGTATATTTAAAAAAAAATTAAAAAACAATAATTCTAAGTCTACAGAAGCATCCACAAGTGGTCATTTTAAGCAGATAAACGTTCCTAAAAATAGTATTTCTATACCAACCTAGCAGCCATCACAGGTATCCAAGGGTTAATTCATCACTGTGATTGCCAATGAGGAAGTCAGCTCCGTTTAAAACGGTGGACGTGGAAGGAGAGGTTGGATCAATAGCAACTTCATGCAATTGGGCGCTATCTGCTAGTTGTTCCCATATTTTTCGCTTCCGAACATCCACTCCGACGCCATTGGCATTTTCTTTGGCAAGCAAATAGACTAGCAGGCCATTCCCGCACCCTAGATCGGCAAATCTGTTTGGGATGGTTTCATATTTGTTCCAAAGCTCCTGAAAAAAACGAAAAAACGAGTCTATATCGAAAATTTTCGCGCTGCTAGGAGCATCAGAACAAAAAACCTATATATGAACGAACGTATATATATGAACGAACGAACGCGACCATATACCAGAAAAAAATTTAAAAAATTATGTAAATTCATGACATCCAAACAAAATTTTTGGCATGAAATTTCAAAAATTTAAAGAAAAACTTTGGAAATATTGCCCGAAAAGATGCGAAAACAAAAATAACGTAAATAAGCATTCAGTTATCCAACCACTAAAAGTAAATATTTACCAGGAGATAAGAGGCAATTCCACAGTCTTCATACACCACTTTTTGGGGTCGCTTCTTTCGTTCCAGTTCTGAATATAATCCTTTTAATATAATCCCACTCAGGAACAAAAGTACCTGAGCAATTTGGTGGGCCCAATTATATTTTATACGCAAGTAAGTGGATGCATAACTTTGATCGTCTAAAAGCGATTGTCAAAAAAGTAGTTTGTGATTAAGTTTGCTCTAAAGTCTGGCCAGCCTATTTATTTTTTCCGGAAATCCTAAATCAAAAATGGCTTTAACTTTGAAATCCTATACCTAATCTAGGTCACATGTTGATTCAAAAATATTTAAAAAATGATCGAAAAAAAAACTAAAAGTACTCGTTTTTACTATTTACTGGGATAATTAGTATTTTGATATGTGAAAAAAATTTGACCCACGATCTTAACAAAAGACTTTAAAAAAAATATTCGATAGCAGGCCGGAATCTTACTTGAGTCATTGATGATAAAATTGTAATTGTGCAAAATGATTCTCACCTATCAGTCTATGACAAACACGATTAGTAGAAACATCGGTATCATTTTGCATGCCTACTTCTTGTACTTTTTTAAGCTTGTTTTGTGAAAAAGAGTGGATGTATTGGACGATCAGCTTTTTTTAAATCTGCAGACAATTAACATAAGATTTCAACAACTTTATTGATTTACATAACATCAATAAGATATAAATTTATCATATCTAATCAAATTATCACGCAGGTTTTTGATTTCTAGCGTATCCATAGTTTTGCAGTCTACTAGCAGGACCACTTGAATTTAACACAATCGGAGCGGAGACATACTCTGAATAAAAAAACCAAATGTTTGGTTAAAATTTTGAAAAAGATTGCTTCATCAATAGTTTTCAATAGTTTTCTCTCGAGCTAATTGAAAAATAGAAGGAATGGTTTAATTCACTACAACTGTGACTATTTTTTCGTAACTTGGCCAAATCTGGTTTTATAAACCGAGCTTCCATAAGTCACAGATTCCCCCTTTTTGGCCGAAAATTGTGATTTCAGAAAAAAACGTTTCTATGGACAGTGTGACAGGTAAAAGGACAGTTCGCATCGATGCGAACTGTTTTACCGTATTTCCTGTAATAAGGCGGCACCCTCTAATAAGGTGGCACCCCAACTTCGAGGGTCTATATCTCGAAGCAGAGCAAATATTTTGGTTATCTGTTTGATGCATTTTCTTAACTCCCATGAGCTCTACCCATTCTAATTTTTAGATTTTGGTTGAGCACCCGAAAATCTCGACATTGAATTCGAATTTTTCGGATTTTCAGGGGTTTGAAAAATAAGGCGGCATGCCGCCTTATTACAGGAAATACGGTATGTCCTTTGTAACACTCTTAAATTGTGTCATTCTAACTTTAGGTCATATCTCAGCAACCAAGGATCTTTTTGAAATTATGCTTTATAATTCGGATCCTTTAACATATTTTAGCTATTAGACAACTGCGAAAAAGTTACTCATAAATTCGCAACAGTATTCAAAAAAAACATTAAAAAAATTAACCATATACAGACCTGTGCACGGACCGTTTTTTAAATTTGACGCTTTCGCAAAATTAACTGGTTCGCAAAATTCGTAACAAATAAGAAAAATATTAAAAGTGGGCCTAATGTGAAGAAGGCCCAAATTTTAAAAGGCCCCAAATTTTCAGCTCGTGCACAAGCCTCGCCGCATACAGTCAACTCTCTATTTAACATAACTCAAGGACCGAACAAGTTACCACGCTCGACACCTTATTGACATCCATTTTTTCAAGCTTTTACCAGTTCTGTTTTGACAATCTGGTCCCAAATATTCCAGGGATTCCGATTTCGCCGATCATTTTTTGGAAATACAAAATTTTCTTCTCTAAAAAAGCAAAAACTCTATTAAAAAACAGTTTTTCGTTAAATCGAGTTATGCTATATAGAGTTTTTGCCTTTTTAGACAATAAGAATTTAGTTTTATGAAAAACGATCGGCGAAATCGGAATCCTCGCGATATTTGGGACAAGGCTGTAAAAACAGAACTGGCAACAGACTTCAAAAATTAGGTTAAAAAAAGTGTCAGACCATAGGTGGGAACGAACTTCTGACCTTAAATTTATGTTATGTAGAGTTATGTTATATAGAGAGTCGCGTACACGGACAATTCACGCCCAGGACAATTCACGCCCGGGACAATTCACGCCCGAGACAATTCACGCCCCGGACGATTCACGCCCCAGGACGATTCACGCCCTAGATAATTCACGGCGCTAAATTTATATCCTGGTAAAGGATGTCTAGTAAATTGATCCGCTAATAGATTACAGGTTCGAATTTCGGTGGTGTTGAAGGAGGGGGAAACCATTTAGGATTGAAAAGTGGCTTCCATGGCGCAGTGCGTAAGCCTTCGCGTTTTTTGGCCCAAAATGGTGTTGCAGGTTCGATTCTACGTGGTGACATACTATTTATTTTGACTTGTTTGACCAGTTCTACGGGTAATTTGGGTCGCTGCTTCCGAATCTGGCGTCAAAAAAGTCTAATCACTCCTAGAACTGGCCAAACAAGCCAAAAAAAATAGCGTGCCACTACGTGGGATCGAACCTGCGCAGTATTTTATTTTTTTTTAAAACGTAAAAAAATTTTGCTCCAAGTGGACGACCACTCGGTTTTGTTGGCGCATGGGCTATTCAATAGAATTTAGGTTGAATCATAGAAAAAATCCTAACTTTTAAAAGTTCTGTACATGACCAAAATATTAATACCCGGGTATCATCCAAGTGGACGACCACTTGGTTTTGTTGGTGCATGGATCATCCAGTAGGACAGAAGTTGGATCATGGAAAATATTTTGAGTTTCAAAAGTTCTTCACAAGACGAAAATATTATACCCGAGTATCATTACACTACCTGAGTTCCCCAACCTGGGTACGACTACCTGGGTACAACAAAACCAAGTAAAATTTTTTTACGTTTTTCGTGTTCCAAAACCTGTTTTCTGGATTAATTTGGACATGCTGAAAATGCTTTGATAATAGTAAAATAAGGTTTTGTTTGATATTTTTTGAGTATTCGGGTACAATTGATTTTACCAAAAACCTTTACGGTGTGTAGCTACCCTTATTACCCAAATTCTGGGTGATTTAGACGGTTTGATAAATAGAAAAGCAAATAAATAAAGTAACTTAATGGGAATTATCTAGGGGCGTGAATTGTCCTGGGGCGTGAATTGTCCGGGGCGTGAATTGTCCCGGGCGTGAATTGTCCGGGCGTGAATTGTCACGTACCCAGAGAGTCGACTGTACTGAGATTACTCCCTTACCCTTAGCTGAATCCATAATTGGCTGTATCTTTTTGGGTTCAGAGTAATTGGTTTAGAGGTAGAAAAAGACAGCAAGCTTGGAATTTTTGCAGGGGGTGGTCCTATAAAAAATCATGTAAATATGTTATTTTTTATAATTCTGACAGCAAAATTACCCTGTTTGCTTTGCTCGCTTGCTTTAATTTCCATTTTTCTTTTGATGACCCCCTCACTTGTTATAATTCGTCTCATGGTCATTCTGGTGTCTTCAATTTCGTGCTCTTCTTGAGCCAACATTTGTTGACAGACTCGCTCTGCATGAAGTCCACCACAGCATAAGCAGTGCTATATTCCCGAAGTATTTTGGGACGATGAACTGAGATTTCATCTACGACGCCGAACTCAGCAAAGTACTCTTCTAATTCAAATTTGGTGGGAAGTCTGTCCTCTATGGAAAAGGAAACAAACAGTCGTTTGGTCGTCAAAGAAGCATCTGATGAGTTTGAGGATGTTTGGCTCTGAAATGATAAAATACCAGCAGAAATAGAGCAATTTATTTAGTCTGGGGCGAATTTCCTAATTTTGTTAGATCATGTTAAGGAAATGTTTAAAGGGGCATAACAAAGCGTTTTCTTGAATCGTTCCATTATTCACTTGTTTCGCGTCAAATCTAATATTGATGACCTTATACTACTTTTAAAAACTAGGCAGAAAACTTAAAAAATCTAGATGATAACGCATGTGAAAATTTGTCGAGAAAGAAAAGAATCACTGGTCCCCGTTTTTTTTTGAAAAAACAAGGCCTTTTCTCCGCGTAACGCTCTGGTATGCCCCTTTAAAGGGCATGCCCAGGCTAATGAGAAGTGGTGACCGGGAATTTAAAATTTTTTCCTAATCATTGAGCTTCTATACGGATTTTTTAACTTGGTTTCTAACAGAACTAAACCTAAAATTAAATTCTAGGCCTTGTTTTGTTAGAAAGCAAGATGAAAAATCCGTACAGAAGTCCAATGATTAGGAAAAATTTTTGAATTCCGGGGCCCTACCTCTTATTAGCGTGGGTATGCTCCTTTAAACGTCTGCTAAGTAATTTTAATAGGATCAAATTGAAAAAACTCCCGGCAAATGAACTGTGAACTTTCCCAACACATTTGTAAAGCTTTTATTCTTGGTAGCTTTTATAAGTTTTTAATTTTTTGACCACTGTGTAGCCGAGGATCTAAGCTTTCTTATTAGCTATCAACTGATTTCATGAGGTTAAAAAAATTGATGAAAAAAGTTTTTATATGGACTAATATTTTCAAAAATCTACAATTGTGTGTTTGGAATCTGTGACTGACATTATTGGCTGGACACCCCCCGGAATTCGGTCCATATAAAAACCTATTCCACCAACTTTTTCAAACCTCATGTAATCAGTTGACAGCTCATAAGAAAGCTTAGATCTTGGGCTACACACTGGTAAAAAAATTAAAGACTTATAAGAAAAATAGCAAGAAGCTTCACAAATTCGCCGGGGAAATTCCCACATTTGCCGGGAGTTTTCACATGCAACTATTTTTATATCCTAAAAACAATTTAAAAGTTTTTTTTCTCAAAATCTAAATTTTTTCATTTTCGAGTTTCTTTCTCCACAAATTAATAAAAAATGAGGCTCATAAATAGAAAAATAGAGCTTCTTTCTGCCTACTACTTTGACATCCGACTACTTACCTCTGTTGTGGGCGAGGCTAAAGTGGCACTCCATGCTTTTAGAAAAATGATTTCTGTGAAATTTGCTTTTTTGGAAATGTCTAACTTTATGCCATGTTTACCAGGGAAATCAAACATACCGTATCCAGTCTCTTCACATTGATCCTACGATCACCAATATAATGTGGACATCCAGCCATGAAGCTATCTGCACAGCCTGGGTTTCTTAAAAACATGGTAAAGGTGGAATTATAAAAAAGTAAATTCTAAATTCTTACTTGTAAGAAATAAAGGCAAAACCTCGACTTCGACCAGATTTTCTCTCTCTCATTACTTTACACTCTACGAGCTCACCCCATGTACGAGAATAAGACCGGATAGTCAGCTCTTCTAATTCAGTGGACAGATTTCCAAGGAAAATTCTGCAACTGGCAGATGAGGAATTGCTTGATGTGGACGGTTCCATTTTTAGCAAGCCTGACTGAAAACCAAATTCTTATCTAGCACATGTTTTTTCTGAGTCCACAAACTGTAAGAAATATTACCGTTATTTTTGAAAGGAATATGTGATATAAAATTCATTTTAAAATTCCGCGAAATGTTAAATGTGCAATTTTTGAAAACGATAAATAAGACTTGCCTTGAACTGAAGGGATTTATCCTCGAAAAGCGTAAAGCTACGTCCACATACTACGACCCCGTCTCCGACCAGGGAACTGCATTTGGTGCTAAAAGGGGTGTTTTCAGCATTTTTAGTGCTAAAAAAGTGCTATATAGCACCGAATGCAGTTCCCTGCCTCTGACTACTCGGGGTATGTGAACCTCCGACTTCGTTTTTGCGAACTGTTCACATACTGTGACTCCGACTCCGACGCCATTATGAACACACTCCGACTCCGAGTCTGTTTTAATTAATGCCACAGTCAAAACTCCCATTAAGGTAACACCCAAAAGTTCGTTCCAACACTTCTTCAACACTTTCGACCCTTTTTTCACCGCGATTTTTTTAAATTTTTCCTAGTTCAGTTTTAACAGTCTGGCTGGGTATAGGCTGCATGTTGCGTGGGATTTTTGACAATTGTTGTTTTCTTTTTTCAACCGAATTTCTTATTGATAACCGGATTTACTATAGAGATTCTACCTGAACACTCAACTATACTATCTGGCTACCTACCCACCCTAACTGGTCATACACCTACCCTACCTTGCAGAAAAGTGGGCTTTAACACAAAAATACACCTTAAATACAGGCTAAAACGCACCATCACCAATTTGGAGGGTAAGAAAAAATTTTTAGAAGCAATTTCAAGTATACGTGTTTGTGCTTAAGAGAAAGCCAAGATGTTGTACTTAAAGGGGAGGAAACAAGTTCAAATCGGCAACCAGACATTTTCTAATATTTTTAGAATTTGTCGCGCGACATTTTCTAATATTTTTTCGGTCGATTCGGTCGTTTCGCCCGAATTTACCGAAAAAATATTAGAAAATGTCGCGCGACAAATTCTAAAAATATTAGAAAATGTCTGGTTGCCGTTCAAATCCCTAAGTGCACACTTTATTTATTTTTTTTATAAAATTCACTGACATCTAGGGCCAAAAAGTATCGGGGAATCGACTGGAAGTATTTTAGCACTGCTTTACTGTCAGCAAATGCACTAACTTTGGGATTTCATGGAAATGAGTCTTGTGTAAGATGGCATCTAGTTAGACATCTTTGGATGTTTTTTAAATCTAGCTCTAATTAAATACTATTTTTTCTGTTGGATAGCTTAAACGAAAGCCTAGAGCCTCGGCTACATTTTAGTACATGAAACGTGTGACTTCTAGAAAATAGTCCGAAATATCAATCAAAGGAGTCAAAGAAAAACCCCCAAAACGATCGATTTTCGGAAAATTTAGCATATTTCAGCCTGTAAATAAGCTCCAGTAGATGTAAAACCTTACGCTGATGATCTTGTGAAATAGCTAAGAGTGTGAGAGTCATTTTGTCACCAAACTTGTAAATGAAAGAATAAAAAATAAGGTGAGCACCCAGTGATAATTGAACCTGTGACTTAGGCGATGCGTATATAAAGTTTCCTCTCCTTTTAAGGGTTCTGCGAAGATATCCTACATTTATTCGCAAAAAAATTGGTTGATGTCCGTGGAAGTTTGAGGAGTTCTCACTAAGCAATTTTGTCTGTTTTTTTGTTTTTTCATTGAAGTAAGGGTCCAGCTTCTCTCAGTTTTAGTTAGGGCTGGAATATGATCGGTCATTTTCGAATCCGGTCATATCACCGATCATATTTGGTTGGCAACCAGACAAATACAGTTTTTTGTTGTTTTTGTCGCGCGACAAATACAGTTTTTGTTGTATATGTCGTGTCGAAACTGTCGCGCGACAAATACAGTTTTTCAATGTTTGTCGCGCGACAAATACAGTATTTTTTATTTTGTCGCGCGACAAATACAGTTTTTTGTTGTATCTGTCGCGCGACAAACATTACTTTTTGTTGTTTCTGTCGCACGACAAACATTATTTATAGTTTATCAGTTTATTTATCGTTGTCATTAATAGATCTTGTTTAGATCCGTCGACATGTCTAGCGAATCTGAAGATGAAAATGGTGATGAGATTAGTTTTCTTCTCAGGGAACCAATCGAGCGAGAAGATGTCAGCAGCAGAGGAAAACGTATCGTCTGGGCCAATAGCTACTCTTATACGCATCGCAACGTAAGTTTTCATTATGTTTGGTTGAGCTGTACAATAATACGCTCAGGAAAGTTCGAGAATAATTGGTGTCCATTTCTTCGTCTGTCAGCAACAAGTATATCGTGCTGCAGCGACCAGTGACACATAATGCCGTGGAATCGTGGAATAAAGAATATAACGCGCACTTTCCTGGTGGTGGCAAGCCTGAGCGCAGCAAGGTCATTCGGCATCAGATGGATGAAGAAGAAGCAGTTCGGCATCTCATTACCAGGTTTTTTTTTACATTTTCAAACAGTATTATGTTTAGGCATGAAAGAAAACTGGAAGAAGATTTTCGCAACATCAGGCCAAGCAGCTGGAATCCGAAGAACGAATTCATGCAATCGTCAACGAGTCGAATGCTCAAAGGAAAGAACATCCAGGAAAACCGTCAGATGAAAAGCTACTCGAATTTCTTCGCTCTATTCAAGATTCGCTGTGCTATCCAAGGGGGACCAATCCGGATAATTTTGTTATATTTGTGAGTAATCATAGCAAACAATGTGGCACGATAAAAACAACAAAAACTGTATTTGTCGCGCGACAAAAAACAACAAAAAACTGTATTTGTCGCGCGACAAAAACAACAAAAACTGTATCTGTCGCGCGACAAAAACAACAAAAAACTGTACCTGTCGCGCGACAAAAATTTTAAAAACTGTATTTGTCGCGCGACAAAAACAACAAAAAACTGTATTTGTCGGGCGACAAATTTTACAAAAAACTGTATTTGTCTGGTTGCCATTTGGTTATATTCGGTCATTTTCAATTTTTGTGGCCAAAAAAATTTTAAAGGAGAGGGGAAACTGCGGTTCACACTTATTTCCGCCAAACTGGTTTCCGCCAACTGCTTTCCGCCAACTATTTTCCGCCAAACTGATTTCCGCCAAACTGTTTTCCGCAAAGCTGATTTCCGCCAATTTTTTTTCAAAAAGAAGGGCTTTAGTCAAAATGTGATCTAAATTTTTCGCAAATCCTTTTTCTTGCATCAGATTTATTTTTGCACATACACATTTTTTGCATCAGGGGTGGTAGTAACAATCAACGGATAAAATCCGCGGATACGGATAAAATCCGTGGATAGAAATATCCGCGGATTCCTTGATTGTTACTACCGATTATCCGTATCCACAGATTTTTTTCGAGGATACGGATTTATCCGCGGATATTTTGATTGTTACTACCACCCCAGATATAATTTATTTTGCATCAGATTTACGTCTTTTAGTATCAGATATGCAATTTTCTGCCTTAAACCACTTAAAGTGACCTCTTAAAACCCTAAACCACTCTTAACGATTTCAAACCGTCACAAAGCACACAAAATCACCCTGAACACTCCAAATGGCCTCAAAATATTTCAGATCATTTATAATCCCAAGGAACACCCCAAACACCCGAAAACCACTTCATGGTCTCTTAAACATAAGTAACCACCCTGGTTCTTACCTACAGGATCTATATTTATGTCTGTCTTATGCAATACTATTATTATAACGATTTTTAACATAAGTTCGCGGAGTGCCTATAGATTAGTACCCATCCAGTCTAAGTGGATGTTCGCGTAGTTACCGAAACTAGAAAATTTACACTTTAAGCGTGGATACAGAAAATTAGCTGGCTTAAAAACCAAAACATTATTATCAGCTTCAGACAAAACAAAGAAATAGAAGTGACAACAGAATTGCAAGTTGATCCTCGGAATCCTCATCATTTTCGGGAGTGCAAAAGTACTTGTCACCAAAACCTGCATCACGTAGCCTTTGTTCCGCTTCTAACATACTCCCTGAAACACGCCAAGAATTTATTTAGTTAGTTATTTATTCACTAGGTCGACCTATAGTGAGCACAACACATTTCCGGAGTTACTATGTTCAGGATGTCTTCTTTTGGTAGGCAGCCGAAAATCGTCCAGTAGAACCCTATAAGTTTGCTCAGGACCTGGACCAAGGCGCTAGGAAACGCATCTCTAAGATCCTCCATGCAGATTCGACGAGGAGAGTCTACATTGTCCCAAAACCATCGGTAAATAAGATCCTTAACAATTAATAAATCAGTCAAGAAAACAGTCAAAGTAAAAGAATAACATTAAAAATCCTGGCAAATGCTAGAGCCTTTTTCGAATTTGGCTGCGGAACTTCGCATAATGGGCATTCTTGACCAACAAGAAATATCTAAGGACATTTGCGGATAAACCAGCCTAAAATCAGCTATACAAATGACTGACTCACGCAAGAATGGACATTAGAAAAAGTAACGAACCAAGAGGGTTGCGAATCCACACAAAATCAGTTGGACGAATGGAGTGCTTATATACTGGTGCTCTGTACATGCTGGAATCGAGTAATTCAGGATGATGTTCCTTCCACCGATGGCTCGGCTATTGCTACAATAAAAAAGGTAAGCCTTAAATATGATAAAAATAAAATGAATGACTGACCTCGAAGAGCTTTTCGGAACATTGGAAAGGTTGAACGGACCTTTGTCAGCTATCTGAGCAATGTTGCTTTCCATCTGCTCTGCTTCCTCTTGCTTTTTCTACTTCCTCTCGCGACGGATTCTCAATTGAGCCATATTTGGAGGTTGCCTTCCCACTGCAAATTCGAACGGAACGCCAGTTTTGAATCATCTTAACAGAATTTGCACAGTCTTTGCGCGTTTCATAACGGTTACACATCACTAGCATTTTTCCCTTGCTCGTTTTGCTGGTCGATGCCATTTTCTATAAAAATCAAATCAATATCGTCCTTGTCAACAAATCTTCAGCCATGAAAAAAACAACAACATGAACAGCGGAATACACAGATAAAAAAGTGAAACAATACAGACCAAATTTTGACTAAAAGCCTTCTTTTTAAAAAATTGGCGGAAATCAGCTTTGCGGAAAACAGTTTGGCGGAAACCAGTTTGGCGGAAAATAGTTGGCGGAAAGCAGTTGGCGGAAACCAGTTTGGCGGAAATAAGTGTGAACCGAAACTGCCCTTCTAATTGAAGTGGAATTAAAACTTACTGTGAAATAAGAAAATATTTTAACACCGTAGGCCAGCGTGTGCTAGGACGGACTCAAAGATGTTCCCCAAACTACAAAAAGGTAAGAAAAACATGTTTGGTGAAAAACAGCCACTTTTAAGATTACCCTGGCATGGATACTTACGTACTTCTTCTTAGGTATAAGGTCCTAGATATTACCATCTACAATCTAGATACCTGGGTCTTGAAACCGCCACCTGGGCAATACTACCTGAATTTGAAACCTTTACACCGCCGGGCTACAACCACCTAGGTACACAGATCAATCAACGCTGGCGCAGCTAGTTCGGTCAGAAGATGTGTTTTTGAACGTTGAGATATCATACAGATAATTAGTGTACCTTTAGATAGTCGGGGTAATAGGTAGTAGGCATAGTAGCCGCCAGTTGGGATGGCCGCCAGTTGGGATGGCCGCCAGTCAGTGGCCACCAGTTGGGATGACTGCCAGTTGACCCTCGTTCCAAAAAATGGCAGAAAAGTGGGCTTCAACACGAAAATTTACCCAATATGCAGGCGAAAATACACCATCTCCAATTTGGAGGGTAAGAAAAAAATTTTTAGAAGCAATTTCAAGTATACGTGTTTGTGCTTAAGAGAAAGCCAAGATGTTGAATTTCAGGGTTCCGGAAAGATATCCGGCATGAGTTCACAAAAATTGGTAGAAAATCGGTCTTGGACATAATTTATAATTTTATCATCGGACCATTAGTCAGTCGCACAGTGCGACTGATTAAGTGCGACTCACAGTGCGACTCGCACTATATCAGCATTAGAACTTTATCGGGACTCCACTGTATAGTATTTTCGCCGGATTTCAGCGAATCCACCCAAACATCTATGTTTTGTTCGTTGGTGAATCCATTTATCCTATTTAGTTTAAATAAAATACAATTTTTTTTTCCGTAGTTAGTATCTAGTTCATAATTTATAAATTTCAGATATTATGGAGCGTATTAAAGTGCACAATTGTCAAGTGGTAAAGACTGGAGCCAAATATTGCCTGTATCTCATCAGGAACTGCTTCCGTATTAGTCACAACTATTCTCTGACGCATGCCATAAATTCAGCCAATGAGTCCAAACTGCCACTCTTAGTTTGCTCCTTTTTCAGCAAAGGTATTTGATTCAGCTCCACCAGTAGGCATGGTAATTTCTATGTATGTTCAACTTTAGAAGATTTCAACAAGCGCCAAAGGATTTTTCTTCTGGAAGGTCTTCTGGAGCTAAAGCATAGTTTTGGTCAGTTCTCCGGTCTCAAGTACCTGCCGCTAGAGTGTGATGGTTCGGAAGTGCTTCCCAGTATTATGAACTTCGTGGATGATGCCTCCGAAGTCATAGTGGACTATGGATATCTTCGCTCAGATCGGACGTTGCTGGCATCCTTGAAAGATGAACTCGTCAAAAAGCAGTGTCGTCTCACAACTGTGGAGTCGAATGTAGTTGTGCCAGTTGAGGTTAATCTATTCAGTTTCTGGTCATAATGTAAATTTTTGTGTTCTATCCAGCTTGCGTCGCAAAAATCAGAAACTGCTGCACGAACTTTTCGGCCGAAAGTATGGCAAAGGGCCAAGGTGAGGTTTTTATCTTTTTCCTGCCAGTCTTATTGGTCTTCGAAACTGCTTTAGGATTTCCTGATTGCTGCAGATTTGCCAGATCCGGAAACAGCTTTGTTGTCGAAAGGTATTGTTTTCGGATGTGTAGCATAGTCATTGTAGACATGGCATTACCTACGCAATGAGATCATTCTTCTTTCTTTTAGATTCCCTTCCTAATGGTCCTGAGCTTGATGTTGAGAAGGAACTAGAGCAGACAAAAGCCGACTGTTCAACAAAGAAGCCGTCGTACGCTAAGGGTGGAGAGTCACAAGCAAAGCTGATGCTAAAAAGCTTCCTGGAGAGTGGTCTGAACATTTATGGAACTGAAAGGAATTTTCCTGGTAGAGTCCTATGCATTATTAAAAATACAATTCTATTTTAAAGGACTCGGTGGACAAAGCAATCTCTCTGGATTCTTGCGCTTCGGGATGATCAGCCCTGTGGAAGTCATTTTGAGTGTGAGTGCGTCCAAATCAAAGAAAGAAAACAAGGGTATATTTTTTGACGCCAGCCCAGGTCATGAGATCACCCTTAAATCTAATATGACGCAGGTGAATAATATGCAGAGTGGTCCAATTTTTTTGAGACTTTTATTGTGGGTGTAAAATTTTTTATAGGCCGAATTTCGAAATGCTGCTTTACAGATTGACTCATCCCCTGGTCACAGTAAGAGGTCGAAGTCGTAATAAAGTGCTGCCTAGAAATCGTTATTTTATTTGTCCCATTGCGGATATGATATAGGAAGCCCCCCTTAATCATATACTAATTATGGGTGGTCTCCTATATCAGATTTGCGCTTGGACAAATCAAAGGACGATTTCTATGTAGCACTTTATTTCGACTTCGACCTCTCACTATGACCATAGGATCAGAATTGAAAAGCAATTTTTCAGTGTATTTAGTTAAAAACACGACTTTTGCTTGGTCACCCCTTTGGTTTGGTGCTTGCTCATCCAGAGGACATCCCCAGACTAGGACCAAAACCACAGGGGGACCAAGCAAAAATCGTGTTAATGACATTATATACTAAAAAATTGCTTTTCAATTACAGTAGCGGACAAAAATAATGTAACACCTGTACAAAAATCTAAGTTTTGGTAAAGTTCTAGTATCTCCTGGCAAAATTTTGTCCGGCAAAAACATTTTAAGTGTATTTTAAGCAAGGAACATGATTCTGCAAAAAAAATTCATTCTTGAGGGCACAATTTCATTCTACAGCCACTTTTTCACGACTAGTCCATTTTTGGGCCGGACAAAAGTAATGTAACACCTTTGATTTTTTAAGGTAGTACTTCGTAGCATAACCATTTGCATCAATAACAGCTTCACAATGTAAGCCCTGAATCTTGGCTGCAATTTGGTGGGTCAAACTCTTCTTTTTGATTATTCCGAAAAAAGTTATGCCCATCAACAAAAAGTGTCAATTTCTAGTCAAAATAAAGGAAAATCTAAGAAAAATGACTGTTTAGCCATATAAATAATAGCTTTTCTCAAAAAATGTCGATGAAAAGATAACATCCATTGCACCATTCGAAAGCTCTTTGATTTCTCCACAAAATGACATGTCGACAGTTTTTTTAGAAAAATACAGGGCTGAGAAACGGACGGTTGAAGTTAAAAAAGGTAAAAAACCTCTCTTTTTGCCTTTTTTTAGCCTTTTTTTGTCTTGTCTGAATTCAACCGTCCGTTTCTCAGCCCTGTATTTTTCTAAAAAAACTGTCGACATGTCATTTTGTGGAGAAATCAAAGAGCTTTCGAATGGTGCAATGGATGTTATCTTTTCATCGACATTTTTTTGAGAAAAGCTATTATTTATATGGCTAAACAGTCATTTTTCTTAGATTTTCCTTTATTTTGACTAGAAATTGACACTTTTTTGTTGATGGGCATAACTTTTTTCGGAATAATCAAAAAGAAGAGTTTGACCCACCAAATTGCAGCCAAGATTCAGGGCTTACATTGTGAAGCTGTTATTGATGCAAATGGTTATGCTACGAAGTACTACCTTAAAAAATCAAAGGTGTTACATTACTTTTGTCCGGCCCAAAAATGGACTAGTCGTGAAAAAGTGGCTGTAGAATGAAATTGTGCCCTCAAGAATGAATTTTTTTTGCAGAATCATGTTCCTTGCTTAAAAATACACTTAAAATGTTTTTGCCGGACAAAATTTTGCCAGGAGATACTAGAACTTTACCAAAACTTAGATTTTTGTACAGGTGTTACATTATTTTTGTCCGCTACTGTATGAGTCGATCTGTGACAACAGAATTTCGAAATTCGGCCTGTAAAAATTTTTACAGCCAAAATAAAAATCTCGAAAAAATCGCGCCACCCTGTATATTTTTGAAGTCTCGCATCGATAATTTCGGCCTCGAAAGTTTTGGTCCTAAGCTTAGTAAAGTGGGTCGCAAAATTTATGTTGTTTTAAGAAATTTTTTGGAACTTTTGTTTTGGTGTCTCAGTGAACTTTGTTTTGGCTTAATTTTCATAGATTTTGAACCGTTATGTCCTTTTCAGATTCCTTCATCGAAGAGCTTTTAGTGAGGCGTGAGTTGAGTATGAACTTCATTTGGTTTGAGCCTGACAGTTATGATTCTGTAACCTTTCTTGCGTGCGCTTCTTTTCATACAATCAAACATGTGTTCAGTTGGAGAGCATTCCTGACTGGGCCAAAATCACGCTGAAGATTCACGCAAAGGACAAGCGCAAAACTCTTTACACCTATGAACAATTAGAGACGGGCAAGACCAAGGACCCCTTCTGGAATGCGGCTCAGCTGGAAATGGTTAATACGGGTGAGTTGCTTCAAATGTTATGAGGTCTACGGTCAACCTCTAGTGAAAAAAATTGTTTCTAAATTTGTACGGCCCTTTTTAAAATCAGTTTTCCACACATTGACCGAAGTTGGTCGAGTATTGCTCTATAAAAAAATTACTTCCCCCAGGAGCTCACTGTGTCGAGATTATTCTAAAGAACTTGTTCGTAGGAGTTCGCCAAGTGTATTGAAAACCGAGAGTTGACTGTATTGCTGACCCGCCCAATGATGTTACCAGAAATTTAATGAAATGCTATGTTTTTGTAGGAAAAATGCATGGATATATGAGGATGTATTGGGCTAAGAAGGTCATTGGAGACTTGCGAATTTCGTTAACTTTTTAGTTAAGATATTCAGGCTATCGAATGGACCCCTGACACAGAATCGGCTTACAAGTAATTTTTCAATGATATTTCTGCTGGTATAGCCTTTAAAGGGGCATGATCGTGCCCGATGGGGAGAAAAGGCGCGAACCAGCAGTTCTTTTCTTTCTCGATAAAGTTTTACATTCGTTCTTGTGTTTTTAAAAGGAGTATAAGGTCATCTATATCAGATTTGACGCAGAACGAGTGAAAAATGGGAGGATTCGAAAAAATTCGAAAAAAAACTGCTGGTTCGCGCCTTAACGCACGGGCATGCCCCTTTAAGTTATAATCCTTCCAGATTCCTCATTGAGCAGAACGACAAATTTGAGATTGATGGCAGAGACCCGAATGGGTTTGCAGGTATCTCTCTATCTGCGATCCCACTCTATATAATATTTTGAGGTGTATTGTGGAATTTCGGCAAGCATGATCGTGCTCATGCGGTAACATTTTATTTTACTACAAAAAGACAAGAACTACAGGTCAAGTATGGCCAAGGAAGTTAGTACATTAATTATACTCATAAACTTAAGGAACGAGAAATTTTCGGCAAGTTACGCTATATGAATGATGAGGGGCTAAAACGCAAGTTCAAGAAAAGCATCTATAGTTATGTCGCCAAGCATACCGGACAGACCCAATTGACGCAAACAAAAATCAGCCTAAAATAGAAATGCAATCTCTGTTCGACTCACATAATTCATCCCATTTTTGAATTGTTTTTATTACCTTTTCCCGTTTATGTTGTTGTACATTTGATTGCCTCAATAAAAAATAAGACAAGTAGAGAATTGGCATTGAATTGGCGCAGTGATGTTGGTTGATGCTCATTCGCCCGGGGACCAGGGAAAATTATCCCTCTGTGAAACGCCCCTTTTTTCGTTTTCTATGTCGCTCTGTCTTTTCAAGGCTACCCTCTCTGTTCCGAAAATAATATATTTGTCTTCTCGTTCTCGCATTTCGGTTAATCAAAATTAGAGTAGCAGCATATTTACACTGGTTTTGCAAAACTACTAGTTTCGGGAATAAGTGAATTGGCACTGTTAGAAAAAGCTCTTTGTTGTTCTTTATTGACACTTGTGGTCTACATCCAAAAAATTGATTTCTGCGCAAAAAACTTGACCTGTGAAATCGAACAAAATAACATTTTTTTAATGGCTGAAACGCAGTCACTCAGAATAGTTTAGAAAATTGGGTATAGTTGGCTTCGAAAATTTTGGCTAAGGAATTTTTTGCATGAGGGAGAGATTGCATTGGGAAAGTAGCCATTTCACGTGGGTATGAAAAAATGAATGGATTCTCAATTACATTTTATTATTAGACCGGGGCTCAATACGAAACTATCGAAACCATTAGGTGTCACGAGCAGTGATATGAAACTTTGAAAAACGCAACAAATTGTTCTTTACTCATAAAAGCACTTCAAAAATACATATTGCTAACAAAATTTTTAATAAATAGTGAAAATTCACTCAAAATATTTTCCGTGGTCTACATCCAAAAAATTGATTTCCGCGCAATCTATCAGATATACAATATGATATGATTTAAATAAAGCAAATAAATTAGATAAAAACTTCTTTCTTCTAGGACCTTTCGATTAGTGAAGCAGCCAAAAACGTGCCATTTTAAAGTTAGGTGATGCTGATTTGTTTGATATCATCACCGATAAACAATCTTCAATTGCATTTATTTTAGCGGTAAATTAAAAATTCTCCATTTTCGTACACTAAAACTAATTAATTTGAAAATTCAGTCATGTCAAAACGCTCAAGTTCTGACAATTCTGGGAATGGTGATGTGGTGGAGCCACAGGCGAAACGCAAGAGGCACGTGGAGTTTGAACCTGTTAGGATATGTTCCATTAGTGGTGTGGTAAGTTTTGCCTTTTAATGACATATTCTTCGGTATGTATCTCTTGGACGGGGCTCTGAAATTAGGGCCATATTATCAGGTGTTTCTGTCCGCATCTATCTTATTTAAGCCTAAGCAAGGTAAATACCATTTCAAAGCTAAAATTTTGTGCTAGGGCATAGGATTCTACATTTTTTTGTAAACTGGGCACGGCAAAAGTGGGAAATGACGAAACCCACAAGTTTCCCAGGCTTTCTGGCCCGTTCAGAATTCCATCCTAGAGATTATGGAAAGATAGCCCAAATCTTAGCATTGAAATTGCATTTTACTTGATTGTTTTTCGAACAAAAAAGTGACGGAAATCTATTTCCTGCTAAGACGCTTTTTCCCAAAATAATTTTGTTTTGGCGAAGTCTTTTTTATTTATTAAGACCACCCCAGGGTGCCGTTATATTTAGGACATATTTTTTTTGATTTCGTATATCATATTACCCAATCCGTCAGAATTTAACGTTCTTTACATAGAATGTGCCATTATAATGAGGCTGTATAACAAAAAGATAAAAAAGAGCTTTTAGACTGAAAATTTCCCTATTTTCCTGAAAAAATATAGGGTTATATTTAAAATTGGCCATAGAATACTGAATTTTGGCCATAGAATATTTAATTTTGGCCATAGATTTTTTCGGCCATAGATTACTGAAAAATGGCCATAGAATACTGAAAAATGGCCATAGATTTCTGAAAATTGGCCATAGGTCTCTGAATTTTAACCATACTCGCTCGAAATCATGTTTCAACCACTTTTTAAGATGCTCTTGGACCTGAAGCATCCTGAAAAGATGTTTTAAGCGTGCCGATGACACTTTTCTGAGAAAAAAAAATTCTGTAATTTTTCCGACCATTGGTCGCTCAGGGCAAAAAGTCAAATTTCGGTCAAAAAAAGTTCTCGGAAAATTGTCATCGACACGCTTAAAACATCTTTTCGGGATGTTTCAGGTCCAAGAGCATCTTAAAAAGTGGTTGAAAAATAATTTCGAGCGAGTATGGCTAAAATTCAGAAATCTATGGCAAATTTTCAGAAATCTATGGCCATTTTTCAGTATTCTATGGCCAAAATTCAGTATTCTATGGCCAAAATTAAATACTACCCAAAAATATGGTATTTTATATATCGGACAGTTTTTTAATATATCGGACAGTTTTTTCATCTTGAAAACATGGTCTCAAATACAGACTGTTTGATTTGCAGAAGGACATTGACAACAAAGTTTTGAAAGCACAGCACTACAAGCTGTGTGAACGGTTTCGACACAAGGTAAAGAGTTGTTGGAATAAACTTTTTTTGTCAAATTATTGAGCATTTTTATAGGAAAAGTTGAGGCAAATACTTGAAAAACGTGTGGAAGAGTTGGAGGGAAGACAAGCTAAGGATGACGAAGTCTCCTGTATTATTAATAGATATTGGAATAGGTACTGCTAATTCTTAATAGTAATACAACATGTGATCGGTGATAATTTTTTAAAATTTAAAGAATGGACGAAGATGTGCAACTACTTCTTCAGAGGTTTGACGCTGATGCCACACTAGATTTTGAGGAAAAAGGTAATTTTGTGATGTAGCTATTTTGAGATTTATAGGGGCATGCCCGTGCCCGACACGGAGAAAAAGCGGAAAAAGGGGACCATCACTTTTTTCTTTCCCCATCAAGTTTAAACATTAAGTTTAAAAACATCTAAAGATAAAATCAAACTGGAAGGAAAAATGCGAAGATAAAATTTACTGGTGGAATTCAGTAATTTACTGGTGAAGTTGTGACTTTTGAGGGCAAGATTTAATTTGAGCCAATAAGAAAAAAGGCTAAGAAATTAAATCACTTAAGAACCATATTATACGGCATTAGTTAGGTAAATCGAAAAGTTAGCCGTGTTCTCTAGTAAGAATTGTGACAATGAAATCCTTGTATCTGATCTTTGAAACTCATAATATTTTTTCATGTTTCCTCGATTCCAAGTCCAAAAGAGAACTTTTTTTTCTTTTTTTGCAGTCGCTCGTTGGGGGTGCTGGGAACTTTTTTTAAACTAATACAACGTATTTTTTTTGGAGATCGTGATGCAGGCCGGAAACGTGTAAAGCCGAGAGTCAGCACTTGTGCATAAATATACTCAAGAAAATAAGAAAGAACTATATAATAAAGAAACCGTTGGTACTCATTTGGGCACCCTCATTTGGGCCCCTCATTTGGGCACCAACTTCAAATATGCTGAATTTTCAAACCCTAATGTGTGGCGCTTGTAAAGCAGTTTTTATAGAATTCGTAGCCTACAAAAACCTGCAGGTCACTATCCCGAAGGTGTCTATCTCCATAAAAAAACTTGCATTACGGGGAAAGTGTTCTGAAACCAGCGCTTAATCAAAGTTGTTACCCTACACACGGTTCGATAATATCAAATAGCGAGTTTACTAAAAAAACCTTTACCATGATAGGAAAGTACTTTAACTATCTAAGGGTACCCCAAACCACCACTGAAGTGGTAACTCAGGTAGTAGTAGTGGTACATGGGGATGGTACTTCAGTGTCTTTTAGGCAGAATACCGTGGTTTTAAACACTTTTGTTTAAAAGAGATTCAAATTTCAAAACTAATACTCTCTCCCAGTGAGTACATAGTGGTTTTGCTATCCCCTCTGAGGCCGGCTTGTGCACGGGCCCACTTTTTTCTGGGCCCGGCCCATCCCCTCCCGGAGCTTGATTTTGATTTTTCGGGCCCAGCCCGGCCCGAATAGATTTTAAAAGTTGGGCCTGGCTCGAACTTTGAAAATCACGGCCCAGGTCGGGCCGTGATTCTGGCCCGTGCATAGTCCTGTTTTGAGGCCTAATAATTCTTTGAAAACTGTTTACGAACAAAATCTGAAGAGGCACACCTTTGCGTTGAAAATTTGGCATATTTGAAATCAGTGCCCAAATGAGGGCGCCCAAATGAGGGTGCCCAAATGAGTACTAACCAAAGAAACAGTGACTTGGTTGGGTCAAACCACGTGTAACCTTATCCAAAAAGTATAGATGAACATAGAGTGATTGCTAAAGCAACTAATGTTTATTTAACGTCATCATAAGTACAAACAAAATATGCTAAAAATTGTTAAAAATGGTTCTAGTTGGTCATTCGGACCCATTTTGTAATAATTTACATCCTTTTATAAGCCTAATTTGCCAAGATTAGCAAGCGAACGACCACTCAAAATATAGCTGAGTTCTTTCGTTACATTTTTAGTGATCGTTCGCTTGCTTATCTCATATATTGCTCGAGCATCAGCCGTGCTACCTTTCTACTCCGCTTGTTATTTTGAATCATGAAGTTTCGCGATTTTTCAAGAGGAGAATGTGATTTTTTATGATTTTTCATGTTAGGGGATTCTGCCACAATGGAGAAGGTGATCAATCGTCGAATTCGTCCTGATTTCATCATCATCATCATCACAGATCTGTGAAAAGGCTACAATGGGTTAAAATGCCATGAACTCGTTCTCTCCCATCTGACTGTAAATCACAAATGAAACTTCGTAGATCCTGTGACTGGAGCTCATACCAATACTGTAGAGAGGATGTGGCGATCGTCACAGAACAAGGATCAAAGTGGAACAGCTCGACACCATCTAGAAGCATATTTGAAAGAATTCTGGTTGAGAAATCCTGTGAGAGAAAAGGATCCCTTTGCAGAGTTACTGAAAGATTTTCGTCGTTTGTATCCGACAAATGTGCCATTCGATATTGCTCGTTAATAGGGTACTGTGATTGTAATGGCAAGTAACACGAATAAATAAATGAAAACTGAAATATTTATGGTCAGCCTTTTCGTGTTTCTTAGAAAAGGTGTAAATGATTTTAAAAAATGAGTCCATATAATCAACTAGAACCAAATTCTGGCTTATTATAAAGAATACCAATTCGCTTTTAGGTGTTAGTGACGAAAATGTTAAACATTTTCTGGCTGTCCTATCCAACTGGGGGCTGGAGGAAATTGAAGAGAAGCTTAGTCAACGGTAGTTTTACAATGCTATGCTTTAATTACAATGCTTTAATTTTATAACAAAATATAACTTTTTGCAGGGTTGAATTCACAAGTCGTGCCTTATCTAAACTGGTGCAGGTGTTTGACAAAGTGGTGCAGGGCAATTCACACTTGTCAGGCCTCATATCTGGAGAAAAAGACTCCTTTAATCACAGTCGTTTGTCTTCTCCTGATGGTAAGCAGCAAAGATCTTTGCTATTTTGAGAAATTTTGAACCAGGTTTTTTTAATTAAAAAAAATTTTGATCGACTCCACCCAGTAGCACGTCCACTTTTTCTGCTATTTTCTATTTCCACTAAGGGTTTATTGGAAGCTAGGTGTCAGGGATGTACCCGATTTTTCTTCTAGATCACAACCACGAAACAGAATGCCTAAAAACGTCAGAAGTCAGGTATCAAGCTAGTAAATACTAATTTTGGGCATTATGTGGTTCACTTTGTATGCTTGTAAACCAAGTCTAACAATTCACCAAAACCATGAAATTAGTTAAAAATAGACATGAAACTGAGTGGAGCCGATATTTGTGATCGATAAACCAGATATATCATTATTGACACCACGGCTGTGTCGGATATGAAAAATATCGTTTACTTAACGGAATAGTGCCAGATATCGAATATTTACAAAAAAAATTGCGCAATAGAGTTTTTTCCATACAAATATTATTTGTTAAACAATTTTGAGTTCTTCGAGATATCTGGTGTAAAAAGTGTCAAACAGATGATAAGACACAGCCTATATCAGCACTGTTTTTCTTTCAAAAACAGATCCCATTTTCAGACAATTCAGAATCTCCGGCGGCTCCTGAGTCCCCCAAAAAAGAGATAATTGAAGAGGAGTTGAGGAACTACTGCAAAGGAGTGTTGGACGAGAATGTTCGACTTCAGCGACTAGTCACACATGTCCAAGTAATTTTCAATAAAACTGACCGTTCATTTATAAAAAATTAATTTCTGTATGATTTGCAGGCTGAAAACCATCGATTGAGCGTCCAAGTATATACATTTTAGCCGACTTCTAGCAAACCAAATTTTTTAATTCCCCCGCTTTCCAGTCAGCCAGCAAGGATGACCAGCTAAGCATCATGGAAAACCGACTAGAAACACTAAACAACAAGCTGGAAGATGTCCAGTACGAGTACAACAAGTCACTGATGCGCGAGGAAAAGCTGGATTACCGATTGGCTGAGGCTAGTCAACCAGAAATTTACGAACATTTTACTGAGTTGTTACCTAGAAAATTTTAGTACATCCGAAAGGAGCAAATCCAGCAAGTGCAGGTGCCAGTGGAGGTGATAAACAACCAAAATGGGGCCGATGAAGTTGCCAATGTCAGCAAAGCCAAGGTAGGTGGATTAAAAAAATTGTGTTTGAGAAATAAAATTGATGATTTCAGCTGGAAGAACTCCAAGTAATTTTTTTATTCTGTTTGGATAACGAGGGATCACTTTTCGATAATATTTGGTTAAAATTTCCTTTGCGGGGTCAGATCCTATCTGTTTCTTAGCCTCCCATTTGAGTAGTTTCTTAGCCTCCCATTTGAGTAGAAGTCAAGTTTAGTCGCGTTCACAATGGACGGTAGGGACATACAGTATTGATCAAACCCACAGAAATCAACTTTCAGCTCGTGCCTCCTGAGCTTTTCGATATTCTCGCACCGGTGTAGCTCTGAGCTTGAAAAAAATGACCTGCACCGACTCCGAGTTACTCGAGCACTGACTCGAACCATAGCTAGAGATTAAGACTTGACCAGTACTGGTCGGAGTTCGATATCAGAGGTAGAAAGTGAAAGTGGGAAGCAGTTGAGCCAAGAACATATATAATAAATAATGATACTTTATAGAACGAAAATATCTTGCAAACCTGCTAAGCTACGGGATATTTTATTTAAGACTTCCATTAAGAGGACCCTATATGGTTCCCTTTTTGGGTCCCGTTAGAAAGTTTTGACGCCTCAAAGAATTTGACGTTGTAAACCGATTTTTTATATCGCTTTTTCTTGGCTAAATTCATGGTCAATTTTAGCAAGAGCTGGACCTGCAAGTAGAGCTGGCTTCCAATAGGTTGACAGAGCTTCAGGAAATGACCGAAAGGAACAAAGCCTTGTCGGCTGAATTAGAGCAGTGTGAAATGAAGGTAAAATTATTCGCTAGAGCTAAAAAATTAATAGGATTTCCTGAGTCTTTTAAAACCAGCCCTTATTCTGTTCTCAACCAAAAAATATGGATTAAAAAAACATTTAGGCTAAAAAAATACATAAATCTAACGTGCGTAAAGGGGCATGCCCACGCTAATAAGAGGTGGTGCCCGGGAATTCAAAATTTTTTCCTAATTATTGAACTTCTGCGCGGATTTTTCAACTTGGTTTCTAACAAAACCATATTTAAAATCGAATTATAGGCCTTGTTTGTTAGAAACCAAGTAGAAAAATCCGTACAGAAGTTCAATGATCAGGAAAAAAATTTGAATTCCCGGGCACCACCTCTTATTGGCGTGGGCATGCCCCTTTAACGTTTGAACGGTTTTTTTCATTTTGAAATGGAACACTTCTTTTTGAGATCATGATAACATAAAATCGCTCGCCTACGCCAAAACCTAAACTTTCTTGGTACATTTTGCAGTGTGGAATCCAAAAACGAATTAGAGCTTAAAAAATTGAAAAAGCGAAAAAAATTTGAAAGGTCTAAATTTTCAATTAAAAGAAAATAAAAAAAAACCACGCAAACATTCCTTTACTTAAATTATAGCTGAAGTATATCCCAGCGGAGGTGATTCGCACATTCCCTGAGTACACAACCCTCCAGTCCAACTACTCTAGTCTTTTAGATGATTGTAAGACGTTAAGGTCAGCAATTACCAAATTATCCAGCAACTGGAATAATAATATGACCAAAATGTGCATTTCAGAGCTAACATGGATGATCTCCAACAACAACTTTCTGATCAAAAACTGGCCCATTCCAAGCAGGTGGAGAGAATGAAGGTTTTTGAATTTCCATTTATATATTATGGAGTATAAGTAGTGAGCTCAATACTTGCAGAATGAGGAAGCACTAGCCCAAGAAAGAATGCAAGAAACCCTTCTAGAACTGGACGGTCAACTCAACATGGTCCGCAAAGAGTACGACACTCTCTGCATTGAGTTTGAGCACAGCACAGCTGCAAATGAACAAGCTGGTTTGTTTTAGAGTTTTTTTAAATTATTTGTCTCTTTGTGATCCTAAAATCTTGTAAAAAATGACCCCCAAGAGATGAGGCCTCAAACATAAAGAGAAGGCTGTTTGCGGATGCTAGATCAGATTTGTCATTTGGAAATGGCCATAACTTTTTGTCAAAAAAATTCTGTTATTGCCATCTTGTAGCTAAGATTCAGGGCTACCTCATAAGCTATTGACTGAGCAATATATTGATTCAGGTTCAGATAAAATTTTAAGAATCATTATTTTCCCTCGAATTTGAGTCAGAATTCTTGGCGGGTTCTTTCTCTTTTTCTCAATTTTTTTACAACATCTATTTTATAAATAGCTCATATAGTAGCCCTGGATCTTAGCTATAAAATGGCAATATAAAAAAAAATAAAAAAAAATCATGGTCATTTCCGAGTGACAAATCTGATTTAGCATCCGCAAACAGCCTTCTCATTGTGCTTAAAGGCATAAAACGTATTGGTCAAATCTTTTTCTTGCCGTGAAATAATTTTTTTGCGCAAAAATTTAGGCAAGGGCTATAACAGTTAGTGAAAAAAGGAAAAAATATCATTTCCCACAAAAAACAGTTGGCAAAAAACTACTTGGAAAACCATTTTTAAATCTACTATTTTCTATATTGCTCAGAGTGGTAAAAATTGAATATGAATATTTCCTTATGATACCATCGAATCAAGTATAGTATTTTGCCACATGTTTTTTTTACGAAATAGCACATTTGAAAAATAGACAATTTGTCAAATGGTAATTTGCGAAATGCTGCTTTTGATGGATATTTCGGCAAATGGTTTTGTCACAAAATGCTTCAGAACATCCACAAAAATCTGCAGCTCATTTTACTTCACCACAAAAAATCAAAATTTCAAGTTTTCGAATTCTCGCATCTTTAACTTCCTGTTCCAATATAGGTCCCATCAATGAACAGGTGCTTGCTCTAATGAAGACCTATAGTATGCAGAATGAGCAATTAAAGCTGGATGTGAGTCGTTACAAGAGGAAATGCCTGGACGCAACCACCATGCTACTCAAGGTACTCTTAGTTCACACCACACACGCTATAGGGTGTACCAATATTTTCGGGACTTTTCTAGTGACCATAAATTTTTTCGTAAGTCGTTTTTCGAAGATCTGATTTAAACCAAAGCTCCCAGGTGCCCTTTTGTTTTTAAAAATTTGTCTTTATTCAGGGTCCAAATCTTCAAATCTTTCAACTCCAAATATTTTTTTTAAATTTCACGTCAAAATCTTATTTTCGCAGCACTCGATAAAATAGCATATATGATACATCGTCAAAATACCCTAAAAAGTTCTTATTTTGAGAATATGAGCAAATGTCTTTTTTTAATATTGATCTGAGAGACCTGGTCATAACCTATTGATTCGTATGGTGATCAAATTTATTGTTGTATATCGTTAAAGACCATAAATTATGGATTTCGTGTTGATCTCCTCTATGGTTTCGTTCATGACCATTAAAGCCTGGGACATAATGTAAAAGTCTCAATAATTCTTAACAATCCCAACACCGATCGCAGGTCGGTATATATCCGGTGTAGATTTCAACGGAGAACATGAATATCGCTTTTTTCAAAAAAAAGGTGGGTCTGAGGGGTCAAGATACCGTTTTGAAAATAGAGCATTTTTCAGACTATCCTAAAATGAAGTTTTTAGTTTCTTTTTGATATATCTTTATTATATGACAATAACTCATTCACATAATTCATGTCAGAATGACCGCCTGAATATGCTTTTTCAAATAAGTGTAAGCTTTCTTATTTATGTATTCAAAGTCTGAGATTTTCTATAAAAAGAAACGATTAAGTCATTTATTTCAAAAGACATGTTGTACTTAAATTCACAAAATCAAGTGTAATAAAGTTGGTTTTTTCAGTAAACAGCATACATTATTCGACAGAGCAGAAAAAACTGCACCAGCAAATGCTTTGAAATAAAAAAGTAAAGCGTCTTTAGAGTGTGAAGTGAAGTTGCAGAAAATCGAAAAAAAAAACACTTTGACGGAAAACTTTTTTCCGCTAGGAATACTTAAATTTCTAACACTAAATTCATGTTGAGCTGCTCTTAAAACTTGAAATTCACCGTCAGATTTCGAATTCCGCTCGGGGCAATAAAGATTTAGACAAAAAGTTTGAAATGTTTATTGTCCGAGCGGAATTTGAAATCTGACGGTAAATTTCAAGTTTTAAGAGCACTTTGATAAGGAAATGGCCCATGCTCAACACGAATTTAGTGTTAGAAATTTAGTATTCTTAGCGGAAAAAAAGTTTTCCGTCAAAGTGTTTTCGAATACATAAATGAGGAAGCTTACACTTATTTGAAAAAGCATATTCAGGCGGTCATTCTGACATGAATTATGTGAATAAGTTACGGTCTTATAATAAAGATATATCAAAAGAAACTAAAAGCTTCATTTTAGGATAGTCTGAAAATGCTCTATTTTCAAAACGGTATATTGACCCCTCAGACCCACCTTTTTTTTGAAAAAAGCGATATTCATGTTCTCCGTTGAATTCTACACCGGAATATACCGACCTGCCGATCGGTCTCGGGCGTGTTAAGACACACTGCATATTCAACTTAATCACCATTTTTAGTGTCAAAAAGAGCTAGAGTCAGAGCGCAAGATTAGCAACGAAAACTATTTGATCATCAAGTTGGAGGAGGAGCCCCGGAAATTACTTCTCCTGATGCTCACAACAACTTCAACATCATGGATGGGAAGAAGTCAAGTTCCATGAGTTAATAGGCACCAATGGAGCAGACTGCAACAATTTTGCCAACCATATGGATTGTGCTCCGAGGTATTTTGAAATTGTGGCAAAAATTTATTAGCTCTAACAAGGCGAAGCCTGGGCTTGTAAGGTGAAGCCTTAGGTGCAGGGTAGGCCAACGAACGTTAGGACAGGCTCAAAGGTGTGTCCTAAACAGTTAAAAAGCCAAAGACGAAAAAGGCGCGAACCCAAAAAATAGACATAAAATAAGCTTAACGCCGAAGAAAAGAGGGTTGGGGGTGGTTTTTATAAACATGTCGTCTCGGCAACTTTTTCGGATTTCCGCTCACAAATTTGTGTTCTGAGGACGTTTTGCAGGGAACGCGTCGTTTCTCTACCTCGACATTTTCTACCGCAAACTGCTATTCTGTATTCATTCTGTGTTTCAGTGGCTCCCAGAACGACAATTGCGACATCAAAGTGCCGAAGAGTGAGCTCAACTCCAGTGATCCCAGCACCTATCATCAACCTGGCACTCCCTCCTGCAATGAAAGACAACTTAAGTTGGAGCGTGACAAACTCAAAGACAAGCTTCGCATCTTGACCAAGATGGAGAAGAAAGAGAAGGTCAAGTACTACACAGACGAGGTCAAAAAGAAATTAAGGATATTGGAGGACCAGGTGGAGAAGTTGCGAAAGGAGCTGACTAATGCCAAACAGGAGGAGGAAGGCTTGATGAATGAAATGGAATCTACTGGTCAGCTTTTAATGTGAAATATACAGTCGACTTTGATACATAACCTGACACACCAAAAAAGAGATGTTTATTTGTGACCATAAGTTTTGAAAAATGATCATACATTTCTAGTCAGGTGTATACTGATGAGCAGTGATGTATTTTCGCAATTTTTCGCCTTGGCTCTAGCTCTAAATTCTTAGTTTGAAAAATTTTTCTCCGGCTCAGGATCTGAATTGGCGGGGACAAATTTTATAACAGGTCAGCATGCCCCTTTAAAAAATTTGCTCTGGCTCTTGCTTCGAGCTCTAAACTTGAATAAAATTGCTCGAGCTCTGGCTCTGAAGTCCTAGTTTAAAATTTTTTTCTCCGGCCTTGGCTCCTGCTCGGAGCCAAAGCAGAGGAGTCAAAGCCGGAGCCAGAGAATTACAACACATCACTGCTCATAGGGTAACAACATTATATAGGATACCTATTCAATTGAGCCAGGCGTACAATGGACTCGTTTGGCTGCCGCATTCTTTAAATGCAATAATTAACGCATTTTTAGTACACAATGGGATATTGCAATGTCCCACAAACTTGTGCGTAATTAAAAGTTAGGAACGAAAAAAATAGAAAAAATTTAATAGAAAGTTTGTGAGTCTTTAACACGTGAAAGGCGGACTGTAACAATTGACTACCTGGGGGTTTGAGACCTGCTGAGCACGAAATCACAAAATTGGACCTCCGAACATGATTGCAATGCACTTGAAAAGCGTATTTTTCGCGACGACTCATCAAGGTTATGTATATTTTTTCTTTAGGCCGGTGCCGGGGGGGGTGGGTATATGACAGTAGCGTCGATTTTTTTATATTAAAATTCAAGATGGGGCTTTTAAGGGGACTGCACTTATGTTTGGAGGTCTGATTTTGTGATATTCGTGCTCACCAGGTCTCAAAACCTCCAGGTAGTCAATTGTTACAGTCGCCTTTCTCGGGTTAAAAACCGTAAACTTTGAGCGCGAAAAATGTGTCACTCTTTATTTCAGGTATCACATTTCCTGTGGCACCTCGATTTTAAGGGCATTTTTTAAAGAAATTCAGTAGTCCTGACACAATACTATAACAACGAACTAATACGATTTTGCAATGCAAAAAAGCAGAGTATTTAACATACAATGGACCAAAAAGTTTCAGGTCAAGCATTTGAGGAGATGCAGGAGCAGGTAAAATTGACTAGAACCTTGAAAACCAATTATAATCAATTTTTTTGTTATTCAGAATCAAAAATTAGTGCAACAACTCAGGGAAAAAGACGAGGCCAACCTTAACCTAATGGGTGAGCGGATACGCTACAATCAAGCTCAGAAGAAGATCAAGGAAGAAAAGGAGATTCTGGATTCCATGCTCGTCGCTCTAGATAATCAGCTGACTGCCAAAAACTTTTTATGCCAGAAAGAAATTGGAGGAGAAGGAGCGAGCCTTGATGGAGAATAGGTCCACTTTGGAGCATGAGTTGAGGTCAGTTTCGGAGGGTTTGGGGTTGGATTGTCGAGCGAGATGAGTGTTTTTAATGTTTAGACTAAGGGATCAGACCAATGAAATGCTGAAAAGAAAAGCAGCTGAGTCCGCTCAATCGGCCAATGACCTCAGGCTGCGTCTGGACAAACTGACCACCCAGTTCAACGAGGCTCAATATGTAGGGTTTGCTATGAAAAATATTTGGAAATTAACCAAAAAAATTACGAAACACCGGCGCACAATGAAGCACTTACTGTGAACTTTTGTTCAAAGCTGTTTTAGTCAAATTCTGACTCGAGCCCTTACTCAAAACTAAGGGTGCGGGATCCCACTAGAATTGGAGCCTACAATCGGCAAATAGTATTCACTGCGTGCCAAACACGTCAAAAGACCAGACCGGGCTTGGCATTTTGTTGTTAGTTTTAAATACTTTTTGGCACTTTTTTTGTTACAGTCAAAATAATGTAAAGATACGTTCCTCAGCCGAAACCAACGATTTTTTCAATTTCTCTCTTACTAATTTTGTTTAAACTGTCTGGTCCGAAAAATCGCAAGGATTCAGATTTTGCCGAACAGAAGAAGTCTATCCAGGTTATATCAGACGATCGAGGTGCCCATAAGAAGTGCCCATTGGTGCGTGATTCTGATCGATCCACCTATTCAAAAAATGAAGATTCAAAAGAGCTCCAACCTCAATTACTTAATGTGGCCGAACACCAGTTGGCCGAAATTTCAAAGAAAAAAACACCGATAGTTGGGCGAGTAGTGAACTAAATTTGCTAATCTTTTTTAAAACAAAATGGCAGACGCAAGACTTCTAAAGGAGTTGCCGTGCAAAAAAATATTGATATATTGGAAAAATTTTTTGGCCAAAACAAATGTAAGAGGAATAGTTGGATCGCCCTGTACAATGTTGGATAGTCATTTTCGATGGCGCAAATATAGTTTTTCGTATCGCAAATATTATAGATTTTCGGGTACTCAACCAGAATCTGAAAAGTGGAATCAGGAGTGCTCGTGCTAATCAAGAAAACGCAAAAAACAGATTTGCAAAATTTTTGCTCTAGGCTGTGATATAAAGTCCATGGGGTGGGGCATTATTAGAGAGTGGGGGATAAATAGAGAAAATACGGTACAACTTTTTATGGCGCAGATTTACTTTTTCTTGGCGCAAATTTAGTAAAATTGGCACAAATTTAGTGAATTTGAAGCCAATAAAAAGTAAATCTGCGCATTAAAAAGTATTTGTGACAGGAAAGAATTTTATTCGCGCCAAAAATATTTGCGCCATAAAAAGTGTATTTGCGCCAAGAGAAAGTGAATTTGCGCCATCGAAAATGATTATCCTACAATATTGTAATGCCAACCGTTATTCGAGTCTCGTTATACAAAAAGAAGATGTTACATCGAGATTAGCGAGTTAATCTTTTCGGCAAACCTGTTCATCATTTACGAAAATGATGGGCGGTGATCTTAACCATACCATAAAATTTGTGTTCAAAAAAGTGTCGGATCCGAGATGGGAATGAAAATTTTTGGGGGTGCTGATATATCGAGACTCTCGATTGTACTAACTATCTTTATTTTCAGAGCATCAAGAAGAAGGCAGCCTCCTACGAAGCCACGTCTACCTCTATCAAACGTCTGGAAGAGGAGAAGAACAGCCTGAAACGTTTAGTAGAAAGAGCCAAGCGCATGGAGAAGTTTGACAACATAGACAAAGTGTTGGAAGAGGAGAACAGATTACTCAAAGAAGCTCTGACTTGCCCCTCTTGCAAAGTGCACAGGAAAGATGCTATACTCACAAGTAGGTTTTCAGGCTTTGTTACTAAAATAATTGTGATGAACTGCAGAGTGTCACCACGTTTTCTGCCATGGATGTATTAAGAAGCGGTACGAGACCAGGCAACGAAAATGTCCCAAGTGCAATGCTGGCTTTGGTAACCAACTTTAGATAATTGAGAAGCTTGCTTGTAAAAATTATTGAAAATTTTCAGGCAAAACAGATTACCACCGCATATTCATCGAATGATGACGCCCCTGTGAATTTGTTTGTTTGGTTTTCGCTCAACAGTTTAGGTGATTTTTCGGGTAATTTAAGGATAAAGAGGTCTAGTCTCAACGTTAAATTTATTAGATTTCTCAAATTCTAAACCTAAGCCTGGTAAACTTTTCGGGGCTTGAAAACACCGGCGATTAGGTAATTTCTAGACAAAGTTTCAGTTTGAAACCACTGAAACTAGGAATGAACTGAAAAAGCGACATGCAACCAGCTGTATCCGAACCGAAGACCATAAAATTTTACAAATTTCGGGATTTTACTGCATTTTGACTCAAAAATTTTGAGGCTAAACTTCAGCCACTTAAGAACATTCCAGTCATTTTGCCTTGGTCACTAACAAGGAAAACCAAATACAATCAAAAACAAAAATGAGCCAAAAACCACTGAAAATCGCAAAAATTACCAAATTTACTGGTGGAAATCAGTAATTTACTGGTAGAAATAAGTATTTTGTTTAAAATTCAAATTTACTGATGAATTTTCGAATCGGTTCCGTTGTTAGTTAAGCTGTTGGAAAGCTAAATATATATTTTTTAAACAGATTGGGCGACCGAGGCAAACTGACTGGGGGAGGGTGTATACTTAAATTTTGTGGGAGTGAACAGTTAGCTTGCTCAATTTCGGTATCGAAAATAAAAAAACTTTTCTGCTTTAGGTTCTTGTCCATTGGATTGACTACCCCTACTTTTTTCATGCTGCTGCTAATTTATAATGATGACAATTTGCGGGACTTGCTCGAAACATCAACAACACTTTCGAAGCCTCTTTTTGTAATATTCCACCACCGCTGATATACACGGGTTCGCCGCCTCTTTGTCCCCCTAATTCTAGTATGTGACCACTCATTCCCCACCCCAGCAAATCTATCGGTTTATTGTAAATTTACATGTGTTTATTTGCTAGTAGTGTCAACTTGCTTGTTGTGTGTGTTGAAATCGTTCGTTTTGCAATGGAATTCTTAATAGATTTATTATAAAATGTATTTAAATCAAGCTACTGTTATTTGTTTTACATACAAGCACACGAAATGAAAAAAAAATGAAATATGATTTTCGAAATTTTTCTGCTGTATCTAAAGTTAATCTTTCCTGAGGAGACATGCAAAAAAAAATTGGGATGTAGGGCGATTTATCGTGATTTTTTTGTGATAATCACACTTAACATTAAAAAAGTAGTTGAAAATAGGCCTATAAATTTTTTGAAAAAATTTCATAGGAACCGCGGATCAAGATCAATTCTCAAAGATGCGTTATTAAAAAGTAGAAGAATGGTTACTCCATAGACCAAAAGTTTAGCTCTTCTCCTTCAAAAAAAAGTGATAAAAAGGGCATTTCGAGAAATGGCAGTTCTTACTTCAAGATCATGCCGCTTTAAGCAGCGCTGTGGTCACCCTGTCTATAGTGTGGAATTCGACAGGTACAATCAGTGAATTCTAACATCTTTAATAGCACCTCGGAATGTCCACAAATAAAAAAAGTGTACAAAAGAAAATTCACATTTTAAATTTAGTCTACAATTCATCTCTTTCGATGTCATTATCACTATTGCTGCTCTGATCCAAGTGGGCCATCATGGGACATCCGGAAATGGCGCCTTCGTCTCCATCATCCATGTCGTGCTGAAATTGAGTTACTGGTTGTTTATATGAAAATCTAAAACTGTCTAATGTAAACTATTACATGATTTCCATGTCCGTGATGACCTACTAGTTTGGGCTCTGGTAGAAGAGCCACTTCTTGATAACCAAAGATGTTGTTAATCTGCTGCAGTTGGATGTATTTGAGGGGGTGAGCTGACCTGGAATCTACGTCGACTAAAAACAATTTTGAACATTTTTGAAAAAAATTGTGGATTAAAAATACTGGTTTGGGTGAAGCTAAGACTGTCGAAACTGGTATATTTGGCGATTTCCGCATCTGGCGCAATGTTGGTTCCACATTTTATCTCGTCCTAAAATATGTTACGGCAAATTTGAGAAAAAAATATGTAGAGTATGGGGATTTAGGAAGTTACGTACGAAGATATTTTCGTGAGAGTAAACTTTCATGAGGAACTTTTACCATTTGAGTAAAATGACTTGATGATGAGTAAAAATGACATTTTTTGATCGCCGTTCCGGAAATAAGTAATAAAAAAAAGGTTGTTCACTGCCAAAGCAGTTGGCAGTGCACATAGAGGAGTTCGTGATAGTTAAAATAATTGTGCCTTTAAATAAAATATATGTTTTGTCAAAAAATTAATATGAGTAAGATATGCATATATTCTCTAACAAACATCCAGTCTCGACTTTGAAAGCTTTGACGCTACTAGTTCTTGAAATGATTGAAGCGATTGAAATTACTCGAAAAAGTACAGTGTGAGACGGAAGAGAAGTGTCCCCCGCCAATTCAAATTTTGATCCTTAGAAGTAGCTAAATACAAAGAATTACTTTTTCCATAAGACATAGGGCCGGGAATTGGTCTAGTTTGAGGTTAATTTGGCTCAAAAATCCATCTAGTTGTACAGATTTTCTGCTAAAAACACAATATTAAACACTCTAAACTTGAGAAATATCAAATATCTACCTATCGATCTGAGCATACAGACGGTCCCTAGCCTTGTTGTTCATGGCACTTTTGCCAGCTGCCTCAACGAAATTCTTGTGCACTTCAACATCTGTGGAAGAGTCGAAGAGCAGCACCAACAGGGGTTTGGCAGAGGCGTGGAAGAAAAGTTGGGTGGTGAAGCCATTACCAATGTCAAACTGAAATTGAATTTATTTTATAATGTTACATGGTCTTTTTGCAATGAATCAACCACAGAAGGCAAAGAAGCATGTGTGACGTGAGTCAACAATGATTTGGAGTCGAAATTTCCTATGTATTCCACACTTCCTTGAACAGTCTCTAAGGGACGGTAGGTCGAGATGGAAGCTGCGGATCTGGAAATGGGGTGAATTTGATCATTTTTAAAGTTTTAAAATCTAGGGCGCAGTTTTATTGGGGGAAGTAGGCGTAGGCTTTTTTAAAAAACTTTATTGCTATCCCTGCAGCTTTGGTCCTAGTCTGCGGTGCTCTCGGTATTCGTTGGTTCTAAACCAACAGGACCCAATCCACAACACCAAACAAATGCTACTTAGAGTAAATTGATTAAAAACCCCCAATGTCTATTCGACTCCTTTAGAAATTTGACTTTTAGAAAAAATTATGACTGTTTGAAATCCTCAGAAATTCTCGGGATGGCATGTACCGTATTTCCTCTAATTGACGCCCCGGGGCGGCAATTAGAGGAAATACGGTATATGAATAATTAGTTTATTCGAGTGCTAAGGGAATGCTTCTTTTTTTACATGATCTTTTTGCTCACTTTCTGTCAATAGAATACACAAGATGATAGCGACCATTCAACATCTCCGCCACTTTTTTGTATCGCTTGAATTCTTCTGTGTGCTCACATGGGAATACTCCGATTGTCACAGCGAGTCTAGGAACATTTTCCGAGAATCCTTCAATCACACCTAAAAAATCGCTTGCTTATTTACTAACAAAATTAGCAAGGCTTACCTTTCTTAGCATTTTCTAGGCCTATTTTATTCACTTGAATCAATGAGCCTTTAGCAACCCTAAGTTTTCACAAAATGTATAAAAATTAATAATTTCTTACTTTTTTACATTCGCATCCAATTTAAATAGAAAATTTCATCTCCAATAGAAAGCTGTGTAGCAACCAGTTTCTCATTCTTGTAGGCATATAAAGTGTGCTGATTTTGATGAGAAATAGCAAAGAGAGTGCACAAATCGGTCTGTTCATGGCAAGCAACACTTCCTAACAAGGGCTCTTCTTGATCAACTTCCTGAGCTGAACATAAAAAGTATTCAAAAGTCGTCCTAATATTATACTGACCAAATTATAACCCTGCTTATCACCTGATAATTATTTTAGGGGTATGTTTTAGCGCCTTTTCTTGCTTTTTGCAATTTTCAGCATTTTGCTACTATAAATAACTTGCTGACAGTGGGATGCAAGGCGTTTTCGGTGTAAAGCATATTGCTAGCGCAAATTTCTTAGATAATCAAACAATATTATCAAATCACCCATGTAATTAGAAAAAATCTCAGAACTTTATATTTAGTACTGGTTTTATTATGGACGAGACTTTTTTCTGCCCGCTTCTGGCTTTTTTCTGCCCGTTTTTGCTTCTTTCTGCCCGCTTTTTTGAAAATGATCAAAAATAACCCCAATTTGTGATAATTTTTTTATTCTGAGCTGCACCAGTGTAGAAAATTTCCTAAGGAATCCGAATTTATTTACAGAATTTCCAAAAAGCTTTTGGCTGCTGAGATGTGACCATTT
This sequence comes from Ditylenchus dipsaci, assembly GCA_004194705.1. Lineage (NCBI taxonomy): Eukaryota > Metazoa > Nematoda > Chromadorea > Rhabditida > Anguinidae > Ditylenchus > Ditylenchus dipsaci. The sequence goes on along the minus strand of SADC01001284.1, from coordinate 16,097 downwards.
ATTGCATGCAAGAAAATTTTTCACCTAAATTCTGCAAAGTGGCCGAAACTAGACAGCCAAGAGCTTTTTAGAAATTCTGTAAACAAATTCGGACTCCTTAGGAAATTTTGTATACTAGTGCTGCTAATAATAAAAAAAATTATTATCACAAATTGGGATTATTTTTGATCATTTTCAAAAAAGCGGGCAGAAAGAAGCAAAAACGGGCAGAAAAAAGCCAGAAGCGGGCAGAAAAAAGATTTATCCTTTTATTTTATAAAATATGTTAATTCCCTTTCCAAAATATACAAAAAACAACAATAACTTTATCTTCAAGCGTATTTTTGAGAAATTTAATTTAATTTTTTACAGATGTTTAAATAGAGCTTGGGGATTCTCATAAAAAAACTGAACCTATAGTTTAGATTTTATATAAAACGCGACAAAATTTGTGTAAGTTCTCTTTTAACAGAAACCAAAAAAGGTGACAATATGAAATTCAAAAAATTTAGTAATAACCCGACCTTTTTTGCTAATGCCACTTTCCCTACCCCAAAGAGAAGCTACTCTGGACCACAACTCAAACGTATGACTTGAAACACTGGCCACATTGGACCAGAACAGTACAAACACAAGTCTGCCCGAGTCGATTGCTTCAGCTAGTTCGCCTCCTTGAAATTGCTGAAGATCAGCAGGTTTATAATTAAAGTCATGTCTTCGAAGCTCCAGAATGCGTTCATTCAACAGTGCTGTTTCATAGGGTGATTGAGTGAAGATTGAAGAAGCGGATTTCTTTGACCTGTAAATAACTGTAAAAATGCTGAAAGGATTTCTTCAACCACCTGGCGGCCATCTCTTTTTGATTATCGTCGGCGAATTTTTCCAGCTCAGCAGATCGGACCTCACGCATAAAACCAAGTTCATTGCCCACTTCTTTTGAGGCATAACCAACCAGAGGGTGAAGACTGTGTCTCGAGAGGGCACTAAAAACACTTATTAATACACTTTTTTCAAACCTTCCGAGATTTGCAAAAAATTTGGCTAATTTGAAGATATTTGGGTGTCCAAATCAGTAGTTGTCATAGTATTAGTATGTCATAGTATCAGTAGTTGTCATAGTATTGGGAAAGTTCGCGGAATTTCGTAATGGTACCCCTGTTGTGCTATTTGCGTTTTGGTTTTTAATTTTTCTTGCAATGTTGTTATTTTTGCTATTTTTTAAATAATGAAATTGATATTCGACACATTATGCTCTTTCTGTTCCATCCTGGGCTTAATAGAGGCTAAAGAGTAAACAATGGTTTATTCAAAAAGGGTCGCAGATCCATAGTTTACGTATCAGTTCTATTGACAGGAAGAGCATAACGTGTCTAATACACTTTTTATTTATCTAAAAACAACAAAAAATGGATTAAAATTCTATTTTGTGTCCTTACTTAGAAATAGAAAATTAAACATTTGCGTATTTGTATCTATTTATGTAAGTTATTTTCATTTATTTTTTCATTCATTAAAATGATTTTCGGTCATATATTTCATAATTCAGGAAATATGAAATATATGACCTTCAGGGGAAAAAGAGTAGTTAACATTGCCTAAAATATAAACGGAAAGTGAAAAAATAACTCACAAATCCAGATTTTTTAAGTTGATTTTAGACACCCAAATTAGCAAAAAGTAGTAGAAAATTTAAAAAACGGCACTAGTGCCAATTTTACAAACACATTACTCTAGCAGAGCCATTTCTACTGCATTTAGATTTTTGTTGAGCTTTCTATCAACTGAAATATAAAAAATTACTAGCAAAGTCTTAACAAATATCATTTACAACTTACTGCTATACACAGCAGCTCCATGAACCCTTTAAAATATTTTTTCATTAACAAAAGAATCCGATAAATCCCTTACGAGTCTTCAACTACAAAGAAATGGTAGGACTTCTTGAGAGGGTACTCTCGACAACGCTGGAAGTGTTGCTGGGCACAGTCAATATTCTCATTATCCATAGTCAGCTTTGCCTGAGCTTTTAGTTTGGGTCTAAGTTGGTGCAGTTTCTCCATGACCATGTGACTAAATTTTAAGAAAGGTTCAAAGAAGAACTTTTTAGATTTACCTGAAAAGCCGATCATCTTCTGCATATTTTTAAAATTAGTCAAAAAGGCCATGAGTGCTTAAAAAATACCTGATAAATCCCTAAAAATAAAGGTGGTTTGAACAAAATGCTTGGTTGGCTGTCTTCCTGGAGGCCCGCTTTTGGTTTCTGCTTCTTGAGTATGTTGGCTCAAATTTTCGTCATCATTGATCAGGGATTGGGTCTTTCGTGCACATTCTGCACTAAATTTGAGTAAATGTTTCCATTTTGCAAATATAAATACTATTGAGTCTAGACTCTACAGTTATGGTTTGGACCGATCGAATTTTTTTTAGAAATTTACCAATCGATTTCTTGGAATTTTTAAAAATATATTTTTCTTCTTTTTGTGTCTAAGCTTCTATACTCTGGTCTAGGTCATCAATTGAGTTTTAATTGTTCTGTAAATACCAGAATACGACATTTTTGCTGTTTTATGTGCTATTTTTTCATAGAAAATTTCGTGTGCTGTGTTTGACGCTGTAAAACAGCAAAAAGGTCGTATTCTGATAGATACTGAGTTCAGGCCCTGAACTTCAGGGCCGTTATGATCACATTAAATGGCAATTACAAAAAGTTTAGAAATTATAAGAAAGAGCATTTCAAACGCTTATAATTTTTTATTGAATGCATTTTTCGAAATTCTGGTTACACCGCTCAACTATCTTTGAGCCCCAAATTAATTTTCTATGTAATCCCAGTCAAAAACAATATTTCCCCTTGGTCCCCGGTGTAGTTTGGACCAAATCCATCTGGACTTCCAAGAAGGCAAGAGTCGAAACCACAGAGTGATTAAAAGAAAATCAAGTTTTTCGGTATTGTATACAATAAAATTGCTCAAGGCTCAAGGATAGTGAACCGGTAAAGTGGTGATTTATTAAAGGGTGGGGAATTAATAGAGGTTATACGGTATCTGAAATTGAACATATATTTTAATCATAAAAATGCCGAGTCTGTTATATAATCAACAACAAAAAAGTGCTAACCTAGTAGTTGAGCACACTTCAAGCAAAAAAAGAGCTAAAATAAGATGGCGATACAACATTTAGTAACGCCAGCTACTTTACAACCAGCTTGAAAATATTGTAAAAATGGAATAGCCTAAGGAAAGGGCATAGAAATATGCTGGAATGAAAAGCTGAAGTCTATTGTGTGCTCTTCAACTTTGCTGTCTTATATCTTATGAAAAAAGACATAGAAAAAGGGGCAGAGAGATGCGTTGGAGTGATTTTACTTTTACAGCCTCTCTACATGACCTTCAACAATCATTTTGGTGTGAGAGAAAATGTAATGGAAAAGAAAAAAAATAAGACAAAAACAGTAGTTTCACCGGCCTATGTTGTAGAACATGGTCGATTTTATTATGGATATGATAAAGGAGAGGAAAAATGATGGCTCGGAGCCGAGATAGAAACAAAGAAGCGTTTTAAAAATTGAAGGGAGCCATAAATAAAAAAAATTTACTACTAGGGTCTGCAGGCGCCTATGCTGTTTGGGAACATCAGTGGTTCGGGTAATATTCCTGTGATTCGGGGTTGTAAATAAGTAGTTCGGGTAGAATTCATGGTTAGGGTAGATCATCCACCCTACCTGTTAACCCACCTACTCCATCTCGCCTATCCTCGCCTACCATTGCTTATCCTCGCCTATCCTCGTCAATCCTCGCCGGCCCTCACCTATACTCGTCAATCCTCGCCTATCCTTGCCTATCATTGCCTATCCTCGCATACCCTTGCCTACTCTTGCCTTGAGGGAGCAAGCTGTGAGCGGTGAGCAGTGGCGGAGGGTGCGTGATTAATTTACAAGCGTCGTGACTGAAATTTTTTGAAACAGCAGTCAAGAATGAATCTGAAGGCTTTCGGAACACTTCTGAAGTCAAAGCCAACCCTATTGTAGATCAAAATATGACAAATAAAAAAGTTTTTCTTTGAGACCAAATGAGCACTCATAAGATTCAACCACAAAAACCTAAAATTTTTTAAAATGTCAAAATCTCAATTTTTTCCACAGCAAACCTGAAATCTAATTGCAAAAGGTCCTCCGTCATTGAAAGAGCTTTCTTGCGACCAAATGGGTATTTATGGATTTCCTGCCAACACCCCAACTTCGACTTCAACCATCAAAATTTCGAAACTTCGATAATCAATACCCAAAATCTAACAATAAAGGTTGAACCCAGTGTTTTCAAAAATGGAATGGAAAATGGAATATTCTATATTCCATTATGGAAATGGAATGGAATTCCATTTCATGGAATGGATGGAATGGAAAATGGAATGCAAATTTCATTCTATTTTGTAGGTGGAATAGAATTCCATTCCATTTCCATAATGGAATATGGAATATTCCATTTTCCATTCCAGTTTCAAAACAAAATAGAAAATTCTGTTTCAAATGTCCGATGTTATCTATCCAGTGTTTTTCATACATTTTTTCTGCATATTTGAAGGACACGGCCACCCGGAAGTAGAAATAAGGAGGATTTAGGTATCATTCAGAGGGCATGGTTACTATTCTGGTACTATTTATCATATACCATACTCGCATATTATATCTGATACTTTATTCGATATCTCTCACAAAACTATTACAATGTACAACTAGTTGAGAATTTAAGAGCGAGAACTGTGTTTTGTTTCGGTGTGTTCTTGTAGCCAAGCCAGCTTGAGAGAAAATTCGCTCCGTCGGTGCACTGGTTGCAGGAACTGTCAAGACTTCTAGCAATGAGATTGCCACGACTCTTGCTTCCTGGAAATGCGGTTTTAAAACCAAGATAATAGAACAGGCAAAGATAGAATACCGATTCGAGAAGACTTGTCCAATATTTCAGAGTATCGATTTTAGAATTTCCAAATAGGTTTGAACTGACCACTGTAGCCAGTATCGTGCGCCCACTTGAGTCCCTTCTTTTTCTTTTGTTTGTTGCTTTGCTCCATTCCTACTTCTCGAATAATATTGCCCAGAGTAGTATTCAACTGACACTCTTCTGCTGAGCTCAATTTCGGCGTCCCTTGGTAATGAATCTGAATAAATCTAAATGAATCAAATGAAGTTTGTTTTTAAATTTCATACTTGGTTTTGAATGGCATAGTGGGCGACACTGGCTTCTTTCTCGTCTTATAGATATGCTGTATTAGGATCTAACGCAGTTGCAACAAGAAACACGGGATCGAACTTGACATTATTTACGTCAAATATTCTCTTGAACCTTTCTTCTAATAAGCTCATCAAGGCAAAGCCCAACGCCGCATTGTCGACAGATTCCTTAACACTGTCATGCCCGAGTGTACCAAGTGAGGCTTCTGGTGCAAAATTTCACGGAGAACACGATAAGAAAAAGAACGAGGTCAAAAGGTTTCCTTTTTGACACTTTTCATGTGTTTGAAGGTAGCTAATTTTCGACCGTCTGCACATACCTAATATTTAGGGTATTTATAGGTGGTACTTGCTCAAAGTTATGTATCACCTGGGCGTGCAATATCTTAAAATGTAGCAGAGGATCAGGGCTATCTATTGCTCACAAAAGTTTAGCAAGAATATAGAAGTTTGCAAAATAAATATTGATTAAACCACTTAGGTTCAGGATCGGGAAATTCTCTGTTTCAGAACTAAAATAGCTCTAACTTTCAGCACAGTCTTTTTTCAAGCAAAAACTCAAGCACATCTTGTTGCTCGAATGCAGAACTACAAAATGAGCCTAAACTTGCATGAAAGAACTAAATTGCAAACCACTGTACACACTGATAAGATAAGCATGCAACCATTTTTTTCTTGGTACCTTTTCATTATAGCCTTTTCAAATTGCGGATTGCTAAAAATTGATTCGAAAATGGCTTATCGACTTGCTGACCGTATTGCGCTTGATGAATTTTCCGAAGAAAGCCTACCCGACAGCGATTATGAAGAAGAACAAGTGGAGCCTGAAGATGAATATGAAGAAGACGACGAATTTTTTCTTCGCCAAAATTGTGTTGCCGAATGCTTGAAGACCGATTATTCGAATCTGTGGAAGAAGGAGCATCCTCAAGAAGTGCAAGCAACAGCGAGTTTTAATCAGCAATTGGCTTCAAGCTTCTATATGAGTCAGAACAAGCAGCCTTTTTGGCCATCTTTTCGCCAGATTTGATCAAACAGTTAGTTTTTTTCATAACTTTTTATACGGCTTTTGTAATGTTTTAGCGTTGTGGATAATACCAATTTGTCTATCACTCGTTACATTGGAGCAATAAAGAGAAACAAAAGAACCGTACCCCCATTTGCTTATGAAACAGATGATGCTGAGATAAAAGCATTAGTTGTACTCTGGCTGAAGCTTGGAATTGCAGGATTCACATCTCGAATGTCCATGAAATCTTTTCGACCACTAACTCTTCATCGCTGGGTGAGTCAGCTTTTTTATTTCAGAACGAATTCTGTATTTGTAAAAACCTTGATGCGCATCTTTAATTTTCTCGCAACCAATACCAATTCTTGATGAAATGTATCCATTTTGACGATAGGATGAAGCGGCTAAAGAATTCCGAAGGCTCTTATGTCGACAAATTTGTCCACCTTCGTCAAGTATTTTTTATCTATTCTGCGTTGAATTGCTTTATATGAATTTTTTGAGGTCTTTGAAATATTTTCACGTAGCTGTCGCTCTTGTCACAATCCAGGTGAATTCTTGACAATCGATGAACTGTTGCTTCCTTTTCAGGGCCGCTGTCCATTCCGAATGTTCATTCCGTCAAAGAAAGCAAATTTTGGCATCAAAATAATCTGTGCTGTTGATCCGAAAACAATGTACATGGTGGACTCAGAAGTTTATTTGGGCAAAAAATGGGAACAGCTGAAAAAAATCTTGGAGAAAAAGTTAGAACTTTATTGTTGCGGCTTTACTAAATAATTTGTCCTATTTTAGATCGTTCTTAACTTGTCTCGAGAATTTTTGTCCCAGGGTCGAACTCTAGTTACCGACAACTTCTTTACTCCTGCTCAACTTGGCCAAAAGCTATGGGATGAAAAGACTTCACTGTTATGGACAATCCGAAAAAAATCGCACCGGTAATCCAGAAGATTTTGTCAATGAGGCCACTGAGGTATGACCTTGGCTTGTAGAACGCTTCAAAAAAACATTTCAGGTCGGAAAATGCAAGTTTTTATTTCGAAACCAGAGACTTTGTTGATATTCAAGCTCGAAGTTCCAAGCGGGTATTACTCTATTCAACAAAAGACCATCAAAATGATATTCATCCAAGCGGGAAACCCGAAATGATTACTGACTACAATTCAAACAAGTTTGATATCTTTGATGAATTGCGGTCGCTATGCTTACAGTCCAAAAGTCCATCGTTGGCCTCTTCGTCTCTTCATGCACTTAAGCGATGTTGCTGCTCTTAACGGATACGTTCTTTTCGATGGAGGGGTAACAAGGAGGCGGTTTATTCTTCAATTTGCCGACCAGTTGATGAGAGAGCAAAAAGAATGAAGGGTTTCTGTGGAACACTGGATGAACGAGGGCTTTCAACAAATAAATCAAACATATAAAAGGTTGGCTTCCCAGTCACGTTTACAACATTTGGTAAAGTTCAAAAAGTTTAGCCTTCTAAATAAAGCAACCGGACAAGAATCTGCTGCTCAAGCTATGTATGCCACAAATCAGGAAGAGGAAAGAACATCATGAGCCGCAATAAATGTGAAAAGTCAGTTTGCGGAGAACATGCAACTGCGCTTGCTCTATGTTCCGAATGCAACGTCCAAGAAAATCAGACAGCTCAAGAAGTTCCTTTGGCAACTGCTACATTCACACCAATGCGTACAAGAACTACACCTTCGTTTAAGACCAATGCCCGCTGCTACAAGTGCCCTAAGAATAGTCGCTTTCACTGCTCTGTCTGTCAAAAACCAGCTTGCAAGGATCACCGTTCAATTCAGATCCAAAGCATTGTGGTGACTGTCATTAGCAATGTTTGCGAGATATTTTGATACAAAAACTTCTATAAAAAATTTGTCTTTAACTGAAGGGACGTGTATTTTATGTTTTACTTGTGCCAAGTTTAGGCTCATTTTGTAGCTCTGCATTCGAGCAACAAGATGTGCTTGAGTTTTTGCTTGAAAAAAGACTGTGCGGAAACTTAGAGCTATTTTAGTTCTGAAACAGAGAATTTCCGATCCTGAACCTAAGTGGATTAATTAATATTTATTTTGCAAACTTCTATATCCTTGCTAAACTTTTGTGAGCAATAGATAGCCCTGATCCTCTGCTACATTTTGAGATATTGCACGCCCAGGTGATACATAAATTTGAGCAAGTACCACCTATAAATACCCTAAATATTAGGTATGTGCAGACGGTCGAAAATTAGCTACCTTCAAACACATGAAAAGTGTCAAAAAGGAAACCTTTTGACCTCGTTCTTTTTCTTATCGTGTTCTCCGTGAAATTCTGCACCAGAAGCCTCACTTGGTACACTCGGGCATGACAGTGTTAATGATATCACCAAGTATCCATAGACAAATACTTATGGCATTTTACCTCAAACCTAGTAAGCGACCTCTTAAGCGCTTTGACATATCCATAGCAGTTGGAGATAGAGACTGTATTTTTCGCTTTGCACCCGTTGCAGAACTTCTACGGAGAGCTTCATCATCTTACGAACCTCAAGTAAGGACTGAACAATAACATTTTAATTTTAGTTATCAGTTCAGAAAAAAATGCTCTCCTACCTCGACCTCTGATTCAGTTGGAAATTTGAACCCTCTCACTTTTGCTATTCCTTCTGCTTGCTCCTTGACTTCAAGAAATGTATCTATAACCGTAACTTGGGATGCCCATCTAGTAGCTGACGGTCACTTCAACGCTCTTGCTCCTGTGTTTCTAAGTTCCAAAAAAGAATTCACAATTTAAGCGCCAATTTGCTAAATGGTCGTTTTGCTAAGTTTTTTTTCGCTAAGTAGTTGTTTTGATAAAGATCTGGTTTGTTAAGCTGCATCTTCTTCGGTTCGGTTTAATTTCTGGGTATAGACTAGGGTTGCGCGCGTTCGTTTAAACGACCGTTCGTTTAAACGATTAAACGGTTTTTAAGAGAAATTAAACGAAACGATAAACGGGTCCGAGATAAACGGATTAAACGATAAACGAGTCTGCTAAACGGCGTTTAATCCGTTTAATTTTGTAGATGACCATCAATGAACAAATCTGAAATATTAATTTTCATAAAATATATGTTTCATCTCAATACAATCCATTTCTGCACTATCGGATTAACCGTATTTCCTCTAATAATTCACCCTGCTCTAATAACTCATCCCCTCAACTTTGAGCACCTATATCTCAGCCACATAAAAAATTTTCAAAGCTGTTTATTGCTTTTTCTCAACTACCGCGAGCTCTACCGGTCCCACTTTTAAGAATTGGGTTAAGAAACCCAAAATCTCGAGATTTCCGATTTTTGGAGAAACCAAAAAAAAATTACTCGCGGAACCCAAAAAATAACTTAATTAGAGAAAATACGGTATTCTTTTCGGTTTTAGTGGCAAGGCCGCTCTTTTATTTTAGCCATTATTGTTTTATTGGTTGGTTTTGTCCTTTTTAATATCGCCTTTCTTAGATAATGGCACCTAAAAAAATTAAAATTTGCGCCTTCCACAGAGCCTGATGAAAAGGAAGTTGAGCAAGAAAAAAATCAGATGACGAAGAATCCGGAGATGACTAATACAGTCAAACTTCGTCTCAACGAAACCTCTGAAGACTTAAGTTGGCCTCCCCCCGCTTTTTGGGGTGCGGGCGGAAATTGCGGGTGGCCAAACCTACTGAAGACCGTAAAAAATTCTCGTTAAGTTGGGGGTCTCGTTAGGTCGGGGGTAGACTATGAGTCATTTTCCCAAATCGCTGACTAAATAGGCATCGAATAAAGGTTCGTTAGTTAGATTTTTCGTTAATTCAAGGGTTTGTAATAAGTGATTTGACTGTGTGTTCGTTTCATTTACTCTTCTGTTTATTGAGCGTTTCTGTTTGTCAATAAAATTGTCTGAGAATGATGTTTCTATGTGGTTGAACACTTGAGTATGGAAAATAACAAATTAAACGGATTAAACGGCGTTTAAACGGGTCATTTTCATTAAACGTAAACGATAAACGGATCTAATAAACGGGTCTTAAACGGTAAACGGCTTAGGCCAAATTAAACGAACGCGCGCAACCCTAGTATAGACCTAAAAACCTAAACGATTCAATCCAAATTGTGTTCTAAAAACGGTTAAATTTGTATCGGGTTTTCTACTCCGGACTGATTGTACCCAGAGGGATTCGAACCAGTATAACCTTGGTGATGAGCATATGGACCTCTAAGCCATGTAAGCACTCAAAATTATGATAAAAATAAGGTATGCACCCAGGTGGGTTTGAACCAGCATCCGCGCAGTGGTTTATCCAAGTGGTCGTCCACTTGGATTAATTTTTTTTTACGTTTTCGGGTTTCAAAATAATTTTCCTGCACTAATTCGAGCATGCTGAAGATGGTTTGACAGTGGTAAAATCACGTTTATCAATAAATTTCTGAATTATTGTGAACTCTTGATTTTATTAAAATCAAGAATTTACGATATCTGAAAAATTTCTCGATAAAACGTGATTTTAACACTGTCACAACCATCTTCAGCATGCACTAATTAGTTCAGAAAAATTATATTGGAATCACAAACGTAAAAAAAAAATTAGACTTGGATATCCACCGCCGAGGTTGCTGGTTCGGATCCACCTGGGTGTACACTTTTTATTTTACCGTAATTTCATATATAAAAAGACTAACGTTTGACCTTTCAGGTCATTTGGGTGAATATAGCCCTACTCTTGAGTTACCTGGATATCAACCTGTCCAAGTGGTACCCAACCCTAGATTTGGTATTGGGTAGGTAAAATCGCACTTTTGGCTTCAACAAGCCCAATTCTTCATAAATTTTTTAGTTTGGAAAAATGGATTTTTTAAATTTAAATTAACTTTTTTATTTTTAGGTCATCCAGGTGGACATCCACCTAGCCAGGTGATACCTACACCAGGTATTAAAGTTGGGGTGTGTAAAATCGCAACTTTGGGCTTAACAAGCCCAATTCCCCACACAATTTTAAAATCGAAAAATGACCTATTTTTTTATTTTTAAGGGGGGACCACCGATTTTTTCACCAAAATGTTTTCATATTTTAACATGTTGATTATGATATCACAATAATTTCGTTAACCGTCTATTAGTAGTCATATAAAATATGTTGATAAAGGTGATCATGTTGATCATGGTCAATTAAATCACCATAATAACTTGATCACTATTTGAAACTTAAAATTTTATAGTGAAAAAATCGGTGGCCATCCGTAATTTTCAAAATGCGATAGTGGCGCGATAGGCGCCTGTTATCCCTTGTTTTTGATTTTATTAGTAAAAGATGTAGGAGGACTAGCGAAATATAACCATTCAGGTCACGACTTGGCTTTCTAGGAATTTTTTAGATACGTAAAAGCCACATAGAAAGGGTCTATTGTGTCTAGCCATTTTCCGAAGCCACCCGACGTGGTTTTCACAGCTTTCTTGCTTATTATCAAAAATCATGATTTATCCTTCTGAATCAGAAAATCTGAGCATGTTGGATTTGCATGTATAAGTTAGAGATGATGAAACCGGTTCGGGCGGGATTTCGGGACGGGATTTTCGTCCAAAAAAATTTCGAGATCGCGATCGGGATTTCGGAAAAAAATTCGGGATCCCGACGGGATCCCGAACAAATTTCGGGATTTTTCGAGTAGAGAGAATAACAGGGAAAATCCGCATATTTTTGCCATATTTTCAAAACTATTGACTATTTTAAACACCAAATATGTGTAATGAAACTAGAGCTGGAACGGGATTACAACGGGATTGGTTTCGGGAGATCGTGTCAGCCAGTATTTGATTAGTTTTTAAAAAATTCTGTTTGACCATTCTATTCAGCGTGAAAAAAAATGCCCGGGATTTGGTCAGAGCGTGACCATTACATAATTGTTTCAGTGACTAAAATGCGACGCCAAGAATCTGATGATGCTGATCTAACTTTTAATTCTACACAAGTTTGTCTGAGATCGCAACACCGAGTTGTGGACAGGATATGGCTCTAAAACCAAATTTAAAAAAAAAAAAAAACAAGAAGTAATCCTTTCGTGTCGAGATATTGTTAGAAACCAAGCTAACATTTTAGGCTGGATGTCCACCTGAACCGCGGGTACTTAACCTAGTTTTAGAGTTCAAGTCGTTAAAATCACAGTTTTAGTGTGTTGTCAAACCATGTATATTGTGAAATTTTGGATAAGAAAACTAATGTTTTCGATCTCACATAAAACACTGAAGTTTAGAATTTGGAGACAGGTGAATCTTCAGGATATGTACCTACCCTTATTACCCGATTCTATGTGATTTAGATGGTTGATAAATAGAAAAGTTATAAATAAAGTAAGTAAGTAAACGTGAATTCTTTAGGGGCGTGAATTGGTCTGGGGCGTGAATTGTCCCGGGCGTGAATTGTCCCGGGCGGGAACTGTCGCGGACCCCACTCAGACATGCCAAATACTATATAGAGGTAATAAAGAAAAATGTTTAAACACACATGCAAAGCCCTAAAAAGCTCAAATAATCCTTTTCGACCATAAAAATATTGTATTTCTACGGTCCTAAAAAGGGACTTTGTCCCATTTTGGACCAAAGTCGACTAAGGGTATGTTCCGAAATCGAGTGAGATCCCTTGGTCCATAGTCCCTTTTTGGACTAATGGACTTTTTAGGGACTATTTTTAGTCCCGATCATAGCTGCACGCTGTCCAAAAATAGCGCCAGCGCCGGCGCCGGCAATTTTCAAAATTGAGCGCCAGCGCCGGAAAAAGCGCCAGCGCCGGCGCCAGAGCAGCCAAATTGAAAAAATCGCGCCGGCGCCAGCGCCGTTTTTTGAACGAAGAAAAAATCGCGCCGCGCCAGCGCCGGCGCGATTTTGCTGGCGCCGTAAAAAGCGCCGGCGCACTCAAAGCGGCTTTTCTACAAATTATTGACATAATTTTCAACATTTTTTATTCCATATCAAATATTTATCAGGCAGATTGTATACCAACATGGATAGTGATAGTAGCCGATCAAACATCAGATGCAATAGAGAGCTTTTTGATGATGATGATGTCGAGGCCCAACAAATTGTTGACGAGTACCTTGAATTGCTAATTCAAAAGTAGAAGGCCAGAAAAATAGCCAAGGGAATGAAAAAACAAAACAATGTTCTTGAAGTACTTATTGAATGAAACACGTATTTGTTGCAAATTCAAGTAACACCACTAGGAAATTTATATTTTTGAAGAAGTTTATAAAGTAAAGGATTAGCAATGAACTTGTTTTTAACAACAACAATGACTTAATACAAACAAAAAAGCGACAGTTTAGCAATTCGTGAAAATTTGCGCACCGGTGCCAGCGCCGGTCTATTCACCATTTCACGTCAGCGCCGGCGCCAGCGCCGGCTAGCCAGAAAAAATTTCGCGAGCGCCGGCGCCAGCGCCGGTCTAGTCAAAAAAATTTGACGAGCGCCGGCGCCAGCGCCGGCCTAGTCAAAATATTCGCGCCAGCGCCGGAAAAAGCGCCGGCGCTATGAGCGCCCGGCGCTTAAAAAGCGCCGGGCGCCGGCGCTGCGCTGCTAGCGCCGGCGCTGGCGCTGGCGCTCGTGCAGCTATGGTCCCGATTTGCCCCAAAAAAGGGCGAAAATCTCATCCCTGGCCCTTGATATGACATACCCACCTAAAGTTCGTTCCGCTTGGGTCCGACAGTTTTTAACTTCATTTCTAAAATGTTCTGCCAAATGTGATTCGTCAGTGTAGTCGGAAATATCGCAAGGACTCTGATTTTGCCGATCGTTTCTGAAAAAGTTGAAACTTTTGCCAGTAAGACATGCGGCTCTCGATATAAGATAACCCTTTTAAGATTTGGGTATCTTATATCGAGAGCCGCGGGTCTTACTGGTGAAAGCTTCGTCTTTTTCAGAAACGATCGGCAAAATCAGAATCCTTGCGATATTTTTGAATACATTGACGAATCACGTTGGCAAAACATTTTAGAAATGAGGTTAAAAAAAGCGTCGGACCCAAGGTGGGAACGAACTTTAGGGGGTATCTTATATTGAGAGTCGACTGTATTGACTAAGTGAATATTGCTTCAAAAATTGAGATAAAATATTAAGAATCGCCTAAGAATCCTAGCTCGAATTCGAGTGCAAATGCTTGGGCGGATTTTTTCTTGTTTATCTCAATTTTTTACAACCCTCATATCTTCTATGCTCATCTTGTAGCGCTGAATTTCGCTACAAGATAGCCCCACCGAATTTTTTTTTAAACTAAAAAAGTTATGACTATTTCCGAGTGAACAAATCTGTTCAGCACCGCAAACTGCCTCCTCATTACGTTTTCGCCTTTCATAACTATGTGTTTGATGTTATTAATGGTTAAATTACAGATCTTGAGTGAAAAATAAGCAATAATTCAATTCTAGTCTTTTGCCGTATATTGCGATATATTGCATGCAAGCTTTTTAAAATATCGCATATTGCATTGCAAAACAGATAGACCCAAAAAATATTGCATCGCCAAAAAGCAAATCCACATCAACTAGTTCTAAGTGTTCAAAATGCAATTTTGGACATTACCGTGAAGTGTAGTCCTGCCAATATTTATTCTGGCTTAGATGCAGACCCTAAGTAGAGGGTGCCTTTTATTAGAGAACATACGTTAACCTACTTTTTGGCGGTCCTTTAAATTATATAGACTAGAAGGCACGCTGCGTCAATGGCGCATCAGCCCTACCTACCTCGCTTCCTGGTTCTTTTCGGGCATTTGGTTTAGTTCGGGGTATTCTTGCACTTTTTGGGCGTTTTGGCCCTTTTCAATATTTTCGGCCTTTCGGTAATTTGGACACTTTTCGGGTATTTTGGTTATATTCGGCCATATTCGGCCCTTTTCGGGCAATTTGGCCAGCTTTTTACTACCAGCTACATCAAAAATTTGAACCTGTGAAAATAAAAATATGCCTTGGCTACCCCTGTGGTTTTCTCGAAAAGCCACTTTTACAACCAAATTTCGACCCAAATTTTTTCATAAGCAAACCTGTGATATCTAACACCGGATCATGCTCAGGCAATGCTTGATTTATATTAAGAAACAACTCTTAAAACAATACTCTCAGTGAAATTTTGGAATTTCTCTCGAGACCACAAAAGTATTAATTCAAAATTTTAAATTCTCGGATTTTTCGATCCTGAGTATCTTCACAAAAGTATCGACGCCCATCTCAACTTCTCATTTTTTCATTTTCTTTTTATTTTTCGACGCGCAAGAAGCACGGCGCACAACATTGAATCATTGCACATGAACTTATTTTCGCGCTAAAAATTTTTTTCCTTAATCGAGAAATTTCGGAATTTTTTTTTCTGACCAAAAAATTTTCTTTCACAACCCGAACCCCAAACTTTTATTGCATATTCGACGAAACTTCACCCGGTTTTCATCAGAGGACACCACTTCGAGAATTAAAGTTTTTAAAAAGTGGTTCGAAAGTTGAGCGTCCCTAACATTAGAAAGCACCCGCTTTTTTAGTAGTTCTTGAGAGGTTGACTGCTTAAAAAAATAATTTACTCTTGAAAAGATATTATTTTACATGAGTAAACTATCTATAGACAAAATAAATTTGACGGGATTTTCGAATCTTTTGACGAGGTGATTTCAACCGAGGATTAATCTCCAGTCATAGTTTTTGATCAAATATCTGCAAGCGTGTCTCAGGAGTAAAACTATTTGAAATGGCGCCAAAAAATTTTCTAGCCTTATCTTTATCATGGTTTGTCGTTGCTTGTGTATAAAAGTCATTCATGTCATTTCCGCATACAATATTATCACCACTTAAAATCATATAGGTCGCTATCAGTTATGGAAAAGCCAAACGCGTTATTTAGGCCAAAA